>OV050032.1:70621878-71221878 GCA_920105625.2 Clusia tigrina
GCGATAGCTTAAATTGAGAAGAGGCTGGAGTACTTTATTGATACAAAATTTCAAGGTGTTATGACGCTCCAGTAAAAAGTTACAAGCATTTGTATGTTGCAAATTTTGATAGGTGTAGGACGTACCGTATAGAAGTAAGGCCATTTGAAGTTTCATCAGTGTTTGATTTGGGACTCAAGGGTAGCATAGCTTTGAGCGATAGCTTAAATTGACAAGAGGCTAGAGTACTTTATTGTTACAAAATTTCAAGGTCTTATGACGCTCCAGTAAAAAGTTACAAGCATTTGTATGTTGCAAACTTTGATAGGTGTAGGACGTACCATATAGAAGTTAGGGCCATTTGAAGTTTTATCAGTGTTTGATTTGGGACTAAAGGGTAGCATAGCTTTGAGCGATAGCTTAAATTGACAAGAGGCTTGACTTTATTGTTACAAAATTTCAAATTTTATGACGCTCCAGTAAAAAGTTACAAGCATTTGAATGTTGCAAACTTTGATAGGTGTGGGACGTACCGTATAGAAGTTAGGACCATTTGAAGTTTTATCAATGTTTGATTTGGGACTTAAGGGTAGCAAAGCTTTAAGCGATAGCTTAAATTGACAAGAGGCTGGAGTACTTTATTGTTACAAAATTTCAAGGTGTTATGACGCTCCAGTAAAAAGTTACAAGCATTTGTATGTTGCAAATTTTGATAGGTGTAGGACGTACCGTATAGAAGTTAGGGCCATTTAAAGTTTTATCAGTGTTTGATTTGGGACTCAAGGGTAGCATAGCTTTGAGCGATAGCTTAAATTGACAAGAGACTCGAGTACTTTATTGTTACAAAATTTCAAGGTTTTATGCAGCTCCAGTAAAAAGATACAAGCATTTGAATGTTGCAAACTTTGATAGGTGTAGGACGTACCGTATAGAAGTTAGTGCCTCTTGAAGTTTTATCAGTGTTTGATTTGGGACTCAAGGGTAGCATAGCTTTGAACGATAGCTTAAATTGACAAGAGGCTCGAGAACTTAATTGTTACAAAGTTTCAAGGTTTTATGAAGCTTCAGTAAAAAGTTAAAAGCACTTGTATGTTGCAAACTTTGATAGATATAGAACGCACCGTATTGAAGTTTGGGGCCATTTGAAGTTTTATCACTTTTTGATTTTGGAGTCAAGGGTAACATAGTTATAAGCGATAACCTAAATTGATAAGAAGCACGAGTACTTTATTGTCACAAAATTTCAAGATTTTATGACGCTCCAGTAAAAAGTTACAAGCATTTGTATGTTGCAAAGTTTGATAGGTGTAGGAGGTACCGTACAGAAGTTAGGGTCATTTGAAGTTTTATCAGTGTTTGATTTGGGACTCAAGGGTAGCATAGCTTTGAGCGATAGCTTAAATTGACAAGAGGCTCGAGTACTTTATTGTTACAAAATTTCAAGGTTCTATGACGCTCAAGTAAAAATTTACAAGAATTTGTATGTTGCAAACTTTGATAGGTGTAGTGCGTACCGTCGAGAAGTTAGGACCATTTGAAGTTTTATCAGTGTTTGATTTGCGACTCAAGGGTAGCATAGCTTTGAGCGATAGCTTAAATTGGCAAGAGGCTCGAGTACTTTATTGTTACAAAATTTCAAGGTTTTATGACGCTCCAGTAAAAATTTACAAGCAACTGTATGTTGCAAACTTTGATAGGTGTAGGACGTACCATATAGGAGTTAGGGCCATTTGAAGTTTTATCAGTGTTTGATTTGGGACTCAGTAGTAGCATAGCTTTGAGCGATAGCTGAAATTGACAAGAGGCTCGAGTACTTTATTGTTACAAAATTTCAAGGTTTTATGACGCTCCAGTAAAAAGTTACAAGCATTTGTATGTTGCAAACTTTAATAGGTATAGGAATTTAGAGGCCATTTGAAGTTTTATCACTTTTTGATTTTGGAGTCAAGGGTAGCATAGTTATGAGCGATAGCTTAAATTGATAAGAAGTACGAGTACTTTATTGTCACAAAATTTCAAGGTTTTATGACGCTCCAGTAAAAAGTTACAAGCATTTGTATGTTGCAAAGTTTGATAGGTGTAGGACGTACCGTATAGAAGTTAGGGCCATTTGAAGTTTTATAAGTGATTGATTTGGGACTCAAGGGTAGCATAGCTTTGAGCGATAGCTTCAATTGACAAAAGGCTTGAGTACTTTATTGTTACAAAATTTCAAGGTTCTATGACGCTCCCCTAAAAAGTTACAAGCATTTGTATGTTGCAAACTTTGATAGGTGTAGGACGTACCGTATAGAAGTTAGGGCCATTTGAAGTTTTATCAGTGTTTGATTTGGGACTCAATGGTAGCATAGTTTTGAGCGATAGCTTAAATTGACAAGAGGCTCGAGTACTTTATTGTTACAAAGTTTCAAGGTTTTATGACGCTCCAGTAAAAAGTTACAAGTACAGTATGCTGCAAACTTTGATAAGTATAGGATGCACCGTATTGAAGTTAGGGGTCATTTGAAGTTTTATCAATTTTTGATTTTGGAGTCAAGGGTAGCACAGTTAGGAGCGATAACTTAAATTGATAAGAAGCACGATTACTTTATTGTCACAAAATTTCAAGGTTTTATGACGCTCAAGTAAAAAGTTACAAGCATTTGTATGTTGCAAAGTTTGATAAGTGTACGACGTACCGTATAGAAGTTTGGGCCATTTGAAGTTTTATCAGTGTTTGATTTGGGACATATCATAGCTTTCAGCGATAGCTTAAATTGACAAGAGGCTCGAGTACTTTATTGCTACAAAATTTCAAGGTTTTATGACGCTCCAGTAAAAAGTTACAAGCATTTGTATGTTGCAAACTTTGATAGATGTAGAACATACCGTATAGAAGTTAGGGCCATATGAAGTTTTATCAGTGTTTGATTTGGGACTCAAGGGTAACAAAGCTTTAAGCGATAGCTTAAATTGACAAGATGCTGGAGTACTTTATTGTTACAAAATTTCAAGGTGTTATGACGCTCCAGTAAAAAGTTACAAGCATTTGTATGTTTCAAACTTTGATAGATGTAGGACATACCGTATAGAAGTTAGGGCCATTTAAAGTTTTATCAGTGTTTGATTTGGGACTCAAGGGTAGCATAGCTTTGAGCGATAGCTTAAATTGACAAGAGGCTCGAGTACTTTATTGTTACAAACTTTCAAGGTTTTATGCCGCTCCAGTAAAAAGATACAAGCATTTGAATGTTGCAAACTTTTATAGATAGGACGTACCGTATAGAAGCTAGTGCCTCTTGAAGTTTTATCAGTGTTTGATTTGGGACTCAAGGGTAGCATAGCTTTGAACGATAGCTTAAATTGACAAGAGGCTCGAGAACTTAATTGTTACAAAGTTTCAAGGTTTTATGACGTTTCAGTAAAAAGTTAAAAGCACTTGTATGTTGCAAACTTTGATAGATATAGAACGCACCGTATTGAAGTTTGGGGCCATTTGAAGTTTTATCACTTTTTGATTTTGGAGTCAAGGGTAGCATAGTTATGAGCGATAACTTAAATTGATAAGAAGCACGAGTACTTTATTGTCACAAAATTTCAAGATTTTATAACGCTCCAGTAAAAAGTTACAAGCATTTGTATGTTGCAAAGTTTGATAGGTGTAGGAGGTACCGTATAGAAGTTAGGGCCATTTGAAGTTTTATCAGTGTTTGATTTGGGACTCAAGGGTACCATAGCTTTGAGCGATAGCTTAAATTGACAAGAGGCTCGAGTACTTTATTGTTACAAAATTTCAAGGTTCTATGACGCTCCAGTAAAAATTTACAAGAATTTGTATGTTGCAAACTTTGATAGGTGTAGTGCGTACCGTCTAGAAGTTAGGGCCATTTGAAGTTTTATCAGTGTTTGATTTGCGACTCAAGGGTAGCATAGCTTTGAGCGATAGCTTAAATTGACAAGAGGCTCGAGCACTTTATTGTTACAAAATTTCAAGGTTTTATGACGCTCCAGTAAAAATTTACAAGCAATTGTATGTTGCAAACTTTGATAGGTGTAGGACGTACCATATAGAAGTTAGGGCCGTTTGAAGTTTTATCAGTGTTTGATTTGGGACTCAATAGTAGCATAGCTTTGAGCGATAGCTGAAATTGACAAGAGGCTCGAGTACTTTATTGTTACAAAATTTCAAGGTTTTATGACGCTCCAGTAAAAAGTTACAAGCATTTGTATGTTGCAAACTTTGATAGGTATAGGACGCACCGTATTGAATTTAGAGGCCATTTGAAGTTTTATCACTGTTTGATTTTGGAGTCAAGGGTAGCATAGTTATGAGCGATAGCTTAAATTGATAAGAAGTACGAGTACTTTATTGTCACAAAATTTCAAGGTTTTATGACGCTCCAGTAAAAAGTTACAAGCATTTGTATGTTGCAAAGTTTGATAGGTGTAGGACGTACCGTATAGAAGTTAGGGCCATTTGAAGTTTTATCAGTGTTTGATTTGGGACTCACGGGTAGCATAGCTTTGAGCGATAGCTTCAATTGACAAAAGGCTTGAGTACTTTATTGTTACAAAATTTCAAGGTTCTATGACGCTCCCCTAAAAAGTTACAAGCATTTGTATGTTGCAAACTTTGATAGGTGTAGGACGTACCTTATAGAAGTTAGGGCCATTTGAAGTTTTATCAGTGTTTGATTTGGGACTCAAGGGTAGCATAGCTTTGAGCGATAGCTTAAATTGACAAGAGGCTCGAGTACTTTATTGTTACAAAGTTTCAAGGTTTTATGACGCTCCAGTAAAAAGTTAGAAGTACAGTATGCTGCAAACTTTGATAGGTATAGGATGCACCGTATTGAAATTAGGGGTCATTTGAAGTTTTATCAATTTTTGATTTTGGAGTCAAGGGTAGCACAGATAGGAGCGATAACTTAAATTGATAAGAAGCACGAGTACTTTATTGTCACAAAATTTCAAGATTTTATGACGCTCCAGTAAAAAGTTACAAGCATTTGTATGTTGCAAAGTTTGATAGGTGTAGGACGTACCGTATAGAAGTTATGGCCATTTGAAGTTTTATCAGTGTTTGATTTGGGACAAAAGGGTAGCATAGCTTTGAGCGATAGCTTAAATTGACAAGAGGCTCGAGTACTTTATTGCTACAAAATTTCAAGGTTTTATGACGCTCCAGTAAAAAGTTACAAGCATTTGTATGTTGCAAACTTTGATAGATGTAGGACATACCGTATAGAAGTTAGGGCCATATGAAGTTTTATCAGTGTTTGATTTGGGACTCAAGGGTAGCATAGCTTTGAGCGATAGCTTAAATTGACAAGAGGCTCGAGTACTTTATTGTTACAAAATTTCAAGGTTTTAGGACGCTCCAGTAAAAAGTTACAAGCATTTGTATGTTGCAAACTTTGATAGGTGTAGGACGTACCATATAGAAGTTAGGGCCATTTGAAGTTTTATCAGTGTTTGATTTGGAACTCAAGGGTAGCAAAGCTTTAAGCGATAGCTTTAATTGAGAAGAGGCTGGAGTACTTTATTGATACAAAATTTCAAGGTGTTATGACACTCCAGTAAAAAGTTACAAGCATTTGTATGTTGCAAATTTTGATAGGTGTAGGACGTACCGTATAGAAGTAAGGCCATTTGAAGTTTTATCAGTGTTTGATTTGGGACTCAAGGGTAGCATAGCTTTGAGCGATAGCTTAAATTGACAAGCGCCTCGAGTACTTTATTGTTACAAAATTTCAAGGTTTTATGACGCTCCAGTAAATAGTTACAAGCATTTGTATGTTTCAAACTTTGATAAATGTAGGACATACCGTATAGAAGTTAGGGCCATTTGAAGTTTTATCAATGTTTGATTTGGGACTCAAGGGTAGCATAGCTTTGAGGGATAGCTTAAATTGACAAGAGGCTAGAGTACTTTATTGTTACAAAATTTCAAGGTTTTAGGACGCTCCAGTAAAAAGTTACAAGCATTTGAATGTTGCAAACTTTGATAGGTGTAGGACGTACCGTATAGAAGTTAGTGCCTCTTGAAGTTTTATCAGTGTTTGATTTGGGACTCAAGGGTAGCATAGCTTTGAACGATAGCTTAAATTGACAAGAGGCTCGAGAACTTAATTGTTACAAAGTTTCAAGGTTTTATGAAGCTTCAGTAAAAAGTTAAAAGCACTTGTATGTTGCAAACTTTGATATATATAGAACGCACCGTATTGAAGTTTGGGGCCATTTGAAGTTTTATCACTTTTTGATTTTGGAGTCAAGGGTAACATAGTTATAAGCGATAACTTAAATTGATAAGAAGCACGAGTACTTTATTGTCACAAAATTTCAAGATTTTATGACGCTCCAGTAAAAAGTTACAAGCATTTGTATGTTGCAAAGTTTGATAGGTGTAGGAGGTACCGTACAGAAGTTAGGGCCATTTGAAGTTTTATCAGTGTTTGATTTGGGACTCAAGGGTAGCATAGCTTTGAGCGATAGCTTAAATTGACAAGAGGCTCGAGTACTTTATTGTTACAAAATTTCAAGGTTCTATGACGCTCAAGTAAAAATTTACAAGAATTTGTATGTTGCAAACTTTGATAGGTGTAGTGCGTACCGTCGAGAAGTTAGGACCATTTGAAGTTTTATCAGTGTTTGATTTGCGACTCAAGGGTAGCATAGCTTTGAGCGATAGCTTAAATTGGCAAGAGGCTCGAGTACTTTATTGTTACAAAATTTCAAGGTTTTATGACGCTCCAGTAAAAATTTACAAGCAACTGTATGTTGCAAACTTTGATAGGTGTAGAACGTACCATATAGGAGTTAGGGCCATTTGAAGTTTTATCAGTGTTTGATTTGGGACTCAGTAGTAGCATAGCTTTGAGCGATTGCTGAAATTGACAAGAGGCTCGAGTACTTTATTGTTACAAAATTTCAAGGTTTTATGACGCTCCAGTAAAAAGTTACAAGCATTTGTATGTTGCAAACTTTAATAGGTATAGGAATTTAGAGGCCATTTGAAGTTTTATCACTGTTTGATTTTGGAGTCAAGGGTAGCATAGTTATGAGCGATAGCTTAAATTGATAAGAAGTACGAGTACTTTATTGTCACAAAATTTCAAGGTTTTATGACGCTCCAGTAAAAAGTTACAAGCATTTGTATGTTGCAAAGTTTGATAGGTGTAGGACGTACCGTATAGAAGTTAGGGCCATTTGAAGTTTTATCAGTGATTGATTTGGGACTCAAGGGTAGCATAGCTTTGAGCGATAGCTTCAATTGACAAAAGGCTTGAGTACTTTATTGTTACAAAATTTCAAGGTTCTATGACGCTCCCCTAAAAAGTTACAAGCATTTGTATGTTGCAAACTTTGATAGGTGTAGGACGTACCGTATAGAAGTTAGGGCCATTTGAAGTTTTATCAGTGTTTGATTTGGGACTCAAGGGTAACAAAGCTTTAAGCGATAGCTTAAATTGACAAGAGGCTGGAGTACTTTATTGTTACAAAATTTCAAGGTGTTATGACGCTCCAGTAAAAAGTTACAAGCATTTGTATGTTTCAAACTTTGATAGATGTAGGACATACCGTATAGAAGTTAGGGCCATTTAAAGTTTTATCAGTGTTTGATTTGGGACTCAAGGGTAGCATAGCTTTGAGCGATAGCTTAAATTGACAAGAGGCTCGAGTACTTTATTGTTACAAAATTTCAAGGTTTTATGCCGCTCCAGTAAAAAGATACAAGCATTTGAATGTTGCAAACTTTGATAGATAGGACGTACCGTATAGAAGCTAGTGCCTCTTGAAGTTTTATCAGTGTTTGATTTGGGACTCAAGGGTAGCATAGCTTTGAACGATAGCTTAAATTGACAAGAGGCTCGAGAACTTAATTGTTACAAAGTTTCAAGGTTTTATGACGCTTCAGTAAAAAGTTAAAAGCACTTGTATGTTGCAAACTTTGATAGATATAGAACGCACCGTATTGAAGTTTGGGGCCATTTGAAGTTTTATCACTTTTTGATTTTGGAGTCAAGGGTAGCATAGTTATGAGCGATAACTTAAATTGATAAGAAGCACGAGTACTTTATTGTCACAAAATTTCAAGATTTTATAACGCTCCAGTAAAAAGTTACAAGCATTTGTATGTTGCAAAGTTTGATAGGTGTAGGAGGTACCGTATAGAAGTTAGGGCCATTTGAAGTTTTATCAGTGTTTGATTTGGGACTCAAGGGTACCATAGCTTTGAGCGATAGCTTAAATTGACAAGAGGCTCGAGTACTTTATTGTTACAAAATTTCAAGGTTCTATGACGCTCCAGTAAAAATTTACAAGAATTTGTATGTTGCGAACTTTGATAGGTGTAGTGCGTACCGTCTAGAAGTTAGGGCCATTTGAAGTTTTATCAGTGTTTGATTTGCGACTCAAGGGTAGCATAGCTTTGAGCGATAGCTTAAATTGACAAGAGGCTCGAGCACTTTATTGTTACAAAATTTCAAGGTTTTATGACGCTCCAGTAAAAATTTACAAGCAATTGTATGTTGCAAACTTTGATAGGTGTAGGACGTACCATATAGAAGTTAGGGCCATTTGAAGTTTTATCAGTGTTTGATTTGGGACTCAATAGTAGCATAGCTTTGAGCGATAGCTGAAATTGACAAGAGGCTCGAGTACTTTATTGTTACAAAATTTCAAGGTTTTATGACGCTCCAGTAAAAAGTTACAAGCATTTGTATGTTGCAAACTTTGATAGGTATAGGACGCACCGTATTGAATTTAGAGGCCATTTGAAGTTTTATCACTGTTTGATTTTGGAGTCAAGGGTAGCATAGTTATGAGCGATAGCTTAAATTGATAAGAAGTACGAGTACTTTATTGTCACAAAATTTCAAGGTTTTATGACGCTCCAGTAAAAAGTTACAAGCATTTGTATGTTGCAAAGTTTGATAGGTGTAGGACGTACCGTATAGAAGTTAGGGCCATTTGAAGTTTTATCAGCGTTTGATTATAGAAGTTAGGGCCATTTGAAGTTTTATCAGTGTTTGGTTTGGGTCTCAAGGGTAGCATAGCTTTGAGCGATAGCTTAAATTGACAAGAGGCTGCTTGTAACTTTTTACTGGAGCGTCATAACACCTTGAAATTTTGTAACAATAAAGTACTCCAGCCTCTTGTCAATTTAAGCTATCGCTTAAAGCTTTGCTACCCTTAAGTCCCAAATCAAACACTGATAAAACTTCAAATGGTCCTAACTTCTATATGGTACGTCCCACACCTATCAAAGTTTGCAACATTCAAATGCTTGTAACTTTTTACTGGAGCGTCATAAAACCTTGAAATTTTGTAACAATAAAGTACTCGAGCCTCTTGTCAATTTAAGCTATCGCTCAAAGCTATGCTACCCTTGAGTTCCAAATCAAATACTGATAAAACTTCAAATGGCCCTAACTTCTATATGGTACGTCCTACACCTATCAAAGTTTGCAACATACAAATGCTTGTAGCTTTTTACTGGAGCGTCATAAGACCTTGAAATTTTGTTACAATAAAGTACTCTAGCCTCTTGTCAATTTAAGCTATCGCTCAAAGCTATGCTACCCTTGAGTCCCAAATCAAACATTGATAAAACTTCAAATGGCCCTAACTTCTATACGGTATGTCCTACATCTATCAAAGTTTGAAACATACAAATGCTTGTAACTATTTACTGGAGCGTATGTTGCAAATTTTGATAGGTGTAGGACGTACCGTATAGAAGTTAGTGTCATTTAAAGTTTTATCAGTGTTTGATTTGGGACTCAAGGGTAGCAAAGCTTTGAGCGATAGCTTAAATTGACAAGAGGCTCGAGTACTTTATTGTTACAAAATTTCAAGGTTTTATGCCGCTCCAGTAAAAAGATACAAGCATTTGAATTTTGTAAACTTTGATAGGTGTAGGACGTACCGTATAGAAGTTAGTGCCTCTTGAAGTTTTATCAGTGTTTGATTTGGGACTCAAGGGTAGCATAGCTTTGAACGATAGCTTAAATTGACAAGAGGCTCGAGAACTTAATTGTTACAAAGTTTCAAGGTTCTATGACGCTCCAGTAAAAAGTTAAAAGCACTTGTATGTTGCATACTTTGATAGGTATAGGACGCACCGTATTGAAGTTTGGGGCCATTTGAAGTTTTATCACTTTTTGATTTTGGAGTCAAGGGTAGTTTAGTTATGAGCGATAACTTAAATTGATAAGAAGCACGAGTACTTTATTGTCACAAAATTTCAAGATTTTATGACGCTCCAGTAAAAAGTTACAAGCATTTGTATGTTGCAAAGTTTGAAATGTGTAGGACGTACCGTATATAAGTTAGGGCCATTTGAAGTTTTATCAGTGTTTGATTTGGGACTCAAGGGTAGCATAGCTTTGAGCGATAGCTTAAATTGACAAGAGGCTCGAGTACTTTATTGTTACAAAATTTCAAGGTTCTATGACGCTCCAGTAAAAATTTACAAGAATTTGTATGTTGCAAACTTTGATAGGTGTAGTGCGTACAGTCTAGAAGTTAGGGCCATTTGAAGTTTTATCAGTGTTTGATTTGCGACTCAAGGGTAGCATAGCTTTGAGCGAAAGCTTAAATTGACAAGAGGCTCGAGTACTTTATTGTTACAAAATTTCAAGGTTTTATGACTCTCCAGTAAAAAATTACAAGCAATTGTATGTTGCAAACTTTGATAGGTGTAGGACGTACCATATAGAAGTTAGGGCCATTTGAAGTTTTATCAGTGTTTGATTTGGGACTCAATAGTAGCATAGCTTTCAGCGATAGCTGAAATTGACAAGAGGCTCGAGTACTTTATTGTTACAAAATTTCAAGGTTTTACGACGCTCCAGTAAAAAGTTACAAGCATTTGTATGTTGCAAACTTTGGTAGGTATAGGACGCACCGTATTGAATTTAGAGGCCATTTGAAGTTTTATCACTGTTTGATTTTGGTGTCAAGGGTAGCATGGTTATGAGCGATAGCTTAAATTGATAAGAAGTACGAGTACTTTATTGTCACAAAATTTCAAGGTTTTATGACGCTCCAGTAAAAAGTTACAAGCATTTGTATGTTGCAAAGTTTGATAGGTGTAGGACGTACCGTATAGAAGTTAGGGCCATTTGAAGTTTTATCAGTGTTTGATTTGGGACTCAAGGGTAGCATAGCTTTGAGCGATAGCTTAAATTGACAAAAGGCTTGAGTACTTTATTGTTACAAGATTTCAAGGTTCTATGACGCTCCCGTAAAAAGTTACAAGCATTTGTATGTTGCAAAGTTTGATAGGTGTAAGACGTACCGTATAGAAGTTAGGGCCATTTGAAGTTTTATCAGTGTTTGATTTGGGACTCAAGGGTAGCATAGCTTTGAGCGATAGCTTAAATTGAGAAGAGGCTCGAGTACTTTATTGTTACAAAGTTTCAAGGTTTTATGACGCTCCAGTAAAAAGTTACAAGTACAGTATGCTGCAAACTTTGATAGGTATAGGATGCACCGTATTGAAGTTAGGGGTCATTTGAAGTTTTATCAATTTTTGATTTTGGAGTCAAGGGTAGCACAGTTAGGAGCGATAACTTAAATTGATAAGAAGCACGAGTACTTTATTGTCACAAAATTTCAAGGTTTTATGACGCTCAAGTAAAAAGTTACAAGCATTTGTATGTTGCAAAGTTTGATAGTTATACGACGTACCGCATAGAAGTTAGGGCCATATGAAGTTTTATCAGTGTTTGATTTGGGACTCAAGGGTAGCATAGCTTTGAGCGGTAGCTTAAATTGACAAGAGGCTCGAGTACTTTATTGTTACAAAATTTCAAGGTTTTATGACGCTCCAGTAAAAAGTTACAAGCATTTGTAAGTTGCAAACTTTGATAGGTGTAGGACGTACCATATAGAAGTTAGGACCATTTGAAGTTTTATCAGTGTTTGATTTGGGACTTAAGGGTAGCAAAGCTTTAAGCGATAGCTTAAATTGACAAGAGGCTGGAGTACTTTATTGTTACAAAATTTCAAGGTGTTATGACGCTCCAGTAAAAAGTTACAAGCATTTGTATGTTGCAAATTTTGATAGTTGTAGGACGTACCGTATAGAAGTTAGGGCCATTTAAAGTTTTATCAGTGTTTGATTTTTTACTCAAGGGTAGCATAGCTTTGAGCGATAGCTTAAATTGACAAAAGGCTCGAGTACTTTATTGTTACAAAATTTCAAGGTTTTATGCCGCTCCAGTAAAAAGATACATGCATTTGAATGTTGCAAACTTTGATAGGTGTAGGACGTACCGTATAGAGGTTAGTGCCTCTTGAAGTTTTATCAGTGTTTGATTTGGGACTCAAGGGTAGCATAGCTTTGAACGATAGCTTAAATTGACAAGAGGCTCGAGAACTTAATTGTTACAAAGTTTCAAGGTTTTATGACGCTCCAGTAAAAAGTTAAGAGCACTTGTATGTTGCAAACTTTGATAGGTATAGGACGCACCGTATTGAAGTTTGGGGCCATTTGAAGTTTTATCACTTTTTGATTTTGGAGTCAAGGGTAGCATAGTTATGAGCGATAACTTAAATTGATAAGAAGCACGAGTACTTTATTGTCACAAAATTTCAAGATTTTATGACGCTCCAGTAAAAAGTTACAAGCATTTGTATGTTGCAAAGTTTGATAGGTGTAGGACGTACCGTATAGAAGTTAGGGCCATTTGAAGTTTTATCAGTGTTTGATTTGGGACTCAAGGGTAGCATAGCTTTGAGCGATAGCTTAAATTGACAAGAGGTTCGAGTACCTTATTGTTACAAAATTTCAAGGTTCTATGACGCTCCAGTAAACATTTACAAGAATTTGTATGTTGCAAACTTTGATAGATGTAGTGCGTACCGTCTAGAAGTTAGGGCCATTTGAAGTTTTATCAGTGTTTGATTTGCGACTCAAGGGTAGCATAGCTTTGAGCGATAGCTTAAATTGACAAGAGTCTCGAGCACTTTATTGTTACAAAATTTCAAGGTTTTATGACGCTCCAGTAAAAATTTACAAGCAATTGTATGTTGCAAACTTTGATAGGTGTAGGACGTACCATATAGAAGTTAGGGCCATTTGAAGTTTTATCAGTGTTTGATTTGGGACTCAATAGTAGCATAGCTTTGAGCGATAGCTGAAATTGACAAGAGGCTCGAGTACTTTATTGTTACAAAATTTCAAGGTTCTATGACGCTCCAGTAAAAATTTACAAGTATTTGTAAATTGCAAACTTTGATAAGTGTAGGACGTACCAATAGAAGTTAGGGTCATTTGAAGTTTTATCAGTGTTTGATTTGGGAATCAAGGGTAGCATAGCTTTGAGCGATAGCTTAAATTGACAAGAGGCTCGAGTACTTTATTGTTACAAAATTTCAATATTTTATGACGCTCCAGTAAAAAGTTATAAGCATTTGTATGTTGCAAACTTTGATAGGTATAGGACGCACCGTATTGAATTTAGGGGCCATTTGAAGTTTTATCACTGTTTGATTTTGGAGTCAAGGGTAGCATAGTTATGAGCGATAGCTTAAATTGATAAGAAGTACGAGTACTTTATTGTCACAAAATTTCAAGGTTTTATGACGCTCCAGTAAAAAGTTACAAGCATTTGTATGTTGCAAAGTTTGATAGGTGTAGGACGTACCGTATAGAAGTTAGGGCCATTTGAAGTTTTATCAGTGTTTGATTTGGGACTCAAGGGTAGCATAGCTTAGAGCGATAGCTTAAATTGACAAAAGCCTCGAGTACTTTATTGTTACAAAATTTCAAGGTTCTATGACGCTCCCGTAAAAAGTTACAAGCATTTGTATGTTGCAAACTTTGATAGGTGTAGGACGTACCGTATAGAAGTTAGGGTCATTTGAAGTTTTATCAGTGTTTGATTTGGCACTCAAGGGTAGCATAGCTTTGAGCGATAGCTTAAATTGACAAGAGGCTCGAGTACTTTATTGTTACAAAGTTTCAAGGTTTTATGACGCTCCAGTAAAAAGTTACAAGTACAGTATGCTGTAAACTTTGATAGGTATAGGATGCACCGCGTTGAAGTTAGGGGTCATTTGAAGTTTTATCACTTTTTTATTTTGGAGTCAAGGGTAGCACAGTTAGGAGCGATAACTTAAATTGATAAGAAGCACGAGTACTTTATTGTCACAAAATTTCAAGGTTTTATGACGCTCCAGTAAAAAGTTACAAGCATTTGTATGTTGCAAAGTTTGATAGGTGTACGACGTACCGTATAGAAGTTTGGGCCATTTGAAGTTTTATCAGTGTTTGATTTGGGACATATCATAGCTTTGAGCGATAGATTAAATTGACAAGAGGCTCGAGTACTTTATTGCTACAAAATTTCAAGGTTTTATGACGCTCCAGTAAAAAGTTACAAGCATTTGTATGTTGCAAACTTTGATAGATGTAGGACATACCGTATAGAAGTTAGGGCCATATGAAGTTTTATCAGTGTTTGATTTGGGACTCAAGGGTAGCATAGCTTTGAGCGATAGCTGAAATTGACAAGAGGCTCGAGTACTTTATTGTTACAAAATTTCAAGGTTTTATGACGCTCCAGTAAAAAGTTACAAGCATTTGTATGTTGCAAACTTTGATAGGTGTAGGAAGTACCATATAGAAGTTAGGGCCATTTGAAGTTTTATCAGTGTTTGATTTGGAACTCAAGGGCAGCAAAGCTTTAACCGATAGCTTAAATTGAGAAAAGGCTAGAGTTCTTTATTGTTACAAAATTTCAAGGTGTTATGACGCTCCAGTAAAAAGTTACAAGCATTTGTATGTTGCAAATTTTGATAGGTGTAGGACGTACCGTATAGAAGTAAGGTCATTTGAAGTTTTATCAGTGTTTGATTTGGGACACAAGGGTAGCATAGCTTTGAGCGATAGCTTAAATTGACAAGAGGCTCGAGTACTTTATTGTTACAAAATTTCAAGGTTTAATGACGCTCCAGTAAATAGTTACAAGCATTTGTATGTTTCAAACTTTGATAGATGTAGGACATACCGTATAGAAGTTAGGGCCATTTGAAGTTTTATCAGTGTTTGATTTGCGACTCAAGGGTAGCATAGCTTTGAGCGATAGCTTAAATTGACAAGAGGCTCGAGTACTTTATTGTTACAAAATTTCAAGGTTTTATGACGCTCCAGTAAAAATTTACAAGCAATTGTATGTTGCAAACTTTGATAGGTGTAGGACGTACCATATAGAAGTTAGGGCCATTTGAAGTTTTATCAGTGTTTGATTTATGACTCAAGGGAAGCATAGCTTTGAGCGATAGCTGAAATTGACAAGAGGCTCGAGTACTTTATTGTTACAAAATTTCAAGGTTCAATGACGCTCCAGTAAAAATTTACAAGTATTTGTATGTTGCAAACTTTGATAGGTGTAGGACGTACCAATAGAAGTTAGGGTCATTTGAAGTTTTATCAGTGTTTGATTTGGGACTCAGGGGTAGCATAGCTTTGAGCGATAGCTTAAATTGACAAGAGGCTCGAGTACTTTATTGTTACAAAATTTCAAGGTTTTATGACGCTCCAGTAAAAATTTACAAGGAATTGTATGTTGCAAACTTTGATAGGTGTAGGACGTACCATATAGAAGTTAGGGTCATTTGAAGTTTTATCAGTGTTTGATTTGGAACTCAAGGGTAGCATAGCTTTGAGCGATAGCTTAAATTGACAAGAGGCTCGAGTACTTTATTGTTACAAAAGTTCAAAGTTTTATGACGCTCCAGTAAAAAGTTACAAGCATTTGTATGTTGCAAACTTTGACAGGTATAGGACGCACCGTATTGGATTTAGGGGCCATTTGAAGTTTTATCAGTGTTTGATTTGGGACTCAAGGGTAGCATAGCTTTGAGCGATAGCTTAAATTGACAAAAGGCTCGAGTACTTTATTGTTACAAAATTTCAAGGTTCTATGACGCTCCCGTAAAAAGTTACAAGCAGTTGTATGTTGCGAACTTTGATAGGTGTAGGACGTACCGTATAGACGTTAGGGCCATTTGAAGTTTTATCAGTGTTTGATTTGGGACTCAAGGGTAGCATAGCTTTGAGCGATAGCTTAAATTTACAAAAGGCTCGAGTACTTTATTGTTACAAAATTTCAAGGTTCTATGACGCTCCCGTAAAAAGTTACAAGCATTTGTATGTTGCGAACTTTGATAGGTGTAGGACGTACCGTATAGAAGTTAGGGCCATTTGAAGTTTTATCAGTGTTTGATTTGGGACTCAAGGGTAGCATAGCTTTGAGCGATAGCTTAAATTGACAAGAGGCTCGAGTGCTTTATTGTTACAAAGTTTCAAGGTTTTATGACGCTCCAGTAAAAATTACAAGCATTTGTATGCTGCAAACTTTGATAGGTATAGGATGCACCGTATTGAAGTTAGGGGTCATTTGAAGTTTTATCACTTTTTGATTTTGGAGTCAAGGGTAGCACAGTTAGGAGCGATAACTTAAATTGATAAGAAGCACGAGTACTTTATTGTCACAAAATTCCAAGGTTCTATGACGCTCCAGTAAAAAGTTACAAGCATTTGTATGTTGCAAAGTTTGATAGGTGTACGACGTACCGTATAGAAGTTAGGGCCATATGAAGTTTTATCAGTGTTTGATTTGGGACTCAAGGGTAGCATAGCTTTGAGCGATAGCTGAAATTGACAAGAGGCTCGAGTACTTTATTGTTACAAAATTTCAAGGTTTTATGACGCTCCAGTAAAAAGTTACAAGCATTTGTATGTTGCAAACTTTGATAGGTGTAGGAAGTACCATATAGAAGTTAGGGCCATTTGAAGTTTTATCAGTGTTTGATTTGGAACTCAAGGGCAGCAAAGCTTTAACCGGTAGCTTAAATTGAGAAAAGGCTAGAGTTCTTTATTGTTACAAAATTTCAAGGTGTTATGACGCTCCAGTAAAAAGTTACAAGCATTTGTATGTTGCAAATTTTGATAGGTGTAGGACGTACCGTATAGAAGTAAGGTCATTTGAAGTTTTATCAGTGTTTGATTTGGGACACAAGGGTAGCATAGCTTTGAGCGATAGCTTAAATTGACAAGAGGCTCGAGTACTTTATTGTTACAAAATTTCAAGGTTTAATGACGCTCCAGTAAATAGTTACAAGCATTTGTATGTTTCAAACTTTGATAGATGTAGGACATACCGTATAGAAGTTAGGGCCATTTGAAGTTTTATCAGTGTTTGATTTGCGACTCAAGGGTAGCATAGCTTTGAGCGATAGCTTAAATTGACAAGAGGCTCGAGTACTTTATTGTTACAAAATTTCAAGGTTTTATGACGCTCCAGTAAAAATTTACAAGCAATTGTATGTTGCAAACTTTGATAGGTGTAGGACGTTCCATATAGAAGTTAGGGCCATTTGAAGTTTTATCAGTGTTTGATTTATGACTCAAGGGAAGCATAGCTTTGAGCGATAGCTGAAATTGACAAGAGGCTCGAGTACTTTATTGTTACAAAATTTCAATGTTCAATGACGCTCCAGTAAAAATTTACAAGTATTTGTATGTTGCAAACTTTGATAGGTGTAGGACGTACCAATATAAGTTAGGGTCATTTGAAGTTTTATCAGTGTTTGATTTGGGACTCAGGGGTAGCATAGCTTTGAGCGATAGCTTAAATTGACAAGAGGCTCGAGTACTTTATTGTTACAAAATTTCAAGGTTTTATGACGCTCCAGTAAAAATTTACAAGGAATTGTATGTTGCAAACTTTGATAGGTGTAGGACGTACCATATAGAAGTTAGGGTCATTTGAAGTTTTATCAGTGTTTGATTTGGAACTCAAGGGTAGCATAGCTTTGAGCGATAGCTTAAATTGACAAGAGGCTCGAGTACTTTATTGTTACAAAAGTTCAAAGTTTTATGACGCTCCAGTAAAAAGTTACAAGCATTTGTATGTTGCAAACTTTGACAGGTATAGGACGCACCGTATTGGATTTAGGGGCCATTTGAAGTTTTATCAGTGTTTGATTTGGGACTCAAGGGTAGCATAGCTTTGAGCGATAGCTTAAATTGACAAAAGGCTCGAGTACTTTATTGTTACAAAATTTCAAGGTTCTATGACGCTCCCGTAAAAAGTTACAAGCAGTTGTATGTTGCGAACTTTGATAGGTGTAGGACGTACCGTATAGACGTTAGGGCCATTTGAAGTTTTATCAGTGTTTGATTTGGGACTCAAGGGTAGCATAGCTTTGAGCGATAGCTTAAATTTACAAAAGGCTCGAGTACTTTATTGTTACAAAATTTCAAGGTTCTATGACGCTCCCGTAAAAAGTTACAAGCATTTGTATGTTGCGAACTTTGATAGGTGTAGGACGTACCGTATAGAAGTTAGGGCCATTTGAAGTTTTATCAGTGTTTGATTTGGGACTCAAGGGTAGCATAGCTTTGAGCGATAGCTTAAATTGACAAGAGGCTCGAGTGCTTTATTGTTACAAAGTTTCAAGGTTTTATGACGCTCCAGTAAAAATTACAAGCATTTGTATGCTGCAAACTTTGATAGGTATAGGATGCACCGTATTGAAGTTAGGGGTCATTTGAAGTTTTATCACTTTTTGATTTTGGAGTCAAGGGTAGCACAGTTAGGAGCGATAACTTAAATTGATAAGAAGCACGAGTACTTTATTGTCACAAAATTCCAAGGTTCTATGACGCTCCAGTAAAAAGTTACAAGCATTTGTATGTTGCAAAGTTTGATAGGTGTACGACGTACCGTATAGAAGTTAGGGCCATATGAAGTTTTAACAGTGTTTGATTTGGGACTCAAGGGTAGCATAGCTTTGAGCGATAGCTGAAATTGACAAGAGGCTCGAGTACTTTATTGTTACAAAATTTCAAGGTTTTACGACGCTCCAGTAAAAAGTTACAAGCATTTGTATGTTGCAAACTTTGATAGGTGTAGGAAGTACCATATAGAAGTTAGGGCCATTTGAAGTTTTATCAGTGTTTGATTTGGAACTCAAGGGCAGCAAAGCTTTAACCGATAGCTTAAATTGAGAAAAGGCTAGAGTTCTTTATTGTTACAAAATTTCAAGGTGTTATGACGCTCCAGTAAAAAGTTACAAGCATTTGTATGTTGCAAATTTTGATAGGTGTAGGACGTACCGTATAAAAGTAAGGTCATTTGAAGTTTTATCAGTGTTTGATTTGGGACACAAGGGTAGCATAGCTTTGAGCGATAGCTTAAATTGACAAGAGGCTCGAGTACTTTATTGTTACAAAATTTCAAGGTTTAATGACGCTCCAGTAAATAGTTACAAGCATTTGTATGTTTCAAACTTTGATAGATGTAGGACATACCGTATAGAAGTTAGGGCCATTTGAAGTTTTATCAGTGTTTGATTTGCGACTGAAGGGTAGCATAGCTTTGAGCGATAGCTTAAATTGACAAGAGGCTCGAGTACTTAATTGTTACAAAATTTCAAGGTTTTATGACGCTCCAGTAAAAATTTACAAGCAATTGTATGTTGCAAATTTTGATAGGTGTAGGACGTACCATATAGAAGTTAGGGCCATTTGAAGTTTTATCAGTGTTTGATTTATGACTCAAGGGAAGCATAGCTTTGAGCGATAGCTGAAATTGACAAGAGGCTCGAGTACTTTATTGTTACAAAATTTCAAGGTTCAATGACGCTCCAGTAAAAATTTACAAGTATTTGTATGTTGCAAACTTTGATAGGTGTAGGACGTACCAATAGAAGTTAGGGTCATTTGAAGTTTTATAAGTGTTTGATTTGGGACTCAGGGGTAGCATAGCTTTGAGCGATAGCTTAAATTGACAAGAGGCTCGAGTACTTTATTGTTACAAAATTTCAAGGTTTTATGACGCTCCAGTAAAAATTTACAAGGAATTGTATGTTGCAAACTTTGATAGGTGTAGGACGTACCATATAGAAGTTAGGGTCATTTGAAGTTTTATCAGTGTTTGATTTGGAACTCAAGGGTAGCATAGCTTTGAGCGATAGCTTAAATTGACAAGAGGCTCGAGTACTTTATTGTTACAAAAGTTCAAAGTTTTATGACGCTCCAGTAAAAAGTTACAAGCATTTGTATGTTGCAAACTTTGACAGGTATAGGACGCACCGTATTGGATTTAGGGGCCATTTGAAGTTTTATCAGTGTTTGATTTGGGACTCAAGGGTAGCATAGCTTTGAGCGATAGCTTCAATTGACAAAAGGCTCGAGTACTTTATTGTTACAAAATTTCAAGGTTCTATGACGCTCCCGTAAAAAGTTACAAGCAGTTGTATGTTGCGAACTTTGATAGGTGTAGGACGTACCGTATAGACGTTAGGGCCATTTGAAGTTTTATCAGTGTTTGATTTGGGACTCAAGGGTAGCATAGCTTTGAGCGATAGCTTAAATTTACAAAAGGCTCGAGTACTTTATTGTTACAAAATTTCAAGGTTCTATGACGCTCCCGTAAAAAGTTACAAGCATTTGTATGTTGCGAACTTTGATAGGTGTAGGACGTACCGTATAGAAGTTAGGGCCATTTGAAGTTTTATCAGTGTTTAATTTGGGACTCAAGGGTAGCATAGCTTTGACCGATAACTTAAATTGACAAGAGGCTCGAGTACTTTATTGTTACAAAGTTTCAAGGTTTTATGACGCTCCAGTAAAATTTACAAGCATTTGTATGCTGCAAACTTTGATAGGTATAGGATGCACCGTATTGAAGTTAGGGGTCATTTGAAGTTTTATCACTTTTTGATTTTGGAGTCAAGGGTAGCACAGTTAGGAGCGATAACTTAAATTGATAAGAAGCACGAGTACTTTATTGTCACAAAATTCCAAGGTTCTATGACGCTCCAGTAAAAAGTTACAAGCATTTGTATGTTGCAAAGTTTGATAGGTGTACGACGTACCGTATAGAAGTTTGGGCCATTTGAAGTTTTATCAGTGTTTGATTTGGGACTCAAGAGTAGCATAGCTTTGAGCGATAGCTTAAATTGACAAGAGGCTCGAGTAATTCATTGTTACAAAATTTCAAGTTTCTCTGACGCTCCAGTAAAAAATTACAAGCATTTGTATGTTGCAAACTTTGATAGGTGTAGGACGTACCGTATATAAGTTAGGGCTATTTGACGTTTTGTCAGTGTTTGATTTGGGACTCAAGGGTAGCATAGCTTTGACCGATAACTTAAATTGACAAGAGGCTCGAGTACTTTATTGCTACAAAATTTCAAGGTTTTATGACGCTCCAGTAATAAGTTAGAAGCATTTGAATGTTGCAAAGTTTGATAGGTGTAGGACGTACCATATAGAAGTTAGGGCCATTTGAAGTTTTATCAGTGCTTGACTTGGGACTCAAGGGTAGCACAGCTTTGAGCGATAACTTAAATTAACAAGAGGCTTGAGTACTTTATTGTTACAAAATTTCAAGGTTCTATGACGCTCCAGTAAAAATTTACAAGAATTTGTATGTTGCAAACTTTGATAGACGTAGGACGTACCGTATAGAAGTTAGGGCCATTTGAAGTTTTATCAGTGTTTAATTTGGGACTCAAGGGTAGCATAGCTTTGAGCGATAGCTTAAATTGACAAGAGGCTCGAGTAATTTATTGTTACAAAATTTGAAGGTTTTTTGACGCTCCAGTAAAAAGTTACAAGCATTTGTATGTTGCAAATTTTGATAGGTATAGGACGCACCGTATTGAAGTTAGGGCCGATTTGAAGTTTTATCACTGTTTGATTTTGGAGTGAAGGGTAGCACAGTTATGATCGATAGCTTAAATTTATAAGAAGTACGAGTACTTTATTGTCACAAAATTTCAAGGTTTTATGACGCTCCAGTAAAAAGTTACAAGCATTTGAATGTTGCAAAATTTGATAGGTGTAGGACTTATCGTATAGAAGTTAGGGCCATTTGAAGTTTTATCAGTGTTTGATTTGGGACTCAAGGGTAGCATAGCTTTGAGCGATAGCTTAAATTGACAAGACTTTATTGTTACAAAATTTCAAGGTTCTATGACGCTCCAGTAAAAAGTTACATGTATTTGTATGCTGCAAACTTTGATAGGTGTAGGACGTACCGTATATTAGTTTAGGAAAATTAGAAGTTTTATCAGTGTTTGATTTGGGACTCAAGGGTAGGATAGCTTTGAGCGATAGCTTAAATTGACAAGAGGCTCGAGTACTTTATTGTTACAAAGTTTCAGTTGACGCTCCAGTAAAAAGATACAAGCATTTGTATGTTGCAAACTTTGATAGGTATAGGACGCACCGTATTGAAGTTAGGGGCCATTTGAAGTTTTATCACTTTTTGATTTTGGAGTCAAGGGTAGCATAGTTATGCGCGATAACTTAAATTGTTAAGAAGCACGAGTACTTTATTGTCACAAAATTTCAAGGTTTTATGACGCTCCAGTAAAAAGTTACAAGCATTTGTATGTTGCAAAATTTGATAGGTGTAGGACGTACCGTATAGAAGTTAGGGCCATTTGAAGTTTTATCGGTGTTTGATTTGGGACTCAAGGGTAGCATAGCTTTGAGCGATAGCTTAAATTTACAAGAGGCTCGAGTACTTTATTGTTACAAAGTTTCAGTTGACGCTCCAGTAAAAAGATATAAGCATTTGTATGTTGCAAACTTTGATAGGTATAGGACGCACCGTATTGAAGTTAGGGGCCATTTGAAGTTTTATCACTTTTTGATTTTGGAGTCAAGGGTAGCATAGTTATGCGCGATAACTTAAATTGTTAAGAAGCACGAGTACTTTATTGTCACAAAATTTCAAGGTTTTATGACGCTCCAGTAAAAAGTTACAAGCATTTGTATGTTGCAAAATTTGATAGGTGTAGGACGTACCGTATAGAAGTTAGGGCCATTTGAAGTTTTATCGGTGTTTGATTTGGGACTCAAGGGTAGCATAGCTTTGAGCGATAGCTTAAATTGACAAGACTTTATTGTTACAAACTTTCAAGGTTCTATGATGCTCCAGTAAAAAGTTACATGCATTTGTATGCTGCAAACTTTGATAGGTGTAGGACGTACCTTTTATAAGCTAGGAAAATTTGAAGTTTTATCAGTGTTTGATTTGGGACTCAAGGGTAGCATAGCTTTGAGCGATAGCTTAAATTGACAAGAGGCTCGAGTACTTTATTGTTACAAAGTTTCAGTTGACGCTCCAGTAAAAAGATACAAGCATTTGTATGTTGCAAACTTTGATAGGTATAGGACGCACCGTATTGAAGTTAGGGGCCATTTAAAGTTTTATCACTTTTTGATTTTGGAGTCAAGGGTAGCATAGTTATGCGCGATAACTTAAATTGTTAAGAAGCAAGAGTACTTTATTGTTTGATAGGTGTAGGACGCACCGTATAGAAGTTAGGGCCATTTGAAGTTTTATCAGTGTTTGATTTGGGACTCAAGGGTAGCATAGCTTTGAGCGATAGCTTAAATTGAAAAGATGCTCAAGTACTTTATTGTTACAAAATTTCAAGGATTTATGACGCTCCAGTAAAAATTACAAGCATTTGTATGTTGCAAACTTTGATAGGTGTAGGACGTACCGTATAGAAGTTAGGGCCATTTGAAGTTTTATCAGTGTTTGATTTGGGACTCAAGTGTATCATAGCTTTGAGCGATAGCTTAGATTGACAAGAGGCTCGAGTTCTTTATTGTTACAAAAATTCAAGGTTTTATAACGCTCCAGTAAAAAGTTACAAGCATTTGTATGTGGCAAACTTTGATAGGTGTAGGACGTACCGTATAGAAGTTAGGGTCATTTGAAGTTTTATCAGCGTTTGATTTGGAACTCAAGGGTAGCATAGCTTTAAGCGATAACTTAAATTGACAAGAGGCTCGAGTACTTTATTGTTACAAAGTTTCAAGGTTTTATGACGCTCCAGTAAAATTTACAAGCATTTGTATGCTGCAAACTTTGATAGGTATAGGATGCACCGTATTGAAGTTAGGGGTCATTTGAAGTTTTATCACTTTTTGATTTTGGAGTCAAGGGTAGCACAGTTAGGAGCGATAACTTAAATTGATAAGAAGCACGAGTACTTTATTGTCACAAAATTCCAAGGTTCTATGACGCTCCAGTAAAAAGTTACAAGCATTTGTATGTTGCAAAGTTTGATAGGTGTACGACGTACCGTATAGAAGTTTGGGCCATTTGAAGTTTTATCAGTGTTTGATTTGGGACTCAAGAGTAGCATAGCTTTGAGCGATAGCTTAAATTGACAAGAGGCTCGAGTAATTCATTGTTACAAAATTTCAAGTTTCTCTGACGCTCCAGTAAAAAATTACAAGCATTTGTATGTTGCAAACTTTGATAGGTGTAGGACGTACCGTATATAAGTTAGGGCTATTTGACGTTTTGTCAGTGTTTGATTTGGGACTCAAGGGTAGCATAGCTTTGACCGATAACTTAAATTGACAAGAGGCTCGAGTACTTTATTGCTACAAAATTTCAAGGTTTTATGACGCTCCAGTAATAAGTTAGAAGCATTTGAATGTTGCAAAGTTTGATAGGTGTAGGACGTACCATATAGAAGTTAGGGCCATTTGAAGTTTTATCAGTGCTTGACTTGGGACTCAAGGGTAGCACAGCTTTGAGCGATAACTTAAATTAACAAGAGGCTTGAGTACTTTATTGTTACAAAATTTCAAGGTTCTATGACGCTCCAGTAAAAATTTACAAGAATTTGTATGTTGCAAACTTTGATAGACGTAGGACGTACCGTATAGAAGTTAGGGCCATTTGAAGTTTTATCAGTGTTTAATTTGGGACTCAAGGGTAGCATAGCTTTGAGCGATAGCTTAAATTGACAAGAGGCTCGAGTAATTTATTGTTACAAAATTTGAAGGTTTTTTGACGCTCCAGTAAAAAGTTACAAGCATTTGTATGTTGCAAATTTTGATAGGTATAGGACGCACCGTATTGAAGTTAGGGCCGATTTGAAGTTTTATCACTGTTTGATTTTGGAGTGAAGGGTAGCACAGTTATGATCGATAGCTTAAATTTATAAGAAGTACGAGTACTTTATTGTCACAAAATTTCAAGGTTTTATGACGCTCCAGTAAAAAGTTACAAGCATTTGAATGTTGCAAAATTTGATAGGTGTAGGACTTATCGTATAGAAGTTAGGGCCATTTGAAGTTTTATCAGTGTTTGATTTGGGACTCAAGGGTAGCATAGCTTTGAGCGATAGCTTAAATTGACAAGACTTTATTGTTACAAAATTTCAAGGTTCTATGACGCTCCAGTAAAAAGTTACATGTATTTGTATGCTGCAAACTTTGATAGGTGTAGGACGTACCGTATATAAGTTAGGAAAATTAGAAGTTTTATCAGTGTTTGATTTGGGACTCAAGGGTAGGATAGCTTTGAGCGATAGCTTAAATTGACAAGAGGCTCGAGTACTTTATTGTTACAAAGTTTCAGTTGACGCTCCAGTAAAAAGATACAAGCATTTGTATGTTGCAAACTTTGATAGGTATAGGACGCACCGTATTGAAGTTAGGGGCCATTTGAAGTTTTATCACTTTTTGATTTTGGAGTCAAGGGTAGCATAGTTATGCGCGATAACTTAAATTGTTAAGAAGCACGAGTACTTTATTGTCACAAAATTTCAAGGTTTTATGACGCTCCAGTAAAAAGTTACAAGCATTTGTATGTTGCAAAATTTGATAGGTGTAGGACGTACCGTATAGAAGTTAGGGCCATTTGAAGTTTTATCGGTGTTTGATTTGGGACTCAAGGGTAGCATAGCTTTGAGCGATAGCTTAAATTTACAAGAGGCTCGAGTACTTTATTGTTACAAAGTTTCAGTTGACGCTCCAGTAAAAAGATATAAGCATTTGTATGTTGCAAACTTTGATAGGTATAGGACGCACCGTATTGAAGTTAGGGGCCATTTGAAGTTTTATCACTTTTTGATTTTGGAGTCAAGGGTAGCATAGTTATGCGCGATAACTTAAATTGTTAAGAAGCACGAGTACTTTATTGTCACAAAATTTCAAGGTTTTATGACGCTCCAGTAAAAAGTTACAAGCATTTGTATGTTGCAAAATTTGATAGGTGTAGGACGTACCGTATAGAAGTTAGGGCCATTTGAAGTTTTATCGGTGTTTGATTTGGGACTCAAGGGTAGCATAGCTTTGAGCGATAGCTTAAATTGACAAGACTTTATTGTTACAAACTTTCAAGGTTCTATGATGCTCCAGTAAAAAGTTACATGCATTTGTATGCTGCAAACTTTGATAGGTGTAGGACGTACCTTTTATAAGCTAGGAAAATTTGAAGTTTTATCAGTGTTTGATTTGGGACTCAAGGGTAGCATAGCTTTGAGCGATAGCTTAAATTGACAAGAGGTTCGAGTACTTTATTGTTACAAAGTTTCAGTTGACGCTCCAGTAAAAAGATACAAGCATTTGTATGTTGCAAACTTTGATAGGTGTAGGACGTACCGTATAGAAGTTAGGGCCATTTGAAGTTTTATCAGTGTTTGATTTGGGACTCAAGTGTATCATAGCTTTGAGCGATAGCTTAGATTGACAAGAGGCTCGAGTTCTTTATTGTTACAAAAATTCAAGGTTTTATAACGCTCCAGTAAAAAGTTACAAGCATTTGTATGTGGCAAACTTTGATAGGTGTAGGACGTACCGTATAGAAGTTAGGGTCATTTGAAGTTTTATCAGCGTTTGATTTGGAACTCAAGGGTAGCATAGCTTTAAGCGATAGCTTAAATTGACAAGAGGCTCGAGTACTTTATTGTTACAAAATTTCAAGGTTCTATGACGCTCCAGTAAAAATTTACAAGAATTTTATGTTGCAAACTTTGATAGGTATAGGACGCACCGTATTGAAGTTAGGGGCCATTTGAAGTTTTATCACTGTTTGAATTTGGAGTCAAGGGTAGCACAGTTATGATCGATAGCTTAAATTTATAAGAAGTACGAGTACTTTATTGTCACTAAATTTCAAGGTTTTATGACGCTCCAGTAAAAAGTTACATGCATTTGTATGTTGCAAAGTTTGATAGGTGTAGGACGCACCGTATAGAAGTTAGGGCCATTTGAAGTTTTATCAGTGTTTGATTTGGGACTCAAGGGTAGCATAGCTTTGAGCGAATGCTTAAATTGAAAAGATGCTCGAGTACTTTATTGTTACAAAATTTCAAGGTTTTATGACGCTCCAGTAATAAGTTACGAGCATTTGAATGTTGCAAACTTAGATAGGTGTAGGACGTACCGTATAGAAGTTAGGGCCATTTGAAGTTTTATCAGTGTTTGATTTGGGACTCAAATGTAGCATAGCTTTGAGCGATAGCTTAAATTGTCAAGAGGCTCGAGTACTTTATTGTTACAAAAATTCAAGGTTTTATGACGCTCCAGTAAAAAGTTACAAGCATTTGTATGTTGCAAATTTTGATAGGTATAGGACGCACCGTATTGAAGTTAGGGGCCATTTGAAGTTTTATCACTGTTTGAATTTGGAGTCAAGGGTAGCACAGTTATGATCGATAGCTTAAATTTATAAGAAGTACGAGTACTTTATTGTCAGTAAATTTCAAGGTTTTATGACGCTCCAGTAAAAAGTTACATGCATTTGTATGTTGCCAAGTTTGATAGGTGTAGGACGCACCGTATAGAAGTTAGGGCCATTTGAAGTTTTATCAGTGTTTGATTTGGGACTCAAGGGTAGCATAGCTTTGAGCGATAGCTTAAATTGAAAAGATGCTCGAGTACTTTATTGTTACAAAATTTCAAGGATTTATGACGCTCCAGTAAAAATTACAAGCATTTGTATGTTGCAAAGTTTGATAGGTGTACGACGTACCGTATAGAAGTTAGGGCCATTTGAAGTTTTATGAGTGTTTGATTTGGGACTCAAGTGTATCATAGCTTTGAGCGATAGCTTAGATTGACAAGAGGCTCGAGTTCTTTATTGTTACAAAATTTCAAGGTTTTATAACGCTCCATTAAAAAGTTACAAGCATTTGTATGTTGCAAACTTTGATAGGTGTAGGACGTACCGTATAGAAGTTAGGGTCATTTGAAGTTTTATCAGTGTTTGATTTGGAACTCAAGGGTAGCATAGCTTTAAGCGATAGCTTAAATTGACAAGAGGCTCGAGTACTTTATTGTTACAAAATTTCAAGGTTCTATGACGCTCCAGTAAAAATTTACAAGAATTTTATGTTGCAAACTTTGATAGGTGTAGGACGTACCGTATAGAAGTTAGGGTCATTTGAAGTTTTATCAGTGTTTGATTTGGAACTCAAGGGTAGCATAGCTTTAAGCGATAGCTTAAATTGACAAGAGGCTCGGGTACTTTATTGTTACAAAATTTCAAGGTTTTATGACGCTCCAGTAATAAGTTACAAGCATTTGAATGTTGCAAACTTAGATAGGTGTAGGACGTACCGTATAGAAGTTAGGGCCATTTTAAGTTTTATCAGTGTTTGATTTGGGACTCAAGGGTAGCATAGCTTTGAGCGATAGCTTAAATTGTCAAGAGGCTCGAGTACTTTATTGTTACAAAATTTCAAGGTTTTATGACGCTCCCGTAAAAAGTTACAAGCATTTGTATGTTGCAAATTTTGATAGGTAAAGGACTCACCGTATTGAAGTTAGGGGCCATTTGAAGTTTTATCACTGTTTGAATTTGGAGTCAAGGGTAGCACAGTTATGATCGATAGCTTAAATTTATAAGAAGTACGAGTACTTTATTGTCACTAAATTTCAAGGTTTTATGACGCTCCAGTAAAACGTTACATGCATTTGTATGTTGCAAAGTTTGATAGGTGTAGGACGCACCGTATAGAAGTTAGGGCCATTTGAAGTTTTATCAGTGTTTGATTTGGGACTCAAGGGTAGCATAGCTTTGAGCGATAGCTTAAATTGAAAAGATGCTCGAGTACTTTATTGTTACAAAATTTCAAGGTTTTATGACGCTCCAGTAATAAGTTACAAGCATTTGAATGTTGCAAACTTAGATAGGTGTAGGACGTACCGTATAGAAGTTAGGGCCATTTGAAGTTTTATCAGTGTTTGATTTGGGACTCAAGGGTAGCATAGCTTTGAGCGATAGCTTAAATTGTCAAGAGGCTCGAGTACTTTATTGTTACAAAAATTCAAGGTTTTATGACGCTCCAGTAAAAAGTTACAAGCATTTGTATGTTGCAAATTTTGATAGGTATATTACGCACCGTATTGAAGTTAGGGGCCATTTGAAGTTTTATCACTGTTTGAATTTGGAGTCAAGGGTAGCACAGTTATGATCGATAGCTTAAATTTATAAGAAGTACGAGTACTTTATTGTCACTAAATTTCAAGGTTTTATGACGCTCCAGTAAAACGTTACATGCATTTGTATGTTGCAAAGTTTGATAGGTGTAGGACGCACCGTATAGAAGTTAGGGCCATTTGAAGTTTTATCAGTGTTTGATTTGGTATTCAAGGGTAGCATAGCTTTGAGCGATAGCTTAAATTGAAAAGATGCTCGAGTACTTTATTGTTACAAAATTTCAAGGTTTTATGACGCTCCAGTAATAAGTTACAAGCATTTGAATGTTGCAAACTTAGATAGGTGTAGGACGTACCGTATAGAAGTTAGGGCCATTTGAAGTTTTATCAGTGTTTGATTTGGGACTCAAGGGTAGCATAGCTTTGAGCGATAGCTTAAATTGTCAAGAGGCTCGAGTACTTTATTGTTACAAAAATTCAAGGTTTTATGACGCTCCAGTAAAAAGTTACAAGCATTTGTATGTTGCAAATTTTGATAGGTATATTACGCACCGTATTGAAGTTAGGGGCCATTTGAAGTTTTATCACTGTTTGAATTTGGAGTCAAGGGTAGCACAGTTATGATCGATAGCTTAAATTTATAAGAAGTACGAGTACTTTATTGTCAATAAATTTCAAGGTTTTATGACGCTCCAGTAAAAAGTTACATGCATTTGTATGTTGCAAAGTTTGATAGGTGTAGGACGCACCGTATAGAAGTTAGGGCCATTTGAAGTTTTATCAGTGTTTGAATTGGGACTCAAGGGTAGCATAGCTTTAAGCGATAGCTTAAATTGAAAAGATGCTCGAGTACTTTATTGTTACAAAATTTCAAGGTTTTATGGCGCTCCAGTAAAAAGTTACAAGCATTTGTATGTTGCAAACTTTGATAGGTGTAGGACGTACCGTATAGAAGTTAGGGCCATTTGAAGTTTTATCAGTGTTTGATTTGGGACTCAAGTGTATCATAGCTTTGAGCGATAGCTTAAATTGACAAGAGGCTCGAGTAATTTATTGTTACAAAATTTCAAGGTTTTATAACGCTCCAGTAAAAATTTACAAGCATTTTATGTTGCAAACTTTGATAGGTGTAGGACGTACCGTATAGAAGTTAGGGTCATTTGAAGTTTTATCAGTGTTTGATTTGGAACTCAAGGGTAGCATAGCTTTAAGCGATAGCTTAAATTGACAAGAGGCTCGGGTACTTTATTGTTACAAAATTTCAAGGTTTTATGATGCTCCAGTAATAAGTTACAAGCATTTGAATGTTGCAAACTTAGATAGGTGTAGGACGTACCGTATAGAAGTTAGGGCCATTTTAAGTTTTATCAGTGTTTGATTTGGGACTCAAGTGTATCATAGCTTTGAGCGATAGCTTAGATTGACAAGAGGCTCGAGTTCTTTATTGTTACAAAATTTCAAGGTTTTATAACGCTCCATTAAAAAGCTACAAGCATTTGTATGTTGCAAACTTTGATAGGTGTAGGACGTACCGTATAGAAGTTAGGGTCATTTGAAGTTTTATCAGTGTTTGATTTGGAACTCAAGGGTAGCATAGCTTTAAGCGATAGCTTAAATTGACAAGAGGCTCGAGTACTTTATTGTTACAAAATTTCAAGGTTCTATGACGCTCCAGTAATAAGTTACAAGCATTTGAATGTTGCAAACTTAGATAGGTGTAGGACGTACCGTATAGAAGTTAGGGCCATTTGAAGTTCTATCAGTGTTTGATTTGGGACTCAAGTGTATCATAGCTTTGAGCGATAGCTTAAATTGTCAAGAGGCTCGAGTACTTTATTGTTACAAAATTTCAAGGTTTTATGACGCTCCAGTTAAAAGTTACAAGCATTTGTATGTTGCAAACTTTGATAGGTGGAGGACGTACCGTATAGAAGTTAGGGCCATTTGAAGTTTTATCAGTGTTTGATTTGGGACTCAAGTGTATCATAGCTTTGAGCGATAGCTTAAATTGACCAGAGGCTCGAGTAATTTATTGTTACAAAATTTCAAGGTTTTATAACGCTCCAGTAAAAAGTTACAAGCATTTGTATGTTGCAAACTTTGATAGGTGTAAGACGTACCGGATAGAAGTTAGGGCCATTTGAAGTTTTATCAGTGTTTGATTTGGGACTCAAGTGTATCATAGCTTTGAGCGATAGCTTAAATTGAAAAGATGCTCGAGTACTTTATTGTTACAAAATTTCAAGGTTTTATGACGCTCCAGTAATAAGTTACAAGCATTTGAATGTTGCAAATTTTGATAGGTATAGGACTCACCGTATTGAAGTTAGGGGCCATTTGAAGTTTTATCACTGTTTGAATTTGGAGTCAAGGGTAGCACAGTTATGATCGATAGCTTAAATTTTTAAGAAGTACGAGTACTTTATTGTCACTAAATTTCAAGGTTTTATGACGCTCCAGTAAAACGTTACATGCATTTGTATGTTGCAAAGTTTGATAGGTGTAGGACGCACCGTATAGAAGTTAGGGCCATTTGAAGTTTTATCAGTGTTTGATTTGGGACTCAAGGGTAGCATAGCTTTGAGCGATAGCTTAAATTGAAAAGATGCTCGAGTACTTTATTGTTACAAAATTTCAAGGTTTTATGACGCTCCAGTAATAAGTTACAAGCATTTGAATGTTGCAAACTTAGATAGGTGTAGGACGTACCGTATAGAAGTTAGGGCCATTTGAAGTTTTATCAGTGTTTGATTTGGGACTCAAGGGTAGCATAGCTTTGAGCGATAGCTTAAATTGAAAAGATGCTCGAGTACTTAATTGTTACAAAATTTCAAGGTTTTATGACGCTCCAGTAAAAAGTTACAAGCGTTTGTATGTTGCAAACTTTGATAGGTGTAGGACGTACCGTAGAGAAGTTAGGGCCATTTGAAGTTTTATCAGTGTTTGATTTGGGACTCAAGTGTATCATAGCTTTGAGCGATAGCTTAAATTGACAAGAGGCTCGAGTAATTTATTGTTACAAAATTTCAAGGTTTTATAACGCTCCAGTAAAAAGTTACAAGCATTTGTTTGTTGCAAACTTTGATAGGTGTAAGACGTACCGGATAGAAGTTAGGGCCATTTGAAGTTTTATCAGTGTTTGATTTGGGACTCAAGTGTATCATAGCTTTGAGCGATAGCTTAAATTGAAAAGATGCTCGAGTACTTTATTGTTACAAAATTTCAAGGTTTTATGACGCTCCAGTAAAAAGTTACAAGCATTTGTATGTTGCAAACTTTGATAGGTGTAGGACGTACCGTATAGAAGTTAGGGCCATTTGAAGTTTTATCAGTGTTTGATTTGGGACTCAAGTGTATCATAGCTTTGAGCGATAGCTTAAATTGACAAGAGGCTCGAGTAATTTATTGTTACAAAATTTCAAGGTTTTATAACGCTCCAGTAAAAAGTTACAAGCATTTGTATGTTGCAAACTTTGATAGGTGTAAGACGTACCGGATAGAAGTTAGGGCCATTTGAAGTTTTATCAGTGTTTGATTTAGGACTCAAGGGTAGCATAGCTTTGCGCGATATCTTAAATTGACAAGAGGCTCGAGGTCTTTATTGTTACAAAATTTCAAGGTTTTATGCCGCTCCAGTAAAAAGTTACAAGCATTTGAATGTTGCAAACTTTGATAGGTGTAGGACGTACCGTATAGAAGTTAGTGCCATTTGAAGTTTTATCAGTGTTTGACTTGGGACTCAAGTGTATCATAGCATTGAGCGATAGCTTAAATTGACAAGAGGCTCGAGTAATTTATTGTTACAAAATTTCAATATTTTATGACGCTCCAGTAAAAATTTACAAGCAATTGTATGTTGCAAACTTTGATAGGTGTAGGACGTACCATATAGAAGTTAGGGCCATTTGAAGTTTTATCAGTGTTTGATTTGGGACTCAAGTGTATCATAGCTTTGAGCGATAGCTTAAATTGACAAGAGGCTCGAGTAATTTATTGTTACAAAATTTCAAGGTTTTATAACGCTCCAGTAAAAAGTTACAAGCATTTGTATGTTGCAAACTTTGATAGGTATAGGACGTACCGTATAGAAGTTAGGGCCATTTGAAGTTTTATCAGTGTTTGATTTGGGACTCAAGTGTATCATAGCTTTGGGCGATAGCTTAAATTGAAAAGACGCTCGAGTACTTTATTGTTACAAAATTTCAAGGTTTTATGACGCTCCAGTAAAAAGTTACAAGCATTTGTATGTTGCAAACTTTGATAGGTGTAGGACGTACCGTATAGAAGTTAGGGCCATTTGAAGTTTTATCAGTGTTTGATTAGGGACTCAAGTGTATCATAGCTTTGAGCGATAGCTTAAATTGAAAAGATGCTCGAGTACTTTATTGTTACAAAATTTCAAGGTTTTATGACGCTCCAGTAAAAAGTTACAAGCATTTGTATGTTGCAAACTTTGATAGGTGTAGGACGTACCGTATAGAAGTTAGGGCCATTTGAAGTTTTATCAGTGTTTGATTTGGGACTCAAGTGTATCATAGCTTTGAGCGATAGCTTAAATTGACAAGAGGCTCGAGTAATTTATTGTTACAAAATTTCAAGGTTTTATAACGCTCCAGTAAAAAGTTACAAGCATTTGTATGTTGCAAACTTTGATAGGTGTAGGACGTACCGTATAGAAGTTAGTGCCATTTGAAGTTTTATCAGTGTTTGATTTGGGACTCAAGGGTAGCATAGCTTTGAGCGATAGTTAAAATTGACAAGAGGCTCGAGTCTTTATTGTTACAAAATTTCAAGGTTTTATGACGCTCCAGTAAAAAGTTACAAGCATTTGTATGTTGCAAACTTTGATAGGTATAGGACGCACCGTATTGAAGTTAGGGGCCATTTGAAGTTTTATCACTTTTTGATTTTGGAGTCAATTGTAGCATAGTTATGAGCGATAACTTAAATTGATAAGAAGCACGAGTACTTTATTGTCACAAAATTTCAAGGCTTTATGACGCTCCAGTAAAAAGTTACAAGCATTTGTATGTTGCAAACTTTGATAGGTGTAGGACGTACCGTATAGAAGTTAGGGCCATTTGACGTTTTATCAGTGTTTGATTTGGCACTCAAGGGTAGCATAGCTTTGAGCGATAGCTTAAATTGACAAGAGGCTCGAGTACTTTATTGTTACAAAATTTCAAGGTTCTATAACGCACCAGTGAAAACTTACAAGAATTTGTATGTTGCAAACTTTGATAGGTGTAGGACGTACCGTATAGAAGTTAGGGCCATTTGAAGTTTTATCAGTGTTTGATTTGGGACTCAAGGGTAGCATAGCTTTGAGCGATAGCTTAAATTGACAAGAGGCTCGAGTACTTTATTGTTACAAAATTTCAAGGTTATATGACGCTCCAGTAAAAAGTTACAAGCATTTGTATGTTGCAAACTTTGATAGGTGTAGGACGTACCGTAGTGAAGTTAGCGCCATTTGAAGTTTTATCAGTGTTTGATTTGGGACTCAAGGGTAGCATAGCTTTAAGCGATAGCTTAAATTGACAAGAGGCTCGAGTACTTTATTGTTACAAAATTTCAAGGTTTTATGACGCTCCAGTAAAAAGTTACAAGCATTTGTATGTTGCAAACTTTGATAGGTGTAGGACGTACCATATAGAAGTTAGGGCCATTTGAAGGTTTATCAGTGTTTGATTTGGGACTCAAGGGTAGCATAGTTTTGACCGAAAGCTTAAATTGACAAGAGGCTCGAGTACTTTATTGTTACAAAATTTCAAGGTTATATGACGCTCCAGTTAAAAGTTACAAGCATTGGAATGTTGCAAACTTTGATAGGTATAGGATGCACCGTATAGAAGTTAGGGCCATTTGAAGTTTTATCAGTGTTTGATTTGGGACTCAAGGGTAGCGTAGCTTTGAGCGATAGCTTAAATTGACAAGAGGCTCGAGTACTTTATTGTTACAAAATTTCAAGGTTATAAAAGTTACAAGCATTTGTATGTTGCAAACTTTGATAGGTATAGGATGCACCGTATAGAAGTTAGGGCCATTTGAAGTGTTTGATTTGGGACTCCAGGGTAGCATAGATTTGAGCGATAGCTTAAATTGACAAGAGGCTCGAGTACTTCATTGTTACAAAATTTCAAGGTTTTATGACGCTCCAGTAAAAAGTTACAAGCATTTGTATGTTGCAAATTTTGATAGGTATAGGACGCACCGTATGGAAGTTAGGGGCCATTTGAAGTTTTATCACTGTTTGATTTTTGAGTCAAGGGTAGCACAGTTATGAGCGATAGCTTAAATTGATAAGAAGTACGAGTACTTTATTGCCACAAAATTTCAAGGTTTTATGACGCTCCAGTAAAAAGTTACAAGCATTTGAATGTTGCAAACTTTGATAGCTGAAGGACGTACCGTATAGAAGTTAGTGCCATTTGATGTTTTATCAGTGTTTGATTTGGGACTCAAGGGTAGCATAGCTTTGAACGATAGCTTAAATTGACAAGAGGCTCGAGTACTTTATTGTTACAAAGTTTCAACGTTTTATGACGCTCCAGTAAAAAGTTACAAGCATTTGTATGTTGCAAACATTGATAGGTATAGGACGCACCGTATTGAAGTTAGGGGCCATTTGAACTTTTATCCCTTTTTGATTATGGAGTCAAGGGTAGCATAGTTATGAGCTATAACTTAAATTGATAAGAAGCACGAGTACTTTATTGTCACAAAATTTCAAGGTTTTATGACGCTCCAGTAAAAAGTTACAAGCATTTGTATGTTGCAAAGTTTGATAGGTGTATACGTACCGTATAGAAGTTAGGGCCATTTGAAGTTTTATCAGTGTTCAATTTGGGACTCAAGGGTAGCATAGCTTTGAGCGATAGCTTAAATTGACAAGAGGCTCGAGTACTTTATTGTAAAAAAATTTCAAGGTTCTATGACGCTCCAGTAAAAAGTTACAAGAATTTGTATGTTGCAAACTTTGATAGGTGTAGGACGTACCGTATAGAAGTTAGGGCCATTTGAAGTTTTATCAGTGTTTGATTTGGGACTCAAGGGTACCATAGCTTTGAGCGATAGCTTAAATTGACAAGAGGCTCGAGTACTTTATTTATACAAAGTTGCAAGGTTTTATGACGCTCCAGTAAACAGTTACAAGCATTTGTATGTTGCAAACTTTGATAGGTATAGGACGCACCGTACTGAAGTTAGGGGCCATTTGAAGTTTTATAACTTTTTGATTTTGGAGTCAAGGGTAGCATAATTATGCGCGATAACTTAAATTGATAAGAAGCACGAGTACTATATTGTCACAAAATTTCAAGGTTCTATGACGCTCCAGAAAAAAGATACAAGCATTTGTATGTTGCAAACTTTGATAGGTATAGGACGCACCGTATTGCAGTTAGGGGCCATTTGAAGTTTTATCACTTTTTGAATTTGGAGTCAAGGGTAGCATAGTTATGCGCGATAACTTAAATTGATAAGAAGCACGAGTACTTTATTGTCACAAAATTTGAAGGTTTTATGACGCTCCAGTAAAAAGTTACAAGCATTTGTATGTTGCAAAGTTTGATAGGTGTAGAACGTACCGTATAGAAGTTAGGGCCATTTTAAGTTTTAGCAGTGTTTGATTTGGGACTCAAGGGTAGCATAGCTTTGAGCGATAGCTTAAATTGTCAAGAGGCTCGAGTACTTTATTGTTACAAAATTTCAAGGTTTTATGACGCTCCAGTAAAAAGTTACAAGCATTTGTATGTTGCAAATTTTGATAGGTATAGGACTCACCGTATTGAAGTTAGGGGCCATTTGAAGTTTTATCACTGTTTGAATTTGGAGTCAAGGGTAGCACAGCTATGATCGATAGCTTAAATTTATAAGAAGTACGAGTACTTTATTGTCACTAAATTTCAAGGTTTTATGACGCTCCAGTAAAACGTTACATGCATTTGTATGTTGCAAACTTTGATAGGTGTAGGACGTACCGTATAGAAGTTAGGGCCATTTGAAGTTTTATCAGTGTTTGATTTGGGACTCAAGGGTAGCATAGCTTTGAGCGATAGCTTAAATTGACAAGAGGCTCGAGTACTTTATTGTTACAAAATTTCAAGGTTATATGACGCTCCAGTAAAAAGTTACAAGCATTTGTATGTTGCAAACTTTGATAGGTGTAGGACGTACCGTATAGAAGTTAGCGCCATTTGAAGTTTTATCAGTGTTTGATTTGGGACTCAAGGGTAGCATAGCTTTAAGCGATAGCTTAAATTGACAAGAGGCTCGAGTACTTTATTGTTACAAAATTTCAAGGTTTTATGACGCTCCAGTAAAAAGTTACAAGCATTTGTATGTTGCAAACTTTGATAGGTGTAGGACGTACCATATAGAAGTTAGGGCCATTTGAAGGTTTATCAGTGTTTGATTTGGGACTCAAGGGTAGCATAGTTTTGACCGAAAGCTTAAATTGACAAGAGGCTCGAGTACTTTATTGTTACAAAATTTCAAGGTTATATGACGCTCCAGTAAAAAGTTACAAGCATTGGAATGTTGCAAACTTTGATAGGTATAGGATGCACCGTATAGAAGTTAGGGCCATTTGAAGTTTTATCAGTGTTTGATTTGGGACTCAAGGGTAGCGTAGCTTTGAGCGATAGCTTAAATTGACAAGAGGCTCGAGTACTTTATTGTTACAAAATTTCAAGGTTATAAAAGTTACAAGCATTTGTATGTTGCAAACTTTGATAGGTATAGGATGCACCGTATAGAAGTTAGGGCCATTTGAAGTGTTTGATTTGGGACTCCAGGGTAGCATAGATTTGAGCGATAGCTTAAATTGAAAAGAGGCTCGAGTACTTTATTGTTACAAAATTTCAAGGTTTTATGACGCTCCAGTAAAAAGTTACAAGCATTTGTATGTTGCAAATTTTGATAGGTATAGGACGCACCGTATGGAAGTTAGGGGCCATTTGAAGTTTTATCACTGTTTGATTTTTGAGTCAAGGGTAGCACAGTTATGAGCGATAGCTTAAATTGATAATAAGTACGAGTACTTTATTGCCACAAAATTTCAAGGTTTTATGACGCTCCAGTAAAAAGTTACAAGCATTTGAATGTTGCAAACTTTGATAGGTGAAGGACGTACCGTATAGAAGTTAGTGCCATTTGATGTTTTATCAGTGTTTGATTTGGGACTCAAGGGTAGCATAGCTTTGAACGATAGCTTAAATTGACAAGAGGCTCGAGTACTTTATTGTTACAAAGTTTCAACGTTTTATGACGCTCCAGTAAAAAGTTACAAGCATTTGTATGTTGCAAACTTTGATAGGTATAGGACGCACCGTATTGAAGTTAGGGGCCATTTGAACTTTTATCCCTTTTTGATTATGGAGTCAAGGGTAGCATAGTTATGAGCTATAACTTAAATTGATAAGAAGCACGAGTACTTTATTGTCACAAAATTTCAAGGTTTTATGACGCTGCAGTAAAAAGTTACAAGCATTTGTATGTTGCAAAGTTTGATAGGTGTATACGTACCGTATAGAAGTTAGGGCCATTTGAAGTTTTATCAGTGTTCAATTTGGGACTCAAGGGTAGCATAGCTTTGAGCGATAGCTTAAATTGACAAGAGGCTCGAGTACTTTATTGTAAAAAAATTTCAAGGTTCTATGACGCTCCAGTAAAAAGTTACAAGAATTTGTATGTTGCAAACTTTGATAGGTGTAGGACGTACCGTATAGAAGTTAGGGCCATTTGAAGTTTTATCAGTGTTTGATTTGGGACTCAAGGGTACCATAGCTTTGAGCGATAGCTTAAATTGACAAGAGGCTCGAGTACTTTATTTATACAAAGTTGCAAGGTTTTATGACGCTCCAGTAAACAGTTACAAGCATTTGTATGTTGCAAACTTTGATAGGTATAGGACGCACCGTACTGAAGTTAGGGGCCATTTGAAGTTTTATAACTTTTTGATTTTGGAGTCAAGGGTAGCATAGTTATGCGCGATAACTTAAATTGATAAGAAGCACGAGTACTATATTGTCACAAAATTTCAAGGTGCTATGACGCTCCAGAAAAAAGATACAAGCATTTGTATGTTGCAAACTTTGATAGGTATAGGACGCACCGTATTGCAGTTAGGGGCCATTTGAAGTTTTATCACTTTTTGAATTTGGAGTCAAGGGTAGCATAGTTATGCGCGATAACCTAAATTGATAAGAAGCACGAGTACTTTATTGTCACAAAATTTGAAGGTTTTATGACGCTCCAGTAAAAAGTTACAAGCATTTGTATGTTGCAAAGTTTGATAGGTGTAGAACGTACCGTATAGAAGTTAGGGCCATTTTAAGTTTTAGCAGTGTTTGATTTGGGACTCAAGGGTAGCATAGCTTTGAGCGATAGCTTAAATTGTCAAGAGGCTCGAGTACTTTATTGTTACAAAATTTCAAGGTTTTATGACGCTCCAGTAAAAAGTTACAAGCATTTGTATGTTGCAAATTTTGATAGGTATAGGACTCACCGTATTGAAGTTAGGGGCCATTTGAAGTTTTATCACTGTTTGAATTTGGAGTCAAGGGTAGCACAGTTATGATCGATAGCTTAAATTTATAAGAAGTACGAGTACTTTATTGTCACTAAATTTCAAGGTTTTATGACGCTCCAGTAAAACGTTACATGCATTTGTATGTTGCAAAGTTTGATAGGTGTAGGACGCACCGTATAGAAGTTAGGGCCATTTGAAGTTTTATCAGTGTTTGATTTGGGACTCAAGGGTAGCATAGCTTTGAGCGATAGCTTAAATTGAAAAGATGCTCGAGTACTTTATTGTTACAAAATTTCAAGGTTTTATGACGCTCCAGTAATAAGTTACAAGCATTTGAATGTTGCAAACTTAGATAGGTGTAGGACGTACCGTATAGAAGTTAGGGCCATTTGAAGTTTTATCAGTGTTTGATTTGGGACTCAAGGGTAGCATAGCTTTGAGCGATAGCTTAAATTGAAAAGATGCTCGAGTACTTTATTGTTACAAAATTTCAAAGTTTTATGACGCTCCAGTAAAAAGTTACAAGCATTTGTATGTTGCAAACTTTGATAGGTGTAGGACGTACCGTATAGAAGTTAGGGCCATTTGAAGTTTTATCAGTGTTTGATTTGGGACTCAAGTGTATCATAGCTTTGAGCGATAGCTTAAATTGACAAGAGGCTCGAGTAATTTATTGTTACAAAATTTCAAGGTTTTATAACGCTCCAGTAAAAAGTTACAAGCAATTGCATGTTGCAAACTTTGATAGGTGTAAGACGTACCGGATAGAAGTTAGGGCCATTTGAAGTTTTATCAGTGTTTGATTTGGGACTCAAGTGTATCATAGCTTTGAGCGATAGCTTAAATTGAAAAGATGCTCGAGTACTTTATTGTTACAAAATTTCAAGGTTTTATGACGCTCCAGTAAAAAGTTACAAGCATTTGTATGTTGCAAACTTTGATAGGTGTAGGACGTACCGTATAGAAGTTAGGGCCATTTGAAGTTTTATCAGTGTTTGATTTGGGACTCAAGTGTATCATAGCTTTGAGCGATAGCTTAAATTGACAAGAGGCTCGAGTAATTTATTGTTACAAAATTTCAAGGTTTTATAACGCTCCAGTAAAAAGTTACAAGCATTTGTATGTTGCAAACTTTGATAGGTGTAAGACGTACCGGATAGAAGTTAGGGCCATTTGAAGTTTTAGCAGTGTTTGATTTAGGACTCAAGGGTAGCATAGCTTTGCACGATATCTTAAATTGACAAGAGGCTCGAGGTCTTTATTGTTACAAAATTTCAAGGTTTTATGCCGCTCCAGTAAAAAGTTACAAGCATTTGAATGTTGCAAACTTTGATAGGTGTAGGACGTACCGTATAGAAGTTAGTGCCATTTGAAGTTTTATCAGTGTTTGATTTGGGACTCAAGTGTATCATAGCTTTGAGCGATAGCTTAAATTGACAAGAGGCTCGAGTAATTTATTGTTACAAAATTTCAATATTTTATGACGCTCCAGTAAAAATTTACAAGCAATTGTATGTTGCAAACTTTGATAGGTGTAGGACGTACCATATAGAAGTTAGGGCAGTTGAAGTTTTATCAGTGTTTGATTTGGGACTCAAGTGTATCATAGCTTTGAGCGATAGCTTAAATTGACAAGAGGCTCGAGTAATTTATTGTTACAAAATTTCAAGGTTTTATAACGCTCCAGTAAAAAGTTACAAGCATTTGTATGTTGCAAACTTTGATAGGTGTAGGACGTACCGTATAGAAGTTAGGGCCATTTGAAGTTTTATCACTGTTTGATTTGGGACTCAAGTGTATCATAGCTTTGACCGATAGCTTAAATTGAAAAGATGTTCGAGTACTTTATTGTTACAAAATTTCAAGGTTTTATGACGCTCCAGTAAAAACTTACAAGCATTTGTATGTTGCAAACTTTGATAGGTGTAGGACGTACCGTATAGAAGTTAGGGCCATTTGAAGTTTTATCAGTGTTTGATTTGGGACTCAAGTGTATCATAGCTTTGAGCGATAGCTTAAATTGACAAGAGGCTCGAGTAATTTATTGTTACAAAATTTCAAGGTTTTATAACGCTCCAGTAAAAAGTTACAAGCATTTGTATGTTGCAAACTTTGATAGGTGTAAGACGTACCGGATAGAAGTTAGGGCCATTTGAAGTTTTATCAGTGTTTGATTTAGGACTCAAGGGTAGCATAGCTTTGCGCGATATCTTAAATTGACAAGAGGCTCGAGGTCTTTATTGTTACAAAATTTCAAAGTTTTATGCCGCTCCAGTAAAAAGTTACAAGCATTTGAATGTTGCAAACTTTGATAGGTGTAGGACGTACCGTATAGAAGTTAGTGCCATTTGAAGTTTTATCAGTGTTTGATTTGGGACTCAATGGTAGCATAGCTTTGAGCGATAGCTTAAATTGACAAGAGGCTCGAGTACTTTATTGTTACAAAATTTCAAGGTTTTATGACGCTCCAGTAAAAAGTTACAAGCATTTGTATGTTGCAAACTTTGATAGGTATAGGACGCACCGTATTGAAGTTAGGGGCCATTTGAAGTTTTATCACTCTTTGATTTTGGAGTCAATTGTAGCATAGTTATGAGCGATAACTTAAATTGATAAGAAGCACGAGTACTTTATTGTCACAAAATTTCAAGGCTTTATGACGCTCCAGTAAAAAGTTACAAGCATTTGTATGTTGCAAACTTTGATAGGTGTAGGACGTACCGTATAGAAGTTAGGGCCATTTGAAGTTTTATCAGTGTTTGATTTGGCACTCAAGGGTAGCATAGCTTTGAGCGATAGCTTAAATTGACAAGAGGCTCGAGTACTTTATTGTTACAAAATTTCAAGGTTCTATAACGCACCAGTGAAAACTTACAAGAATTTGTATGTTGCAAACTTTGATAGGTGTAGGACGTACCGTATAGAAGTTAGGGCCATTTGAAGTTTTATCAGTGTTTGATTTGGGACTCAAGGGTAGCATAGCTTTGAGCGATAGCTTAAATTGACAAGAGGCTCGAGTACTTTATTTATACAAAGTTGCAAGGTTTTATGACGCTCCAGTAAACAGTTACAAGCATTTGTATGTTGCAAACTTTGATAGGTGTAGGACGCACCGTACTGAAGTTAGAGGCCATTTGAAGTTTTATAACTTTTTGATTTTGGAGTCAAGGGTAGCATAGTTATGCGCGATAACTTAAATTGATAAGAAGCACGAGTACTATATTGTCACAAAATTTCAAGGTTTTATGACGCTCCAGTAAAAAGTTACAAGCATTTGTATGTTGCAAACTTTGATAGGTGTAGGACGTACCGTATAGAAGTTAGGGCCATTTGAAGTTTTATCAGTGTTTGATTTGGGACTCAAGTGTATCATAGCTTTGAGCGATAGCTTAAATTGACAAGAGGCTCGAGTAATTTATTGTTACAAAATTTCAAGGTTTTATAACGCTCCAGTAAAAAGTTACAAGCATTTGTATGTTGCAAACTTTGATAGGTGTAAGACGTACCGGATAGAAGTTAGGGCCATTTGAAGTTTTATCAGTGTTTGATTTAGGACTCAAGGGTAGCATAGCTTTGCGCGATATCTTAAATTGACAAGAGGCTCGAGGTCTTTATTGTTACAAAATTTCAAAGTTTTATGCCGCTCCAGTAAAAAGTTACAAGCATTTGAATGTTGCAAACTTTGATAGGTGTAGGACGTACCGTATAGAAGTTAGTGCCATTTGAAGTTTTATCAGTGTTTGATTTGGGACTCAATGGTAGCATAGCTTTGAGCGATAGCTTAAATTGACAAGAGGCTCGAGTACTTTATTGTTACAAAATTTCAAGGTTTTATGACGCTCCAGTAAAAAGTTACAAGCATTTGTATGTTGCAAACTTTGATAGGTATAGGACGCACCGTATTGAAGTTAGGGGCCATTTGAAGTTTTATCACTTTTTGATTTTGGAGTCAATTGTAGCATAGTTATGAGCGATAACTTAAATTGATAAGAAGCACGAGTACTTTATTGTCACAAAATTTCAAGGCTTTATGACGCTCCAGTAAAAAGTTACAAGCATTTGTATGTTGCAAACTTTGATAGGTGTAGGACGTACCGTATAGAAGTTAGGGCCATTTGAAGTTTTATCAGTGTTTGATTTGGCACTCAAGGGTAGCATAGCTTTGAGCGATAGCTTAAATTGACAAGAGGCTCGAGTACTTTATTGTTACAAAATTTCAAGGTTCTATAACGCACCAGTGAAAACTTACAAGAATTTGTATGTTGCAAACTTAGATAGGTGTAGGACGCACCGTATAGAAGTTAGGGCCATTTGAAGTTTTATCAGTGTTTGATTTGGGACTCAAGGGTAGCATAGCTTTGAGCGATAGCTTAAATTGACAAGAGGCTCGAGTACTTTATTGTTACAAAATTTCAAGGTTTTATGACGCTCCAGTAAAAAGTTACAAGCATTTGTATGTTGCAAACTTTGATAGGTGTAGGACGTACCGTATAGAAGTTAGGGCCATTTGAAGTTTTATCAGTGTTTGATTTGGGACTCAAGGGTAGCATAGCTTTAAGCGATAGCTTAAATTGACAAGAGGCTCGAGTACTTTATTGTTACAAAATTTCAAGGTTTTATGACGCTCCAGTAAAAAGTTACAAGCATTTGTATGTTGCAAACTTTGATAGGTGTAGGACGTACTATATAGAAGTTAGGGCCATTTGAAGGTTTATCAGTGTTTGATTTGGGACTCAAGGGTAGCATAGTTTTGACCGAAAGCTTAAATTGACAAGAGGCTCGAGTACTTTATTGTTACAAAATTTCAAGGTTATAAAAGTTTCAAGCATTTGTATGTTGCAAACTTTGATAGGTATAGGATGCACCGTATAGAAGTTAGGGCCATTTGAAGTGTTTGATTTGGGACTCCAGGGTAGCATAGATTTGAGCGATAGCTTAAATTGAGAAGAGGCTCGAGTACTTTATTGTTACAAAATTTCAAGGTTTTATGACGCTCCAGTAAAAAGTTACAAGCATTTGTATGTTGCAAATTTTGATAGGTATAGGACGCACCGTATGGAAGTTAGGGGCCATTTGAAGTTTTATCACTGTTTGATTTTTGAGTCAAGGGTAGCACAGTTATGAGCGATAGCTTAAATTGATAAGAAGTACGAGTACTTTATTGCCACAAAATTTCAAGGTTTTATGACGCTCCAGTAAAAAGTTACAAGCATTTGTATGTTGCAAACTTTGATAGGTGTAGGACGTACCGTATAGAAGTTAGGGCCATTTGAAGTTTTATCAGTGTTTGATTTGGGACTCAAGGGTAGCATAGCTTTGAGCGATAGCTTAAATTGACAAGAGGCTCGAGTACTTTATTGTTACAAAATTTCAAGGTTCTATAACGCACCAGTGAAAACTTACAAGAATTTGAATGTTGCAAACTTTGATAGGTGTAGGACGTACCGTATAGAAGTTAGTGCCATTTGATGTTTTATCAGTGTTTGATTTGGGACTCAAGGGTAGCATAGCTTTGAACGATAGCTTAAATTGACAAGAGGCTCGAGTACTTTATTGTTACAAAGTTTCAAGGTTTTATGACGCTCCAGTAAAAAGTTACAAGCATTTGTATGTTGCAAACTTTGATAGGTATAGGACGCACCGTATTGAAGTTAGGGGCCATTTGAACTTTTATCCCTTTTTGATTATGGAGTCAAGGGTAGCATAGTTATGAGCTATAACTTAAATTGATAAGAAGCACGAGTACTTTATTGTCACAAAATTTCAAGGTTTTATGCCGCTCCAGTAAAAAGTTACAAGCATTTGTATGTTGCAAAGTTTGATAGGTGTAGGACGTACCGTATAGAAGTTAGTGCCATTTGAAGTTTTATAACTTTTTGATTTTGGAGTCAAGGGTAGCATAGTTATGCGCGATAACTTAAATTGATAAGAAGCACGAGTACTATATTGTCACAAAATTTCAAGGTTCTATGACGCTCCAGAAAAAAGATACAAGCATTTGTATGTTGCAAACTTTGATAGGTATAGGACGCACCGTATTGCAGTTAGGGGCCATTTGAAGTTTTATCACTTTTTGAATTTGGAGTCAAGGGTAGCATAGTTATGCGCGATAACTTAAATTGATAAGAAGCACGAGTACTTTATTGTCACAAAATTTGAAGGTTTTATGACGCTCCAGTAAAAAGTTACAAGCATTTGTATGTTGCAAAGTTTGATAGGTGTAGAACGTACCGTATAGAAGTTAGGGCCATTTTAAGTTTTAGCAGTGTTTGATTTGGGACTCAAGGGTAGCATAGCTTTGAGCGATAGCTTAAATTGTCAAGAGGCTCGAGTACTTTATTGTTACAAAATTTCAAGGTTTTATGACGCTCCAGTAAAAAGTTACAAGCATTTGTATGTTGCAAATTTTGATAGGTATAGGACTCACCGTATTGAAGTTAGGGGCCATTTGAAGTTTTATCACTGTTTGAATTTGGAGTCAAGGGTAGCACAGTTATGATCGATAGCTTCAATTTATAAGAAGTACGAGTACTTTATTGTCACTAAATTTCAAGGTTTTATGACGCTCCAGTAAAACGTTACATGCATTTGTATGTTGCAAAGTTTGATAGGTGTAGGACGCACCGTATAGAAGTTAGGGCTATTTGAAGTTTTATCAGTGTTTGATTTGGGACTCAAGGGTAGCATAGCTTTGAGCGATAGCTTAAATTGAAAAGATGCTCGAGTACTTTATTGTTACAAAATTTCAAGGTTTTATGACGCTCCAGTAATAAGTTACAAGCATTTGAATGTTGCAAACTTAGATAGGTGTAGGACGTACCGTATAGAAGTTAGGGCCATTTGAAGTTTTATCAGTGTTTGATTTGGGACTCAAGGGTAGCATAGCTTTGAGCGATAGCTTAAATTGAAAAGATGCTCGAGTACTTTATTGTTACAAAATTTCAAGGTTTTATGACGCTCCAGTAAAAAGTTACAAGCATTTGTATGTTGCAAACTTTGATAGGTGTAGGACGTACCGTATAGAAGTTAGGGCCATTTGAAGTTTTATCAGTGTTTGATTTGGGACTCAAGTGTATCATAGCTTTGAGCGATAGCTTAAATTGACAAGAGGCTCGAGAAATTTATTGTTACAAAATTTCAAGGTTTTATAACGCTCCAGTAAAAAGTTACAAGCAATTGTATGTTGCAAACTTTGATAGGTGTAAGACGTACCGGATAGAAGTTAGGGCCATTTGAAGTTTTATCAGTGTTTGATTTGGGACTCAAGTGTATCATAGCTTTGAGCGATAGCTTAAATTGACAAGAGGCTCGAGTAATTTATTGTTACAAAATTTCAAGGTTTTATAACGCTCCAGTAAAAAGTTACAAGCATTTGTATGTTGCAAACTTTGATAGGTGTAAGACGTACCGGATAGAAGTTAGGGCCATTTGAAGTTTTATCAGTGTTTGATTTAGGACTCAAGGGTAGCATAGCTTTGCACGATATCTTAAATTGACAAGAGGCTCGAGGTCTTTATTGTTACAAAATTTCAAGGTTTTATGCCGCTCCAGTAAAAAGTTACAAGCATTTGAATGTTGCAAACTTTGATAGGTGTAGGACATACCGTATAGAAGTTAGTGCCAATTGAAGTTTTATCAGTGTTTGATTTGGGACTCAAGTGTATCATAGCTTTGAGCGATAGCTTAAATTGACAAGAGGCTCGAGTAATTTATTGTTACAAAATTTCAATATTTTATGACGCTCCAGTAAAAATTTACAAGCAATTGTATGTTGCAAACTTTGATAGGTGTAGGACGTACCATATAGAAGTTAGGGCAGTTGAAGTTTTATCAGTGTTTGATTTGGGACTCAAGTGTATCATAGCTTTGAGCGATAGCTTAAATTGACAAGAGGCTCGAGTAATTTATTGTTACAAAATTTCAAGGTTTTATAACGCTCCAGTAAAAAGTTACAAGCATTTGTATGTTGCAAACTTTGATAGGTGTAGGACGTACCGTATAGAAGTTAGGGCCATTTGAAGTTTTATCAGTGTTTGATTTGGGACTCAAGTGTATCATAGCTTTGACCGATAGCTTAAATTGAAAAGATGTTCGAGTACTTTATTGTTACAAAATTTCAAGGTTTTATGACGCTCCAGTAAAAAGTTACAAGCATTTGTATGTTGCAAACTTTGATAGGTGTAGGACGTACCGTCTAGAAGTTAGGGCCATTTGAAGTTTTATCAGTGTTTGATTTGGGACTCAAGTGTATCATAGCTTTGAGCGATAGCTTAAATTGAAAAGATGCTCGAGTACTTTATTGTTACAAAATTTCAAGGTTTTATGACGCTCCAGTATAAACTTACAAGCATTTGTATGTTGCAAACTTTGATAGGTGTAGGACGTACCGTATAGAAGTTAGGGCCATTTGAAGTTTTATCAGTGTTTGATTTGGGACTCAAGTGTATCATAGCTTTGAGCGATAGCTTAAATTGACAAGAGGCTCGAGTAATTTATTGTTACAAAATTTCAAGGTTTTATAACGCTCCAGTAAAAAGTTACAAGCATTTGTATGTTGCAAACTTTGATAGGTGTAAGACGTACCGGATAGAAGTTAGGGCCATTTGAAGTTTTATCAGTGTTTGATTTAGGACTCAAGGGTAGCATAGCTTTGCGCGATATCTTAAATTGACAAGAGGCTCGAGGTCTTTATTGTTACAAAATTTCAAAGTTTTATGCCGCTCCAGTAAAAAGTTACAAGCATTTGAATGTTGCAAACTTTGATAGGTGTAATACGTACCGTATTGAAGTTAGTGCCATTTGAAGTTTTATCAGTGTTTGATTTGGGACTCAATGGTAGCATAGCTTTGAGCGATAGCTTAAATTGACAAGAGGCTCGAGTACTTTATTGTTACAAAATTTCAAGGTTTTATGACGCTCCAGTAAAAAGTTACAAGCATTTGTATGTTGCAAACTTTGATAGGTATAGGACGCACCGTATTGAAGTTAGGGGCCATTTGAAGTTTTATCACTCTTTGATTTTGGAGTCAATTGTAGCATAGTTATGAGCGATAACTTAAATTGATAAGAAGCACGAGTACTTTATTGTCACAAAATTTCAAGGCTTTATGACGCTCCAGTAAAAAGTTACAAGCATTTGTATGTTGCAAACTTTGATAGGTGTAGGACGTACCGTATAGAAGTTAGGGCCATTTGAAGTTTTATCAGTGTTTGATTTGGCACTCAAGGGTAGTATAGCTTTGAGCGATAGCTTAAATTGACAAGAGGCTCGAGTACTTTATTGTTACAAAATTTCAAGGTTCTATAACGCACCAGTGAAAACTTACAAGAATTTGTATGTTGCAAACTTTGATAGGTGTAGGACGTACCGTATAGAAGTTAGGGCCATTTGAAGTTTTATCAGTGTTTGATTTGGGACTCAAGGGTAGCATAGCTTTGAGCGATAGCTTAAATTGACAAGAGGCTCGAGTACTTTATTGTTACAAAATTTCAAGGTTATATGACGCTCCAGTAAAAAGTTACAAGCATTTGTATGTTGCAAACTTTGATAGGTATAGGATGCACCGTATAGAAGTTAGGGCCATTTGAAGTGTTTGATTTGGGACTCCAGGGTAGCATAGATTTGAGCGATAGCTTAAATTGACAAGAGGCTCGAGTACTTTATTGCTACAAAATTTCAAGGTTTTATGACGCTCCAGTAAAAAGTTACAAGCATTTGTATGTTGCAAATTTTGATAGGTATAGGACGCACCGTATGGAAGTTAGGGGCCATTTGAAGTTTTATCACTCTTTGATTTTTGAGTCAAGGGTAGCACAGTTATGAGCGATAGCTTAAATTGATAAGAAGTACGAGTACTTTATTGCCACAAAATTTCAAGGTTTTATGACGCTCCAGTAAAAAGTTACAAGCATTTGAATGTTGCAAACTTTGATAGGTGTAGGACGTACCGTATAGAAGTTAGTGCCATTTGATGTTTTATCAGTGTTTGATTTGGGACTCAAGGGTAGCATAGCTTTGAACGATAGCTTAAATTGACAAGAGGCTCGAGTACTTTATTGTTACAAAGTTTCAAGGTTTTATGACGCTCCAGTAAAAAGTTACAAGCATTTGTATGTTGCAAACTTTGATAGGTATAGGACGCACCGTATTGAAGTTAGGGGCCATTTGAACTTTTATCCCTTTTTGATTATGGAGTCAAGGGTAGCATAGTTATGAGCTATAACTTAAATTGATAAGAAGCACGAGTACTTTATTGTCACAAAATTTCAAGGTTTTATGACGCTCCAGTAAAAAGTTACAAGCATTTGTATGTTGCAAAGTTTGATAGGTGTAGGACGTACCGTATAGAAGTTAGGGCCATTTGAAGTTTTATCAGTGTTCAATTTGGGACTCAAGGGTAGCATAGCTTTGAGCGATAGCTTAAATTGACAAGAGGCTCGAGTACTTTATTGTAAAAAAATTTCAAGGTTCTATGACGCTCCAGTAAAAAGTTACAAGAATTTGTATGTTGCAAACTTTGATAGGTGTAGGACGTACCGTATAGAAGTTAGGGCCATTTGAAGTTTTATCAGTGTTTGATTTGGGACTCAAGGGTAGCATAGCTTTGAGCGATAGCTTAAATTGACAAGAGGCTCGAGTACTTTATTTATACAAAGTTGCAAGGTTTTATGACGCTCCAGTAAACAGTTACAAGCATTTGTATGTTGCAAACTTTGATAGGTGTAGGACGCACCGTACTGAAGTTAGGGGCCATTTGAAGTTTTATAACTTTTTGATTTTGGAGTCAAGGGTAGCATAGTTATGCGCGATAACTTAAATTGATAAGAAGCACGAGTACTATATTGTCACAAAATTTCAAGGTTTTATGACGCTCCAGTAAAAAGTTACAAGCATTTGTATGTTGCAAACTTTGATAGGTGTAGGACGTACCGTATAGAAGTTAGGGCCATTTGAAGTTTTATCAGTGTTTGATTTGGGACTCAAGTGTATCATAGCTTTGAGCGATAGCTTAAATTGACAAGAGGCTCGAGTAATTTATTGTTACAAAATTTCAAGGTTTTATAACGCTCCAGTAAAAAGTTACAAGCATTTGTATGTTGCAAACTTTGATAGGTGTAAGACGTACCGGATAGAAGTTAGGGCCATTTGAAGTTTTATCAGTGTTTGATTTAGGACTCAAGGGTAGCATAGCTTTGCGCGATATCTTAAATTGACAAGAGGCTCGAGGTCTTTATTGTTACAAAATTTCAAAGTTTTATGCCGCTCCAGTAAAAAGTTACAAGCATTTGAATGTTGCAAACTTTGATAGGTGTAGGACGTACCGTATAGAAGTTAGTGCCATTTGAAGTTTTATCAGTGTTTGATTTGGGACTCAATGGTAGCATAGCTTTGAGCGATAGCTTAAATTGACAAGAGGCTCGAGTACTTTATTGTTACAAAATTTCAAGGTTTTATGACGCTCCAGTAAAAAGTTACAAGCATTTGTATGTTGCAAACTTTGATAGGTATAGGACGCACCGTATTGAAGTTAGGGGCCATTTGAAGTTTTATCACTCTTTGATTTTGGAGTCAATTGTAGCATAGTTATGAGCGATAACTTAAATTGATAAGAAGCACGAGTACTTTATTGTCACAAAATTTCAAGGCTTTATGACGCTCCAGTAAAAAGTTACAAGCATTTGTATGTTGCAAACTTTGATATGTGTAGGACGTACCGTATAGAAGTTAGGGCCATTTGAAGTTTTATCAGTGTTTGATTTGGCACTCAAGGGTAGCATAGCTTTGAGCGATAGCTTAAATTGACAAGAGGCTCGAGTACTTTATTGTTACAAAATTTCAAGGTTCTATAACGCACCAGTGAAAACTTACAAGAATTTGTATGTTGCAAACTTTTATAGGTGTAGGACGTACCGTATAGAAGTTAGGGCCATTTGAAGTTTTATCAGTGTTTGATTTGGGACTCAAGGGTAGCATAGCTTTGAGCGATAGCTTAAATTGACAAGAGGCTCGAGTACTTTATTGTTACAAAATTTCAAGGTTATATGACGCTCCAGTAAAAAGTTACAAGCATTTGTATGTTGCAAACTTTGATAGGTGTAGGACGTACCGTATAGAAGTTAGGGCCATTTGAAGTTTTATCAGTGTTTGATTTGGGACTCAAGGGTAGCATAGCTTTAAGCGATAGCTTAAATTGACAAGAGGCTCGAGTACTTTATTGTTACAAAATTTCAAGGTTTTATGACGCTCCAGTAAAAAGTTACAAGCATTTGTATGTTGCAAACTTTGATAGGTGTAGGACGTACCATATAGAAGTTAGGGCCATTTGAAGGTTTATCAGTGTTTGATTTGGGACTCAAGGGTAGCATAGTTTTGACCGAAAGCTTAAATTGACAAGAGGCTCGAGTACTTTATTGTTACAAAATTTCAAGGTTATAAAAGTTACAAGCATTTGTATGTTGCAAACTTTGATAGGTATAGGATGCACCGTATAGAAGTTAGGGCCATTTGAAGTGTTTGATTTGGGACTCCAGGGTAGCATAGATTTGAGCGATAGCTTAAATTGACAAGAGGCTCGAGTACTTTATTGTTACAAAATTTCAAGGTTTTATGACGCGCCAGTAAAAAGTTACAAGCATTTGTATGTTGCAAATTTTGATAGGTATAGGACGCACCGTATGGAAGTTAGGGGCCATTTGAAGTTTTATCACTGTTTGATTTTTGAGTCAAAGGTAGCACAGTTATGAGCGATAGCTTAAATTGATAAGAAGTACGAGTACTTTATTGCCACAAAATTTCAAGGTTTTATGACGCTCCAGTAAAAAGTTACAAGCATTTGAATGTTGCAAACTTTGATAGGTGTAGGACGTACCGTATAGAAGTTAGTGCCATTTGATGTTTTATCAGTGTTTGATTTGGGACTCAAGGGTAGCATAGCTTTGAACGATAGCTTAAATTGACAAGAGGCTCGAGTACTTTATTGTTACAAAGTTTCAAGGTTTTATGACGCTCCAGTAAAAAGTTACAAGCATTTGTATGTTGCAAACTTTGATAGGTATAGGACGCACCGTATTGAAGTTAGGGGCCATTTGAACTTTTATCCCTTTTTGATTATGGAGTCAAGGGTAGCATAGTTATGAGCTATAACTTAAATTGATAAGAAGCACGAGTACTTTATTGTCACAAAATTTCAAGGTTTTATGACGCTCCAGTAAAAAGTTACAAGCATTTGTATGTTGCAAAGTTTGATAGGTGTAGGACGTACCGTATAGAAGTTAGGGCCATTTGAAGTTTTATCAGTGTTCAATTTGGGACTCAAGGGTAGCATAGCTTTGAGCGATAGCTTAAATTGACAAGAGGCTCGAGTACTTTATTGTAAAAAAATTTCAAGGTTCTATGACGCTCCAGTAAAAAGTTACAAGAATTTGTATGTTGCAAACTTTGATAGGTGTAGGACGTACCGTATAGAAGTTAGGGCCATTTGAAGTTTTATCAGTGTTTGATTTGGGACTCAAGGGTAGCATAGCTTTGAGCGATAGCTTAAATTGACAAGAGGCTCGAGTACTTTATTTATACAAAGTTGCAAGGTTTTATGACGCTCCAGTAAACAGTTACAAGCATTTGTATGTTGCAAACTTTGATAGGTTTAGGACGCACCGTACTGAAGTTAGGGGCCATTTGAAGTTTTATAACTTTTTGATTTTGGAGTCAAGGGTAGCATAGTTATGCGCGATAACTTAAATTGATAAGAAGCACGAGTACTATATTGTCACAAAATTTCAAGGTTTTATGACGCTCCAGTAAAAAGTTACAAGCATTTGTATGTTGCAAACTTTGATAGGTGTGGGACGTACCGTATAGAAGTTAGGGCCATTTGAAGTTTTATCAGTGTTTGATTTGGGACTCAAGTGTATCATAGCTTTGAGCGATAGCTTAAATTGACAAGAGGCTCGAGTAATTTATTGTTACAAAATTTCAAGGTTTTATAACGCTCCAGTAAAAAGTTACAAGCATTTGTATGTTGCAAACTTTGATAGGTGTAAGACGTACCGGATAGAAGTTAGGGCCATTTGAAGTTTTATCAGTGTTTGATTTAGGACTCAAGGGTAGCATAGCTTTGCGCGATATCTTAAATTGACAAGAGGCTCGAGGTCTTTATTGTTACAAAATTTCAAAGTTTTATGCCGCTCCAGTAAAAAGTTACAAGCATTTGAATGTTGCAAACTTTGATAGGTGTAGGACGTACCGTATAGAAGTTAGTGCCATTTGAAGTTTTATCAGTGTTTGATTTGGGACTCAATGGTAGCATAGCTTTGAGCGATAGCTTAAATTGACAAGAGGCTCGAGTACTTTATTGTTACAAAATTTCAAGGTTTTATGACGCTCCAGTAAAAAGTTACAAGCATTTGTATGTTGCAAACTTTGATAGGTATAGGACGCACCGTATTGAAGTTAGGGGCCATTTGAAGTTTTATCACTTTTTGATTTTGGAGTCAATTGTAGCATAGTTATGAGCGATAACTTAAATTGATAAGAAGCACGAGTACTTTATTGTCACAAAATTTCAAGGCTTTATGACGCTCCAGTAAAAAGTTACAAGCATTTGTATGTTGCAAACTTTGATAGGTGTAGGACGTACCATATAGAAGTTAGGGCCATTTGAAGTTTTATCAGTGTTTGATTTGGCACTCAAGGGTAGCATAGCTTTGAGCGATAGCTTAAATTGACAAGAGGCTCGAGTACTTTATTGTTACAAAATTTCAAGGTTCTATAACGCACCAGTGAAAACTTACAAGAATTTGTATGTTGCAAATTTTGATAGGTGTAGGACGTACCGTATAGAAGTTAGGGCCATTTGAAGTTTTATCAGTGTTTGATTTGGGACTCAAGGGTAGCATAGCTTTGAGCGATAGCTTAAATTGACAAGAGGCTCGAGTACTTTATTGTTACAAAATTTCAAGGTTTTATGACGCTCCAGTAAAAAGTTACAAGCATTTGTATGTTGCAAACTTTGATAGGTGTAGGACGTACCGTATAGAAGTTAGGGCCATTTGAAGTTTTATCAGTGTTTGATTTGGGACTCAAGGGTAGCATAGCTTTAAGCGATAGCTTAAATTGACAAGAGGCTCGAGTACTTTATTGTTACAAAATTTCAAGGTTTTATGACGCTCCAGTAAAAAGTTACAAGCATTTGTATGTTGCAAACTTTGATAGGTGTAGGACGTACCATATAGAAGTTAGGGCCATTTGAAGGTTTATCAGTGTTTGATTTGGGACTCAAGGGTAGCATAGTTTTGACCGAAAGCTTAAATTGACAAGAGGCTCGAGTACTTTATTGTTACAAAATTTCAAGGTTATAAAAGTTACAAGCATTTGTATGTTGCAAACTTTGATAGGTATAGGATGCACCGTATAGAAGTTAGGGCCATTTGAAGTGTTTGATTTGGGACTCCAGGGTAGCATAGATTTGAGCGATAGCTTAAATTGACAAGAGGCTCGAGTACTTTATTGTTACAAAATTTCAAGGTTTTATGACGCTCCAGTAAAAAGTTACAAGCATTTGTATGTTGCAAATTTTGATAGGTATAGGACGCACCGTATGGAAGTTAGGGGCCATTTGAAGTTTTATCACTGTTTGATTTTTGAGTCAAGGGTAGCACAGTTATGAGCGATAGCTTAAATTGATAAGAAGTACGAGTACTTTATTGCCACAAAATTTCAAGGTTTTATGACGCTCCAGTAAAAAGTTACAAGCATTTGAATGTTGCAAACTTTGATAGGTGTAGGACGTACCGTATAGAAGTTAGTGCCATTTGATGTTTTATCAGTGTTTGATTTGGGACTCAAGGGTAGCATAGCTTTGAACGATAGCTTAAATTGACAAGAGGCTCGAGTACTTTATTGTTACAAAGTTTCAAGGTTTTATGACGCTCCAGTAAAAAGTTACAAGCATTTGTATGTTGCAAACTTTGATAGGTATAGGAAGCACCGTATTGAAGTTAGGGACCATTTGAACTTTTATCCCTTTTTGATTATGGAGTCAAGGGTAGCATAGTTATGAGCTATAACTTAAATTGATAAGAAGCACGAGTACTTTATTGTCACAAAATTTCAAGGTTTTATGACGCTCCAGTAAAAAGTTACAAGCATTTGTATGTTGCAAAGTTTGATAGGTGTAGGACGTACCGTATAGAAGTTAGGGCCATTTGAAGTTTTATCAGTGTTCAATTTGGGACTCAAGGGTAGCATAGCTTTGAGCGATAGCTTAAATTGACAAGAGGCTCGAGTACTTTATTGTAAAAAAATTTCAAGGTTCTATGACGCTCCAGTAAAAAGTTACAAGAATTTGTATGTTGCAAACTTTGATAGGTGTAGGACGTACCGTATAGAAGTTAGGGCCATTTGAAGTTTTATTAGTGTTTGATTTGGGACTCAAGGGTAGCATAGCTTTGAGCGATAGCTTAAATTGACAAGAGGCTCGAGTACTTTATTTATACAAAGTTGCAAGGTTTTATGACGCTCCAGTAAACAGTTACAAGCATTTGTATGTTGCAAACTTTGATAGGTGTAGGACGCACCGTACTGAAGTTAGGGGCCATTTGAAGTTTTATAACTTTTTGATTTTGGAGTCAAGGGTAGCATAGTTATGCGCGATAACTTAAATTGATGAGAAGCACGAGTACTATATTGTCACAAAATTTCAAGGTTTTATGACGCTCCAGTAAAAAGTAACAAGCATTTGTATGTTGCAAATTTTGATAGGTATAGGAAGCACCGTATTGAAGTTAGGGGCCATTTGAAGTTTTATCACTGTTTGATTTTGGAGTCAAGGGTAGCACAGTTATGAGCGATAGCTTAAATTGATAAGAAGTACGAGTACTTTATTGCCACAAAATTTCAAGGTTTTATGACGCTCCAGTAAAAAGTTACAAGCATTTGTATGTTGCAAAGTTTAATAGGTGTAGGACGTACCGTATAGAAGTTAGGGCCATTTGAAGTTTTATCAGTGTTTGATTTGGGACTCAAGGGTAGCATAGCTTTGAGCGATAGCTTAAATTGACAAGAGGCTCGAGTACTTTATTGTTACAAAATTTCAAGGTTCTATGACGCTCCAGTAAAAAGTTACATGCATTTGTATGTTGCAAACTTTGATAGGAGAAGGACGTACCGTATATAAGTTAGGGAAATTTGAAGTTTTATCAGTGTTTTATTTGGGACTCAAGGGTAGCATAGCTTTGAGCGATAGCTTAAATTGACAAGAGGCTCGAGTACTTTATTGTTACAAAGTTTCAAGGTTTTATGACGCTCCAGAAAAAAGATACAAGCATTTGTATGTTGCAAACTTTGATAGGTATAGGACGCACCGTATTGCAGTTAGGGGCCATTTGAAGTTTTATCACTTTTTGAATTTGGAGTCAAGGGTAGCATAGTTATGCGCGATAACTTAAATTGATAAGAAGCACGAGTACTTTATTGTCACAAAATTTGAAGGTTTTATGACGCTCCAGTAAAAAGTTACAAGCATTTGTATGTTGCAAAGTTTGATAGGTGTAGAACGTACCGTATAGAAGTTAGGGCCATTTGAAGTTTTATCAGTGTTTGATTTAGGACTCAAGGGTAGCATAGCTTTGAGCGATAGCTTAAATTGACAAGAGGCTCGAGGTCTTTATTGTTACAAAATTTCAAGGTTTTATGCCGCTCCAGTAAAAAGTTACAAGCATTTGTATGTTGCAAACTTTGATATTTGTAGGACGTACCGTATAGCAGTTAGGGCCATTTAAAGTTTTATCAGTGTTTGATTTGGGACTCAAGGGTATCATAGCTTTGAGCGATAGCTTAAATTGACAAGAGGCTCGAGTACTTTATTGTTACAAAATTTCAAGGTTTTATAACGCTCCAGTAAATAGTTACAAGCATTTGTATGTTGCAAACTTTGATAGGTGTAGGACGTACCGTATAGAAGTTAGGGGCCATTTGAAGTTTTATAACTTTTTGATTTTGGAGTCAAGGGTAGCATAGTTATGCGCGATAACTTAAATTGATAAGAAGCACGAGTACTTTATTGTCACAAAATTTCAAGGTTTTATGACGCTCCAGTAAAAAGTAACAAGCATTTGTATGTTTCAAAGTTTGATAAGTGTAGGCCGCACCGTATAGAAGTTAGGGCCTTTTGATGTTTTATCAGTGTTTGATTTGGGACTCAAGGGTAGCATAGCTTTGAGTGATAGCTTAAATTGACAAGAGGCTCGATATACTTTATTGTTACAAAATTTCAAGGTTCTATATCGTTCCATTAAAAAGTTAAAAGCATTTGTAAGTTGCAAACTTTGATAGGTGTAGGACGTACCGTATATAAGTTAGGGCCATTAGAAGTTTTATCAGTGTTTGATTTGGGATCCAAGGGTAGCATAGCTTTAAGCGATAGCTTAAATTGACAAGAGGCTCGAGTAATTTATTGTTACAAAATTTCAAGGTTTTATGACGCTCCAGTAAAAAGTTACAAGCATTTGTATGTTGCAAACTTTGATAGGTGTAGGACGTACCATATAGAAGTTAGGGCCATTTGAAGTTTTATCAGTGTTTGGTTTGGGACTCAAGGGTAGCATAGCTTTGAGCGATAGCTTAAATTGACAAGAGGCTCGAGTACTTTATTGTTACATAATTTCAAGGTTATATGACGCTCCATTAAAAAGTTACAAGCATTTGTATGTTGCAAACTTTGATAGGTGTAAGACGTGCCGTATAGAAGTTAGGGCCATTTGAAGTTTTATCAGTGTTTGATTTGGGGTTCAAGGGTAGCATAGCTTTGAGTAATAGCTTAAATTGACAAGAGTCTCGAGTACTTTATTGTTACAAAATTTCAAGGTTTTATGAAGCTCCAGTAAAAAGTTACAAGCATTTGTATGTTGCAAACTTTGATAGGTGTAGGACGTACCGTATAGCAGTTAGGGCCATTTAAAGTTTTATCAGTGTTTGATTTGGGACTCAAGGGTATCATAGCTTTGAGCGATAGCTTAAATTGACAAGAGGCTCGAGTACTTTATTGTTACAAAATTTCAAGGTTTTATAACGCTCCAGTAAATAGTTACAAGCATTTGTATGTTGCAAACTTTGATAGGTGTAGGACGTACCGTATAGAAGTTAGGGCCATTTGAAGTTTTATCAGTGTTTGATTTGGGAATCAAGGGTAGCATAGCTTTAAGCCATAGCTTAAATTGACAAGAGGCTCGAGTACTTTATTGTTACAAAATTTCAAGGTTTTATGACGCTCCAGTAAAAAGTTACAAGCATTTGTATGTTGCAAACTTTGATAGGTGTAGGATGTACCATATAGAAGTTAGGGCCATTTGAAGTTTTATCAGTGTTTGATTTGGGACTCAAGGGTAGCATAGTTTTGACCGAAAGCTTAAATTGACAAGAGGCTCGAGTACTTTATTGTTACAAAATTTCAAGGTTCTATGACGCTCCAGTAAAAAGTTACATGCATTTGTATGTTGCAAACTTTGATAGGAGTAGGACGTACCGTATATAAGTTAGGGAAATTTGAAGTTTTATCAGTGTTTTATTTGGGACTCAAGGGTAGCATAGCTTTGAGCGATAGCTTAAATTGACAAGAGGCTCGAGTACTTTATTGTTACAAAGTTTCAAGGTTTTATGACGCTCCAGAAAAAAGATACAAGCATTTGTATGTTGCAAACTTTGATAGGTATAGGACGCACCGTATTGCAGTTAGGGGCCATTTGAAGTTTTATCACTTTTTGAATTTGGAGTCAAGGGTAGCATAGTTATGCGCGATAACTTAAATTGATAAGAAGCACGAGTACTTTATTGTCACAAAATTTGAAGGTTTTATGACGCTCCAGTAAAAAGTTACAAGCATTTGTATGTTGCAAAGTTTGATAGGTGTAGAACGTACCGTATAGAAGTTAGGGCCATTTGAAGTTTTATCAGTGTTTGATTTAGGACTCAAGGGTAGCATAGCTTTGAGCGATAGCTTAAATTGACAAGAGGCTCGTGGTCTTTATTGTTACAAAATTTCAAGGTTTTATGCCGCTCCAGTAAAAAGTTACAAGCATTTGTATGTTGCAAACTTTGATAGGTGTAGGACGTACCGTATAGCAGTTAGGGCCATTTAAAGTTTTATCAGTGTTTGATTTGGGACTCAAGGGTATCATAGCTTTGAGCGATAGCTTAAATTGACAAGAAGCTCGAGTACTTTATTGTTACAAAATTTCAAGGTTTTATAACGCTCCAGTAAATAGTTACAAGCATTTGTATGTTGCAAACTTTGATAGGTGTAGGACGTACCGTATAGAAGTTAGGGCCATTTGAAGTTTTATCAGTGTTTGATTTAGGACTCAAGGGTAGCATAGCTTTGAGCGATAGCTTAAATTGACAAGAGGCTCGAGGTCTTTATTGTTACAAAATTTCAAGGTTTTATGCCGCTCCAGTAAAAAGTTACAAGCATTTGAATGTTGCAAACTTTGATAGGTGTAGGACGTTCCGTATAGAAGTTAGTGCCATTTGATGTTTTATCAGTGTTTGATTTGGGACTCAAGGGTAGCATAGCTTTGAGCGATAGCTTAAATTGACAAGAGGCTCGAGTACTTTATTGTTACAAAGTTTCAAGGTTTTATGACGCTCCAGTAAAAAGTTACAAGCATTTGTATGTTGCAAACTTTGATTGGTATAGGACGCACCGTATTGAAGTTAGGGGCCATTTGAACTTTTATCCCTTTTTGATTTTGGAGTCAAGGGTAGCATAGTTATGAGCGATAACTTAAATTGATAAGAAGCACGAGTACTTTATTGTCACAAAATTTCAAGGTTTTATGACGCTCCAGTAAAAAGTTACAAGCATTTGTATGTTGCACAGTTTGATAGGTGTAGGACGTACCGTATAGAAGTTAGGGCCATTTGAAGTTTTATCAGTGTTTAATTTGGGACTCAAGGGTAGCATAGCTTTGAGCGATAGCTTAAATTGACAAGAGGCTCGAGTACTTTATTGTAAAAAAATTTCAAGGTTCTATGACGCTCCAGTAAAAAGTTACAAGAATTTGTATGTTGCAAACTTTGATAGGTGTAGGACGTACCGTATAGAAGTTAGGGCCATTTGAAGTTTTATTAGTGTTTGATTTGGGACTCAAGGGTAGCATAGCTTTGAGCGATAGCTTAAATTGACAAGAGTTTCGAGTACTTTATTTATACAAAGTTGCAAGGTTTTATGACGCTCCAGTAAACAGTTACAAGCATTTGTATGTTGCAAACTTTGATAGGTATAGGACGCACCGTACTGAAGTTAGGGGCCATTTGAAGTTTTATAACTTTTTGACTTTGGAGTCAAGGGTAGCATAGTTATGCGCGATAACTTAAATTGATAAGAAGCACGAGTACTATATTGTCACAAAATTTCAAGGTTTTATGACGCTCCAGTAAAAAGTAACAAGCATTTGTATGTTTCAAAGTTTGATAAGTGTAGGCCGCACCGTATAGAAGTTAGGGCCTTTTGATGTTTTATCAGTGTTTGATTTGGGACTCAAGGGTAGCATAGCTTTGAGCGATAGCTTAAATTGACAAGAGGCTCGATATACTTTATTGTTACAAAATTTCAAGGTTCTATATCGTTCCATTAAAAAGTTAAAAGCATTTGTAAGTTGCAAACTTTGATAGGTGTAGGACGTACCGTATATAAGTTAGGGCCATTAGAAGTTTTATCAGTGTTTGATTTGGGATCCAAGGGTAGCATAGCTTTAAGCGATAGCTTAAATTGACAAGAGGCTCGAGTAATTTATTGTTACAAAATTTCAAGGTTTTATGACGCTCCAGTAAAAAGTTACAAGCATTTGTATGTTGCAAACTTTGATAGGTGTAGGACGTACCATATAGAAGTTAGGGCCATTTGAAGTTTTATCAGTGTTTGGTTTGGGACTCAAGGGTAGCATAGCTTTGAGCGATAGCTTAAATTGACAAGAGGCTCGAGTACTTTATTGTTACAAAATTTCAAGGTTATATGACGCTCCATTAAAAAGTTACAAGCATTTGTATGTTGCAAACTTTGATAGGTGTAGGACGTACCGTATAGAAGTTAGGGCCATTTGAAGTTTTATCAGTGTTTGATTTGGGGTTCAAGGGTAGCATAGCTTTGAGTAATAGCTTAAATTGACAAGAGTCTCGAGTACTTTATTGTTACAAAATTTCAAGGTTTTATGAAGCTCCAGTAAAAAGTTACAAGCATTTGTATGTTGCAAACTTTGATAGGTGTAGGACGTACCGTATAGCAGTTAGGGCCATTTAAAGTTTTATCAGTGTTTGATTTGGGACTCAAGGGTATCATAGCTTTGAGCGATAGCTTAAATTGACAAGAGGCTCGAGTACTTTATTGTTACAAAATTTCAAGGTTTTATAACGCTCCAGTAAATAGTTACAAGCATTTGTATGTTGCAAACTTTGATAGGTGTAGGACGTACCGTATAGAAGTTAGGCCCATTTGAAGTTTTATCAGTGTTTGATTTTAGAATCAAGGGTAGCATAGCTTTAAGCCATAGCTTAAATTGACAAGAGGCTCGAGTACTTTATTGTTACAAAATTTCAAGGTTTTATGAAGCTCCAGTAAAAAGTTACAAGCATTTGTATGTTGCAAACTTTGATAGGTGTAGGATGTACCATATAGAAGTTAGGGCCATTTGAAGTTTTATCAGTGTTTGATTTGGGACTCAAGGGTAGCATAGTTTTGACCGAAAGCTTAAATTGACAAGAGGCTCGAGTACTTTATTGTTACAAAATTTCAAGGTTCTATGATGCTCCAGTAAAAAGTTACATGCATTTGTATGTTGCAAACTTTGATAGGAGTAGGACGTACCGTATATAAGTTAGGGAAATTTGAAGTTTTATCAGTGTTTTATTTGGGACTCAAGGGTAGCATAGCTTTGAGCGATATCTTAAATTGACAAGAGGCTCGAGTACTTTATTGTTACAAAGTTTCAAGGTTTTATGACGCTCCAGAAAAAAGATGCAAGCATTTGTATGTTGCAAACTTTGATAGGTATAGGACGCACCGTATTGCAGTTAGGAGCCATTTCAAGTTTTATAACTTTTTGAATTTGGAGTCAAGGGTAGCATAGTTATGCGCGATAACTTAAATTGATAAGAAGCACGAGTACTTTATTGTCACAAAATTTCAAGGTTTTATGACGCTCCAGTAAAAAGTTACAAGCATTTGTATGTTGCAAAGTTTGATAGGTGTAGGACGTACCGTATAGAAGTTAGGGCCATTTGAAGTTTTATCAGTGTTTGATTTGGGACTCAAGGGTAGCATAGCTTTGAGCGATAGCTTAAATTGACAAGAGGCTCGAGTACTTTATTGTTACAAAATTTCAAGGTTATATGACGCTCCATTAAAAAGTTACAAGCATTTGTATGTTGCAAACTTTGATAGGTGTAGGACGTACCGTATAGAAGTTAGGGCCATTTGAAGTTTTATCAGTGTTTGATTTGGGGTTCAAGGGTAGCATAGCTTTGAGTGATAGCTTAAATTGACAAGAGTCTCGAGTACTTTATTGTTACAAAATTTCAAGGTTTTATGAAGCTCCAGTAAAAAGTTACAAGCATTTGTATGTTGCAAACTTTGATAGGTGTAGGACGTACCGTATAGCAGTTAGGGCCATTTAAAGTTTTATCAGTGTTTGATTAGGGACTCAAGGGTATCATAGCTTTGAGCGATAGCTTAAATTGACAAGAGGCTCGAGTACTTTATTGTTACAAAATTTCAAGGTTTTATAACGCTCCAGTAAATAGTTACAAGCATTTGTATGTTGCAAACTTTGATAGGTGTAGGACGTACCGTATAGAAGTTAGGGCCATTTGAAGTTTTATCAGTGTTTGATTTGAGAATCAAGGGTAGCATAGCTTTAAGCCATAGCTTAAATTGACAAGAGGCTCGAGTACTTTATTGTTACAAAATTTCAAGGTTTTATGACGCTCCAGTAAAAAGTTACAAGCATTTGTATGTTGCAAACTTTGATAGGTGTAGGACGTACCATATAGAAGTTAGGGCCATTTGAAGTTTTATCAGTGTTTGATTTGGGACTCAAGGGTAGCATAGTTTTGACCGAAAGCTTAATTGACAAGAGGCTCGAGTACTTTATTGTTACAAAATTTCAAGGTTCTATGACGCTCCAGTAAAAAGTTACATGCATTTGTATGTTGCAAACTTTGATAGGTGTGGGACGTACCGTATAGAAGTTAGGGCCATTTGAAGTTTTATCAGTGTTTTATTTGGGACTCAAGGGTAGCATAGATTTGAGCGATAGCTTAAATTGACAAGAGGCTCGAGTACTTTATTGTTACAAAGTTTCAAGGTTTTATGACGCTCCAGAAAAAAGATACAAGCATTTGTATGTTGCAAACTTTGATAGGTATAGGACGCACCGTATTGCAGTTAGGGGCCATTTGAAGTTTTATCACTTTTTGAATTTGGAGTCAAGGGAAGCATAGTTATGCGCGATAACTTAAATTGTTAAGAAGCACGAGTACTTTATTGTCACAAAATTTCAAGGTTTTATGACGCTCCAGTAAAAAGTTACAAGCATTTGTATGTTGCAAAGTTTGATAGGTGTAGGAAGTACCGTATAGAAGTTAGGGCCATTTGAAGTTTTATCAGTGTTTGATTTGGGACTCAAGGGTAGCATAGCTTTGAGCGATAGCTTAAATTGACAAGAGGCTCGAGGTCTTTATTGTTACAAAATTTCAAGGTCAAGGTGCCGCTCCAGTAAAAAGTTACAAGCATTTGAATGTTGCAAACTTTGATAGGTGTATTACGTACCGTATAGAAGTTAGTGCCATTTGATGTTTTATCAGTGTTTGATTTGGGACTCAAGGGTAGCATAGCTTTGAGCGATAGCTTATATTGACAAGAGGCTCGAGTACTTTATTGTTACAAATTTTCAAGGTTTTATGACGCTCCAGTAAAAAGTTACAAGCATTTGTATGTTGCAAACTTTGATAGGTATAGGACGCACTGTATTGAAGTTAGGGGCCATTTGAACTTTTATCACTTTTTGATTTTGGAGTCAAGGGTAGCATAGTTATGAGCGATAACTTAAATTGATAAGAAGCACGAGTACTTTATTGTCACAAAATTTCAAGGTTTTATGACGCTCCAGTAAAAAGTTACAAGCATTTGTATGTTGCAAAGTTTGATAGGTGTAGGACGTACCGTATAGAAGTTAGGGCCATTTGAAGTTTTATCAGTGTTTAATTTGGGACTCAAGGGTAGCATAGCTTTGAGCGATAGCTTAAATTGACAAGAGGCTCGAGTACTTTATTGTAAACAAATTTCAAGGTTATATGACGCTCCAGTAAAAAGTTACAAGAATTTGTATGTTGCAAACTTTGATAGGTGTAGGACGTACCATATAGAAGTTAGGGCCATTTGAAGTTTTATCAGTATTTGATTTGGGACTCAAGGGTAGCATAGTTTTGACCGAAAGCTTAAATTGACAAGAGGCTCGAGTACTTTATTGTTACAAAATTCCAGTAAAAAGTTACATGCATTTGTATGTTGCAAACTTTGATAGGAGTAGGACGTACCGTATATAAGTTAGGGAAATTTGAAGTTTTATCAGTGTTTTATTTGGGACTCAAGGGTAGCATAGCTTTGAGCGATAGCTTAAATTGACAAGAGGCTCGAGGACTTTATTGTTACAAAGTTTCAAGGTTTTATGACGCTCCAGAAAAAAGATACAAGCATTTGTATGTTGCAAACTTTGATAGGTATAGGACGCACCGTATTGCAGTTAGGGGCCATTTGAAGTTTTATCACTTTTTGAATTTGGAGTCAAGGGTAGCATAGTTATGCGCGATAACTTAAATTGATAAGAAGCACGAATACTTTATTGTCACAAAATTTCAAGGTTTTATGACGCTCCAGTAAAAAGTTACAAGCATTTGTATGTTGCAAAGTTTGATAGGTGTAGGACGTACCGTATAGAAGTTAGGGCCATTTGAAGTTTTAGCAGTGTTTGATTTGGGACTCAAGGTTAGCATAGCTTTGAGCGATAGCTTAAATTGACAAGAGGCTCGAGGTCTTTATTGTTACAAAATTTCAAGGTTTTATGCCGCTCCAGTAAAAAGTTACAAGCATTTGAATGTTGCAAACTTTGATAGGTGTAGGACGTACCGTATAGAAGTTAGTGCCATTTGATGTTTTATCAGTGTTTGATTTGGGACTCAAGGGTAGCATAGCTTTGAGCGATAGCTTATATTGACAAGAGGCTCGAGTACTTTATTGTTACAAAGTTTCAAGGTTTTATGACGCTCCAGTAAAAAGTTACAAGCATTTGTATGTTGCAAACTTTGATAGGTATAGGACGCACCGTATTGAAGTTAGGGGCCATTTGAACTTCTATCACTTTTTGATTTTGGAGTCAAGGGTAGCATAGTTATGAGCGATAACTTAAATTGATAAGAAGCACGAGTACTTTATTGTCACAAAATTTCAAGGTTTTATGACGCTCCAGTAAAAAGTTACAAGCATTTGTATGTTGCAAAGTTTGATAGGTGTAGGACGTACCGTATAGAAGTTAGGGCCATTTGAAGTTTTATCATTGTTTAATTTGGGACTCAAGGGTAGCATAGCTTTGAGCGATAGCTTAAATTGACAAGAGGCTCGAGTACTTTATTTATACAAAGTTGCAGGGTTTTATGACGCTCCAGTAAATAGTTACAAGCATTTGTATGTTGCAAACTTTGATAGGTATAGGACGCACCGTACTGAAGTTAGGGGCCATTTGAAGTTTTATAACTTTTTGATTTTGGAGTCAAGGGTAGAATAGTTATGCGCGATAACTTAAATTGAAAAGAGGCACGAGTACTATATTGTCACAAAATTTCAAGGTTTTATGACGCTCCAGTAAAAAGTAACAAGCATTTGTATGTTTCAAAGTTTGATAGGTGTAGGACGCACCGTATAGAAGTTAGGGCCTTTTGAAGTTTTATCAGTGTTTGATTTGGAACTCAAGGGTAGCATAGCTTTGAGCGATAGTTTCAATTGACAAGAGGCTCGATATACTTTATTGTTACAAAATTTCAAGGTTCTATATCGTTCCAGTAAAAAGTTAAAAGCATTTGTAAGTTGCAAACTTTGATAGGTGTAGGACGTACCGTATATAAGTTAGGGCCATTTGAAATTTTATCAGTGTTTGATATGGGACTCAAGGGTAGCATAGCTTTGAGCGATAGCTTAAATTGACAAGAGGCTCGATATACTTTATTGTTACAAAATTTGAAGGTTCTATGACGCTCCAGTAAAAAGTTACAAGCATTTGTATGTTGCAAACTTTGATAGGTGTAGGACGTACCATAAAGAAGTTAGGGCCATTTGAAGTTTTATCAGTGTTTGATTTGGGACTCAAGGGTAGCATAGCTTTGAGCGATAGCTTAAATTGACAAAAGGCTCGATATACTTTATTGTTACAAAATTTCAAGGTTCTATATCGTTCCAGTAAAAAGTTAAAAGCATTTGTAAGTTGCAAGCTTTGATAGGTGTAGGACGTACCGTATATAAGTTAGGGCCATTAGAAGTTTTATCAGTGTTTGATTTGGGACCCAAGGGTAGCATAGCTTTAAGCGATAGCTTAAATTGACAAGAGGCTCGAGTACTTTTTTGTTACAAAATTTCAAGGTTTTATGACGCTCCAGTAAAAAGTTACAAGCATTTGTATGTTGCAAACTTTGATAGGTGTAGGACGTACCGTATAGAAGTTAGGGCCATTTGAAGTTTTATCAGTGTTTGATTTGGGACTCAAGGGTAGCATAGCTTTGAGCGATAGCTTAAATTGACAAGAGGCTCGAGTACTTTATTGTTACAAAATTTCAAGGTTCTATGACGCTCCAGTAAAAAGTTACATGCATTTGTATGTTGCAAACTTTGATAGGAGTAGGACGTACCGTATATAAGTTAGGGAAATTTGAAGTTTTATCAGTGTTTGATTTGGGGTTCAAGGGTAGCATAGCTTTGAGTGATAGCTTAAATTGACAAGAGGCTCGAGTACTTTATTGTAAAAAAATTTCAAGGTTATATGACGCTCCAGTAAAAAGTTACAAGCATTTGTATGTTGCAAAGTTTGATAGGTGTAGGACGTACCGTATAGAAGTTAGGGCCATTTGAAGTTTTATCAGTGTTTAATTTGGGACTCAAGGGTAGCATAGCTTTGAGCGATAGCTTAAATTGACAAGAGGCTCGAGTACTTTATTGTAAAAAAATTTCAAGGTTATATGACGCTCCATTAAAAAGTTACAACAATTTGTATGTTGCAAACTTTGATAGGTGTAGGACGTACCGTATAGAAGTTAGGGCCATTTGAAGTTTTATCAGTGGTTGATTTGGGAATCAAGGGTAGCATAGCTTTAAGCCATAGCTTAAATTGACAAGAGGCTCGAGTACTTTATTGTTACCAAATTTCAAGGTTTTATGACGCTCCAGTAAAAAGTTACAAGCATTTGTATGTTGCAAACTTTGATAGGTGTAGGACGTACCATATAGAAGTTAGGGCCATTTGAAGTTTTATCAGTGTTTGATTTGGGACTCAAGGGTAGCATAGTTTTGACCGAAAGCTTAAATTGACAAGAGGCTCGAGTACTTTATTGTTACAAAATTTCAAGGTTCTATGACGCTCCAGTAAAAAGTTACATGCATTTGTATGTTGCAAACTTTGATAGGAGTAGGACGTACCGTATATAACTTAGGGAAATTTGAAGTTTTATCAGTGTTTTATTTGGGACTCAAGGGTAGCATAGCTTTGAGCGATAGCTTAAATTGACAAGAGGCTCGAGTACTTTATTGTTACAAAATTTCAAGGTTTTATGACGCTCCAGTAAAAAGTTACAAGCATTTGTATGTTGCAAAGTTTGATAGTTGTAGGACGTACCGTATAGAAGTTAGGGCCATTTGAAGTTTTATCAGTGTTTAATTTGGGACTCAAGGGTAGCATAGCTTTGAGCGATAGCTTAAATTGACAAGAGGCTCGAGTACTTTATTTATACAAAGTTGCAAGGTTTTATGACGCTCCAGTAAATAGTTACAAGCATTTGTATGTTGCAAACTTTGATAGGTATAGGACGCACCGTACTGAAGTTAGGGGCCATTTGAAGTTTTATAACTTTTTGATTTTGGAGTCAAGGGTAGCATAGTTATGCGCGATAACTTAAATTGATAAGAAGCACGAGTACTATATTGTCACAAAATTTCAAGGTTTTATGACGCTCCAGTAAAAAGTAACAAGCATTTGTATGTTGCAAAGTTTGATAGGTGTAGGACGTACCATATAGAAGTTAGGGCCATTTGAAGTTTTATCAGTGTTTGATTTGGGACTCAAGGGTAGCATAGCTTTGAGCGATAGCTTAAATTGACAAGAGGCTCGAGTACTTTATTGTTACAAAATTTCAAGGTTTTATGACGCTCCAGTAAAAAGTTAGAAGCATTTGTATGTTGCAAACTTTGATAGGTGTAGGACGTACCATAAAGAAGTTAGGGCCATTTGAAGTTTTATCAGTGTTTGATTTGGGACTCAAGGGTAGCATAGCTTTGAGCGATAGCTTAAATTGACAAGAGGCTCGATATACTTTATTGTTACAAAATTTCAAGGTTCTATATCGTTCCAGTAAAAAGTTAAAAGCATTTGTAAGTTGAAAACTTTGATAGGTGTAGGACGTACCGTATATAAGTTAGGGCCATTATAAGTTTTATCAGTGTTTGATTTGGGACCCAAGGGTAGCATAGCTTTAAGCGATAGCTTAAATTGACAAGAGGCTCGAGTACTTTATTGTTACAAAATTTCAAGGTTTTATGACGCTCCAGTAAAAAGTTACAAGCATTTGTATGTTGCAAACTTTGATAGGTGTAGGACGTACCATATAGAAGTTAGGGCCATTTGAAGTTTTATCAGTGTTTGATTTGGGACTCAAGGGTAGCAAAGCTTTGAGCGATAGCTTAAATTGACAAGAGGCTCGAGTACTTTATTGTTACAAAATTTCAAGGTTCTATGACGCTCCAGTAAAAAGTTACATGCATTTGTATGTTGCAAACTTTGATAGGAGTAGGACGTACCGTATATAAGTTAGGGAAATTTGAAGTTTTATCAGTGTTTGATTTGGGGTTCAAGGGTAGCATAGCTTTGAGTGATAGCTTAAATTGACAAGAGGCTCGAGTACTTTATTGTAAAAAAATTTCAAGGTTATATGACGCTCCAGTAAAAAGTTTCAAGCATTTGTATGTTGCAAAGTTTGATAGGTGTAGGACGTACCGTATAGAAGTTAGGGCCATTTGAAGTTTTATCAGTGTTTAATTTGGGACTCAAGGGTAGCATAGCTTTGAGCGATAGCTTAAATTGACAAGAGGCTCGAGTACTTTATAGTAAAAAAATTTCAAGGTTATATGACGCTCCAGTAAAAAGTTACAAGAATTTGTATGTTGCAAACTTTGATAGGTGTTGGACGTCCCGTATAGAAGTTAGGGCCATTTGAAGTTTTATCAGTGTTTGATTTGGGAATCAAGGGTAGCATAGCTTTAAGCCATAGCTTAAATTGACAAGAGGCTCGAGTACTTTATTGTTACAAAATTTCAAGGTTTTATGACGCTCCAGTAAAAAGTTACAAGCATTTGTATATTGCAAACTTTGATAGGTGTAGGACGTACCATATAGAAGTTAGGGCCATTTGAAGTTTTATCAGTGTTTGATTTGGGACTCAAGGGTAACATAGTTTTGACCGAAAGCTTAAATTGACAAGAGGCTCGAGTACTTTATTGTTACAAAATTTCAAGGTTCTATGACGCTCCAGTAAAAAGTTACATGCATTTGTATGTTGCAAACTTTGATAGGAGTAGGACGTACCGTATATAAGTTAGGGAAATTTGAAGTTTTATCAGTGTTTTATTTGGGACTCAAGGGTAGCATAGCTTTGAGCGATAGCTTAAATTGACAAGAGGCTCGAGTACTTTATTGTTACAAAATTTCAAGGTTTTATGACGCTCCAGTAAAAAGTTACAAGCATTTGTATGTTGCAAAGTTTGATAGGTGTAGGACGCACCGTACAGAAGTTAGGGCCATTTGAAGTTTTATCAGTGTTTAATTTGGGACTCAAGGGTAGCATAGCTTTGAGCGATAGCTTAAATTGACAAGAGGCTCGAGTACTTTATTTATACAAAGTTGCAAGGTTTTATGACGCTCCAGTAAATAGTTACAAGCATTTGTATGTTGCAAACTTTGATAGGTATAGGACGCACCGTACTGAAGTTAGGGGCCATTTGAAGTTTTATAACTTTTTGATTTTGGAGTCAAGGGTAGCATAGTTATGCGCGATAACTTAAATTGATAAGAAGCACGAGTACTATATTGTCACAAAATTTCAAGGTTTTATGACGCTCCAGTAAAAAGTAACAAGCATTTGTATGTTTCAAAGTTTGATAGGTGTAGGACGCACCGTATAGAAGTTAGGGCCTTTTGAAGTTTTATCAGTGTTTGATTTGGGACTCAAGGGTAGCATAGCTTTGAGCGATAGCTTAAATTGACAAGAGGCTCGATATACTTTATTGTTACAAAATTTGAAGGTTCTATGACGCTCCAGTAAAAAGTTACAAGCATTTGTATGTTGCAAACTTTGATAGGTGTAGGACGTACCATAAAGAAGTTAGGGCCATTTGAAGTTTTATCAGTGTTTGATTTGGGACTCAAGGGTAGCATAGCTTTGAGCGATAGCTTAAATTGACAAGAGGCTCGATATACTTTATTGTTACAAAATTTCAAGGTTCTATATCGTTCCAGTAAAAAGTTAAAAGCATTTGTAAGTTGAAAACTTTGATAGGTGTAGGACGTACCGTATATAAGTTAGGGCCATTATAAGTTTTATCAGTGTTTGATTTGGGAGCCAAGGGTAGCATAGCTTTAAGCGATAGCTTAAATTGACAAGAGGCTCGAGTACTTTATTGTTACAAAATTTCAAGGTTTTATGACGCTCCAGTAAAAAGTTACAAGCATTTGTATGTTGCAAACTTTGATAGGTGTAGGACGTACCATATAGAAGTTAGGGCCATTTGAAGTTTTATCAGTGTTTGATTTGGGACTCAAGGGTAGCAAAGCTTTGAGCGATAGCTTAAATTGACAAGAGGCTCGAGTACTTTATTGTTACAAAATTTCAAGGTTCTATGACGCTCCAGTAAAAAGTTACATGCATTTGTATGTTGCAAACTTTGATAGGAGTAGGACGTACCGTATATAAGTTAGGGAAATTTGAAGTTTTATCAGTGTTTGATTTGGGGTTAAAGGGTAGCATAGCTTTGAGTGATAGCTTAAATTGACAAGAGGCTCGAGTACTTTATTGTAAAAAAATTTCTAGGTTATATGACGCTCTAGTAAAAAGTTTCAAGCATTTGTATGTTGCAAAGTTTGATAGGTGTAGGACGTACCGTATAGAAGTTAGGGCCTTTGAAGTTTTATCAGTGTTTAATTTGGGACTCAAGGGTATCATAGCTTTGAGCGATAGCTTAAATTGACAAGAGGCTCGAGTACTTTATTGTAAAAAAATTTCAAGGTTATATGACGCTCCAGTAAAAAGTTACAAGAATTTGTATGTTGCAAACTTTGATAGGTGTAGGACGTACCGTATAGAAGTTAGGGCCATTTGAAGTTTTATCAGTGTTTGATTTGGGAATCAAGGGTAGCATAGCTTTAAGCCATAGCTTAAATTGACAAGAGGCTCGAGTACTTTATTGTTACAAAATTTCAAGGTTTTATGACGCTCCAGTAAAAAGTTACAAGCATTTGTATGTTGCAAACTTTGATAGGTGTAGGACGTACCATATAGAAGTTAGGGCCATTTGAAGTTTTATCAGTGTTTGATTTGGGACTCAAGGGTAGCATAGTTTTGACCGAAAGCTTAAATTGACAAGAGGCTCGAGTACTTTACTGTTACAAAATTTCAAGGTTCTATGACGCTCCAGTAAAAAGTTACATGCATTTGTATGTTGCAAACTTTGATAGGAGTAGGACGTACCGTATATAAGTTAGGGAAATTTGAAGTTTTATCAGTGTTTTATTTGGGACTCAAGGGTAGCATAGCTTTGAGCGATAGCTTAAATTTACAAGAGGCTCGAGTACTTTATTGTTACAAAATTTCAAGGTTTTATGACGCTCCAGTAAAAAGTTACAAGCATTTGTATGTTGCAAAGTTTGATAGGTGTAGGACGTACCGTATAGAAGTTAGGGCCATTTGAAGTTTTATCACTGTTTAATTTGGGACTCAAGGGTAGCATAGCTTTGAGCGATAGCTTAAATTGACAAGAGGCTCGAGTACTTTATTTATACAAAGTTGCAAGGTTTTATGACGCTCCAGTAAATAGTTACAAGCATTTGTATGTTGCAAACTGTGATAGGTATAGGACGCACCGTACTGAAGTTAGGGGCCATTTGAAGTTTTATAACTTTTTGATTTTGGAGTCAAGGGTAGCATAGTTATGCGCGATAACTTAAATTGATAAGAAGCACGAGTACTATATTGTCACAAAATTTCAAGGTTTTATGACGCTCCAGTAAAAAGTTTCAAGCATTTGTATGTTGCAAAGTTTGATAGGTGTAGGACGTACCGTATAGAAGTTAGGGCCATTTGAAGTTTTATCAGTGTTTAATTTGGGACTCAAGGGTAGCATAGTTTTGACCGAAAGCTTAAATTGACAAGAGGCTCGAGTACTTTACTGTTACAAAATTTCAAGGTTCTATGACTCTCCAGTAAAAAGTTACATGCATTTGTATGTTGCAAACTTTGATAGGAGTAGGACGTACCGTATATAAGGTAGGGAAATTTGAAGTTTTATCAGTGTTTTATTTGGGACTCAAGGGTAGCATAGCTTTGAGCGATAGCTTAAATTGACAAGAGGCTCGAGTACTTTATTGTTACAAAATTTCAAGGTTTTATGACGCTCCAGTAAAAAGTTACAAGCATTTGTATGTTGCAAAGTTTGATAGGTGTAGGACGTACCGTATAGAAGTTAGGGCCATTTGAAGTTTTATCAGTGTTTAATTTGGGACTCAAGGGTAGCATAGCTTTGAGCGATAGCTTAAATTGACAAGAGGCTCGAGTACTTTATTTATACAAAGTTGCAAGGTTTTATGACGCTCCAGTAAATAGTTACAAGCATTTGTATGTTGCAAACTTTGATAGGTATAGGACGCACCGTACTGAAGTTAGGGGCCATTTGAAGTTTTATAACTTTTTGATTTTGGAGTCAAGGGTAGCATAGTTATGCGCGATAACTTAAATTGATAAGAAGCACGAGTACTATATTGTCACAAAATTTCAAGGTTTTATGACGCTCCAGGAAAAAGTAACAAGCATTTGTATGTTTCAAAGTTTGATAGGTGTAGGACCCACCGTATAGATGTTAGGGCCTTTTGAAGTTTTATCAGTGTTTGATTTGAGACTCAAGGGTAGCATAGCTTTGAGCGATAGCTTAAATTGACAAGAGGCTCGATATACTTTATTGTTACAAAATTTCAAGGTTCTATATCGTTCCAGTAAAAAGTTAAAAGCATTTATAAGTTGCAAACTTTGATAGGTGTAGGATGTACCGTATATAAGTTAGGGCCATTTGAAATTTTATCAGTGTTTGATATGGGACTCAAGGGTAGCATAGCTTTAAGCGATAGTTTAAATTGACAAGAGGCTCGAGTACTTTATTGTTACAAAATTTTAAGGTTCTATGACGCTCCAGTAAAAAGTTACAAGCATTTGTATGTTGCAAACTTTGATAGGTGTAGGACGTACCATAAAGAAGTTAGGGCCATTTGAAGTTTTATCAGTGTTTGATTTGGGACTCAAGGGTAGCATAGCTTTGAGCGATAGCTTAAATTGACAAGAGGCTCGATATACTTTATTGTTACAAAATTTCAAGGTTCTATATTGTTCCAGTAAAAAGTTAAAAGCATTTGTAAGATGCAAACTTTGATAGGTGTAGGACGTACCGTATATAAGTTAGGGCCATTAGAAGTTTTATCAGTGTTTGATTTGGGGTTCAAGGGTAGCATAGCTTTGAGTGATAGCTTAAATTGACAAGAGGCACGAGTACTTTATTGTCACAAAATTTCAAGGTTTTATGACGCTCCAGTAAAAAGTTACAAGCATTTGTATGTTGCAAAGTTTGATAGGTGTAGGACGTACCGTATAGAAGTTAGGGCCATTTGAAGTTTTATCAGTGTTTGATTTGGGACTCAAGGGTAGCATAGTTTTGACCGAAAGCTTAAATTGACAAGAGGCTCGAGTACTTTATTGTTACAAAATTTCAAGGTTTTATGACGCTCCAGTAAAAAGTTACAAGCATTTGTATGTTGCAAAGTTTGATAGGTGTAGGACGTACCGTATAGAAGTTAGGGCCATTTGAAGTTTTATCAGTGTTTAATTTGGGACTCAAGGGTAGCATAGCTTCGAGCGATAGCTTAAATTGACAAGAGGCTCGAGTACTTTATTGTAAAAAAATTTCAAGGTTATATGACGCTCCAGTAAAAAGTTACAAGAATTTGTATGTTGCAAACTTTGATAGGTGTAGGACGTACCGTATAGAAGTTAGGGCCATTTGAAGTTTTATCAGTGTTTGATTTGGGAATCAAGGGTAGCATAGCTTTAAGCCATCGCTTAAATTGACAAGAAGCTCGAGTACTTTATTGTTACAAAATTTCAAGGTTTTATGACGCTCCAGTAAAAAGTTACAAGCATTTGTATGTTGCAAACTTTGATAGGTGTAGGACGTACCATATAGAAGTTAGGGCCATTTGAAGTTTTATCAGTGTTTGATTTGGGACTCAAGGGTAGCATAGTTTTGACCGAAAGCTTAAATTGACAAGAGGCTCGAGTACTTTATTGTTACAAAATTTCAAGGTTCTATGACGCTCCAGTAAAAAGTTACATGCATTTGTATGTTGCAAACTTTGATAGGAGTAGGACGTACCGTATATAAGTTAGGGAAATTTGAAGTTTTATCAGTGTTTGATTTGGGGTTCAAGGGTAGCATTGCTTTGAGTGATAGCTTAAATTGACAAGAGGCTCGAGTACTTTATTGTTACAAAGTTTCAAGGTTTTATGACGCTCCAGAAAAAAGATACAAGCATTTGTATGTTGCAAACTTTGATAGGTATAGGACGCACCGTAGTGCAGTTAGGGGACATTTGAAGTTTTATCACTTTTTGAATTTGGAGTCAAGGGTAGCATAGTTATGCGCGATAACTTAAATTGATAAGAAGCACGAGTACTTTATTGTCACAAAATTTCAAGGTTTTATGACGCTCCAGTAAAAAGTTACAAGCATTTGTATGTTGCAAAGTTTGATAGGTGTAGGACGTACCGTATAGAAGTTAGGGCCATTTGAAGTTTTATCAGTGTTTGATTTGGGACTCAAGGGTAGTATAGCTTTGAGCGATAGCTTAAATTGACAAGAGACTCGAGTATTTTATTGTTACAAAATTTCAAGGTCTTATGACGCTCCAGTAAAAAGTTACAAGCGTTTGTATGTTGCAAACTTTGATAGGTGTAGGACGTACCGTAAAGAAGTTAGGGCCATTTGAAGTTTTATCAGTGTTTGATTTGGGACTCAAGGGAAGCATAGCTTTGAGCGATAGCTTAAATTGACAAGAGGCTCGAGTACTTTATTGTTACAAAATTTCAAGGTTTTATGACGCTCCAGTAAAAAGTTACAAGCATTTGAATGTTGCAAACTTTGATAGGTGTAGGACGTACCGTATAGAAGTTAGGGCCATTTGAAGTTTTATCAGTGTTTGATTTGGGACTCAAGGGTAGCATAGCTTTGAGCGATAACTTAAATTGACAAGAGTCTCGAGTACTTCATTGTTACAAAATTTCAAGGTTTTATGACGATCCATTAAAAAGTTACAAGCAATTGTATGTTGCAAACTTTGATAGGTGTAGGACGTACCGTATAGAAGTTAGGGCCATTTGAAGTTTTATCAGTGTTTGATTTGGTACTCAAGGGTAGCATAGCTTTGAGCGATAATTTAAATTGGCAAGAGGCTCGAGTACTTTATTGTTACAAAATTTCAAGGTTTTATGACGCTCCAGTAAAAAGTTACAAGCATTTGTATGTTGCAAACTTTGATAGGTGTAGGACGTACTGTATAGAAGTTAGGGCCATTTGAAGTTTTATCAGTGTTTGATTTGGGACTCAAGGGTAGCATAGCTTTGAGCGATAGCTCAAATTGACAAGAGGCTCGAGTACTTTATTTATACAAAGTTGCAAGGTTTTATGACGCTCCAGTAAACAGTTACAAGCATTTGTATGTTGCAAACTTTGATAGGTATAGGACGCACCGTACTGAAGTTAGGGGCCATTTGAAGTTTTATAACTGTTTGATTTTGGAGTCAAGGGTAGCATAGTTATGCGCGATAACTTAAATTGATAAGAAGCACGAGTACTATATTGTCACAAAATTTCAAGGTTTTATGACGCTCCAGTAAAAAGTAACAAGCATTTGTATGTTTCAAAGTTTGATAGGTGTAGGACGCACCGTATAGAAGTTAGGGCCTTTTGAAGTTTTATCAGTGTTTGATTTGGGACTCAAGGGTAGCATAGCTTTGAGCGATAGCTTAAATTGACAAGAGGCTCGATATACTTTCTTGTTACAAAATTTCAAGGTTCTATATCGTTCCAGTAAAAACTTAAAAGCATTTGTAAGTTGCAAACTTTGATAGGTGTAGGACGTACCGTATATAAGTTAGGGCCATTAGAAGTTTTATCAGTGTTTGATTTGGGACCCAAGGGTAGCATAGCTTTAAGCGATAGCTTAAATTGACAAGAGGCTCGAGTACTTTATTGTTACAAAATTTCAAAGTTTTATGACGCTCCAGTAAAAAGTTACAAGCATTTGTATGTTGCAAACTTTGATAGGTGTAGGACGTACCATATAGAAGTTAGGGCCATTTGAAGTTTTATCAGTGTTTGATTTGGGACTCAAGGGTAGCATAGCTTTGAGCGATAGCTTAAATTGACAAGAGGCTCGAGTACTTTATTGTTACAAAATTTCAAGGTTCTATGACGCTCCAGTAAAAAGTTACATGCATTTGTATGTTGCAAACTTTGATAGGAGTAGGACGTACCGTATATAAGTTAGGGAAATTTGAAGTTTTATCAGTGTTTGATTTGGGGTTCAAGGGTAGCATAGCTTTGAGTGATAGCTTAAATTGACAAGAGGCTCGAGTACTTTATTGTAAAAAAATTTCAAGGTTATATGACGCTCCAGTAAAAAGTTTCAAGCATTTGTATGTTGCAAAGTTTGATAGGTGTAGGACGTACCGTATAGAAGTTAGGGCCATTTGAAGTTTTATCAGTGTTTAATTTGGGACTCAAGGGTAGCATAGCTTTGAGCGATAGCTTAAATTGACAAGAGGCTCGAGTACTTTATTGTAAAAAAATTTCAAGGTTATATGACGCTCCAGTAAAAAGTTACAAGAATTTGTATGTTGCAAACTTTGATAGGTGTAGGACGTACCGTATAGAAGTTAGGGCCATTTGAAGTTTTATCAGTGTTTGAATTGGGACTCAAGGGTAGCATAGCTTTAAGCGATAGCTTAAATTGACAAGAGGCTCGAGTACTTTATTGTTACAAAATTTCCTGGTTTTATGACGCTCCAGTAAAAAGTTACAAGCATTTGTATGTTGCAAACTTTGATAGGTGTAGGACGTACCGTATATAAGTTAGGGCCATTTGAAATTTTATCAGTGTTTGATATGGGTCTCAAGGGTAGCATAGCTTTAAGCGATAGTTTAAATTGACAAGAGGCTCGAGTACTTTATTGTTACAAAATTTGAAGGTTCTATGACGCTCCAGTAAAAAGTTACAAGCATTTGTGTGTTGCAAACTTTGATAGGTCTAGGACGTACCATAAAGAAGTTAGGGTCATTTGAAGTTTTATCAGTGTTTGATTTGGGACTCAGGGGTAGCATAGCTTTGAGCGATAGCTTAAATTGACAAGAGGCTCGATATACTTTATTGTTACAAAATTTCAAGGTTCTATATCGTTCCAGTAAAAAGTTAAAAGCATTTGTAAGTTGCAAATTTTGATAGGTGTAGGACGTACCGTATATAAGTTGGGGCCATTAGAAGTTTTATCAGTGTTTGATTTGGGACCCAAGGGTAGCATAGCTTTAAGCGATAGCTTAAATTGACAAGAGGCTCGAGTACTTTATTGTTACAAAATTTCAAGGTTTTATGACGCTCCAGTAAAAAGTTACAAGCATTTGTATGTTGCAAAGTTTGATAGGTGTAGGACGTACCGTATAGAAGTTAGGGCCATTTGAAGTTTTATCAGTGTTTGATTTGGGACTCAAGGGTAGCATAGCTTTGAGCGATAGCTTAAATTTACAAGAGGCTCGAGTACTTTATTGTTACAAAATTTCAAGGTTCTATGACGCTCCAGTAAAAAGTTGCATGCATTTGTATGTTGCAAACTTTGATAGGAGTAGGACGTACCGTATATAAGTTAGGGAAATTTGAAGTTTTATCAGTGTTTGATTTGGGGTTCAAGGGTAGCATAGCTTTGAGTGATAGCTTAAATTGACAAGAGGCTCGAGTACTTTATTGTTACAAAGTTTCAAGGTTTTATGACGCTCCAGAAAAAAGATACAAGCATTTGTATGTTGCAAACTTTGATAGGTATAGGACGCACCGTAGTCCAGTTAGGGGCCATTTGAAGTTTTATCACTTTTTGAATTTGGAGTCAAGGGTAGCATAGTTATGCGCGATAACTTAAATTGATAAGAAGCACGAGTACTTTATTGTCACAAAATTTCAAGGTTTTATGACGCTCCAGTAAAAAGTTACAAGCATTTGTATGTTGCAATGTTTGATAGGTGTAGGACGTACCGTATAGAAATTAGGGCCATTTGAAGTTTTATCAGTGTTTAATTTAGGACTCAAGGGTAGCTTAGCTTTGAGCGATAGCTTAAATTGACAAGAGGCTCGAGTACTTTATTGTAAAAAAATTTCAAGGTTCTATGACGCTCCAGTAAAAAGTTACAAGAATTTGTATGTTGCAAACTTTGATAGGTGTAGGACGTACCGTATAGAAGTTAGGGCCATTTGAAGTTTTATCAGTGTTTGATTTGGGACTCAAGGGTAGCATAGCTTTGAGCGATAGCTTAAATTGACAAGAGGCTCGAGTACTTTATTTATACAAAGTTGCAAGGTTTTATGACGCTCCAGTAAACAGTTACAAGCATTTGTATGTTGCAAACTTTGATAGTCATAGGACGCACCGTACTGAAGTTAGGTACCATTTGAAGTTTTATAACTTTTTGATTTTGGAGTCAAGGGTAGCATAGTTATGCGCGCTAACTTAAATTGATAAGAAGCACGAGTACTATATTGTCACAAAATTTCAAGGTTTTATGACGCTCCAGTAAAAATTAACAAGCATTTGTATGTTTCAAACTTTGATAGGTGTAGGACGCAAAGTATAGAAGTTAGGGCCTTTTGAAGTTTTATCAGTGTTTGATTTGGGACTCAAGGGTAGCATAGCTTTGAGCGATAGCTTAAATTGAAAAGAGGCTCGATATACTTTATTGTTACAAAATTTCAAGGTTCTATATCGTTCCAGTAAAAAGTTAAAAGCATTTGTAAGTTGCAAACTTTGATAGGTGTAGGACGTACCGTATATAAGTTAGGGCCATTAGAAGTTTTATCAGTGTTTGATTTGGGACTCAAGGGTAGCATAGCTTTGAGCGATAGATTAAATTGACAAGAGACTCGAGTATTTTATTGTTACAAAATTTCAAGGTCTTATGACGCTCCAGTAAAAAGTTACAAGCGTTTGTATGTTGCAAACTTTGATAGGTGTAGGACGTACCGTAAAGAAGTTAGGGCCATTTGAAGTTTTATCAGTGTTTGATTTGGGACTCAAGGGAAGCATAGCTTTGAGCGATAGCTTAAATTGACAAGAGGCTCGAGTACTTTATTGTTACAAAATTTCAAGGTTTTATGACGCTCCAGTAAAAAGTTACAAGCATTTGAATGTTGCAAACTTTGATAGGTGTAGGACGTACCGTATAGAAGTTAGGGCCATTTGAAGTTTTATCAGTGTTTGATTTGGGACTCAAGGGTAGCATAGCTTTGAGCGATAACTTAAATTGACAAGAGGCTCGAGTACTTCATTGTTACAAAATTTCAAGGTTTTATGACGATCCATTAAAAAGTTACAAGCAATTGTATGTTGCAAACTTTGATATGTGTAGGACGTACCGTATAGAAGTTAGGGCCATTTGAAGTTTTATCAGTGTTTGATTTGGTACTCAAGGGTAGCATAGCTTTGAGCGATAATTTAAATTGGCAAGAGGCTCGAGTACTTTATTGTTACAAAATTTCAAGGTTTTATGACGCTCCAGTAAAAAGTTACAAGCATTTGTATGTTGCAAACTTTGATAGGTGTAGGACGTACTGTATAGAAGTTAGGGCCATTTGAAGTTTTATCAGTGTTTGATTTGGGACTCAAGGGTAGCATAGCTTTGAGCGATAGCTCAAATTGACAAGAGGCTCGAGTACTTTATTTATACAAAGTTGCAAGGTTTTATGACGCTCCAGTAAACAGTTACAAGCATTTGTATGTTGCAAACTTTGATAGGTATAGGACGCACCGTACTGAAGTTAGGGCCATTTGAAGTTTTATAACTGTTTGATTTTGGAGTCAAGGGTAGCATAGTTATGCGCGATAACTTAAATTGATAAGAAGCACCAGTACTATATTGTCACAAAATTTCAAGGTTTTATGACGCTCCAGTAAAAAGTAACAAGCATTTGTATGTTTCAAAGTTTGATAGGTGTAGGACGCACCGTATAGAAGTTAGGGCCTTTTGAAGTTTTATCAGTGTTTGATTTGGGACTCAAGGGTAGCATAGCTTTGAGCGATAGCTTAAATTGACAAGAGGCTCGATATACTTTATTGTTACAAAATTTCAAGGTTCTATATCGTTCCAGTAAAAACTTAAAAGCATTTGTAAGTTGCAAACTTTGATAGGTGTAGGACGTACCGTATATAAGTTAGGGCCATTAGAAGTTTTATCAGTATTTGATTTGGGACTCAAGGGTAGCATAGCTTTAAGCGATAGCTTAAATTGACAAGAGGCTCGAGTACTTTATTGTTACAAAATTTCAAGGTTTTATGACGCTCCAGTAAAAAGTTACAAGCATTTGTATGTTGCAAACTTTGATAGGTGTAGGACGTACCATAAAGAAGTTAGGGTCATTTGAAGTTTTATCAGTGTTTGATTTGGGACTCAGGGGTAGCATAGCTTTGAGCGATAGCTTAAATTGACAAGAGGCTCGATATACTTTATTGTTACAAAATTTCAAGGTTCTATATCGTTCCAGTAAAAAGTTAAAAGCATTTGTAAGTTGCAAACTTTGATAGGTGTAGGACGTACCGTATATAAGTTGGGGCCATTAGAAGGTTTATCAGTGTTTGATTTGGGACCCAAGGGTAGCATAGCTTTAAGCGATAGATTAAATTGACAAGAGGCTCGAGTACTTTATTGTTACAAAATTTCAAGGTTTTATGACGCTCCAGTAAAAAGTTACAAGCATTTGTATGTTGCAAAGTTTGATAGGTGTAGGACGTACCGTATAGAAGTTAGGGCCATTTGAAGTTTTATCAGTGTTTGATTTGGGACTCAAGGGTAGCATAGCTTTGAGCGATAGCTTAAATTGACAAGAGGCTCGAGTACTTTATTGTTACAAAATTTCAAGGTTCTATGACGCTCCAGTAAAAAGTATGTTGCAAACTTTGATAGGAGTAGGACGTACCGTATATAAGTTAGGGAAATTTGAAGTTTTATCAGTGTTTGATTTGGGGTTCAAGGGTAGCATAGCTTTGAGTGATAGCTTAAATTGACAAGAGGCTCGAGTACTTTATTGTTACAAAGTTTCAAGGTTTTATGACGCTCCAGAAAAAAGATACAAGCATTTGTATGTTGCAAACTTTGATAGGTATAGGACGCACCGTAGTCCAGTTAGGGGCCATTTGAAGTTTTATCACTTTTTGAATTTGGAGTCAAGGGTAGCATAGTTATGCGCGATAACTTAAATTGATAAGAAGCACGAGTACTTTATTGTCACAAAATTTCAAGGTTTTATGACGCTCCAGTAAAAAGTTACAAGCATTTGTATGTTGCAAAGTTTGATAGGTGTAGGACGTACCGTATAGAAGTTAGGGCCATTTGAAATTTTATCAGTGTTTAATTTAGGACTCAAGGGTAGCATAGCTTTGAGCGATAGCTTAAATTGACAAGAGGCTCGAGTACTTTATTGTAAAAAAATTTCAAGGTTCTATGACGCTCCAGTAAAAAGTTACAAGAATTTGTATGTTGCAAACTTTGATAGGTGTAGGACGTACCGTATAGAAGTTAGGGCCATTTGAAGTTTTATCAGTGTTTGATTTGGGACTCAAGGGTAGCATAGCTTTGAGCGATAGCTTAAATTGACAAGAGGCTCGAGTACTTTATTGTAAAAAAATTTCAAGGTTATATGACGCTCCAGTAAAAAGTTACAAGAATTTGTATGTTGCAAACTTTGATAGGAGTAGGACGTACCGTATATAAGTTAGGGCCATTTGAAGTTTTATCAGTGTTTAATTTGGGACTCAAGGGTAGCATAGCTTTGAGCGATAGCTTAAATTGACAAGAGGCTCGAGTACTTTATTGTAAAAAAATTTCAAGGTTATATGACGCTCCAGTAAAAAGTTACAAGAATTTGTATGTTGCAAACTTTGATAGGTGTAGGACGTACCGTATAGAAGTTAGGGCCATTTGAAGTTTTATCAGTGTTTGAATTGGGACTCAAGGGTAGCATAGCTTTAAGCGATAGCTTAAATTGACAAGAGGCTCGAGTACTTTATTGTTACAAAATTTCCTGGTTTTATGACGCTCCAGTAAAAAGTTACAAGCATTTGTATGTTGCAAACTTTGATAGGTGTAGGACGTACCGTATATAAGTTAGGGCCATTTGAAATTTTATCAGTGTTTGATATGGGACTCAAGGGTAGCATAGCTTTAAGCGATAGTTTAAATTGACAAGAGGCTCGAGTACTTTATTGTTACAAAATTTGAAGGTTCTATGACGCTCCAGTAAAAAGTTACAAGCATTTGTGTGTTGCAAACTTTGATAGGTGTAGGACGTACCATAAAGAAGTTAGGGTCATTTGAAGTTTTATCAGTGTTTGATTTGGGACTCAGGGGTAGCATAGCTTTGAGCGATAGCTTAAATTGACAAGAGGCTCGATATACTTTATTGTTACAAAATTTCAAGGTTCTATATCGTTCCAATAAAAAGTTAAAAGCATTTGTAAGTTGCAAACTTTGATAGGTGTAGGACGTACCGTATATAAGTTGGGGCCATTAGAAGTTTTATCAGTGTTTGATTTGGGACCCAAGGGTAGCATAGCTTTAAGCGATAGCTTAAATTGACAAGAGGCTCGAGTACTTTATTGTTACAAAATTTCAAGGTTTTATGACGCTCCAGTAAAAAGTTACAAGCATTTGTATGTTGCAAAGTTTGATAGGTGTAGGACGTACCGTATAGAAGTTAGGGCCATTTGAAGTTTTATCAGTGTTTGAATTGGGATTCAAGGGTAGCATAGCTTTAAGCGATAGCTTAAATTGACAAGAGGCTCGAGTACTTTATTGTTACAAAATTTCCTGGTTTTATGACGCTCCAGTAAAAAGTTACAAGCATTTGTATGTTGCAAACTTTGATAGGTGTAGGACGTACCGTATATAAGTTAGGGCCATTTGAAATTTTATCAGTGTTTGATATGGGACTCAAGGGTAGCATAGCTTTAAGCGATAGTTTAAATTGACAAGAGGCTCGAGTACTTTATTGTTACAAAATTTGAAGGTTCTATGACGCTCCAGTAAAAAGTTACAAGCATTTGTGTGTTGCAAACTTTGATAGGTGTAGGACGTACCATAAAGAAGTTAGGGTCATTTGAAGTTTTATCAGTGTTTGATTTGGGACTCAGGGGTAGCATAGCTTTGAGCGATAGCTTAAATTGACAAGAGGCTCGATATACTTTATTGTTACAAAATTTCAAGGTTCTATATCGTTCCAATAAAAAGTTAAAAGCATTTGTAAGTTGCAAACTTTGATAGGTGTAGGACGTACCGTATATAAGTTGGGGCCATTAGAAGTTTTATCAGTGTTTGATTTGGGACCCAAGGGTAGCATAGCTTTAAGCGATAGCTTAAATTGACAAGAGGCTCGAGTACTTTATTGTTACAAAATTTCAAGGTTTTATGACGCTCCAGTAAAAAGTTACAAGCATTTGTATGTTGCAAAGTTTGATAGGTGTAGGACGTACCGTATAGAAGTTAGGGCCATTTGAAGTTTTATCAGTGTTTGAATTGGGACTCAAGGGTAGCATAGCTTTAAGCGATAGCTTAAATTGACAAGAGGCTCGAGTACTTTATTGTTACAAAATTTCCTGGTTTTATGACGCTCCAGTAAAAAGTTACAAGCATTTGTATGTTGCAAACTTTGATAGGTGTAGGACGTACCGTATATAAGTTAGGGCCATTTGAAATTTTATCAGTGTTTGATATGGGTCTCAAGGGTAGCATAGCTTTAAGCGATAGTTTAAATTGACAAGAGGCTCGAGTACTTTATTGTTACAAAATTTGAAGGTTCTATGACGCTCCAGTAAAAAGTTACAAGCATTTGTGTGTTGCAAACTTTGATAGGTGTAGGACGTACCATAAAGAAGTTAGGGTCATTTGAAGTTTTATCAGTGTTTGATTTGGGACTCAGGGGTAGCATAGCTTTGAGCGATAGCTTAAATTGACAAGAGGCTCGATATACTTTATTGTTACAAAATTTCAAGGTTCTATATCGTTCCAGTAAAAAGTTAAAAGCATTTGTAAGTTGCAAACTTTGATAGGTGTAGGACGTACCGTATATAAGTTGGGGCCATTAGAAGGTTTATCAGTGTTTGATTTGGGACCCAAGGGTAGCATAGCTTTAAGCGATAGCTTAAATTGACAAGAGGCTCGAGTACTTTATTGTTACAAAATTTCAAGGTTTTATGACGCTCCAGTAAAAAGTTACAAGCATTTGTATGTTGCAAAGTTTGATAGGTGTAGGACGTACCGTATAGAAGTTAGGGCCATTTGAAGTTTTATCAGTGTTTGATTTGGGACTCAAGGGTAGCATAGCTTTGAGCGATAGCTTAAATTGACAAGAGGCTCGAGTACTTTATTGTTACAAAATTTCAAGGTTCTATGACGCTCCAGTAAAAAGTATGTTGCAAACTTTGATAGGAGTAGGACGTACCGTATATAAGTTAGGGAAATTTGAAGTTTTATCAGTGTTTGATTTGGGGTTCAAGGGTAGCATAGCTTTGAGTGATAGCTTAAATTGACAAGAGGCTCGAGTACTTTATTGTTACAAAGTTTCAAGGTTTTATGACGTTCCAGAAAAAAGATACAAGCATTTGTATGTTGCAAACTTTGATAGGTATAGGACGCACCGTAGTCCAGTTAGGGGCCATTTGAAGTTTTATCACTTTTTGAATTTGGAGTCAAGGGTAGCATAGTTATGCGCGATAACTTAAATTGATAAGAAGCACGAGTACTTTATTGTCACAAAATTTCAAGGTTTTATGACGCTCCAGTAAAAAGTTACAAGCATTTGTATGTTGCAAAGTTTGATAGGTGTAGGACGTACCGTATAGAAGTTAGGGCCATTTGAAATTTTATCAGTGTTTAATTTAGGACTCAAGGGTAGCATAGCTTTGAGCGATAGCTTAAATTGACAAGAGGCTCGAGTACTTTATTGTAAAAAAATTTCAAGGTTCTATGACGCTCCAGTAAAAAGTTACAAGAATTTGTATGTTGCAAACTTTGATAGGTGTAGGTCGTACCGTATAGAAGTTAGGGCCATTTGAAGTTTTATCAGTGTTTGATTTGGGACTCAAGGGTAGCATAGCTTTGAGCGATAGCTTAAATTGACAAGAGGCTCGAGTACTTTATTTATACAAAGTTGCAAGGTTTTATGACGCTCCAGTAAACAGTTACAAGCATTTGTATGTTGCAAACTTTGATAGGTGTAGGACGCAAAGTATAGAAGTTAGGGCCTTTTGAAGTTTTATCAGTGTTTGATTTGGGACTCAAGGGTAGCATAGCTTTGAGCGATAGCTTAAATTGAAAAGAGGCTCGATATACTTTATTGTTACAAAATTTCAAGGTTCTATATCGTTCCAGTAAAAAGTTAAAGGCATTTGTAAGTTGCAAACTTTGATAGGTGTAGGACGTACCGTATATAAGTTAGGGCCATTAGAAGTTTTATCAGTGTTTGATTTGGGACTCAAGGGTAGCATAGCTTTGAGCGATAGCTTAAATTGACAAGAGACTCGAGTATTTTATTGTTACAAAATTTCAAGGTCTTATGACGCTCCAGTAAAAAGTTACAAGCGTTTGTATGTTGCAAACTTTGATAGGTGTAGGACGTACCGTAAAGAAGTTAGGGCCATTTGAAGTTTTATCAGTGTTTGATTTGGGACTCAAGGGAAGCATAGCTTTGAGCGATAGCTTAAATTGACAAGAGGCTCGAGTACTTTATTGTTACAAAATTTCAAGGTTTTATGACGCTCCAGTAAAAAGTTACAAGCATTTGAATGTTGCAAACTTTGATAGGTGTAGGACGTACCGTATAGAAGTTAGGGCCATTTGAAGTTTTATCAGTGTTTGATTTGGGACTCAAGGGTAGCATAGCTTTGAGCGATAACTTAAATTGACAAGAGGCTCGAGTACTTCATTGTTACAAAATTTCAAGGTTTTATGACGATCCATTAAAAAGTTACAAGCAATTGTATGTTGCAAACTTTGATAGGTGTAGGACGTACCGTATAGAAGTTAGGGCCATTTGAAGTTTTATCAGTGTTTGATTTGGTACTCAAGGGTAGCATAGCTTTGAGCGATAATTTAAATTGGCAAGAGGCTCGAGTACTTTATTGTTACAAAATTTCAAGGTTTTATGACGCTCCAGTAAAAAGTTACAAGCATTTGTATGTTGCAAACTTTGATAGGTGTAGGACGTACTGTATAGAAGTTAGGGCCATTTGAAGTTTTATCAGTGTTTGATTTGGGACTCAAGGGTAGCATAGCTTTGAGCGATAGCTCAAATTGACAAGAGGCTCGAGTACTTTATTTATACAAAGTTGCAAGGTTTTATGACGCTCCAGTAAACAGTTACAAGCATTTGTATGTTGCAAACTTTGATAGGTATAGGACGCACCGTACTGAAGTTAGGGGCCATTTGAAGTTTTATAACTGTTTGATTTTGGAGTCAAGGGTAGCATAGTTATGCGCGATAACTTAAATTGATAAGAAGCACCAGTACTATATTGTCACAAAATTTCAAGGTTCTATGACGCTCCAGTAAAAAGTAACAAGCATTTGTATGTTTCAAAGTTTGATAGGTGTAGGACGCACCGTATAGAAGTTAGGGCCTTTTGAAGTTTTATCAGTGTTTGATTTGGGACTCAAGGGTAGCATAGCTTTGAGCGATAGCTTAAATTGACAAGAGGCTCGATATACTTTATTGTTACAAAATTTCAAGGTTCTATATCGTTCCAGTAAAAACTTAAAAGCATTTGTAAGTTGCAAACTTTGATAGGTGTAGGACGTACCATATAGAAGTTAGGGCCATTTGAAGTTTTATCAGTGTTTGATTTGGGACTCAAGGGTAGCATAGCTTTGAGCGATAGCTTAAATTGACAAGAGGCTCGAGTACTTTATTGTTACAAAATTTCAAGGTTCTATGACGCTCCAGTAAAAAGTTACATGCATTTGTATGTTGCAAACTTTGATAGGAGTAGGACGTACCGTATATAAGTTAGGGAAATTTGAAGTTTTATCAGTGTTTGATTTGGGGTTCAAGGGTAGCATAGCTTTGAGTGATAGCTTAAATTGACAAGAGGCTCGAGTACTTTATTGTAAAAAAATTTCAAGGTTATATGACGCTCCAGTAAAAAGTTTCAAGCATTTGTATGATGCAAAGTTTGATAGGTGTAGGACGTACCGTATAGAAGTTAGGGCCATTTGAAGTTTTATCAGTGTTTAATTTGGGACTCACGGGTAGCATAGCTTTGAGCGATAGCTTAAATTGCCAAGAGGCTCGAGTACTTTATTGTAAAAAAATTTCAAGGTTATATGACGCTCCAGTAAAAAGTTACAAGCATTTGTATGTTGCAAAGTTTGATAGGTGTAGGACGTACCGTATAGAAGTTAGGGCCATTTGAAGTTTTATCAGTGTTTGAATTGGGACTCAAGGGTAGCATAGCTTTAAGCGATAGCTTAAATTGACAAGAGGCTCGAGTACTTTATTGTTACAAAATTTCCTGGTTTTATGACGCTCCAGTAAAAAGTTACAAGCATTTGTATGTTGCAAACTTTGATAGGTGTAGGACGTACCGAATATAAGTTAGGGCCATTTGAAATTTTATCAGTGTTTGATATGGGACTCAAGGGTAGCATAGCTTTAAGCGATAGTTTAAATTGACAAGAGGCTCGAGTACTTTATTGTTACAAAATTTGAAGGTTCTATGACGCTCCAGTAAAAAGTTACAAGCATTTGTGTGTTGCAAACTTTGATAGGTGTAGGACGTACCATAAAGAAGTTAGGGTCATTTGAAGTTTTATCAGTGTTTGATTTGGGACTCAGGGGTAGCATAGCTTTGAGCGATATCTTAAATTGACAAGAGGCTCGATATACTTTATTGTTACAAAATTTCAAGGTTCTATATCGTTCCAGTAAAAAGTTAAAAGCATTTGTAAGTTGCAAACTTTGATAGGTGTAGGACGTACCGTATATAAGTTGGGGCCATTAGAAGTTTTATCAGTGTTTGATTTGGGACCCAAGGGTAGCATAGCTTTAAGCGATAGCTTAAATTGACAAGAGGCTCGAGTACTTTATTGTTACAAAATTTCAAGGTTTTATGACGCTCCAGTAAAAAGTTACAAGCATTTGTATGTTGCAAAGTTTGATAGGTGTAGGACGTACCGTATAGAAGTTAGGGCCATTTGAAGTTTTATCAGTGTTTGATTTGGGACTCAAGGGTAGCATAGCTTTGAGCGATAGCTTAAATTGACAAGAGGCTCGAGTACTTTATTGTTACAAAATTTCAAGGTTCTATGACGCTCCAGTAAAAAGTTACATGCATTTGTATGTTGCAAACTTTGATAGGAGTAGGACGTACCGTATATAAGTTAGGGAAATTTGAAGTTTTATCAGTGTTTGATTTGGGGTTCAAGGGTAGCATAGTTATGCGTGATAACTTAAATTGATAAGGAGCACGAGTACTTTATTGTCACAAAATTTCAAGGTTTTATGACGCTCCAGTAAAAAGTTACAAGCATTTGTATGTTGCAAAGTTTGATAGGTGTAGGACGTACCGTATAGAAGTTAGGGCCATTCGAAGTTTTATCAGTGTTTAATTTAGGACTCAAGGGTAGCATAGCTTTGAGCGATAGCTTAAATTGACAAGAGGCTCGATATACTTTATTGTTACAAAATTTCAAGGTTCTATATCGTTCCAATAAAAAGTTAAAAGCATTTGTAAGTTGCAAACTTTGATAGGTGTAGGACGTACCGTATATAAGTTGGGGCCATTAGAAGTTTTATCAGTGTTTGATTTGGGACCCAAGGGTAGCATAGCTTTAAGCGCTAGCTTAAATTGACAAGAGGCTCGAGTACTTTATTGTTACAAAATTTCAAGGTTTTATGACGCTCCAGTAAAAAGTTACAAGCATTTGTATGTTGCAAAGTTTGATAGGTGTAGGACGTACCGTATAGAAGTTAGGGCCATTTGAAGTTTTATCAGTGTTTGAATTGGGACTCAAGGGTAGCATAGCTTTAAGCGATAGCTTAAATTGACAAGAGGCTCGAGTACTTTATTGTTACAAAATTTCCTGGTTTTATGACGCTCCAGTAAAAAGTTACAAGCATTTGTATGTTGCAAACTTTGATAGGTGTAGGACGTACCGTATATAAGTTAGGGCCATTTGAAATTTTATCAGTGTTTGATATGGGTCTCAAGGGTAGCATAGCTTTAAGCGATAGTTTAAATTGACAAGAGGCTCGAGTACTTTATTGTTACAAAATTTGAAGGTTCTATGACGCTCCAGTAAAAAGTTACAAGCATTTGTGTGTTGCAAACTTTGATAGGTGTAGGACGTACCATAAAGAAGTTAGGGTCATTTGAAGTTTTATCAGTGTTTGATTTGGGACTCAGGGGTAGCATAGCTTTGAGCGATAGCTTAAATTGACAAGAGGCTCGATATACTTTATTGTTACAAAATTTCAAGGTTCTATATCGTTCCAGTAAAAAGTTAAAAGCATTTGTAAGTTGCAAACTTTGATAGGTGTAGGACGTACCGTATATAAGTTGGGGCCATTAGAAGGTTTATCAGTGTTTGATTTGGGACCCAAGGGTAGCATAGCTTTAAGCGATAGCTTAAATTGACAAGAGGCTCGAGTACTTTATTGTTACAAAATTTCAAGGTTTTATGACGCTCCAGTAAAAAGTTACAAGCATTTGTATGTTGCAAAGTTTGATAGGTGTAGGACGTACCGTATAGAAGTTAGGGCCATTTGAAGTTTTATCAGTGTTTGATTTGGGACTCAAGGGTAGCATAGCTTTGAGCGATAGCTTAAATTGACAAGAGGCTCGAGTACTTTATTGTTACAAAATTTCAAGGTTCTATGACGCTCCAGTAAAAAGTTACATGCATTTGTATGTTGCAAACTTTGATAGGAGTAGGACGTACCGTATATAAGTTAGGGAAATTTGAAGTTTTATCAGTGTTTGATTTGGGGTTCAAGGGTAGCATAGCTTTGAGTGATAGCTTAAATTGACAAGAGGCTCGAGTACTTTATTGTTACAAAGTTTCAAGGTTTTATGACGCTCCAGAAAAAAGATACAAGCATTTGTATGTTGCAAACTTTGATAGGTATAGGACGCACCGTAGTCCAGTTAGGGGCCATTTGAAGTTTTATCACTTTTTGAATTTGGAGTCAAGGGTAGCATAGTTATGCGCGATAACTTAAATTGATAAGAAGCACGAGTACTTTATTGTCACAAAATTTCAAGGTTTTATGACGCTCCAGTAAAAAGTTACAAGCATTTGTATGTTGCAAAGTTTGATAGGTGTAGGACGTACCGTATAGAAGTTAGGGCCATTTGAAATTTTATCAGTGTTTAATTTAGGACTCAAGGGTAGCATAGCTTTGAGCGATAGCTTAAATTGACAAGAGGCTCGAGTACTTTATTGTAAAAAAATTTCAAGGTTCTATGACGCTCCAGTAAAAAGTTACAAGAATTTGTATGTTGCAAACTTTGATAGGTGTAGGACGTACCGTATAGAAGTTAGGGCCATTTGAAGTTTTATCAGTGTTTGATTTGGGACTCAAGGGTAGCATAGCTTTGAGCGATAGCTTAAATTGACAAGAGGCTCGAGTACTTTATTTATACAAAGTTGCAAGCTTTTATGACGCTCCAGTAAACAGTTACAAGCATTTGTATGTTGCAAACTTTGATAGGTGTAGGACGCAAAGTATAGAAGTTAGGGCCTTTTGAAGTTTTATCAGTGTTTGATTTGGGACTCAAGGGTAGCATAGCTTTGAGCGATAGCTTAAATTGAAAAGAGGCTCGATATACTTTATTGTTACAAAATTTCAAGGTTCTATATCGTTCCAGTAAAAAGTTAAAGGCATTTGTAAGTTGCAAACTTTGATAGGTGTAGGACGTACCGTATATAAGTTAGGGCCATTAGAAGTTTTAGCAGTGTTTGATTTGGGACTCAAGGGTAGCATAGCTTTGAGCGATAGCTTAAATTGACAAGAGACTCGAGTATTTTATTGTTACAAAATTTCAAGGTCTTATGACGCTCCAGTAAAAAGTTACAAGCGTTTGTATGTTGCAAACTTTGATAGGTGTAGGACGTACCGTAAAGAAGTTAGGGCCATTTGAAGTTTTATCAGTGTTTGATTTGGGACTCAAGGGAAGCATAGCTTTGAGCGATAGCTTAAATTGACAAGAGGCTCGAGTACTTTATTGTTACAAAATTTCAAGGTTTTATGACGCTCCAGTAAAAAGTTACAAGCATTTGAATGTTGCAAACTTTGATAGGTGTAGGACGTACCGTATAGAAGTTAGGGCCATTTGAAGTTTTATCAGTGTTTGATTTGGTACTCAAGGGTAGCATAGCTTTGAGCGATAATTTAAATTGGCAAGAGGCTCGAGTACTTTATTGTTACAAAATTTCAAGGTTTTATGACGCTCCAGTAAAAAGTTACAAGCATTTGTATGTTGCAAACTTTGATAGGTGTAGGACGTACTGTATAGAAGTTAGGGCCATTTGAAGTTTTATCAGTGTTTGATTTGGGACTCAAGGGTAGCATAGCTTTGGGCGATAGCTCAAATTGACAAGAGGCTCGAGTACTTTATTTATACAAAGTTGCAAGGTTTTATGACGCTCCAGTAAACAGTTACAAGCATTTGTATGTTGCAAACTTTGATAGGTATAGGACGCACCGTACTGAAGTTAGGGGCCATTTGAAGTTTTATAACTGTTTGATTTTGGAGTCAAGGGTAGCATAGTTATGCGCGATAACTTAAATTGATAAGAAGCACCAGTACTATATTGTCACAAAATTTCAAGGTTTTATGACGCTCCAGTAAAAAGTAACAAGCATTTGTATGTTTCAAAGTTTGATAGGTGTAGGACGCACCGTATAGAAGTTAGGGCCTTTTGAAGTTTTATCAGTGTTTGATTTGGGACTCAAGGGTAGCATAGCTTTGAGCGATAGCTTAAATTGACAAGAGGCTCGATATACTTTATTGTTACAAAATTTCAAGGTTCTATATCGTTCCAGTAAAAACTTAAAAGCATTTGTAAGTTGCAAACTTTGATAGGTGTAGGACGTACCGTATATAAGTTAGGGCCATTAGAAGTTTTATCAGTATTTGATTTGGGACCCAAGGGTAGCATAGCTTTAAGCGATAGCTTAAATTGACAAGAGGCTCGAGTACTTTATTGTTACAAAATTTCAAGGTTTTATGACGCTCCAGTAAAAAGTTACAAGCATTTGTATGTTGCAAACTTTGATAGGTGTAGGACGTACCATATAGAAGTTAGGGCCATTTGAAGTTTTATCAGTGTTTGATTTGGGACTCAAGGGTAGCATAGCTTTGAGCGATAGCTTAAATTGACAAGAGGCTCGAGTACTTTATTGTTACAAAATTTCAAGGTTCTATGACGCTCCAGTAAAAAGTTACATGCATTTGTATGTTGCAAACTTTGATAGGAGTAGGACGTACCGTATATAAGTTAGGGAAATTTGAAGTTTTATCAGTGTTTGATTTGGGGTTCAAGGGTAGCATAGCTTTGAGTGATAGCTTAAATTGACAAGAGGCTCGAGTACTTTATTGTAAAAAAATTTCAAGGTTATATGACGCTCCAGTAAAAAGTTTCAAGCATTTGTATGTTGCAAAGTTTGATAGGTGTAGGACGTACCGTATAGAAGTTAGGGCCATTTGAAGTTTTATCAGTGTTTAATTTGGGACTCACGGGTAGCATAGCTTTGAGCGATAGCTTAAATTGCCAAGAGGCTCGAGTACTTTATTGTAAAAAAATTTCAAGGTTATATGACGCTCCAGTAAAAAGTTACAAGAATTTGTATGTTGCAAACTTTGATAGGTGTAGGACGTACCGTATAGAAGTTAGGGCCATTTGAAGTTTTATCAGTGTTTGAATTGGGACTCAAGGGTAGCATAGCTTTAAGCGATAGCTTAAATTGACAAGAGGCTCGAGTACTTTATTGTTACAAAATTTCCTGGTTTTATGACGCTCCAGTAAAAAGTTACAAGCATTTGTATGTTGCAAACTTTGATAGGTGTAGGACGTACCGAATATAAGTTAGGGCCATTTGAAATTTTATCAGTGTTTGATATGGGACTCAAGGGTAGCATAGCTTTAAGCGATAGTTTAAATTGACAAGAGGCTCGAGTACTTTATTGTTACAAAATTTGAAGGTTCTATGACGCTCCAGTAAAAAGTTACAAGCATTTGTGTGTTGCAAACTTTGATAGGTGTAGGACGTACCATAAAGAAGTTAGGGTCATTTGAAGTTTTATCAGTGTTTGATTTGGGACTCAGGGGTAGCATAGCTTTGAGCGATATCTTAAATTGACAAGAGGCTCGATATACTTTATTGTTACAAAATTTCAAGGTTCTATATCGTTCCAGTAAAAAGTTAAAAGCATTTGTAAGTTGCAAACTTTGATAGGTGTAGGACGTACCGTATATAAGTTGGGGCCATTAGAAGTTTTATCAGTGTTTGATTTGGGACCCAAGGGTAGCATAGCTTTAAGCGATAGCTTAAATTGACAAGAGGCTCGAGTACTTTATTGTTACAAAATTTCAAGGTTTTATGACGCTCCAGTAAAAAGTTACAAGCATTTGTATGTTGCAAAGTTTGATAGGTGTAGGACGTACCGTATAGAAGTTAGGGCCATTTGAAGTTTTATCAGTGTTTGATTTGGGACTCAAGGGTAGCATAGCTTTGAGCGATAGCTTAAATTGACAAGAGGCTCGAGTACTTTATTGTTACAAAATTTCAAGGTTCTATGACGCTCCAGTAAAAAGTTACATGCATTTGTATGTTGCAAACTTTGATAGGAGTAGGCCGTACCGTATATAAGTTAGGGAAATTTGAAGTTTTATCAGTGTTTGATTTGGGGTTCAAGGGTAGCATAGTTATGCGCGATAACTTAAATTGATAAGAAGCACGAGTACTTTATTGTCACAAAATTTCAAGGTTTTATGACGCTCCAGTAAAAAGTTACAAGCATTTGTATGTTGCAAAGTTTGATAGGTGTAGGACGTACCGTATAGAAGTTAGGGCCATTCGAAGTTTTATCAGTGTTTAATTTAGGACTCAAGGGTAGCATAGCTTTGAGCGATAGCTTAAATTGACAAGAGGCTCGAGTACTTTATTGTAAAAAAATTTCAAGGTTCTATGACGCTCCAGTAAAAAGTTACAAGAATTTGTATGTTGCAAACTTTGATAGGTGTAGGTCGTACCGTATAGAAGTTAGGGCCATTTGAAGTTTTATCAGTGTTTGATTTGGGACTCAAGGGTAGCATAGCTTTGAGCGATAGCTTAAATTGACAAGAGGCTCGAGTACTTTATTTATACAAAGTTGCAAGGTTTTATGACGCTCCAGTAAACAGTTACAAGCATTTGTATGTTGCAAACTTTGATAGGTATAGGACGCACCGTTTTGAAGTTAGGGGCCATTTGAAGTTTTATAACTTTTGGAGTCAAGGGTAGCATAGTTATGCGCGATAACTTAAATTGATAAGAAGCACGAGTACTTTATTGTCACAAAATTTCAAGGTTTTATGACGCTCCAGTAAAAAGTTACAAGCATTTGTATGCTGCAAAGTTTGATAGGTGTAGGACGCACCGTATAGAAGTTAGGGCCATTTGAAGTTTTATCAGTGTTTGATTTGGGACTCAAGGGTAGCATAACTTTGAGCGATAGCTTAATTTGACAAGAGGCTCGAGTACTTTATTTATACAAAGTTGCAAGGTTTTATGACGCTCCAGTAAACAGTTACAAGCATTTGTATGTTGCAAACTTTGATAGGTATAGGACGCACCGTACTGAAGGTAGGGGCCATTTGAAGTTTTATAACTTTTCGATTTTGGAGTCAAGGGTAGCATAGTTATGCGCGATAACTTAAATTGATAAGAAGCACGAGTACTATACTGTCACAAAATTTCAAGGTTTTATGACGCTCCAGTAAAAAGTTACAAGCATTTGTATGTTGCAAACTTTGATAGGTATAGGACGCACCGTATTGAAGTTAGGGGCCATTTGAACTTTTATCACTTTTTGATTTTGGAGTCAAGGGTAGCATAGTTATGAGCGATAACTTAAATTGATAAGAAGCACGAGTACTTTATTGTCACAAAATTTCAAGGTTTTATGACGCTCCAGTAAAAAGTTACAAGAATTTGTATGTTGCAAACTTTGATAGGTGTAGGACGTACCGTATAGAAGTTAGGGCCATTTGAAGTTTTATCAGTGTTTGATTTGGGACTCAAGGGTAGCATAGCTTTGAGCGATAGCTTAAATTGACAAGAGGCTCGAGTACTTTATTTATACAAAGTTGCAAGGTTTTATGACGCTCCAGTAAACAGTTACAAGCATTTGTATGTTGCAAACTTTGATAGGTATAGGACGCACCGTACTGAAGTTAGGGGCCATTTGAAGTTTTATAACTTTTTGATTTTGGAGTCAAGGGTAGCATAGTTATGCGCGATAACTTAAATTGATAAGAAGCACGAGTACTATATTGTCACAAAATTTCAAGGTTTTATGACGCTCCAGTAAAAAGTAACAAGCATTTGTATGTTTCAAACTTTTATAGGTGTAGGACGCACCGTATAGAAGTTAGGGCCATTTGAAGTTTTATCAGTGTTTGATTTGGGACTCAAGGGTAGCATAGCTTTGAGCGATAGCTTAAATTGACAAGAGGCTCGATATACTTTATTGTTACAAAATTTCAAGGTTCTATATCGTTCCAATAAAAAGTTAAAAGCATTTGTAAGTTGCAAAGTTTGATAGGTGTAAGACGTACCGTATTGAAGTTAGGGGCCATTTGAAGTTTTATAACTTTTTGATTTTGGAGTCAAGGGTAGCATAGCTATGAGCGATAACTTAAATTAATAAGAAGCACGAGTACTTCATTGTCACAAAATTTCAAGGTTTTATGACGCTCCAGTAAAAAGTTACAAGCATTTGTATGTTGCAAAGTTTGATAGGTGTAGGACGCACCGTATAGAAGTTAGGGCCATTTGAAGTTTTATCAGTGTTTGATTTGGGACTCAAGGGTAGCATAGCTTTGAGCGATAGCTTAAATTGACAAGAGGCTCCATATACTTTATTGTTACAAAATTTCAAAGTTCTATATCGTTCCAGTAAAAAGTTAAAAGCATTTGTAAGTTGCAAACTTTGAAAGGTGTAGGACGTACCGTATATAAGTTAGGGCCATTTGAAGTTTTATCAGTATTTGATTTGGGACTCAAGGGTAGCATAGCTTTGAGCGATAGCTTAAATTGACAAGAGGCTCGAGAACTTTATTGTTTCAAAATTTCAAGGTTATATGACGCTCCAGTAAAAAGTTACAAGCATTTGTATGTTGCAAACTTTGATAGGTGTAGAACGTACCGTATAGAAGTTAGGGCCATTTGAAGTTTTATCAGTGTTTGAATTGGGACTCAAGGGTAGCATAGCTTTAAGCGATAGCTTAAATTGACAAGAGGCTCGAGTACTTTATTGTTACAAAATTTCAAGGTTTTATGACGCTCCAGTAAAAAGTTACAAGCATTTGTATGTTGCAAACTTTGATAGGTGTAGGACGTACCATATAGAAGTTAGGGCCATTTGAAGTTTTATCAGTGTTTGATTTGGGACTCAAGGGTAGCATAGCTTTGAGCGATAGCTTAAATTGACAAGAGGCTCGAGTACTTTATTGTTACAAAATTTCAAGGTTCTATGACGCTCCAGTAAAAAGTTACATGCATTTGTATGTTGCAAACTTTGATAGGAGTAGGACGTACCGTATATAAGTTAGGGAAATTTGAAGTTTTATCAGTGTTTGATTTGGGGGTCAAGGGTAGCATAGCTTTGAGTGATAGCTTAAATTGACAAGAGGCTCGAGTACTTTATTGTAAAAAAATTTCAAGGTTATATGACGCTCCAGTAAAAAGTTTCAAGCATTTGTATGTTGCAAAGTTTGATAGGTGTAGGACGTACCGTATAGAAGTTAGGGCCATTTGAAGTTTTATCAGTGTTTAATTTGGGACTCACGGGTAGCATAGCTTTGAGCGATAGCTTAAATTGCCAAGAGGCTCGAGTACTTTATTGTAAAAAAATTTCAAGGTTATATGACGCTCCAGTAAAAAGTTACAAGAATTTGTATGTTGCAAACTTTGATAGGTGTAGGACGTACCGTATAGAAGTTAGGGCCATTTGAAGTTTTATCAGTGTTTGAATTGGGACTCAAGGGTAGCATAGCTTTAAGCGATAGCTTAAATTGACAAGAGGCTCGAGTACTTTATTGTTACAAAATTTCCTGGTTTTATGACGCTCCAGTAAAAAGTTACAAGCATTTGTATGTTGCAAACTTTGATAGGTGTAGGACGTACCGAATATAAGTTAGGGCCATTTGAAATTTTATCAGTGTTTGATATGGGACTCAAGGGTAGCATAGCTTTAAGCGATAGTTTAAATTGACAAGAGGCTCGAGTACTTTATTGTTACAAAATTTGAAGGTTCTATGACGCTCCAGTAAAAAGTTACAAGCATTTGTGTGTTGCAAACTTTGATAGGTGTAGGACGTACCATAAAGAAGTTAGGGTCATTTGAAGTTTTATCAGTGTTTGATTTGGGACTCAGGGGTAGCATAGCTTTGAGCGATATCTTAAATTGACAAGAGGCTCGATATACTTTATTGTTACAAAATTTCAAGGTTCTATATCGTTCCAGTAGAAAGTTAAAAGCATTTGTAAGTTGCAAACTTTGATAGGTGTAGGACGTACCGTATATAAGTTGGGGCCATTAGAAGTTTTATCAGTGTTTGATTTGGGACCCAAGGGTAGCATAGCTTTAAGCGATAGCTTAAATTGACAAGAGGCTCGAGTACTTTATTGTTACAAAATTTCAAGGTTTTATGACGCTCCAGTAAAAAGTTACAAGCATTTGTATGTTGCAAAGTTTGATAGGTGTAGGACGTACCGTATAGAAGTTAGGGCCATTTGAAGTTTTATCAGTGTTTGATTTGGGACTCAAGGGTAGCATAGCTTTGAGCGATAGCTTAAATTGACAAGAGGCTCGAGTACTTTATTGTTACAAAATTTCAAGGTTCTATGACGCTCCAGTAAAAAGTTACATGCATTTGTATGTTGCAAACTTTGATAGGAGTAGGCCGTACCGTATATAAGTTAGGGAAATTTGAAGTTTTATCAGTGTTTGATTTGGGGTTCAAGGGTAGCATAGTTATGCGCGATAACTTAAATTGATAAGAAGCACGAGTACTTTATTGTCACAAAATTTCAAGGTTTTATGACGCTCCAGTAAAAAGTTACAAGCATTTGTATGTTGCAAAGTTTGATAGGTGTAGGACGTACCGTATAGAAGTTAGGGCCATTCGAAGTTTTATCAGTGTTTAATTTAGGACTCAAGGGTAGCATAGCTTTGAGCGATAGCTTAAATTGACAAGAGGCTCGAGTACTTTATTGTAAAAAAATTTCAAGGTTCTATGACGCTCCAGTAAAAAGTTACAAGAATTTGTATGTTGCAAACTTTGATAGGTGTAGGTCGTACCGTATAGAAGTTAGGGCCATTTGAAGTTTTATCAGTGTTTGATTTGGGACTCAAGGGTAGCATAGCTTTGAGCGATAGCTTAAATTGACAAGAGGCTCGAGTACTTTATTTATACAAAGTTGCAAGGTTTTATGACGCTCCAGTAAACAGTTACAAGCATTTGTATGTTGCAAACTTTGATAGGTATAGGACGCACCGTTTTGAAGTTAGGGGCCATTTGAAGTTTTATAACTTTTGGAGTCAAGGGTAGCATAGTTATGCGCGATAACTTAAATTGATAAGAAGCACGAGTACTTTATTGTCACAAAATTTCAAGGTTTTATGACGCTCCAGTAAAAAGTTACAAGCATTTGTATGCTGCAAAGTTTGATAGGTGTAGGACGCACCGTATAGAAGTTAGGGCCATTTGAAGTTTTATCAGTGTTTGATTTGGGACTCAAGGGTAGCATAACTTTGAGCGATAGCTTAATTTGACAAGAGGCTCGAGTACTTTATTTATACAAAGTTGCAAGGTTTTATGACGCTCCAGTAAACAGTTACAAGCATTTGTATGTTGCAAACTTTGATAGGTATAGGACGCACCGTACTGAAGGTAGGGGCCATTTGAAGTTTTATAACTTTTCGATTTTGGAGTCAAGGGTAGCATAGTTATGCGCGATAACTTAAATTGATAAGAAGCACGAGTACTATACTGTCACAAAATTTCAAGGTTTTATGACGCTCCAGTAAAAAGTTACAAGCATTTGTATGTTGCAAACTTTGATAGGTATAGGACGCACCGTATTGAAGTTAGGGGCCATTTGAACTTTTATCACTTTTTGATTTTGGAGTCAAGGGTAGCATAGTTATGAGCGATAACTTAAATTGATAAGAAGCACGAGTACTTTATTGTCACAAAATTTCAAGGTTTTATGACGCTCCAGTAAAAAGTTACAAGAATTTGTATGTTGCAAACTTTGATAGGTGTAGGACGTACCGTATAGAAGTTAGGGCCATTTGAAGTTTTATCAGTGTTTGATTTGGGACTCAAGGGTAGCATAGCTTTGAGCGATAGCTTAAATTGACAAGAGGCTCGAGTACTTTATTTATACAAAGTTGCAAGGTTTTATGACGCTCCAGTAAACAGTTACAAGCATTTGTATGTTGCAAACTTTGATAGGTATAGGACGCACCGTACTGAAGTTAGGGGCCATTTGAAGTTTTATAACTTTTTGATTTTGGAGTCAAGGGTAGCATAGTTATGCGCGATAACTTAAATTGATAAGAAGCACGAGTACTATATTGTCACAAAATTTCAAGGTTTTATGACGCTCCAGTAAAAAGTAACAAGCATTTGTATGTTTCAAACTTTTATAGGTGTAGGACGCACCGTATAGAAGTTAGGGCCATTTGAAGTTTTATCAGTGTTTGATTTGGGACTCAAGGGTAGCATAGCTTTGAGCGATAGCTTAAATTGACAAGAGGCTCGATATACTTTATTGTTACAAAATTTCAAGGTTCTATATCGTTCCAATAAAAAGTTAAAAGCATTTGTAAGTTGCAAAGTTTGATAGGTGTAAGACGTACCGTATTGAAGTTAGGGGCCATTTGAAGTTTTATAACTTTTTGATTTTGGAGTCAAGGGTAGCATAGCTATGAGCGATAACTTAAATTAATAAGAAGCACGAGTACTTCATTGTCACAAAATTTCAAGGTTTTATGACGCTCCAGTAAAAAGTTACAAGCATTTGTATGTTGCAAACTTTGATAGGTGTAGGACGCACCGTATAGAAGTTAGGGCCATTTGAAGTTTTATCAGTGTTTGATTTGGGACTCAAGGGTAGCATAGCTTTGAGCGATAGCTTAAATTGACAAGAGGCTCCATATACTTTATTGTTACAAAATTTCAAAGTTCTATATCGTTCCAGTAAAAAGTTAAAAGCATTTGTAAGTTGCAAACTTTGAAAGGTGTAGGACGTACCGTATATAAGTTAGGGCCATTTGAAGTTTTATCAGTATTTGATTTGGGACTCAAGGGTAGCATAGCTTTGAGCGATAGCTTAAATTGACAAGAGGCTCGAGAACTTTATTGTTTCAAAATTTCAAGGTTATATGACGCTCCAGTAAAAAGTTACAAGCATTTGTATGTTGCAAACTTTGATAGGTGTAGAACGTACCGTATAGAAGTTAGGGCCATTTGAAGTTTTATCAGTGTTTGAATTGGGACTCAAGGGTAGCATAGCTTTAAGCGATAGCTTAAATTGACAAGAGGCTCGAGTACTTTATTGTTACAAAATTTCCTGGTTTTATGACGCTCCAGTAAAAAGTTACAAGCATTTGTATGTTGCAAACTTTGATAGGTGTAGGACGTACCGTATAGAAGTTAGGGCCATTTGAAGTTTTATCAGTGTTTGATTTGGGACTCAAGGGTAGCATAGCTTTGAGCGATAGCTTAAATTGACAAGAGGCTAGAGTACTTTATTGTTACAAAATTTCAAGGTTTTATGATGCTCCAGTAAAAAGTTACAAGCATTTGTATGTTGCAAACTTTGATAGGTATAGGATGCAGCGTATAGAAGTTAGGGCCATTTGAAGTTTTATCAGTGTTTGATTTGGGACTCAAGGGTAGCATAGCTTTGAGCGATAGCTTAAATTGACAAGAGGCTGGAGTACTTTATTGTTACAAAATTTCAAGGTTTTATGACGCTCCAGTAAAAAGTTACATGCATTTGTATGTTACAAACTTTGATATGTATAGGACGCACCGTATTGAAGTTAGGGGCCATTTGAAGTTTTATCACTTTTTGATTTTGGAGTCAAGGGTAGCATAGTTATGAGCGATAACTTAAATTGATAAGAAGCACGAGTACTTTATTGTCACAAAATTTCAAAGTTTTATGACGCTCCAGTAAAAAGTTACAAGCATTTGTATGTTGCAAAGTTTGATAGGTGTAGGGCGTACCGTATAGAAGTTAGGGCCATTTGAAGTTTTATCAGTGTTTGATTTGGGACTCAAGGGTAGCATAGCTTTGAACGATAGCTTAAATTGACAAGAGGCTCGATATACTTTATTGTTACAAAATTTCAAGGTTCTAAATCGTTCCAGTAAAAAGTTAAAAGCATTTGTAAGTTGCAAACTTTGATAGGTTTAGGACGTACCGTATATAAGTTAGGGCCTGTAGAAGTTTTATCAGTGTTTGATTTGAGACTCAAGGGTAGCATAGCTTTGAGCGATAGCTTAAATTGACAAGAGGCTTGAGTACTTTACTGTCACAAAATTTCAATGTTTTATGACGCTCCAGTAAAAAGTTACAAGCATTTGTATGTTGCAAAGTTTGATAGGTGTAGGACGTACCGTATAGAAGTTAGGGCCATTTGAAGTTTTATCAGTGTTTGATTTGGGACTCAAGGGTAGCATAGCTTTGAGCGATAGCTTAAATTGACAAGAGGCTCGATATACTTTATTGTTACAAAATTTCAAGATTCTATGACGCTCCAGTAAAAAGTTACAAGCATTTCTATGTTGCAAACTTTGATAGGTATAGGACGCACCGTATTGAAGTTAGGGGCCATTTGAAGTTTTATACCTTTTTGGTTTTGGAGTCAAGGGTAGCATAGTTATGCGCGATAACTTAAATTGATAAGAAGCACGAGTACTTTATTGTCACAAAATGTCAAGGTTTTATGACGCTCCAGTAAAAAGTTACAAGCATTTGTATGTTGCAAAGTTTGATAGGTGTAGGACACACCGTATAGAAGTTAGGGCCATTTGAAGTTTTATCAGTGTTTGATTTGGGACTCAAGGGTAGCATAGCTTTGAGCGATAGCTTAAATTGACAAGAGGCTCCATATAATTTATTGTTACAAAATTCAAAGTTCTATATCGTTCCAGTAAAAAGTTAAAAGCATTTGTAAGTTGCAAACTTTGATAGGTGTAGGACGTACCGTATATAAGTTAGGGCCATTTGAAGTTTTATCAGTATTTGATTTGGGACTCAAGGGTAGCATAGCTTTGAGCGATAGCTTAAATTGACAAGAGGCTCGAGTACTTTATTGTTTCAAAATTTCAAGGTTATATGACGCTCCAGTAAAAAGTTACAAGCATTTGTATGTTGCAAACTTTGATAGGTGTAGGACGTACCGTATAGAAATTAGGGCCATTTGAAGTTTTATCAGTGTTTGAATTGGGACTCAAGGGTAGCATAGCTTTAAGCGATAGCTTAAATTGACAAGAGGCTCGAGTACTTTATTGTTACAAAATTTCCTGGTTTTATGACGCTCCAGTAAAAAGTTACAAGCATTTGTATGTTGCAAACTTTGATAGGTGTAGGACGTACCGTATAGAAGTTAGGGCCATTTGAAGTTTTATCAGTGTTTGATTTGGGACTCAAGGGTAGCATAGCTTTGAGAGATAGCTTAAATTGATAAGAGGCTCGAGTACTTTATTGTTACAAAATTTCAAAGTTTTATGATGCTCCAGTAAAAAGTCACAAGCATTTGTATGCTGCAAACTTTGATAGCTAGAGGATGCAGCGTATAGAAGTTAGGGCCATTTGAAGTTTTATCAGTGTTTGATTTGGGACTCAAGGGTAGCATTGCTTTGAGCGATAGCTTAAATTGACAAGAGTCTGGAGTACTTTATTGTTACAAAATTTCAAGGTTTTATGACGCTCCAGTAAAAAGTTGCATGCATTTGTATGTTGCAAACTTTGATAGGTATAGGACGCACCGTATTGAAGTTAGGGGCCATTTGAAGTTTTATCACTTTTTGATTTTGGAGTCAAGGGTAGCATAGTTATGAGCGATAACTTAAATTGATAAGAAGCACGAGTACTTTATTGTCACAAAATTTCAAAGTTTTATGACGCTCCAGTAAAAAGTTACAAGCATTTGTATGTTGCAAAGTTTGATAGGTGTAAGACGTACCGTATAGAAGTTAGGGCCATTTGAAGTTTTATCAGTGTTTGATTTGGGACTCAAGGGTAGCATAGCTTTGAACGATAGCTTAAATTGACAAGAGGCTCGAGTACTTTATTGTTACAAAATTTCAAGGTTCTATGACGCTCCAGTAAAAAGTTACAAGAATTTGTATGTTGCAAACTTTGATAGGTGTAGGACGTACCGTATAGAAGTTAGGGACATTTGAAGTTTTATCACTGTTTGATTTTGGAGTCAAGGGTAGCACAGTTATGAGCGATAGCTTAAATTGATAAGAAGTACGAGTACTTTCTTGTCACAAAATGTCAAGGTTTTATGACGCTCCAGTAAAAAGTTACAAGCATTTGTATGTTGCAAAGTTTGCTAGGTGTAGGACGTACCGTATAGAAGTTAGGGCCATTTGAAATTTTATCAGTGTTTGATTTGGGACTCAAGGGTAGCATAACTTTGAGCGATAGCTTAAATTGACAAGAGGCTCGAGTACTTTATTGTTACAAAGTTTCAAGGTTTTATGACGCTCCAGTAAAAGGTTATGTGCATTTGTATGTTGCAAACTTTGATAGGTGTATGACGTACCGTATATATGTTTGATTTGGGACTCAAGGGTAGCATAGCTTTGAGCGATAGCTTAAATTGCCAAGAGGCTCGAGTACTTTATTGCTACAAAGGTTCAAGGTTATATGACGCTCCAGTAAAAAGTTACAAGCATTTGTATGTTGCAAACTTTGATAGGTGTAGGTCGTACCGTATAGAAGTTAGGGCCATTTGAAGTTTTATCAGTGTTTGATTTGGGACTCAAGGGTAGCATAGCATTGAGAGATACCTTAAATTGACAAGAGGCTCGAGTACTTTATTGTTACAAAATTTCATGGTTTTATGACGCTCCAATAAAAAGTTACAAGCATTTGTATGTTGCAAACTTTGATTGGTATAGGAGTTAGGGCCATTTGAAGTTTTATCAGTGTTTGATTTGGGACTCAAGGGTAGCATAGCTTTGAGCGATAGCTTAAATTGACAAGAGGCTCGAGTACTTTATTGTTACAAAATTTCAAGGTTTTATGACGCTCCAGTAAAAAGTTACAAGCATTTGTATGTTGCAAACTTTGATAAGTGTAGGTCGTACCGTATAGAAGTTAGGGCCATTTGAAGTTTTATCAGTGTTTGATTTGGGACTCAAGGGTAGCATAGCTTTGAGCGATAGCTTAAATTGACAAGAGGCTCGAGTACTTTATTGTTACAAAGTTTCAAGGTTTTATGACGCTCCAGTAAAAAGTTACAAGCATTTGTGTGTTGCAAACTTTGATAGGTATAGGACGCACCGTATTGAAGTTAGGGGCCATTTGAAGTTTTATCACTTTTTGATTTTGGAGTCAAGGGTAGCATAGTTATGAGCGATAACTTAAATTGATAAGAAGCACGAGTACTTTATTGTCACAAAATTTCAAGGTTTTATGACGCTCCAGTAAAAAGTTACAAGCATTTGTATGTTGCAAAGTTTGATGGGTGTAGGACGTACCGTATAGAAGTTAGGGCCATTTGAAGTTTTATCAGTGTTTGATTTGGGACTCAAGGGTAGCATAGCTTTGAGCGATAGCTTAAATTGACAAGAGGCTCGAGTACTTTATTGTTACAAAATTTCAAGGTTCTATGACGCTCCAGTAAAAAGTTACAAGAATTTATATGTTGCAAACTTTGATAGGTGTAGGACGTACCGTATAGAAGTTAGGGCCATTTGAAGTTTTATCAGTGTTTGATTTGGGACTCAAGGGTAGCATAGCATTGAGAGATACCTTAAATTGACAAGAGGCTCGAGTACTTTATTGTTACAAAATTTCATGGTTTTATGACGCTCCAATAAAAAGTTACAAGCATTTGTATGTTGCAAACTTTGATAGGTATAGGAGTTAGGGCCATTTGAAGTTTTATCAGTGTTTGATTTGGGACTCAAGGGTAGCATAGCTTTGAGCGATAGCTTAAATTGACAAGAGGCTCGAGTACTTTATTGTTACAAAATTTCAAGGTTTTATGACGCTCCAGTAAAAAGTTACAAGCATTTGTATGTTGCAAACTTTGATAGGTGTAGGTCGTACCGTATAGAAGTTAGGGCCATTTGAAGTTTTATAAGTGTTTGATTTGGGACTCAAGGGTAGCATAGCTTTGAGCGATAGCTTAAGTTGACAAGAGGCTCGAGTACTTTATTGTTACAAAATTTCAAGGTTTTATGACGCTCCAGTAAAAAAGTTACAAGCATTTGTATGTTGCAAATTTGATAGGTACAGGACGCACCGTATTGAAGTTAGGGGCCATTTGAAGTTTTATCACTGTTTGATTTTAGCGTCAAAGGTAGCATAGTTATGAGCGATAGCTTAAATTGATAAGAAGTATGAGTACTTTATTGTCACAAAATTTCAAGGTTTTATGACGCTCCAGTAAAAAGTTACAAGCATTTGTATGTTGCAAAGTTTGATAGGTGTAGGACGTACCGTATAGAAGTTAGGGCCATTTGAAGTTTTATCAGTGTTTGATTTGGGACTCAAGGGTAGCATAGCTTTGAGCGATAGCTTAAATTGACAAGAGGCTCGAGTACTTTATTGTTACAAAATTTCAAGGTTTTATGACGCTCCAGTAAAAAGTTACAAGCATTTGTATGTTGCAAATTTTGATAGGTATAGGACGCACCGTATTGAAGTTAGGGGCCATTTGAAGTTTTATCACTGTTTGATTTTGGAGTCAAAGGTAGTATAGTTATGAGCGATAGCTTAAATTGATAAGAAGTACGAGTACTTTATTGTCAGAAAATTTGAAGGTTTTATGACGCTCCAGTAAAAAGTTACAAGCATTTGTATGTTGCAAACTTTGATAGGTGTAGGACGTACCGTATAGAAGTTAGGGCCATTTGAAGTTTTATCAGTGTTTGATTTGGGACTTAAGGGTAGCATAGCTTTGAGCGATAGCTTAAATTGACAAGAGGCTCGAGTACTTTATTGTTACAAAATTTCACGGTTATATGACGCTCCAGTAAAAAGTTACAAGCATTTGTATGTTGCAAACTTTGATAGGTGTATGACGTACCGTATATAAGTTAGGGAAATGTGAAGTTTTATCAGTGATTGATTTGGGACTCAAGGGTAGCATAGCTTTGAGCGATAGCTTAAATTGACAAGAGGCTCGAGTGCTTTATTGTTACAAAGTTTCAAGGTTTTATGATGCTCCAGTAAAAAGTTACAAGCATTTGTGTATTGCAAACTTTGATAGGTATAGGACGCACCGTATTGAAGTTAGGGGCCATTTGAAGTTTTATCACTTTTTGATTTTGGAGTCAAGGGTAGCATAGTTATGAGCGATAACTTAAATTGATAAGAAGCACGAGTACTTTATTGTCACAAAATTTCAAGGTTTTATGACGCTCCAGTAAAAAGTTACAAGCATTTGTATGTTGCAAAGTTTGATAGGTGTAGGACGTACCGTATAGAAGTTAGGGCCATTTGAAGTTTTATCAGTGTTTGATTTGGGACTCAAGGGTAGCATAGCTTTGAGCGATAGCTTAAATTGACAAGAGGCTCGAGTACTTTATTGTTACAAAATTTCAAGGTTCTATGACGCTCCAGTAAAAAGTTACAAGAATTTGTATGTTGCAAACTTTGATAGGTGTAGGACGTACCGTATAGAAGTTAGGGCCATTTGAAGTTTTATCAGTGTTTGATTTCGTACTCAAGGGTAGCATAGCTTTGAGCGATAGCTTAAATTGACAAGAGGCTCGAGTACTTTATTGCTACATAGGTTCAAGGTTATATGACGCTCCAGTAAAAAGTTACAAGCATTTGTATGTTGCAAACTTTGATAGGTGTAGGTCGTACCGTATGGAAGTTAGGGCCATTTGAAGTTTTATCAGTGTTTGATTTGGGACTCAAGGGTAGCATAGCATTGAGAGATACCTTAAATTGACAAGAGGCTCGAGTACTTTATTGTTACAAAATTTCATGGTTTTATGACGCTCCAATAAAAAGTTACAAGCATTTGTATGTTGCAAACTTTGATAGGTATAGGAGTTAGGGCCATTTGAAGTTTTATCAGTGTTTGATTTGGGACTCAAGGGTAGCATAGCTTTGAGCGATAGCTTAAATTGACAAGAGGCTCGAGTACTTTATTGTTACAAAATTTCATGGTTTTATGACGCTCCAATAAAAAGTTACAAGCATTTGTATTTTGCAAACTTTGATAGGTATAGGAGTTAGGGCCATTTGAAATTTTATCAGTGTTTGATTTGGGACTCAAGGGTAGCATTGCTTTGAGCGATAGCTTAGGTTGACAAGAGGCTCCAGTACTTTATTGTTACAAAATTTCAAGGTTTTATGACGCTCCAGTAAAAAGTTACAAGCATTTGTATGTTGCCAATTTTGATAGGTATAGGACGCACCGTATGGAAGTTAGGGGCCATTTGAAGTTTTATCACTGTTTGATTTTGGAGTCAAGGGTAGCACGGTTATGAGCGATAGCTTAAATTGATAAGAAGTACGAGTACTTTATTGTCACAAAATTTCAAGGTTTTATGACGCTCCAGTAAAAAGTTACAAGCATTTGTATGTTGCAAAGTTTGATGGGTGTAGGACGTACCGTATAGAACTTAGGGCCATTTGAAGTTTTATCAGTGTTTGATTTGGGACTCAAGGGTAGCATAGCTTTGAGCGATAGCTTAAATTGACAAGAGGCTCGAGTACTTTATTGTTATAAAATTTCAAGGTTTTATGACGCTCCAGTAAAAAGTTACAAGCATTTGTATGTTGCAAATTTTGATAGGTATAGGACGCACCGTATTGAAGTTAGGGGCCATTTGAAGTTTTATCACTGTTTGATTTTGGAGTCAAAGGTAGTATAGTTATGAGCGATAGCTTAAATTGATAAGAAGTACGAGTACTTTATTGTCACAAAATTTCAAGGTTTTATGACGCTCCAGTAAAAAGTTACAAGCATTTGTATGTTGCAAACTTTGATATGTGTAGGACGTACCGTATAGAAGTTAGGGCCATTTGAAGTTTTATCAGTGTTTGATTTGGGACTCAAGGGTAGCATAGCTTTGAGCGATAGCTTAAATTGACAAGAGGCTCGAGTACTTTATTGTTACAAAATTTCAAGGTTTTATGACGCTCCAGTAAAAATTTACAAGCATTTGTATGTTGCAAATTTTGATAGGTATAGGACGCACCGTATTGAAGTTAGGGGCCATTTGAAGTTTTATCATTGTTTGATTTTGGAGTCAAAGGTAGTATAGTTATGAGCGATAGCTTAAATTGACAAGAAGTACGAGTACTTTATTGTCACAAAATTTCAAGGTTTTATGACGCTCCAGTAAAAAGTTACAAGTATTTGTATGTTGCAAACTTTGATAGGTGTATGACGTACCGTATATAAGTTAGGGAAATGTGAAGTTTTATCAGTGTTTGATTTGGGACTCAAGGGTAGCATAGCTTTCAGCGATAGCTTAAATTGACAAGAGGCTCGAGTACTTTATTGTTACAAAATTTCAAGGTTCTATGACGCTCCAGTAAAAAGTTACAAGAATTTGTATGTTGCAAACTTTGATAGGTGTAGGACGTAACGTATAGAAGTTAGGGCCATTTGAAGTTTTATCAGTGTTTGATTTGGTACTCAAGGTAGCATAGCTTTGAGCGATAGCTTAAATTGACAAGGGGCTGGAGTACTTTATTGCTACAAAGGTTCAAGGTTATATGACGCTCCAGTAAAAAGTTACAAGAATTTGTATGTTGCCAACTTTGATAGGTGTAGGTCGTACCGTATAGAAGTTAGGGCCATTTGAAGCTTTATCAGTGTTTGATTTGGGACTCAAGGGTAGCATAGCATTGAGAGATACCTTAAATTGACAAGAGGCTCGAGTACTTTATTGTTACAAAATTTCATGGTTTTATGACGCTCCAATAAAAAGTTACAAGCATTTGTATGTTGCAAACTTTGATAGGTATAGGAGTTAGGGCCATTTGAAGTTTTATCAGTGTTTGATTTGGGACTCAAGGGTAGCATAGCTTTGAGCGATAGCTTAAATTGACAAGAGGCTCGAGTACTTTATTGTTACAAAATTTCAAGGTTTTATGACGCTCCAGTAAAAAGTTACAAGCATTTGTATGTTGCAAACTTTGATAGGTGTAGGTCGTACCGTATAGAAGTTAGGGCCATTTGAAGTTTTATCAGTGTTTGATTTGGGACTCAAGGGTAGCATAGCTTTGAGCGATAGCTTAAATTGACAAGAGGCTCGAGTACTTTATTGTTACAAAATTTCACGGTTATATGACGCTCCAGTAAAAAGTTACAAGCATTTGTATGTTGCAAACTTTGATAGTTGTATGACGTACCGTATATAAGTTAGGGAAATTTGAAGTTTTATCAGTGTTTGATTTGGGACTCAAGGGTAGCATAGCCCTGAGCGATAGCTTAAATTGACAAGAGGCTCGAGTGCTTTATTGTTACAAAGTTTCAAGGTTTTATGATGCTCCAGTAAAAAGTTACAAGCATTTGTGTGTTGCAAACTTTGATAGGTATAGGAGTTAGGGCCATTTGAAGTTTTATCAGTGTTTGATTTGGGACTCAAGGGTAGCATAGCTTTGAGCGATAGCTTAAATTGACAAGAGGCTCGAGTACTTTATTGTTACAAAATTTCAAGGTTCTATGACGCTCCAGTAAAAAGTTACAAGAATTTGTATGTTGCAAACTTTGATAGGTGTAGGACGTACCGTATAGAAGTTAGGGCCATTTGAAGTTTTATCAGTGTTTGATTTGGGACTCAAGGGTAGCATAGCATTGAGAGATACCTTAAATTGACAAGAGGCTCGAGTACTTTATTGTTACAAAATTTCATGGTTCTATGACGCTCCAATAAACAGTTACAAGCATTTGTATGTTGCAAACTTTGATAGGTATAGGAGTTAGGGCCATTTGAAGTTTTATCAGTGTTTGATTTGGGCCTCAAGGGTAGCATAGCTTTGAGCGATAGCTTAAATTGACAAGAGGCTCGAGTACTTTATTGTTACAAAATTTCAAGGTTTTATGACGCTCCAGTAAAAAGTTACAAGCATTTGTATGTTGCAAATTTTGATAGGTATAGGACGCACCGTATTGAAGTTAGGGGCCATTTGAAGTTTTATCACTGTTTGATTTTGGAGTCAAAGGTAGTATAGTTATGAGCGATAGCTTAAATTGATAAGAAGTACGAGTACTTTATTGTCACAAAATTTCAAGGTTTTATGACGCTCCAGTAAAAAGTTACAAGCGTTTGTATGTTGCAAACTTTGATAGGTGTAGGACGTACCGTATAGAAGTTAGGGCCATTTGAAGTTTTATCAGTGTTTGATTTGGGACTCAAGGGTAGCATAGCTTTGAGCGATAGCTTAAATTGACAAGAGGCTCGAGTACTTTATTGTTACAAAATTTCAAGGTTTTATGACGCTCCAGTAAAAAGTTACAAGCATTTGTATGTTGCAAATTTTGATAGGTATAGGACGCACCGTATTGAAGTTAGGGGCCATTTGAAGTTTTATCACTGTTTGATTTTGGAGTCAAAGGTAGTATAGTTATGAGCGATAGCTTAAATTGACAAGAAGTACGAGTACTTTATTGTCACAAAATTTCAAGGTTTTATGACGCTCCAGTAAAAAGTTACAAGCATTTGTATGTTGCAAACTTTGATAGGTGTAGGACGTACCGTATAGAAGTTAGGGCCATTTGAAGTTTTATCAGTGTTTGATTTGGGACTCAAGGGTAGCATAGCTTTGAGCGATAGCTTAAATTGACAAGAGGCTCGAGTACTTTATTGTTACAAAATTTCACGGTTATATGACGCTCCAGTAAAAAGTTACAAGCATTTGTATGTTGCAAGCTTTGATAGGTGTATGACGTACCGTGTATCAAATGCAACCATGCGTTTGAGTTTCCGCACATAGCGAAAATAGGTTCAGCGAGTATTTGAAAGTTTAGTTCGTTTCTGACGATGGAACTGTGCTGTTGTGCCAATGGAGCAGTGCGAGAGATCGCAAGGAGCAGTGCGGTGGTGATGTGCAGTGCACACATATGTATAATATACATACTTATATTTTAAGTGCATATGGGCCGGAATCCATGTGCAGGGAGCTGAGCCAGGAGAGCGGTGCAGAGCAGGAGCCTATATATATATATATATATATATATATATATATATATATATATATATATATATATATATATATAAACAAGAGCAAGTATGAGCGGTGCCACAGGTATTCCTAGAGCCAATTTCTGTAAACATACATTCGCTGAATATATGTCTTTCTATATATTTATATACATGTATATCTGTATGTGCTAGTAATGTTTTGTTTCCAATTATATTTAGTACACATGCATCCCATACATGCCGACTTATTGTTGAGCTACATATGTATGTGCATAATTATAAGAGCAATAAAAAGTGGTTTTTCGTATGCTTTTCCACTTAAAACAATTGTGTTTTTATTTAAGTCGGATTGCAGTAAGTATTGCCATAGTTTCATTGTCGATTCGATACATTGGTCCATGTCGAGCCGGATCGTACCAGTGATCTATGCAATACAGCAAGTATGGTGCGATGCATGTGAATATGTACATATATTAAGTAGAGCTATAAGTAAATATGTGCGAAATGAAATTGCGTCTTTAATTTAGGCATTCATTTGAGATGACGTCAGAGCCATGTAAAAGAAGATCGCATATACATGCGTATGTTTGTAGTATTAAGTAGCTATGTATATACATAAATTAAGTGCAAAACTTAATTGCGCCTTTATTTTAAGCGTTCCTATGAAATCACACCAGACTCTATGTAAACGCAGATCGTATATGCATGCATGTATGCATGTATGTGCGATTGTGTACTGGCAGGGTAGGTAATAGCTATTTCTTTCCTTTGAATTCCTTTGATCCGTTGTGCCTGCGGGAAGGAAAAAGAGAGCAAGTGCAAAGCGCTAGAGGAGCATCAATTGCTGAATGCGCAATACGCATTCGGAACTTATAATATGGTATGTGAGCAGAGCGATGAGAGCACAGGCAGGTACAGAAAGAAATAGACTAAATTTCAAGAAACAAATAAATTATAGAACAATAAGATAAAATACAGTCCACGGAGTTATAGGAGCAGAGCCAACACTGCAATGCTTAAAAATAATAGACCAAGGGCGTATGTGCTCAAAGCACATACGACAAATTGGTACAGGCATTGGGCATTGGGCTTCAAGAAAGCTAAAAGAATTTAGGGGTGGGTACAATATGCGCAGGCAAGCACTATGCGACGCAGTCATAGAGATGCGCAGTATGCTGCGCTATGGCTGCCGCCTTGCTGGCGGCCGACAGTGAGGTGGCATGGCTGCGTGTGCGCGTGCTTGGTGCTGAATATTATGTGCAAATGAGCGAATGAACCAGTGCGGTTATTCTTCTCAAAATTTAAATATGAGCGAGCGAAAATTATGTGCAAATGAGCGAATAAACCAGTGCGGTTCAACTAAAAAATTAAAAATGATCGAGCGAAAATTATGTGCAAATGAGAGAATAGGCCAGTGCGGTTATTCGTCTCAAAATTTAGTTATGAGCGAGCGAAAATTATGTGCAAATGAGCGAATAAACCAGTGCGGTTATTCGTCTAAAAATTTAAAATTTGAGGGAGCATTGGTGCAAATAATTTCGTGCTAGTGAGCGAATTAACCAATGTGGTTATTCGGCTCAAAAAATTATATAAGAGCGAGCATTGGTGCAAATAATTTCGTGCTAATGAGCGAATTAACCAATGTGGTTATTCGGCTCAAAAAATTATATAATAGCGAGCTTTGTTGCAATTAATTGCGTGCTAGTGAGCGAATAAACCAATGTGGTTATGCGGCTCAAAAATTATGTAAGAGCGAGAATTGGTGCAAATAATTGTTTGCTAGTGAGCGAATAAACCAATGTGGTTATGCGGCTCAGGAAATTAAATAAGAGCGTGCTTTAGTGCTGAGCTTGTGAGCTAAGTGGGTTAATAAACCAGTGCGGTTATTCGACTCAAAAATTTTAAAGCACAAAAATGCAGTGTTGGCACGGCTGCAGAAGGAACAAGGAGGAAACAGTTTTTTCTTCTTTCAAAATTAGTTAATTTTTCTTCTTTTCTACAACAACAGAGCAACAATAACAGAGCAACACTAACAGAGAAAAATAACAGAGCAACGACAAGATGAGCTACGGGCAACACCAGTCTGCCTACAAAGCCATCCGAAGAGCAGCAGAGTACGTCATAGCTGACGAGTTTGGGCGACTAGGGTTTGATGAAGCCAAGGTGCGTTTGATTCGTTTGGAGCAACAGTGGGAGCGTTTTAATCAGCTGCGTGAGGAGTTAGCATCCCGAGCGAAGCGCGATGAGAGCGCCGATCTAGACAGATCGATGGAGCGAGCAGAGCGGCGGTACTTCGAAGCGAGCGGTGCTCTGAAGGGTAAAACTGAGCAAGTGGGCACAGCAAGGAGCGCAGAGCAGAGTGCAAAGCTGCGGATCTCACTGCAGCTGACCATGTCATTCCAACAGCATGACCTCCAGAACACTTAGGGGGAATTTGACGGCAGCGTGACCAAGTGGCACGGTTTTCGCGATTGGTTCGCCGCTGCGGCGCATAGCAATGAGCAAATAGCGGCCTCTTACAAATTCTCATATTTGAAGAAGTCACTCACCCATAAGGCAGCGCGCACGTTGGGTGATTGGGAGCTCACTGACAACGGGTACAATGAAACGTGGGAGCGGCTCAACCAAATATATGACCGCAAGTACCCGGTATGCCTTCCTGGAGGAGCAGGCCTCTGCTCTACCAGCACGGGAAGCGAGGCGAGCGCATCAATTGGAGCACGGGCGCGATCGAGCAACGGGCGCAGTACCCAAGAGCAGGGAGAGAATGGGTCACGGTGTGAGTGCAACGGGAGCAGCACCGATACGAGCAAGCCAAGACAAGCTGTGCGAGATATGCAGCGCAGATCACGCAGTGTCCAGAATTCGTGTCACTCAATTTGAGAGCTAGGCAGGAGCTAGTTGGCAAACGCAACCTGTGCCACAACTGCCTGAAGAAGGGGCATAAGGCGTCGGAGTGTTTTGCGGGGCCATTTTTACGGTGCCCAGAGGCGCAGAAGCACAATAGCGTGCTATATGCAAAAAGGGAGCCACAGCAGCAGGTGTTGGTGGCACAGCAGCCAGAGCGGGGAGCCGCCGCAGCAACAATGCTGAAGGCTAAGAGCGATTGACGGTACAGCAACCTTGTAAAGAGCGCAAGGGTAGCAGAGCCGGGGCGAAGTGCCAGCTTTAAGAGCTTTTTAAACTTTAAATTAAAAAAAAAAAAAACATAGTAGAGCATTAAAAAAAAGAGCGAGAATGATTATTTAGAGACAGAGTTTTGGGGGCTACCAAGAGAATGTAGTGGTGCCCAGTTTTGCCAGCAAGAGATTTAGTGGAGATACCCATGCATTTTAAGAATGAGGGTTTATGGGCGGATCCTGAGTTTTGGAAGGCGAGACCAGTCGAGCTACTGTTAGGAGCAAATTAAGGCGATAATGCCAAATGAGGTGCAAGGCATTGCCATACATGAGAGCATGTTTGGGCTAGTCATTTTCTGGGCACAACCCTGTGAGAGAGATGAGGAGCAGGAAGTGGAGCAAAATTTTATGGAGACTTATACTAGAGATGAAACAGGGCGTTTTATTGTGACAATTCCAGTGAAAGAGACGGTGCAAGGTTTAGGCACTTCAAAGGCAATAGCATTGCGCAGGTTTATGTACTTGGAGCGGAAATTAGAGAAAGACTCAGAGCTGAGAGAGCAATACGTAGAATTCATGAGAGAGTATGAGAGATTAGGGCATATGAAGTGCGCTATACAACCACCAAGAGTGGACGAGCCAGTTTATTATATCCCACATCACTGTGTTACCAAAAAATTTCTGGTGGTTTTTGACGCTAGCTGCCAAACGAATCGTGGCATATCTCTGAATCAAGTGCAATGTTTAGGCGATAAGTTACAAAAGGATCTTTACGAAATTGTCATGAGATTTAGGCGTCATAAGATTGCGATATGTGCAGACATCAAGAAGATGTTCCGGCAAGTGCGTGTTGCCGAAAGGGAATGAAATTTGCAAAGAATCTTTTGGCGAGAGCATAGTGGTGAGCCATTACGACAATAGGGTTTAACGGTTGTAACGTAGGGAATGTCCCCCGCTTATAATGCTGTGCGAGCTTTAATACAATGTGCTAGGGAGGCGATAGATGAATACCCAAGAGCAGCGGACATCATAGAGAGTGACTTCTATATGACTGTGCTACAGGCGCACTATCTGAGCAAGAAGCAATTGTGCTCGCGAAAGAGACAGACACTGTCTTAAAAGGCGGCGGCTGTGCCAAAAAGACTAATCAGGGCAATGAGAGCGGAGAGAGAAGAAGAGATGTTATTCCCGAGAGAAGACGAGATGTCAGTGCTAGGGCTGAAATGGCTGATAGAAGAAGACAAAAATTCACCCTTGTGATGAAGACTCCTGCATTGCGAGAGAGCTAGTTTGTAATAAGCTCTGGTTATATGGACCGGAGTGGTTACGTAAATCAGAAATCATTTGGCCAGCCAACATTTTTGAGCCGGAAAAACCAACGAAAGGGCTTAACGAGCTGGGAGCGTATCACGTGAAATACTCACGCGAGTTTTTGCAAATATTTATACCGAGCAGGGGCAAGAGCATGGCGCTGATTGACTATGCGCGAAGTCTAGAGAAGAGCATCAACATATTGAGCTACATCATCAGGTTTGTGCGAAGAGCAAGGCACAGAAAGAGGAGGCGCAGAACTCGGCACAACAACCGAGTAGTGCAAGCGCCAACAGTGGAAGAGAAATGTGAAGCAACGGACTTCCTGCTTAAGCAGGCGCAGGAGAGCGATTACAGACAAGAGATAGACAAACTAAGAGAGATTGGGTAGGTGCAAGAAGGGAGCAAAATTAGTGCGTTGAATCCAATAATGGACAGCAAGGGCCTATTGAGAGCGGGCGGGCGATTGGGGAGATCAGAAGAAGCCTATGAAATGATGCTTCCGGTGATAGTGAAGGATGGTTCTCGAACAGCATGGCTGATAATGGACCACGCTCATCGTATGACTAAGCATGGTGCTGTGCAAGTGATGATGCAATTCAGCAGACAAAAGTTTTGGATTCCAAAACTACGGAGCCAATTAAGAGCTTTTCTCCACAAGTGCGTGGTGTGCGCGCGCTATAATCGCAGACTTGAGCAACAGCTGATGTCTGAATTGCCAGGCGACAGGGTGCAAGTGGGCAAGCCTTTTCTATATACAGGTATTTATTGCGCAGGTCCTTTTAGAGCAAAGGGAGTGCAAAGAGCAGGAGAGCGAAAGAGGGAGCGTAAGTGCTGGGTGGCTATATTTGTTTGCCTAAAAACAAAGGCCATTCATATTGACATTGTTTTTGATTTAACCTCTATAGACTTTATTGCTTGTTATGAGCGCATTATTTGCAGAAGAGGGAGATGTGAGCGAACATAAAGTGACAATGGTACATCATTTGTAGGGGCGGCAAGGGAGCTGAGAAGAGCACGAGAGAGCTGCCAAGTAAGATATGTTTTTGAGCATATGAGCAACAAGGGGACAGAATGGGTATTCATGACGCCAGCAGCACCGCATTATGGCGGAATATATGAAGCTACTGTGAAGTCAATGAAGTACCACCTCACGCGCATTGCTGAGCAAAAGATTTGAACACAAGAGTAGTTATCTACCCTCCTAGTAGAGATCGAAGCAATTTTGAACTCAAGGTCTTTGACACCTTGAGTGATGATGCGGAAGATATTCAGGCCTTGACGCCAGGGCATTTTTTGATAGGGGAGCCATTGATCATTCCCGTACCATTCGTGAGCGAGCAGCAGTCAAACATGAAAGGAGCAAGTTTATGGAGAGCACGTCAGAAAATAATTGAGCATTTCTGGAAGAGATGGAGAGAGGAATATTTGACGGCGCTGCAAGAGCGTAAAAAATTGCGCAGAGAACGAGAGCCAATGAGCCTGGATCAATTAGTGCTGATCAAGAGTGAACTTTTTCCACCAGCGCAATGGGTTTTGGGCTTAGTGAGCTAATAAGGAGCCGAAATGGTATATGTTCAGTCATTGTGCAGACGGCCACAAACCGTCTGACAAGGCCTGTTCCGAAGATACGTGTGCTTCCAATTGACCCGAGCGAATAGAGGGCGGCTTTATGAAAGCAGAGACAAGAGGTCCTTCTCTTGCTCGCGGGGACTGTATCAAATGCAACCATGCGTTTGAGTTTCCGCACATAGCGAAAATAGGTTCAGCGAGTATTTGAAAGTTTAGTTCGTTTCTGACGATGGAACTGTGCTGTTGTGCCAATGGAGCAGTGCGAGAGATCGCAAGGAGCAGTGCGGTGGTGATGTGCAGTGCACACATATGTATAATATACATACTTATATTTTAAGTGCATATGGGCCGGAATCCATGTGCAGGGAGCTGAGCCAGGAGAGCGGTGCAGAGCAGGAGCCTATATATATATATATATATATATATATATATATATATATATATATATATATATATATATATATAAACAAGAGCAAGTATGAGCGGTGCCACAGGTATTTCTAGAGCCAATTTCTGTAAACATACATTCGCTGAATATATGTCTTTCTATATATTTATATACATGTATATCTGTATGTGCTAGTAATGTTTTGTTTCCAATTATATTTTGTACACATGCATCCCATACATGCCGACTTATTGTTGAGCTACATATGTATGTGCATAATTATAAGAGCAATAAAAAGTGGTTTTTCGTATGCTTTTCCACTTAAAACAATTGTGTTTTTATTTAAGTCGGATTGCAGTAAGTATTGCCATAGTTTCATTGTCGATTCGATACATACCGTATATAAGTTAGGGAAATGTGAAGTTTTATCAGTGTTTGATTTGGGACTCAAGGGTAGCATAGCTTTGAGCGATAGCTTAAATTGACAAGAGGCTCGAGTGCTTTATTGTTACAAAGTTTCAAGGTTTTATGACGCTCCAGTAAAAAGTTACAAGCATTTGTATGTTGCAAATTTTGATAGGTATAGGACGCACCGTATTGAAGTTAGGGGCCATTTGAAGTTTTATCACTGTTTGATTTTGGAGTCAAAGGTAGTATAGTTATGAGCGATAGCTTAAATTGACAAGAAGTACGAGTACTTTATTGTCACAAAATTTCAAGGTTTTATGACGCTCCAGTAAAAAGTTACAAGCATTTGTATGTTGCAAACTTTGATAGGTGTAGGACGTACCGTATAGAAGTTAGGGCCATTTGAAGTTTTATCAGTGTTTGATTTGGGACTCAAGGGTAGCATAGCTTTGAGCGATAGCTTAAATTGACAAGAGGCTCGAGTACTTTATTGTTACAAAATTTCACGGTTATATGACGCTCCAGTAAAAAGTTACAAGCATTTGTATGTTGCAAGCTTTGATAGGTGTATGACGTACCGTATATAAGTTAGGGAAATGTGAAGTTTTATCAGTGTTTGATTTGGGACTCAAGGGTAGCATAGCTTTGAGCGATAGCTTAAATTGACAAGAGGCTCGAGTGCTTTATTGTTACAAAGTTTCAAGGTTTTATGATGCTCCAGTAAAAAGTTACAAGCATTTGTGTGTTGCAAACTTTGATAGATATAGGACGCACCGTATTGACGTTAGGGGCCATTTGAAGTTTTATCACTTCTTGATTTTGGAGTCAAGGGTAGCATAGTTATGAGCGATAACTTAAATTGATAAGAAGCACGAGTACTTTATTGTCACAAAATTTCAAGGTTTTATGACGCTCCAGTAAAAAGTTACAAGCATTTGTATGTTGCAAAGTTTGATAGGTGTAGGACGTACCGTATAGAAATTAGGGCCATTTGAAGTTTTATCAGTGTTTGATTTGGGACTCAAGGGTAGCATAGCTTTCAGCGATAGCTTAAATTGACAAGAGGCTCGAGTACTTTATTGTTACAAAATTTCAAGGTTCTATGACGCTCCAGTAAAAAGTTACAAGAATTTGTATGTTGCAAACTTTGATAGGTGTAGGACGTAACGTATAGAAATTAGGGCCATTTGAAGTTTTATCAGTGTTTGATTTGGTACTCAAGGGTAGCATAGCTTTGAGCGATAGCTTAAATTGACAAGGGGCTGGAGTACTTTATTGCTACAAAGGTTCAAGGTTATATGACGCTCCAGTAAAAAGTTACAAGAATTTGTATGTTGCAAACTTTGATAGGTGTAGGTCGTACCGTATAGAAGTTAGGGCCATTTGAAGCTTTATCAGTGTTTGATTTGGGACTCAAGGGTAGCATAGCATTGAGAGATACCTTAAATTGACAAGAGGCTCGAGTACTTTATTGTTACAAAATTTCATGGTTTTATGACGCTCCAATAAAAAGTTACAAGCATTTGTATGTTGCAAACTTTGATAGGTATAGGAGTTAGGGCCATTTGAAGTTTTATCAGTGTTTGATTTGGGACTCAAGGGTAGCATAGCTTTGAGCGATAGCTTAAATTGACAAGAGGCTCGAGTACTTTATTGTTACAAAATTTCAAGGTTTTATGACGCTCCAGTAAAAAGTTACAAGCATTTGTATGTTGTAAACTTTGATAGGTGTAGGTCGTACCGTATAGAAGTTAGGGCCATTTGAAGTTTTATCAGTGTTTGATTTGGGACTCAAGGGTAGCATAGCTTTGAGCGATAGCTTAAATTGACAAGAGGCTCGAGTACTTTATTGTTACAAAATTTCACGGTTATATGACGCTCCAGTAAAAAGTTACAAGCATTTGTATGTTGCAAACTTTGATAGTTGTATGACGTACCGTATATAAGTTAGGGAAATTTGAAGTTTTATCAGTGTTTGATTTGGGACTCAAGGGTAGCATAGCTTTGAGCGATAGCTTAAATTGACAAGAGGCTCGAGTGCTTTATTGTTACAAAGTTTCAAGGTTTTATGATGCTCCAGTAAAAAGTTACAAGCATTTGTGTGTTGCAAACTTTGATAGGTATAGGAGTTAGGGCCATTTGAAGTTTTATCAGTGTTTGATTTGGGACTCAAGGGTAGCATAGCTTTGAGCGATAGCTTAAATTGACAAGAGGCTCGAGTACTTTATTGTTACAAAATTTCAAGGTTTTATGACGCTCCAGTAAAAAGTTACAAGCATTTGTATGTTGCAAACTTTGATAGGTGTAGGTCGTACCGTATAGAAGTTAGGGCCATTTGAAGTTTTATCAGTGTTTGATTTGGGACTCAAGGGTAGCATAGCTTTGAGCGATAGCTTAAATTGACAAGAGGCTCGAGTACTTTATTGTTACAAAATTTCACGGTTATATGACGCTCCAGTAAAAAGTTACAAGCATTTGTATGTTGCAAACTTTGATAGGTGTATGACGTACCGTATATAAGTTAGGGAAATTTGAAGTTTTATCAGTGTTTGATTTGGGACTCAAGGGTAGCATAGCTTTGAGCGATAGCTTAAATTGACAAGAGGCTCGAGTGCTTTATTGTTACAAAGTTTCAAGGTTTTATGATGCTCCAGTAAAAAGTTACAAGCATTTGTGTGTTGCAAACTTTGATAGGTATAGGACGCACCGTATTGAAGTTAGGGGCCATTTGAAGTTTTATCACTTTTTGATTTTGGAGTCAAGGGTAGCATAGTTATGAGCGATAACTTAAATTGATAAGAAGCACGAGTACTTTATTGTCACAAAATTTCAAGGTTTTATGACGCTCCAGTAAAAAGTTACAAGCATTTGTATGTTGCAAAGTTTGATAGGTGTAGGACGTACCGTATAGAAGTTAGGGCCATTTGAAGTTTTATCAGTGTTTGATTTGGGACTCAAGGGTAGCATAGCTTTGAGCGATAGCTTAAATTGACAAGAGGCTCGAGTACTTTATTGTTACAAAATTTCAAGGTTCTATGACGCTCCAGTAAAAAGTTACAAGAATTTTTATGTTGCAAACTTTGATAGGTGTAGGACGTACCGTATAGAAGTTAGGGCCATTTGAAGTTTTATCAGTGTTTGATTTGGTACTCAAGGGTAGCATAGCTTTGAGCGATTGCTTAAATTGACAAGAGGCTCGAGTACTTTATTGCTACAAAGGTTCAAGGTTATATGACGCTCCAGTAAAAAGTTACAAGCATTTGTATGTTGCAAACTTTGATAGGTGTAGGTCGTACCGTATAGAAGTTAGGGCCATTTGAAGTTTTATCAGTGTTTGATTTGGGACTCAAGGGTAGCATAGCATTGAGAGATACCTTAAATTGACAAGAGGCTCGAGTACTTTATTGTTACAAAATTTCATGGTTTTATGACGCTCCCATAAAAAGTTACAAGCATTTGTATGTTGCAAACTTTGATAGGTATAGGAGTTAGGGCCATTTGAAGTTTTATCAGTTTTGATTTGGGACTCAAGGGTAGCATAGCTTTGAGCGATAGATTAAATTGACAAGAGGCTCGAGTACTTTATTGTTACAAAATTTCAAGGTTTTATGACGCTCCAGTAAAAATTTACAAGCATTTGTATGTTGCAAATTTTGATAGGTGTAGGTCGTACCGTATAGAAGTTAGGGCCATTTGAAGTTTTATCAGTGTTTGATTTGGGACTGAAGGGTAGCATAGCTTTGAGCGATAGCTTAAATTGACAAGAGGCTCGAGTACTTTAATGTTACAAAATTTCACGGTTATATGACGCTCCAGTAAAAAGTTACAAGCATTTGTATGTTGCAAACTTTGATAGGTGTATGACGTACCGTATATAAGTTAGGGAAATTTGAAGTTTTATCAGTGTTTGATTTGGGACTCAAGGGTAGCATAGCTTTGAGCGATAGCTTAAATTGACAAGAGGCTCGAGTGCTTTATTGTTACAAAGTTTCAAGGTTTTATGATGCTCCAGTAAAAAGTTACAAGCATTTGTGTGTTGCAAACTTTGATAGGTATAGGACGCACCGTATTGAAGTTAGGGGCCATTTGAAGTTTTATCACTTTTTGATTTTGGAGTCAAGGGTAGCATAGTTATGAGCGATAACTTAAATTGATAAGAAGCACGAGTACTTTATTGTCACAAAATTTCAAGGTTTTATGACGCTTCATTAAAAAGTTACAAGCATTTGTATGTTGCAAAGTTTGATAGGTATAGGACGCGCCGTATTGAAGTTAGGGGCCATTTGAAGTTTTATCACTGTTTGATTTTGGAGTCAAGGGTAGCACAGTTATGAGCGATAGCTTAAATTGATAAGAAGTACGAGTACTTTATTATCACAAAATTTCAAGGTTTTATGACGCTCCAGTAAAAAGTTACAAGCATTTGTATGTTGCAAAGTTTGATGGGTGTAGGACGTACCGTATAGAAGTTGGGGACATTTGAAGTTTTATCAGTGTTTGATTTGGGACTCAAGGGTAGCATAGCTTTGAGCGATAGCTTAAATTGACAAGAGGCTCGAGTACTTTATTGTTACAAAATTTCAAGGTTCTATGACGCTCCAGTAAAAAGTTACAAGAATTTGTATGTTGCAAACTTTGATAGGTGTAGGACGTACCGTATAGAAGTTAGGGCCATTTGAAGTTTTATCAGTGTTTGATTTGGGACTCAAGGGTAGCATAGCATTGAGAGATACCTTAAATTGACAAGAGGCTCGAGTACTTTATTGTTACAAAATTTCATGGTTTTATGACGCTCCAATAAAAAGTTACAAGCATTTGTATGTTGCAAACTTTGATAGGTATAGGAGTTAGGGCCATTTGAAGTTTTATCAGTGTTTGATTTGGGACTCAAGGGTAGCATTGCTTTGAGCGATAGCTTAAATTGACAAGAGGCTCGAGTACTTTATTGTTACAAAATTTCAAGGTTTTATGACGCTCCAGTAAAAAGTTACAAGCATTTGTATGTTGCAAATTTTGATAGGTATAGGACGCACCGTATTGAAGTTAGGGGCCATTTGAAGTTTTATCACTGTTTGATTTTGGAGTCAAAGGTAGTATAGTTATGAACGATAGCTTAAATTGATAAGAAGTACGAGTACTTTATTGTCACAAAATTTCAAGGTTTTATGACGCTCCAGTAAAGAGTTACAAGCATTTGTATGTTGCAAACTTTGATAGGTGTAGGACGTACCGTATAGAAGTTAGGGCCATTTGAAGTTTTATCAGTGTTTGATTTGGGACTCAAGGGTAGCATAGCTTTGAGCGATAGCTTAAATTGACAAGAGGCTCGAGTACTTTATTGTTACAAAATTTCAAGTTTTATGACGCTCCAGTAAAAAGTTACAAGCATTTGTATGTTGCAAATTTTGATAGGTATAGGACGCACCGTATTGAAGTTAGGGGCCATTTGAAGTTTTATCACTGTTTGATTTTGGAGTCAAAGGTAGTATAGTTATGAGCGATAGCTTAAATTGACAAGAAGTACGAGTACTTTATTGTCACAAAATTTCAAGGTTTTATGACGCTCCAGTAAAAAGTTACAAGCATTTGTATGTTGCAAACTTTGATAGGTGTATGACGTACCGTATATAAGTTAGGGAAATGTGAAGTTTTATCAGTGTTTGATTTGGGACTCAAGGGTAGCATAGCTTTGAGCGATAGCTTAAATTGACAAGAGGCTCGAGTGCTTTATTGTTACAAAGTTTCAAGGTTTTATGATGCTCCAGTAAAAAGTTACAAGCATTTGTGTGTTGCAAACTTTGATAGGTATAGGACGCCCCGTATTGAAGTTAGGGGCCATTTGAAGTTTTATCACTTTTTGATTTTGGAATCAAGGGTAGCATAGTTATGAGCGATAACTTAAATTGATTAGAAGCACGAGTACTTTATTGTCACAAAATTTCAAGGTTTTATGACGCTCCAGTAAAAAGTTACAAGCATTTGTATGTTGCAAAGTTTGATAGGTGTAGGACGTACCGTATAGAAGTTAGGGCCATTTGAAGTTTTATCAGTGTTTGATTTGGGACTCAAGGGTAGCATAGCTTTCAGCGATAGCTTAAATTGACAAGAGGCTCGAGTACTTTATTGTTACAAAATTTCAAGGTTCTATGACGCTCCAGTAAAAAGTTACAAGAATTTGTATGTTGCAAACTTTGATAGGTGTAGGACGTAACGTATAGAAGTTAGGGCCATTTGAAGTTTTATCAGTGTTTGATTTGGTACTCAAGGGTAGCATAGCTTTGAGCGATAGCTTAAATTGACAAGAGGCTGGAGTACTTTATTGCTACAAAGGTTCAAGGTTATATGACGCTCCAGTAAAAAGTTACAAGAATTTGTATGTTGCAAACTTTGATAGGTGTAGGTCGTACCGTATAGAAGTTAGGGCCATTTGAAGCTTTATCAGTGTTTGATTTGGGACTCAAGGGTAGCATAGCATTGAGAGATACCTTAAATTGACAAGAGGCTCGAGTACTTTATTGTTACAAAATTTCATGGTTTTATGACGCTCCAATAAAAAGTTACAAGCATTTGTATGTTGCAAACTTTGATAGGTATAGGAGTTAGGGCCATTTGAAGTTTTATCAGTGTTTGATTTGGGACTCAAGGGTAGCATAGCTTTGAGCGATAGCTTAAATTGACAAGAGGCTCGAGTACTTTATTGTTACAAAATTTCATGGTTTTATGACGCTCCAATAAAAAGTTACAAGCATTTGTATGTTGCAAACTTTGATAGGTATAGGACGCCCCGTATTGAAGTTAGGGGCCATTTGAAGTTTTATCACTTTTTGATTTTGGAGTCAAGGGTAGCATAGTTATGAGCGATAACTTAAATTGATAAGAAGCACGAGTACTTTATTGTCACAAAATTTCAAGGTTTTCTGACGCTTCATTAAAAAGTTACAAGCATTTGTATGTTGCAAAGTTTGATAGGTATAGGACGCACCGTATTGAAGTTAGGGGCCATTTGAAGTTTTATCACTGTTTGATTTTGGAGTCAAGGGTAGCACAGTTATGAGCGATAGCTTAAATTGATAAGAAGTACGAGTACTTTATTGTCACAAAATTTCAAGGTTTTATGACGCTCCAGTAAAAAGTTACAAGCATTTGTATGTTGCAAAGTTTGATGGGTGTAGGACGTACCGTATAGAAGTTGGGGACATTTGAAGTTTTATCAGTGTTTGATTTGGGACTCAAGGGTAGCATAGCTTTGAGCGATAGCTTAAATTGACAAGAGGCTCGAGTACTTTATTGTTACAAAATTTCAAGGTTCTATGACGCTCCAGTAAAAAGTTACAAGAATTTGTATGTTGCAAACTTTGATAGGTGTAGGACGTACCGTATAGAAGTTAGGGCCATTTGAAGTTTTATCAGTGTTTGATTTGGGACTCAAGGGTAGCATAGCATTGAGAGATACCTTAAATTGACAAGAGGCTCGAGTACTTTATTGTTACAAAATTTCATGGTTTTATGACACTCCAATAAAAAGTTACAAGCATTTGTATGTTGCAAACTTTGATAGGTATAGGAGTTAGGGCCATTTGAAGTTTTATCAGTGTTTGATTTGGGACTCAAGGGTAGCATTGCTTTGAGCGATAGCTTAAATTGACAAGAGGCTCGAGTACTTTATTGTTACAAAATTTCAAGGTTTTATGACGCTCCAGTAAAAAGTTACAAGCATTTGTATGTTGCAAATTTTGATAGGTATAGGACGCACCGTATTGAAGTTAGGGGCCATTTGAAGTTTTATCACTGTTTGATTTTGGAGTCAAAGGTAGTATAGTTATGAACGATAGCTTAAATTGATAAGAAGTACGAGTACTTTATTGTCACAAAATTTCAAGGTTTTATGACGCTCCAGTAAAGAGTTACAAGCATTTGTATGTTGCAAACTTTGATAGGTGTAGGACGTACCGTATAGAAGTTAGGGCCATTTGAAGTTTTATCAGTGTTTGATTTGGGACTCAAGGGTAGCATAGCTTTGAGCGATAGCTTAAATTGACAAGAGGCTCGAGTACTTTATTGTTACAAAATTTCAAGTTTTATGACGCTCCAGTAAAAAGTTACAAGCATTTGTATGTTGCAAATTTTGATAGGTATAGGACGCACCGTATTGAAGTTAGGGGCCATTTGAAGTTTTATCACTGTTTGATTTTGGAGTCAAAGGTAGTATAGTTTTGAGCGATAGCTTAAATTGACAAGAAGTACGAGTACTTTATTGTCACAAAATTTCAAGGTTTTATGACGCTCCAGTAAAAAGTTACAAGCATTTGTATGTTGCAAACTTTGATAGGTGTAGGACGTACCGTATAGAAGTTAGGGCCATTTGAAGTTTTATCAGTGTTTGATTTGGGACTCAAGGGTAGCATAGCTTTGAGCGATAGCTTAAATTGACAAGAGGCTCGAGTACTTTATTGTTACAAAATTTCACGGTTATATGACGCTCCAGTAAAAAGTTACAAGCATTTGTATGTTGCAAACTTTGATAGGTGTATGACGTACCGTATATAAGTTAGGGAAATGTGAAGTTTTATCAGTGTTTGATTTGGGACTCAAGGGTAGCATAGCTTTGAGCGATAGCTTAAATTGACAAGAGGCTCGAGTGCTTTATTGTTACAAAGTTTCAAGGTTTTATGATGCTCCAGTAAAAAGTTACAAGCATTTGTGTGTTGCAAACTTTGATAGGTATAGGACGCCCCGTATTGAAGTTAGGGGCCATTTGAAGTTTTATCACTTTTTGATTTTGGAATCAAGGGTAGCATAGTTATGAGCGATAACTTAAATTGATAAGAAGCACGAGTACTTTATTGTCACAAAATTTCAAGGTTTTATGACGCTCCAGTAAAAAGTTACAAGCATTTGTATGTTGCAAAGTTTGATAGGTGTAGGACGTACCGTATAGAAGTTAGGGCCATTTGAAGTTTTATCAGTGTTTGATTTGGGACTCAAGGGTATCATAGCTTTCAGCGATAGCTTAAATTGACAAGAGGCTCGAGTACTTTATTGTTACAAAATTTCAAGGTTCTATGACGCTCCAGTAAAAAGTTACAAGAATTTGTATGTTGCAAACTTTGATAGGTGTAGGACGTAACGTATAGAAGTTAGGGCCATTTGAAGTTTTATCAGTGTTTGATTTGGTACTCAAGGGTAGCATAGCTTTGAGCGATAGCTTAAATTGACAAGAGGCTGGAGTACTTTATTGCTACAAAGGTTCAAGGTTATATGACGCTCCAGTAAAAAGTTACAAGAATTTGTATGTTGCAAACTTTGATAGGTGTAGGTCGTACCGTATAGAAGTTAGGGCCATTTGAAGCTTTATCAGTGTTTGATTTGGGACTCAAGGGTAGCATAGCATTGAGAGATACCTTAAATTGACAAGAGGCTCGAGTACTTTATTGTTACAAAATTTCATGGTTTTATGACGCTCCAATAAAAAGTTACAAGCATTTGTATGTTGCAAACTTTGATAGGTATAGGAGTTAGGGCCATTTGAAGTTTTATCAGTGTTTGATTTGGGACTCAAGGGTAGCATAGCTTTGAGCGATAGCTTAAATTGACAAGAGGCTCGAGTACTTTATTGTTACAAAATTTCATGGTTTTATGACGCTCCAATAAAAAGTTACAAGCATTTGTATGTTGCAAACTTTGATAGGTATAGGACGCCCCGTATTGAAGTTAGGGGCCATTTGAAGTTTTATCACTTTTTGATTTTGGAGTCAAGGGTAGCATAGTTATGAGCGATAACTTAAATTGATAAGAAGCACGAGTACTTTATTGTCACAAAATTTCAAGGTTTTCTGACGCTTCATTAAAAAGTTACAAGCATTTGTATGTTGCAAAGTTTGATAGGTATAGGGCGCACCGTATTGAAGTTAGGGGCCATTTGAAGTTTTATCACTGTTTGATTTTGGAGTCAAGGGTAGCACAGTTATGAGCGATAGCTTAAATTGATAAGAAGTACGAGTACTTTATTGTCACAAAATTTCAAGGTTTTATGACGCTCCAGTAAAAAGTTACAAGCATTTGTATGTTGCAAAGTTTGATGGGTGTAGGACGTACCGTATAGAAGTTGGGGACATTTGAAGTTTTATCAGTGTTTGATTTGGGACTCAAGTGTAGCATAGCTTTGAGCGATAGCTTAAATTGACAAGAGGCTCGAGTACTTTATTGTTACAAAATTTCAAGGTTCTATGACGCTCCAGTAAAAAGTTACAAGAATTTGTATGTTGCAAACTTTGATAGGTGTAGGACGTACCGTATAGAAGTTAGGGCCATTTGAAGTTTTATCAGTGTTTGATTTGGGACTCAAGGGTAGCATAGCATTGAGAGATACCTTAAATTGACAAGAGGCTCGAGTACTTTATTGTTACAAAATTTCATGGTTTTATGACGCTCCAATAAAAAGTTACAAGCATTTGTATGTTGCAAACTTTGATAGGTATAGGAGTTAGGGCCATTTGAAGTTTTATCAGTGTTTGATTTGGGACTCAAGGGTAGCATTGCTTTGAGCGATAGCTTAAATTGACAAGAGGCTCGAGTACTTTATTGTTACAAAATTTCAAGGTTTTATGACGCTCCAGTAAAAAGTTACAAGCATTTGTATGTTGCAAATTTTGATAGGTATAGGACGCACCGTATTGAAGTTAGGGGCCATTTGAAGTTTTATCACTGTTTGATTTTGGAGTCAAAGGTAGTATAGTTATGAGCGATAGCTTAAATTGATAAGAAGTACGAGTACTTTATTGTCACAAAATTTCAAGGTTTTATGACGCTCCAGTAAAGAGTTACAAGCATTTGTATGTTGCAAACTTTGATAGGTGTAGGACGTACCGTATAGAAGTTAGGGCCATTTGAAGTTTTATCAGTGTTTGATTTGGGACTCAAGGGTAGCATAGCTTTGAGCGATAGCTTAAATTGACAAGAGGCTCGAGTACTTTATTGTTACAAAATTTCAAGTTTTATGACGCTCCAGTAAAAAGTTACAAGCATTTGTATGTTGCAAATTTTGATAGGTATAGGACGCACCGTATTGAAGTTAGGGGCCATTTGAAGTTTTATCACTGTTTGATTTTGGAGTCAAAGGTAGTATAGTTATGAGCGAAAGCTTAAATTGACAAGAAGTACGAGTACTTTATTATCACAAAATTTCAAGGTTCTATGACGCTCCAGTAAAAAGTTACAAGCATTTGTATGTTGCAAACTTTGATAGGTGTAGGACGTACCGTATAGAAGTTAGGGCCATTTGAAGTTTTATCAGTGTTTGATTTGGGACTCAAGGGTAGCATAGCTTTGAGCGATAGCTTAAATTGACAAGAGGCTCGAGTACTTTATTGTTACAAAATTTCACGGTTATATGACGCTCCAGTAAAAAGTTACAAGCATTTGTATGTTGCAAACTTTGATAGGTGTATGACGTACCGTATATAAGTTAGGGAAATGTGAAGTTTTATCAGTGTTTGATTTGGGACTCAAGGGTAGCATAGCTTTGAGCGATAGCTTAAATTGACAAGAGGCTCGAGTGCTTTATTGTTACAAAGTTTCAAGGTTTTATGATGCTCCAGTAAAAAGTTACAAGCATTTGTGTGTTGCAAACTTTGATAGGTATAGGACGCACCGTCTTGAAGTTAGGGGCCATTTGAAGTTTTATCACTTTTTGATTTTGGAGTCAAGGGTAGCATAGTTATGAGCGATAACTTAAATTGATAAGAAGCACGAGTACTTTATTGTCACAAAATTTCAAGGTTTACTGACGCTCCAGTAAAAAGTTACAAGCATTTGTATGTTGCAAAGTTTGATAGGTGTAGGACGTACCGTATAGAAGTTAGGGCCATTTGAAGTTTTATCAGTGTTTGATTTGGGACTCAAGGGTAGCATAGCTTTCAGCGATAGCTTAAATTGACAAGAGGCTCGAATACTTTATTGTTACAAAATTTCAAGGTTCTATGACGCTCCAGTAAAAAGTTACAAGAATTTGTATGTTGCAAACTTTGATACGTGTAGGACGTAACGTATAGAAGTTAGGGCCATTTGAAGTTTTATCAGTGTTTGATTTGGTACTCAAGGGTAGCATAGCTTTGAGCGATAGCTTAAATTGACAAGAGGCTGGAGTACTTTATTGCTACAAAGGTTCAAGGTTATATGACGCTCCAGTAAAAAGTTACAAGAATTTGTATGTTGCAAACTTTGATAGGTGTAGGTCGTACCGTATAGAAGTTAGGGCCATTTGAAACTTTATCAGTGTTTGATTTGGGACTCAAGGGTAGCATAGCATTGAGAGATACCTTAAATTGACAAGAGGCTCGAGTACTTTATTGTTACAAAATTTCATGGTTTTATGACGCTCCAATAAAAAGTTACAAGCATTTGTATGTTGCAAACTTTGATAGGTATAGGAGTTAGGGCCATTTGAAGTTTTATCAGTGTTTGATTTGGGACTCAAGGGTAGCATAGCTTTGAGCGATAGCTTAAATTGACAAGAGGCTCGAGTACTTTATTGTTACAAAATTTCAAGGTTTTATGACGCTCCAGTAAAAAGTTACAAGCATTTGTATGTTGCAAACTTTGATAGGTGTAGGTCGTACCGTATAGAAGTTAGGGCCATTTGAAGTTTTATCAGTGTTTGATTTGGGACTCAAGGGTAGCATAGCTTTGAGCGATAGCTTAAATTGACAAGAGGCTCGAGTACTTTATTGTTACAAAATTTCACGGTTATATGACGCTCCAGTAAAAAGTTACAAGCATTTGTATGTTGCAAACTTTGATAGGTGTATAACGTACCGTATATAAGTTAGGGAAATTTGAAGTTTTATCAGTGTTTGATTTGGGACTCAAGGGTAGCATAGCTTTGAGCGATAGCTTAAATTGACAAGAGGCTCGAGTGCTTTATTGCTACAAAGTTTCAAGGTTTTATGATGCTCCAGTAAAAAGTTACAAGCATTTGTGTGTTGCAAACTTTGATAGGTATAGGAGTTAGGGCCATTTGAAGTTTTATCAGTGTTTGATTTGGGACTCAAGGGTAGCATAGCTTTGAGCGATAGCTTAAACTGACAAGAGGCTCGAGTACTTTATTGTTACAAAATTTCAAGGTTTTATGACGCTCCAGTAAAAAGTTACAAGCATTTGTATGTTGCAAACTTTGATAGGTGTAGGTCGTACCGTATAGAAGTTAGGGCCATTTGAAGTTTTATCAGTGTTTGATTTGGGACTCAAGGGTAGCATAGCTTTGAGCGATAGCTTAAATTGACAAGAGGCTCGAGTACTTTATTGTTACAAAATTTCACGGTTATATGACGCTCCAGTAAAAAGTTACAAGCATTTGTATGTTGCAAACTTTGATAGGTGTATGACGTACCGTATATAAGTTAGGGAAATTTGAAGTTTTATCAGTGTTTGATTTGGGACTCAAGGGTAGCATAGCTTTGAGCGATAGCTTAAATTGACAAGAGGCTCGAGTGCTTTATTGTTACAAAGTTTCAAGGTTTTATGATGCTCCAGTAAAAAGTTACAAGCATTTGTGTGTTGCAAACTTTGATAGGTATAGGACGCACCGTATTGAAGTTAGGGGCCATTTGAAGTTTTATCACTTTTTGATTTTGGAGTCAAGGGTAGCATAGTTATGAGCGATAACTTAAATTGATAAGAAGCACGAGTACTTTATTGTCACAAAATTTCAAGGTTTTATGACGCTCCAGTAAAAAGTTACAAGCATTTGTATGTTGCAAAGTTTGATAGGTGTAGGACGTACCGTATAGAAGTTAGGGCCATTTGAAGTTTTATCAGTGTTTGATTTGGGACTCAAGGGTAGCATAGCTTTGAGCGATAGCTTAAATTGACAAGAGGCTCGAGTACTTTATTGTTACAAAATTTCAAGGTTCTATGATGCTCCAGTAAAAAGTTACAAGAATTTGTATGTTGCAAACTTTGATAGGTGTAGGACGTACCGTATAGAAGTTAGGGCCATTTGAAGTTTTATCAGTGTTTGATTTGGTAATCAAGGGTAGCATAGCTTTGAGCGATTGCTTAAATTGACAAGAGGCTCGAGTACTTTATTGCTACAAAGGTTCAAGGTTATATGACGCTCCAGTAAAAAGTTACAAGCATTTGTATGTTGCAAACTTTGATAGGTGTAGGTCGTACCGTATAGAAGTTAGGGCCATTTGAAGTTTTATCAGTGTTTGATTTGGGACTCAAGGGTAGCATAGCATTGAGAGATACCTTAAATTGACAAGAGGCTCGAGTACTTTATTGTTACAAAATTTCATGGTTTTATGACGCTCCAATAAAAAGTTACAAGCATTTGTATGTTGCAAACTTTGATAGGTATAGGAGTTAGGGCCATTTGAAGTTTTATCAGTTTTGATTTGGGACTCAAGGGTAGCATAGCTTTGAGCGATAGATTAAATTGACAAGAAGCTCGAGTACTTTATTGTTACAAAATTTCAAGGTTTTATGACGCTCCAGTAAAAAGTTACAAGCATTTGTATGTTGCAAACTTTGATAGGTGTAGGTCGTACCGTACAGAAGTTAGGGCCATTTGAAGTTTTATCAGTGTTTGATTTGGGACTCAAGGGTAGCATAGCTTTGAGCGATAGCTTAAATTGACAAGAGGCTCGAGTAGTTTAATGTTACAAAATTTCACGGTTATATGACGCTCCAGTAAAAAGTTACAAGCATTTGTATGTTGCAAACTTTGATAGGTGTATGACGTACCGTATATAAGTTAGGGAAATTTGAAGTTTTATCAGTGTTTGATTTGGGACTCAAGGGTAGCATAGCTTTGAGCGATAGCTTAAATTGACAAGAGGCTCGAGTGCTTTATTGTTACAAAGTTTCAAGGTTTTATGATGCTCCAGTAAAAAGTTACAAGCATTTGTGTGTTGCAAACTTTGATAGGTATAGGACGCACCGTATTGAAGGTAGGGGCCATTTGAAGTTTTATCACTTTTTGATTTTGGAGTCAAGGGTAGCATAGTTATGAGCGATAACTTAAATTGATAAGAAGCACGAGTACTTTATTGTCACAAAATTTCAAGGTTTTATGACGCTTCAGTAAAAAGTTACAAGCATTTGTATGTTGCAAAGTTTGATAGGTGTAGGACGTACCGTATAGAAGTTAGGGCCATTTGAAGCTTTATCAGTGTTTGATTTGGGACTCAAGGGTAGCATAGCATTGAGAGATACCTTAAATTGACAAGAGGCTCGAGTACTTTATTGTTACAAAATTTCATGGTTTTATGACGCTCCAATAAAAAGTTACAAGCATTTGTATGTTGCAAACTTTGATAGGTATAGGAGTTAGGGCCATTTGAAGTTTTATCAGTGTTTGATTTGGGACTCAAGGGTAGCATAGCTTTGAGCGATAGCTTAAATTGACAAGAGGCTCGAGTACTTTATTGTTACAAAATTTCAAGGTTTTATGACGCTCCAGTAAAAAGTTACAAGCATTTGTATGTTGCAAACTTTGATAGGTGTAGGTCGTACCGTATAGAAGTTAGGGCCATTTGAAGTTTTATCAGTGTTTGATTTGGGACTCAAGGGTAGCATAGCTTTGAGCGATAGCTTAAATTGACAAGAGGCTCGAGTACTTTATTGTTACAAAATTTCACGGTTATATGACGCTCCAGTAAAAAGTTACAAGCATTTGTATGTTGCAAACTTTGATAGGTGTATAACGTACCGTATATAAGTTAGGGAAATTTGAAGTTTTATCAGTGTTTGATTTGGGACTCAAGGGTAGCATAGCTTTGAGCGATAGCTTAAATTGACAAGAGGCTCGAGTGCTTTATTGCTACAAAGTTTCAAGGTTTTATGATGCTCCAGTAAAAAGTTACAAGCATTTGTGTGTTGCAAACTTTGATAGGTATAGGAGTTAGGGCCATTTGCAGCATTGAGAGATACCTTAAATTGACAAGAGGCTCGAGTACTTTATTGTTACAAAATTTCATGGTTTTATGACGCTCCAATAAAAAGTTACAAGCATTTGTATGTTGCAAACTTTGATAGGTATAGGAGTTAGGGCCATTTGAAGTTTTATCAGTTTTGATTTGGGACTCAAGGGTAGCATAGCTTTGAGCGATAGATTAAATTGACAAGAAGCTCGAGTACTTTATTGTTACAAAATTTCAAGGTTTTATGACGCTCCAGTAAAAAGTTACAAGCATTTGTATGTTGCAAACTTTGATAGGTGTAGGTCGTACCGTACAGAAGTTAGGGCCATTTGAAGTTTTATCAGTGTTTGATTTGGGACTCAAGGGTAGCATAGCTTTGAGCGATAGCTTAAATTGACAAGAGGCTCGAGTAGTTTAATGTTACAAAATTTCACGGTTATATGACGCTCCAGTAAAAAGTTACAAGCATTTGTATGTTGCAAACTTTGATAGGTGTATGACGTACCGTATATAAGTTAGGGAAATTTGAAGTTTTATCAGTGTTTGATTTGGGACTCAAGGGTAGCATAGCTTTGAGCGATAGCTTAAATTGACAAGAGGCTCGAGTGCTTTATTGTTACAAAGTTTCAAAGTTTTATGATGCTCCAGTAAAAAGTTACAAGCATTTGTGTGTTGCAAACTTTGATAGGTATAGGACGCACCGTATTGAAGGTAGGGGCCATTTGAAGTTTTATCACTTTTTGATTTTGGAGTCAAGGGTAGCATAGTTATGAGCGATAACTTAAATTGATAAGAAGCACGAGTACTTTATTGTCACAAAATTTCAAGGTTTTATGACGCTTCAGTAAAAAGTTACAAGCATTTGTATGTTGCAAAGTTTGATAGGTGTAGGACGTACCGTATAGAAGTTAGGGCCATTTGAAGTTTTATCAGTGTTTGATTTGGGACTCAAGGGTAGCATAGCTTTGAGCGATAGCTTAAATTGACAAGAGGCTCGAGTACTTTACTGTTACAAAATTTCAAGGTTCTATGACGCTCCAGTAAAAAGTTACAAGAATTTGTATGTTGCAAACTTTGATAGGTGTAGGATGTACCGTATAGAAGTTAGGGCCATTTGAAGTTTTATCAGTGTTTGATTTGGTACTCAAGGGTAGCATAGCTTTGAGCGATAGCTTAAATTGACAAGAGGCTCGAGTACTTTATTGCTACAAAGGTTCAAGGTTATATGACGCTCCAGTAAAAAGTTACAAGCATTTGTATGTTGCAAACTTTGATAGGTGTAGGTCGTACCGTATAGAAGTTAGGGCCATTTGAAGTTTTATCAGTGTTTGATTTGGGACTCAAGGGTAGCATAGCATTGAGAGATACCTTAAATTGACAAGAGGCTCGAGTCCTTTATTGTTACAAAATTTCATGGTTTTATGACGCTCCAATAAAAAGTTACAAGCATTTGTATGTTGCAAACTTTGATAGGTATAGGAGTTAGGGCCATTTGAAGTTTTATCAGTGTTTGATGTGGGACTCAAGGGTAGCAAAGCTTTGAGCGATAGCTTAAATTGACAAGAGGCTCGAGTACTTTATTGTTACAAAATTTCAAGGTTTTATGACGCTCCAATAAAAAGTTACAAGCATTTGTATGTTGCAAACTTTGATAGGTGTAGGTCGTACCGTATAGAAGTTAGGGCCATTTGAAGTTTTATCAGTGTTTGATTTGGGACTCAAGGGTAGCATAGCTTTGAGCGATAGCTTAAATTGACAAGAGGCTCGAGTACTTTATTGTTACAAAATTTCACGGTTATATGACGCTCCAGTAAAAAGTTACAAGCATTTGTATGTTGCAAACTTTGATAGGTGTATGACGTACCGTATATAAGTTAGGGAAATTTGAAGTTTTATCAGTGTTTGATTTGGGACTCAAGGGTAGCTTAGCTTTGAGCGATAGCTTAAATTGACAAGAGGCTCGAGTGCTTTATTGTTACAAAGTTTCAAGGTTTTATGATGCTCCAGTAAAAAGTTACAAGCATTTGTGTGTTGCAAACTTTGATAGGTATAGGACGCACCGTCTTGAAGTTAGGGGCCATTTGAAGTTTTATCACTTTTTGATTTTGGAGTCAAGGGTAGCATAGTTATGAGCGATAACTTAAATTGATAAGAAGCACGAGTACTTTATTGTCACAAAATTTCAAGGTTTACTGACGCTCCAGTAAAAAGTTACAAGCATTTGTATGTTGCAAAGTTTGATAGGTGTAGGACGTACCGTATAGAAGTTAGGGCCATTTGAAGTTTTATCAGTGTTTGATTTGGGACTCAAGGGTAGCATAGCTTTGAGCGAAAGCTTAAATTGACAAGAGGCTCGAGTACTTTATTGTTACAAAATTTCAAGGTTCTATGACGCTCCAGTAAAAAGTTACAAGAATTTGTATGTTGCAAACTTTGATAGGTGTAGTACGTACCGTATAGAAGTTAGGGCCATTTGAAGTTTTATCAGTGTTTGATATGGGACTCAAGGGTAGCATAGCATTGAGAGATACCTTAAATTGACAAGAGGCTCGAGTACTTTATTGTTACAAAATTTCATGGTTTTATGACGCTCCAATAAAAAGTTACAAGCATTTGTATGTTGCAAACTTTGATAGGTATAGGAGTTAGGGCCATTTGAAGTTTTATCAGTGTTTGATTTGGGACTCAAGGGTAGCATAGCTTTGAGCGATAGCTTAAATTGACAAGAGGCTCGAGTACTTTATTGTTACAAAATTTCAAGGTTTTATGACGCTCCAGTAAAAAGTTACAAGCATTTGTATGTTGCAAACTTTGATAGGTGTAGGTCGTACCGTATAGAAGTTAGGGCCATTTGAAGTTTTATCAGTGTTTGATTTGGGACTCAAGGGTAGCATAGCTTTGAGCGATAGCTTAAATTGACAAGAGGCTCGAGTACTTTATTGTTACAAAATTTCACGGTTATATGACGCTCCAGTAAAAAGTTACAAGCATTTGTATGTTGCAAACTTTGATAGGTGTATGACGTACCGTATATAAGTTAGGGAAATTTGAAGTTTTATCAGTATTTGATTTGGGACTCAAGGGTAGCATAGCTTTGAGCGATAGCTTAAATTGACAAGAGGCTCGAGTGCTTTCTTGTTACAAAGTTTCAAGGTTTTATGATGCTCCAGTAAAAAGTTACAAGCATTTGTGTGTTGCAAACTTTGATAGGTATAGGACGCACCGTATTGAAGTTAGGGGCCATTTGAAGTTTTATCACTTTTTGATTTTGGAGTCAAGGGTAGCATAGTTATGAGCGATAACTTAAATTGATAAGAAGCACGAGTACTTTATTGTCACAAAATTTCAAGGTTTTATGACGCTCCAGTAAAAAGTTACAAGCATTTGTATGTTGCAAAGTTTGATAGGTGTAGGACGTACCGTATAGAAGTTAGGGCCATTTGAAGTTTTATCAGTGTTTGATTTGGGACTCAAGGGTAGCATAGCTTTGAGCGATAGCTTAAATTGACAAGAGGCTCGAGTACTTTATTGTTACAAAATTTGAAGGTTCTATGACGCTCCAGTAAAAAGTTACAAGAATTTGTATGTTGCAAACTTTGATAGGTGTAGGACGTACCGTATAGAAGTTAGGGCCATTTGAAGTTTTATCAGTGTTTGATTTGGTACTCAAGGGTAGCATAGCTTTGAGTGATAGCTTAAATTTACAAGAGGCTCGATTACTTTATTGCTACAAAGGTTCAAGGTTATATGACGCTCCAGTAAAAAGTTACAAGCATTTGTATGTTGCAAACTTTGATAGGTGTAGGTCGTACCGTATAGAAGTTAGGGCCATTTGAAGTTTTATCAGTGTTTGATTTGGGACTCAAGGGTAGCATAGCATTGAGAGATACCTTAAATTGACAAGAGGCTCGAGTACTTTATTGTTACAAAATTTCATGGTTTTATGACGCTCCAATAAAAAGTTACAAGCATTTGTATGTTGCAAACTTTGATAGGTATAGGAGTTAGGGCCATTTGAAGTTTTATCAGTGTTTGATTTGGGACTCAAGGGTAGCATAGCTTTGAGCGATAGCTTAAATTGACAAGAGGCTCGAGTACTTCATTGTCACAAAATTTCAAGGTTATATGACGCTCCAGTAAAAAGTTACAAGCATTTGTATGTTGCAAACTTTGATAGGTGTATGACGTACCGTATATAAGTTAGGGAAATTTGAAGTTTTATCAGTGTTTGATTTGGGACTCAAGGGTAGCATAGCTTTGAGCGATAGCTTAAATTGACAAGAGGCTCGAGTGCTTTATTGTTACAAAGTTTCAAGGTTTTATGATGCTCCAGTAAAAAGTTACAAGCATTTGTGTGTTGCAAACTTTGATAGGTATAGGACGCACCGTATTGAAGGTAGGGGCCATTTGAAGTTTTATCACTTTTTGATTTTGGAGTCAAGGGTAGCATAGTTATGAGCGATAACTTAAATTGATAAGAAGCACGAGTACTTTATTGTCACAAAATTTCAAGGTTTTATGACGCTTCAGTAAAAAGTTACAAGCATTTGTATGTTGCAAAGTTTGATAGGTGTAGGACGTACCGTATAGAAGTTAGGGCCATTTGAAGTTTTATCAGTGTTTGATTTGGGACTCAAGGGTAGCATAGCTTTGAGCGATAGCTTAAATTGACAAGAGGCTCGAGTACTTTACTGTTACAAAATTTCAAGGTTCTATGACGCTCCAGTAAAAAGTTACAAGAATTTGTATGTTGCAAACTTTGATAGGTGTAGGATGTACCGTATAGAAGTTAGGGCCATTTGAAGTTTTATCAGTGTTTGATTTGGTACTCAAGGGTAGCATAGCTTTGAGCGATAGCTTAAATTGACAAGAGGCTCGAGTACTTTATTGCTACAAAGGTTCAAGGTTATATGACGCTCCAGTAAAAAGTTACAAGCATTTGTATGTTGCAAACTTTGATAGGTGTAGGTCGTACCGTATAGAAGTTAGGGCCATTTGAAGTTTTATCAGTGTTTGATTTGGGACTCAAGGGTAGCATAGCATTGAGAGATACCTTAAATTGACAAGAGGCTCGAGTCCTTTATTGTTACAAAATTTCATGGTTTTATGACGCTCCAATAAAAAGTTACAAGCATTTGTATGTTGCAAACTTTGATAGGTATAGGAGTTAGGGCCATTTGAAGTTTTATCAGTGTTTGATGTGGGACTCAAGGGTAGCATAGCTTTGAGCGATAGCTTAAATTGACAAGAGGCTCGAGTACTTTATTGTTACAAAATTTCAAGGTTTTATGACGCTCCAATAAAAAGTTACAAGCATTTGTATGTTGCAAACTTTGATAGGTGTAGGTCGTACCGTATAGAAGTTAGGGCCATTTGAAGTTTTATCAGTGTTTGATTTGGGACTCAAGGGTAGCATAGCTTTGAGCGATAGCTTAAATTGACAAGAGGCTCGAGTACTTTATTGTTACAAAATTTCACGGTTATATGACGCTCCAGTAAAAAGTTACAAGCATTTGTATGTTGCAAACTTTGATAGGTGTATGACGTACCGTATATAAGTTAGGGAAATTTGAAGTTTTATCAGTGTTTGATTTGGGACTCAAGGGTAGCTTAGCTTTGAGCGATAGCTTAAATTGACAAGAGGCTCGAGTGCTTTATTGTTACAAAGTTTCAAGGTTTTATGATGCTCCAGTAAAAAGTTACAAGCATTTGTGTGTTGCAAACTTTGATAGGTATAGGACGCACCGTCTTGAAGTTAGGGGCCATTTGAAGTTTTATCACTTTTTGATTTTGGAGTCAAGGGTAGCATAGTTATGAGCGATAACTTAAATTGATAAGAAGCACGAGTACTTTATTGTCACAAAATTTCAAGGTTTACTGACGCTCCAGTAAAAAGTTACAAGCATTTGTATGTTGCAAAGTTTGATAGGTGTAGGACGTACCGTATAGAAGTTAGGGCCATTTGAAGTTTTATCAGTGTTTGATTTGGGACTCAAGGGTAGCATAGCTTTGAGCGAAAGCTTAAATTGACAAGAGGCTCGAGTACTTTATTGTTACAAAATTTCAAGGTTCTATGACGCTCCAGTAAAAAGTTACAAGAATTTGTATGTTGCAAACTTTGATAGGTGTAGTACGTACCGTATAGAAGTTAGGGCCATTTGAAGTTTTATCAGTGTTTGATATGGGACTCAAGGGTAGCATAGCATTGAGAGATACCTTAAATTGACAAGAGGCTCGAGTACTTTATTGTTACAAAATTTCATGGTTTTATGACGCTCCAATAAAAAGTTACAAGCATTTGTATGTTGCAAACTTTGATAGGTATAGGAGTTAGGGCCATTTGAAGTTTTATCAGTGTTTGATTTGGGACTCAAGGGTAGCATAGCTTTGAGCGATAGCTTAAATTGACAAGAGGCTCGAGTACTTTATTGTTACAAAATTTCAAGGTTTTATGACGCTCCAGTAAAAAGTTACAAGCATTTGTATGTTGCAAACTTTGATAGGTGTAGGTCGTACCGTATAGAAGTTAGGGCCATTTGAAGTTTTATCAGTGTTTGATTTGGGACTCAAGGGTAGCATAGCTTTGAGCGATAGCTTAAATTGACAAGAGGCTCGAGTACTTTATTGTTACAAAATTTCACGGTTATATGACGCTCCAGTAAAAAGTTACAAGCATTTGTATGTTGCAAACTTTGATAGGTGTATGACGTACCGTATATAAGTTAGGGAAATTTGAAGTTTTATCAGTATTTGATTTGGGACTCAAGGGTAGCATAGCTTTGAGCGATAGCTTAAATTGACAAGAGGCTCGAGTGCTTTCTTGTTACAAAGTTTCAAGGTTTTATGATGCTCCAGTAAAAAGTTACAAGCATTTGTGTGTTGCAAACTTTGATAGGTATAGGACGCACCGTATTGAAGTTAGGGGCCATTTGAAGTTTTATCACTTTTTGATTTTGGAGTCAAGGGTAGCATAGTTATGAGCGATAACTTAAATTGATAAGAAGCACGAGTACTTTATTGTCACAAAATTTCAAGGTTTTATGACGCTCCAGTAAAAAGTTACAAGCATTTGTATGTTGCAAAGTTTGATAGGTGTAGGACGTACCGTATAGAAGTTAGGGCCATTTGAAGTTTTATCAGTGTTTGATTTGGGACTCAAGGGTAGCATAGCTTTGAGCGATAGCTTAAATTGACAAGAGGCTCGAGTACTTTATTGTTACAAAATTTGAAGGTTCTATGACGCTCCAGTAAAAAGTTACAAGAATTTGTATGTTGCAAACTTTGATAGGTGTAGGACGTACCGTATAGAAGTTAGGGCCATTTGAAGTTTTATCAGTGTTTGATTTGGTACTCAAGGGTAGCATAGCTTTGAGTGATAGCTTAAATTTACAAGAGGCTCGATTACTTTATTGCTACAAAGGTTCAAGGTTATATGACGCTCCAGTAAAAAGTTACAAGCATTTGTATGTTGCAAACTTTGATAGGTGTAGGTCGTACCGTATAGAAGTTAGGGCCATTTGAAGTTTTATCAGTGTTTGATTTGGGACTCAAGGGTAGCATAGCATTGAGAGATACCTTAAATTGACAAGAGGCTCGAGTACTTTATTGTTACAAAATTTCATGGTTTTATGACGCTCCAATAAAAAGTTACAAGCATTTGTATGTTGCAAACTTTGATAGGTATAGGAGTTAGGGCCATTTGAAGTTTTATCAGTGTTTGATTTGGGACTCAAGGGTAGCATAGCTTTGAGCGATAGCTTAAATTGACAAGAGGCTCGAGTACTTCATTGTCACAAAATTTCAAGGTTTTATGACGCTCCAGTAAAAAGTTACAAGCATTTGTATGTTGCAAACTTTGATAGGTGTAGGACGTACCGTATAGAAGTTAGGGCCATTTGAAGTTTTATCAGTGTTTGATTTGGGACTCAAGGGTAGCATAGCTTTGAGCGATAGCTTAAATTGACAAGAGGCTCGACTACTTTATTCTTACAAAATTTCAAGGTTCTATGACGCTCCAGTAAAAAGTTACAAGAATTTGTATGTTGCAAACTTTGATAGGTGTAGGACGTACCGTATAGAAGTTAGGGCCATTTGAAGTTTTATCAGTGTTTGATTTGGTACTCAAGGGTAGCATAGCTTTGAGTGATAGCTTAAATTGACAAGAGGCTCGAGTACTTTATTGCTACAAAGGTTCAAGGTTATATGACGCTCCAGTAAAAAGTTACAAGCATTTGTATGTTGCAAACTTTGATAGGTGTAGGACGTACCGTATAGAAGTTAGGGCCATTTGAAGTTTTATCAGTGTTTGATTTGGAACTCAAGGGTAGCATAGCTTTGAGCGATAGCTTAAATTGACAAGAGGCTCGAGTACTTTATTGTTACAAAATTTCAAGGTTTTATGACGCTCCAGTAAAAAGTTACAAGCATTTGTATGTTGCAAATTTTGATAGGTATAGGACGCACCGTATTGAAGTTAGGGTCCATTTGAAATTTTATCACTGTTTGATTTTGGAGTCAAAGGTAGTATAGTTATGAGCGATAGCTTAAATTGATAAGAAGTACGAGTACTTCATTGTCACAAAATTTCAAGGTTTTATGACGCTCCAGTAAAAAGTTACAAGCATTTGTATGTTGCAAACTTTGATAGGTGTAGGACGTACCGTATAGAAGTTAGGGCCATTTGAAGTTTTATCAGTGTTTGATTTGGGACTCAAGGGTAGCATAGCTTTGAGCGATAGCTTAAATTGACAAGAGGCTCGAGTACTTTATTGTTACAAAATTTCAAGGTTTTATGACGCTCTAGTAAAAAGTTACAAGCATTTGTATGTTGCAAACTTTGATAGGTGTAGGTCGTACCGTATAGAAGTTAGGGCCATTTGAAGTTTTATCAGTGTTTGATTTGGGACTCAAGGGTAGCATAGCATTGAGAGATACCTTAAATTGACAAGAGGCTCGAGTACTTTATTGTTACAAAATTTCATGGTTTTATGACGCTCCAATAAAAAGTTACAAGCATTTGTATGTTGCAAACTTTGATAGGTATAGGAGTTAGGGCCATTTGAAGTTTTATCAGTGTTTGATTTGGGACTCAAGGGTAGCATAGCTTTGAGCGATAGCTTAAATTGACAAGAGGCTCGAGTACTTTATTGTTACAAAATTTCAAGGTTTTATGACGCTCCAGTAAAAAGTTACAAGCATTTGTATGTTGCAAACTTTGATAGGTGTAGGTCGTACCGTATAGAAGTTAGGGCCATTTGAAGTTTTATCAGTGTTTGATTTGGGACTCAAGGGTAGCATAGCATTGAGAGATACCTTAAATTGACAAGAGGCTCGAGTACTTTATTGTTACAAAATTTCATGGTTTTATGACGCTCCAATAAAAAGTTACAAGCATTTGTATGTTGCAAACTTTGATAGGTATAGGAGTTAGGGCCATTTGAAGTTTTATCAGTGTTTGATTTGGGACTCAAGGGTAGCATAGCTTTGAGCGATAGCTTAAATTGACAAGAGGCTCGAGTACTTTATTGTTACAAAATTTCAAGGTTTTATGACGCTCCAGTAAAAAGTTACAAGCATTTGTATGTTGCAAACTTTTATAGGTGTAGGACGTACCGTATAGAAGTTAGGGCCATTTGAAGTTTTATCAGTGTTTGATTTGGGACTCAAGGGTAGCATAGCTTTGAGCGATAGCTTAAATTGACAAGAGGCTCGAGTACTTTATTGTTACAAAATTTCACGGTTATATGACGCTCCAGTAAAAAGTTACAAGCATTTGTATGTTGCAAACTTTGATAGGTGTAGGACGTACCGTATAGAAGTTAGGGCCATTTGAAGTTTTATCAGTGTTTGATTGGGACTCAAGGGCAGCATAGCTTTAAGCGATAACTTAAATTGACAAGAGGCTCGAGTACTTTATTGTTACAAAATTTCAAGGTTTTATGACGCTCCAGTAAAAAGTTACAAGCATTTGTATGCTGCAAACTTTGATAGGTGTAGGACGTACCGTATAGAAGTTAGGGCCATTTGAAGTTTTATCAGTGTTTGATTTAGGACTCAAGGGTAGCATAGCTTTGAGCGATAGCTTAAATTGACAAGAGGCTCGAGTACTTTATTGTTCCAAAATTTCAAGGTTTTATGACGCTCCAGTAAAAAGTTACAAGCATTTGTATGTTGCAAAGTTTGATAGCTGTAGGTCGTACCGTATAGAAGTTAGGGCCATTTGAAGTTTTATCAGTGTTTGATTTGGGACTCAAGGGTATCATAGCATTGAGAGATACCTTAATATGACAAGAGGCTCGAGTACTTTATTGTTACAAAATTTCATGGTTTTATGACGCTCCAATAAAAAGTTACAAGCATTTGTATGTTGCAAACTTTGATAGGTATAGGAGTTAGGGCCATTTGAAGTTTTATCAGTGTTTGATTTGGGACTCAAGGGTAGCATAGCTTTGAGCGATAGCTTAAATTGACAAGAGGCTCGAGTACTTTATTGTTACAAAATTTCAAGGTTTTATGACGCTCCAGTAAAAAGTTACAAGCATTTGTATGTTGCAAACTTTGATAGGTGTAGGTCGTACCGTATAGAAGTTAGGGCCATTTGAAGTTTTATCAGTGTTTGATTTGGGACTCAAGGGTAGCATAGCATTGAGAGATACCTTAAATTGACAAGAGGCTCGAGTACTTTATTGTTACAAAATTTCATGGTTTTATGACGCTCCAATAAAAAGTTACAAGCATTTGTATGTTGCAAACTTTGATAGGTATAGGAGTTAGGGCCATTTGAAGTTTTATCAGTGTTTCATTTGGGACTCAAGGGTAGCATAGCTTTGAGCGATAGCTTAAGTTGACAAGAGGCTCGAGTACTTTATTGTTACCAAATTTCAAGGTTTTATGACGCTCCAGTAAAAAGTTACAAGCATTTGTATATTGCAAATTTTGATAGGTATAGGACGCACCGTATTGAAGTTAGGGGCCATTTGAAGTTTTATCACTGTTTGATTTTGGAGTCAAAGGTAGCATAGTTATGAGCGATAGCTTAAATTGATAAGAAGTACGAGTACTTTATTGTCACAAAATTTCAAGGTTTTATGAAGCTCCAGTAAAAAGTTACAAGCATTTGTATGTTGCAAAGTTTGATAGGTGTAGGACGTACCGTATAGAAGTTAGGGCCATTTGAAGTTTTATCAGTGTTTGATTTGGAACTCAAGGGTAGCATAGCTTTGAGCGATAGCTTAAATTGACAAGAGGCTCGAGTACTTTATTGTTACAAAATTTCAAGGTTTTATGACGCTCCAGTAAAAAGTTACAAGCATTTGTATGTTGCAAATTTTGATAGGTATAGGACGCACCGTATTGAAGTTAGGGGCCATTTGAAGTTTTATCACTGTTTGATTTTGGAGTCAAAGGTAGTATAGTTATGAGCGATAGCTTAAATTGATAAGAAGTACGAGTACTTCATTGTCACAAAATTTCAAGGTTTTATGACGCTCCAGTAAAAAGTTACAAGCATTTGTATGTTGCAAACTTTGATAGGTGTAGGACGTACCGTATAGAAGTTAGGGCCATTTGAAGTTTTATCAGTGATTGATTTGGGACTCAAGGGTAGCATAGCTTTGAGCGATAACTTAAATTGACAAGAGGCTCGAGTACTTTATTGTTACAAAATTTCAAGGTTTTATGACGCTCCAGTAAAAAGTTACAAGCATTTGTATGTTGCAAACTTTGATAGGTGTAGGTCGTACCGTATAGAAGTTAGGGCCATTTGAAGTTTTATCAGTGTTTGATTTGTGACTCAAGGGTAGCATAGCATTGAGAGATACCTTAAATTGACAAGAGGCTCGAGTACTTTATTGTTACAAAATTTCATGGTTTTATGACGCTCCAATAAAAAGTTACAAACATTTGTATGTTGCAAACTTTGATAGGTATAGGAGTTAGGGCCATTTGAAGTTTTATCAGTGTTTCATTTGGGACTCAAGGGTAGCATAGCTTTGAGCGATAGCTTAAGTTGACAAGAGGCTCGAGTACTTTATTGTTACAAAATTTCAAGGTTTTATGACGCTCCAGTAAAAAGTTACAAGCATTTGTATATTGCAAATTTTGATAGGTATAGGACGCACCGTATTGAAGTTAGGGGCCATTTGAAGTTTTATCACTGTTTGATTTTGGAGTCAAAGGTAGCATAGTTATGAGCGATAGCTTAAATTGATAAGAAGTACGAGTACTTTATTGTCACAAAATTTCAAGGTTTTATGAAGCTCCAGTAAAAAGTTACAAGCATTTGTCTGTTGCAAAGTTTGATAGGTGTAGGACGTACCGTATAGAAGTTAGGGCCATTTGAAGTTTTATCAGTGTTTGATTTGGAACTCAAGGGTAGCATAGCTTTGAGCGATAGCTTAAATTGACAAGAGGCTCGAGTACTTTATTGTTACAAAATTTCAAGGTTTTATGACGCTCCAGTAAAAAGTTACAAGCATTTGTATGTTGCAAATTTTGATAGGTATAGGACGCACCGTATTGAAGTTAGGGGCCATTTGAAGTTTTATCACTGTTTGATTTTGGAGTCAAAGGTAGTATAGTTATGAGCGATAGCTTAAATTGATAAGAAGTACGAGTACTTCATTGTCACAAAATTTCAAGGTTTTATGACGCTCCAGTAAAAAGTTACAAGCATTTGTATGTTGCAAACTTTGATAGGTGTAGGACGTACCGTATAGAAGTTAGGGCCATTTGAAGTTTTATCAGTGTTTGATTTGGGACTCAAGGGTAGCATAGCTTTGAGCGATTACTTAAATTGACAAGAGGCTCGAGTACTTTATTGTTACAAAATTTCACGGTTATATGACGCTCCAGTAAAAAGTTACAAGCATTTGAATGTTGCAAACTTTGATAGGTGTAGGACGTACCGTATAAAAGTTAGTGCCATTTGAAGTTTTATCAGTGTTTGATTTGGGACTCAAGGGTAGCATAGCTTTGAGCGATAGCTTAAATTGACAAGAGGCTCGAGTACTTTATTGTTACAAAATTTCAAGGTTTTATGACGCTCCAGTAAAAAGTTACAAGCATTTGTATGTTGCAAACTTTGATAGGTGTAGGACGTACCGTATAGAAGTTAGGGGCCATTTGAAGTTTTATCACTTTTTGATTTTGGAGTCAAGGGTAGCATAGTTATGAGCGATAACTTAAATTGACAAGAAGCACGAGTACTTTATTGTCACAAAATTTCAAGGTTTTATGACGCTCCAGTAAAAAGTTACAAGCATTTGTATGTTGCAAAGTTTGATAGGTGTAGGACGTAACGTATAGAAGTTAGGGCCATTTGAAGTTTTATCAGTGTTTGATTTGGGACTCAAGGGTAGCATAGCATTGAGAGAAAGCTTAAATTGACAAGAGGCTCGAGTACTTTATTGTTACAAAATTTCAAAGTTTTATGACGCTCCAATAAAAAGTTACAAGCATTTGTATGTTGCAAACTTTGATAGGTATAAGATGCACCGTATAGAAGTTAGGGCCATTTGAAGTTTTATCAGTGTTTGTTTTGGGACTCAAGGGTAGCATAGCTTTGAGCGATAGCTTAAATTGACAAGAGGCTCGAGTACTTTATCGTTACAAACTTTCAAGGCTTTATGACGCTCCAGTAAAAAGTTACAGGCATTTGTATGTTGCAAACTTTGATAGGTATAGGACGCACCGCATTGAAGCTAGGAGCCATTTGAAGTTTTATCACTGTTTGATTTTGGAGTCAAAGGTAGCATAGTTATGAGCGATAGCTTAAATTGATAAGAAGTACGAGTACTTTATTGTTACAAAATTTCAAGGTTCTATGACGCTCCAGTAAAAAGTTACAAGCATTTGTATGTTGCAAACTTTGATAGGTGTAAGACGTACCGTATAGAAGTTAGGGCCATTTGAAGTTTTATCAGTGTTTGATTTGGGACTCAACGGTAGCATAGCTTTGAGCGATAGCTTAAATTGACAAGAGGCTCGAGTACTTTATTGTTACAAAGTTGCAAGGTTTTATGACGCTCCAGTAAAAAGTTACAAGCATTTGTATGTTGCAAACTTTGATAGGTATAGGACGCACCGTATTGAAGTTAGGGGCCATTTGAAGTTTTATAACTTTTTGATTTTGGAGTCAAGAGTAGCATAGTTATGCGCGATAACTTAAATTTATAAGAAGCACGAGTACTTTATTGTCACAAAATTTCAAGGTTTTATGACGCTCCAGTAAAAAGTTACAAGCATTTGTATGTTGCAAGGTTTGATAGGAGTAGGATGCACCGTATAGAAGTTAGGGCCATTTGAAGTTTTATCAGTGTTTGATTTGGGACTCAAGGGTAGCATAGCTTTGAGCGATAGCTTAAATTGACAAGAGGCTAGTTATACTTTATTGTTACAAAATTTCAAGGTTCTTTATCGTTCCAGTAAAAAGTTAAAAGCATTTGTAAGTTGCAAACTTTGATAGGTGTAGGACGTACCGTATATAAGTTATGGCCATTTGAAGCTTTATCAGTGTTTGATTTGGGACTCAAGGGTAGCATAGCTTTGAGCGATAGCTTAAATTGACAAGTGGCTCGAGTACTTTATTGTTACAAAATTTCAAGGTTTTATAACGCTCCAGTAAAAAGTTACAAACATTTGTATGTTACAAACTTTGATAGAAGTAGGACATACCGTATAGACGCTAGGGCCATTTGATGTTTTATCAGTGTTTGATTTGGGACTCAAGGGTAGCATAGCTTTGAGCGATAGCTTAAATTGACAAGAGGCTCGAGTACTTTATTGTTACAAAATTTCAAGGTTTTATGACGCTCCAGTAAAAAGTTACAAGCATTTGTATGTTGCAAACTTTGATGGGTATAGGACGCACCGTATTGAAGTTAGGGGCCATTCGAAGTTTTATCACTTTTTGATTTTGGAGTCAAGGGTAGCATAGTTATGCGCGAAAACTTAAATTGATAAGAAGCACGAGTACTTTATTGTCACAAAATTTCAAGGTTTTATGACGCTCCAGTAAAAAGTTACAAACATTTGTATGTTGCAAAGTTTGATAGGTGTAGGACGCATCGTATAGAAGTTAGGGCTATTTGAAGTTTTATCAGTGTTTGATTTGGGGTTCAAGGGTAGCATAGCTTTGAGCGATAGCTTAAATTGGCAAGAGGCTCGAGTACTTTATTGTTACAAAATTTCAAGGTTCTATGACGCTCCGTTAAAAAATTAAAAGCATTTGTATGTTGCAAACTTTGATAGGTGTAGGACGTACCGTATATAAGTTAGGGCCATTTGAAGTTTTATCAGAGTTTGATTTGGGACTCAAGGGGAGCATAGCTTTGAGCGATAGCTTAAATTGACAAGAGGCTTGAGTACTTTATTGTTACAAAATTTCAAGGTTTTATAACGCTCTAGTAAAAAGTTACAAGCATTTGTATGTTGCAAACTTAGATAGATGTAGGACATACCGTATAGAAGTTAGGGCCATTTGAAGTTTTATCAGTGTTTGATTTGGGACTCAAGGGTAGCATAGCTTTGAGCGATAGCTTAAATTGACAAGAGGCTCGAGTACTTTATTGTTACAAAATTTCAAGGTTTTATGACGCTCCAGTAAAAAGTTACAAGCATTTGTATGTTGCAAACTTTGATAGGTGTAGGACGTACCATATAGAAGTTAGGGCCATTTGAAGTTTTATCAATGTTTGATTTGGGACTCAAGGGTAGCATAGCTTTGAGCGATAACTTAAATTGACAAGAGGCTCGAGAATTTTATTGTTACAAAATTTCAAAATTCAAGGTTTTATGACGCTCCAGTAAAAAGTTACAAGCATTTGTATGTTGCAAAGTTTGATAGGTGTAGGACGCACCATATAGAAGTTAGGGCCATTTGAAGTTTTATCAGTGTTTGATTTGGGACTCAAGATTTGAGCGATAGCTTAAATTGGCAAGAGGCTCGAGTACTTTATTGTTACAAAATTTCAAGGTTCTATGACGCTACAGTAAAAAGTTAAAAGCATTTGTATGTTGCAAACTTTGATAGGTGTAGGACGTACCGTATATAAGTTAGTGCCATTTGAAGTTTTATCAGCGTTTGATGTGGGACTCAAGGGGAGCATAGCTTTGAGCGATAGCTTAAATTGACAAGAGGCTCGAGTATTTTATTGTTACCAAATTTCAAGGTTTTATGACGCTCCAGTAAAAAGTTACAAGCATTTGTATGTTGCAAACTTTGATAGGTGTAGGACGTACCATATAGAAGTTACGGCCATTTGAAGTTTTATCAATGTTTGCTTTGATAGGTGTAGGATGTACCGTATAGAAGTTAGGACCATTTGAAGTTTTTTCAGTGTTTGATTTGGGACTCAAGGGTAGCATAGCTTTGAGCGATAGCTGAAATTGACAAGAGGCTCGAGTACTTTATTGATACAAAATTTCAAGGTTTTATGACGCTCCAGTAAAAAGTTACAAGCATTTGTATGTTTTGCAAACTTTGATAGGAGTTGCACGTACCGTATAGAAGTTAGGGCCATTTGAAGTTTTATCAGTGTTTGATTTGGGACTCAAGGGTAGCATAGCTTTGAGCGATAGCTTAAATTGACAAGAGGCTCGAGTACTTTATTGTTACAAAATTTCAAGGTTTTATGCCGCTCTAGTAAAAAGTTACAAGCATTTGAATGTTGCAAACTTTGATAGGTGTAGGACGTACCGTATAGAAGTTAGTGCCATTTGAGGTTTTATCAGTGTTTGATTTGGGACTCAAGGGTAGCATAGCTTTGAGCGATTGCTTAAATTGACAAGAGGCTCGAGTACTTTATTGTTACAAAATTTCAAGGTTATATGACGTTCCAGTAAAAAGTTACAAGCATTTGTATGTTGCAAACTTTGATAGGTGTAGGTCGTACCGTATAGAAGTTAGGGCCATTTGAAGTTTTATCAGTGTTTGATTTGGGACTCAAGGGTAGCATAGCATTGAGAGATACCTTAAGTTGACAAGAGGCTCCAGTACTTTATTGTTACAAAATTTCATGGTTTTATGACGCTCCAATAAAAAGTTACAAGCATTTGTATGTTGCAAACTTTGATAGGTATACTAGTTAGGGCCATTTGAAGTTTTATCAGTGTTTGATTTGGGACTCAATGGTAGCATAGCTTTGAGCGATAGCTTAAATTGACAAGAGGCTCGAGTACTTTTTTGTTACAAAATTTCAAGGTTTTATGACGCTCCAGTAAAAAGTTACAATCATTTGTATGTTGCAAACTTTGATAGGTGTAGGTCGTACCGTATAGAAGTTAGGGCCATTTGAAGTTTTATCAGTGTTTGATTTGGGACTCAAGGGTAGCATAGCTTTGAGCGATAGCTTAAATTGACAAGAGGCTCGAGTACTTTATTGTTACAAAATTTCACGGTTATATGACGCTCCAGTAAAAAGTTACAAGCATTTGTATGTTGCAAACTTTGATAGGTGTATGACGTACCGTATATAAGTTAGGGAAATTTGAAGTTTTATCAGTGTTTGATTTGGGACTGAAGGGTAGCTTAGCTTTGAGCGATAGCTTAAATTGACAAGAGGCTCGAGTGCTTTATTGTTACAAAGTTTCAAGGTTTTATGATGCTCCAGTAAAAAGTTACAAGCATTTGTGTGTTGCAAACTTTGATAGGTATAGGACGCACCGTATTGAAGTTAGGGGCCATTTGAAGTTTTATCACTTTTTGATTTTGGAGTCAAGGGTAGCATAGTTATGAGCGATAACTTAAATTGATAAGAAGCACGAGTACTTTATTGTCACAAAATTTCAAGGTTTTATGACGCTCCAGTAAAAAGTTACAAGCATTTGTATGTTGCAAAGTTTGATAGGTGTAGGACGTACCGTATAGAAGTTAGGGCCATTTGAAGTTTTATCAGTGTTTGATTTGGGACTCAAGGGTAGCATAGCTTTGAGCGAAAGCTTAAATTGACAAGAGGCTCGAGTACTTTATTGTTACAAAATTTCAAGGTTCTATGACGCTCCAGTAAAAAGTTACAAGAATTTGTATGTTGCAAACTTTGATAGGTGTAGGACGTACCGTATAGAAGTTAGGGCCATTTGAAGTTTTATCAGTGTTTGATTTGGGACTCAAGGGTAGCATAGCATTGAGAGATACCTTAAATTGACAAGAGGCTCGAGTACTTTATTGTTACAAAATTTCATGGTTTTATGACGCTCCAATAAAAAGTTACAAGCATTTGTATGTTGCAAACTTTGATAGGTATAGGAGTTAGGGCCATTTGAAGTTTTATCAGTGTTTGATTTGGGACTCAAGGGTAGCATAGCTTTGAGCGATAGCTTAAATTGACAAGAGGCTCGAGTACTTTATTGTTAAAAAATTTCAAGGTTTTATGACGCTCCAGTAAAAAGTTACAAGCATTTGTATGTTGCAAACTTTGATAGGTGTAGGTCGTACCGTATAGAAGTTAGGGCCATTTGAAGTTTTATCAGTGTTTGATTTGGGACTCAAGGGTAGCATAGCTTTGAGCGATAGTTTAAATTGACAAGAGGCTCGAGTACTTTATTGTTACAAAATTTCACGGTTATATGACGCTCCAGTAAAAAGTTACAAGCATTTGTATGTTGCAAACTTTGATAGGTGTATGACGTACCGTATATAAGTTATTGAAATTTGAAGTTTTATCAGTGTTTGATTTGGGACTCAAGGGTAGCATAGCTTTGAGCGAAAGCTTAAATTGACAAGAGGCTCGAGTGCTTTATTGTTACAAAGTTTCAAGGTTTTATGATGCTCCAGTAAAAAGTTACAAGCATTTGTGTGTTGCAAACTTTGATAGGTATAGGACGCACCGTATTGAAGTTAGGGGCCATTTGAAGTTTTATCACTTTTTGATTTTGGAGTCAAGGGTAGCATAGTTATGAGCGATAACTTAAATTGATAAGAAGCACGAGTACTTTATTGTCACAAAATTTCAAGGTTTTATGACGCTCCAGTAAAAAGTTACAAGCATTTGTATGTTGCAAAGTTTGATAGGTGTAGGACGTACCGTATAGAAGTTAGGGCCATTTGAAGTTTTATCAGTGTTTGATTTGGGACTCAAGGGTAGCATAGCTTTGAGCGATAGCTTAAATTGACAAGAGGCTCGAGTACTTTATTGTTACATAATTTCAAGGTTCTATGACGCTCCAGTAAAAAGTTACAAGAATTTGTATGTTGCAAACTTTGATAGGTGTAGGACGTACCGTATAGAAGTTAGGGCCATTTGAAGTTTTATCAGTGTTTGATTTGGTACTCAAGGGTAGCATAGCTTTGAGTGATAGCTTAAATTGACAAGAGGCTCGAGTACTTTATTGCTACAAAGGTTCAAGGTTATATGACGCTCCAGTAAAAAGTTACAAGCATTTGTATGTTGCAAACTTTGATAGGTGTAGGTCGTACCGTATAGAAGTTAGGGCCATTTGAAGTTTTATCAGTGTTTGATTTGGGACTCAAGGGTAGCATAGCACTGAGAGATACCTCAAATTGACAAGAGGCTCTAGTACTTTATTGTTACAAAATTTCATGGTTTTATGATGCTCCAGTAAAAAGTTACAAGCATTTGTGTGTTGCAAACTTTGATAGGTATAGGACGCACCGTATTGAAGTTAGGGGCCATTTGAAGTTTTATCACTTTTTGATTTTGGAGTCAAGGGTAGCATAGTTATGAGCGATAACTTAAATTGATAAGAAGCACGAGTACTTTATTGTCACAAAATTTCAAGGTTTTATGACGCTCCAGTAAAAAGTTACAAGCATTTGTATGTTGCAAAGTTTGATAGGTGTAGGACGTACCGTATAGAAGTTAGGGCCATTTGAAGTTTTATCAGTGTTTGATTTGGGACTCAAGGGTAGCATAGCTTTGAGCGAAAGCTTAAATTGACAAGAGGCTCGAGTACTTTATTGTTACAAAATTTCAAGGTTCTATGACGCTCCAGTAAAAAGTTACAAGAATTTGTATGTTGCAAACTTTGATAGGTGTAGGACGTACCGTATAGAAGTTAGGGCCATTTGAAGTTTTATCAGTGTTTGATTTGGGACTCAAGGGTAGCATAGCATTGAGAGATACCTTAAATTGACAAGAGGCTCGAGTACTTTATTGTTACAAAATTTCATGGTTTTATGACGCTCCAATAAAAAGTTACAAGCATTTGTATGTTGCAAACTTTGATAGGTATAGGAGTTAGGGCCATTTGAAGTTTTATCAGTGTTTGATTTGGGACTCAAGGGTAGCATAGCTTTGAGCGATAGCTTAAATTGACAAGAGGCTCGAGTACTTTATTGTTAAAAAATTTCAAAGTTTTATGACGCTCCAGTAAAAAGTTACAAGCATTTGTATGTTGCAAACTTTGATAGGTGTAGGTCGTACCGTATAGAAGTTAGGGCCATTTGAAGTTTTATCAGTGTTTGATTTGGGACTCAAGGGTAGCATAGCTTTGAGCGATAGTTTAAATTGACAAGAGGCTCGAGTACTTTATTGTTACAAAATTTCACGGTTATATGACGCTCCAGTAAAAAGTTACAAGCATTTGTATGTTGCAAACTTTGATAGGTGTATGACGTACCGTATATAAGTTATTGAAATTTGAAGTTTTATCAGTGTTTGATTTGGGACTCAAGGGTAGCATAGCTTTGAGCGATAGCTTAAATTGACAAGAGGCTCGAGTGCTTTATTGTTACAAAGTTTCAAGGTTTTATGATGCTCCAGTAAAAAGTTACAAGCATTTGTGTGTTGCAAACTTTGATAGGTATAGGACGCACCGTATTGAAGTTAGGGGCCATTTGAAGTTTTATCACTTTTTGATTTTGGAGTCAAGGGTAGCATAGTTATGAGCGATAACTTAAATTGATAAGAAGCACGAGTACTTTATTGTCACAAAATTTCAAGGTTTTATGACGCTCCAGTAAAAAGTTACAAGCATTTGTATGTTGCAAAGTTTGATAGGTGTAGGACGTACCGTATAGAAGTTAGGGCCATTTGAAGTTTTATCAGTGTTTGATTTGGGACTCAAGGGTAGCATAGCTTTGAGCGATAGCTTAAATTGACAAGAGGCTCGAGTACTTTATTGTTACATAATTTCAAGGTTCTATGACGCTCCAGTAAAAAGTTACAAGAATTTGTATGTTGCAAACTTTGATAGGTGTAGGACGTACCGTATAGAAGTTAGGGCCATTTGAAGTTTTATCAGTGTTTGATTTGGTACTCAAGGGTAGCATAGCTTTGAGTGATAGCTTAAATTGACAAGAGGCTCGAGTACTTTATTGCTACAAAGGTTCAAGGTTATATGACGCTCCAGTAAAAAGTTACAAGCATTTGTATATTGCAAACTTTGATAGGTGTAGGTCGTACCGTATAGAAGTTAGGGCCATTTGAAGTTTTATCAGTGTTTGATTTGGGACTCAAGGGTAGCATAGCACTGAGAGATACCTCAAATTGACAAGAGGCTCTAGTCCTTTATTGTTACAAAATTTCATGGTTTTATGACGCTCCAATAAAAAGTTACAAGCATTTGTATGTTGGAAACTTTGATAGGTATAGGAGTTAGGGCCATTTGAAGTTTTATCAGTGTTTGATTTGGGACTCAAGGGTAGCATAGCTTTGAGCGATAGCTTAAATTGACAAGAGGCTCGAGTACTTTATTGTTACAAAATTTCAAGGTTTTATGACGCTCCAGTAAAAAGTTACAAGCATTTGTATGTTGCAAACTTTGATAGGTGTAGGTCGTACCATATAGAAGTTAGGGCCATTTGAAGTTTTATCAGTGTTTGATTTGGGACTCAAGGGTAGCATAGCATTGAGAGATACCTTAAATTGACAAGAGGCTCGAGTACTTTATTGTTACAAAATTTCATTTTTTTATGACGCTCCAATAAAAAGTTACAAGCATTTGTATCTTGCAAATTTTGATAGTTATAGGAGTTAGGGCCATTTGAAGTTTTATCAGTGTTTGATTTGGGACTCAAGGGTAGCATAGCTTTGAGCGATAGCTTAAGTTGACAAGAGGCTCGAGTACTTTATTGTTACAAAATCTCAAGGTTTTATGACGCTCCAGTAAAAAGTTACAAGCATTTGTATGTTGCAAATTTTGATAGGTATAGGACGCACCGTATTGAAGTTAGGGGCCATTTGAAGTTTTATCACTGTTTGATTTTGGAGTCAAAGGTAGTATAGTTATGAGCGATAGCTTAAATTGATAAGAAGTACGAGTACTTTATTGTCACAAAATTTCAAGGTTTTATGACGCTCCAGTAAAAAGTTACAAGCATTTGTATGTTGCAAACTTTGATAGGTGTAGGACGTACCGTATAGAAGTTAGGGCCATTTGAAATTTTATCAGTGTTTGATTTGGGACTCATGGGTAGCATAGCTTTGAGCGATAGCTTAAATTGACAAGAGGCTCGAGTACTTTATTGTTACAAAATTTCACGGTTATATGACGCTCCAGTAAAAAGTTACAAGCATTTGTATGTTGCAAACTTTGATAGGTGTAGGACTTACCGTATAGAAGTTAGGGCCATTTGAAGTTTTATCAGTGTTTGATTGGGACTCAAGGGCAGCATAGCTTTAAGCGATAACTTAAATTGACAAGAGGCTCGAGTACTTTATTGTTACAAAATTTCAAGGTTTTATGACGCTCCAGTAAAAAGTTACAAGCATTTGTATGCTGCAAACTTTGATAGGTGTAGGACGTACCGTATAGAAGTTAGGGCCATTTGAAGTTTTATCAGTGTTTGATTTGGGACTCAAGGGTAGCATAGCATTGAGAGATACCTTAATATGACAAGAGGCTCGAGTACTTTATTGTTACAAAATTTCATGGTTTTATGACGCTCCAATAAAAAGTTACAAGCATTTGTATGTTGCAAACTTTGATAGGTATAGGAGTTAGGGCCATTTGAAGTTTTATCAGTGTTTGATTTGGGACTCAAGGGTAGCATAGCTTTGAGCGATAGCTTAAATTGACAAGAGGCTCGAGTACTTTATTGTTACAAAATTTCAAGGTTTTATGACGCTCCAGTAAAAAGTTACAAGCATTTGTATGTTGCAAACTTTGATAGGTGTAGGTCGTACCGTATAGAAGTTAGGGCCATTTGAAGTTTTATCAGTGTTTGATTTGGGACTCAAGGGTAGCATAGCATTGAGAGATACCTTAAATTGACAAGAGGCTCGAGTACTTTATTGTTACAAAATTTCATGGTTTTATGACGCTCCAATAAAAAGTTACAAGCATTTGTATGTTGCAAACTTTGATAGGTATAGGAGTTAGGGCCATTTGAAGTTTTATCAGTGTTTGATTTGGGACTCAAGGGTAGCATAGCTTTGAGCGATAGCTTAAGTTGACAAGAGGCTCGAGTACTTTATTGTTACAAAATTTCAAGGTTTTATGACGCTCCAGTAAAAAGTTACAAGCATTTGAATGTTGCAAATTTTGATAGGTATAGGACGCACCGTATTGAAGTTAGGGGCCATTTGAAGTTTTATCACTGTTTGATTTTGGAGTCAAAGGTAGCATAGTTATGAGCGATAGCTTAAATTGATAAGAACTACGAGTACTTTATTGTCACAAAATTTCAAGGTTTTATGAAGCTCCAGTAAAAAGTTACAAGCAGTTGTATGTTGCAAAGTTTGATAGGTGTAGGACGTACCGTATAGAAGTTAGGGCCATTTGAAGTTTTATCAGTGTTTGATTTGGAACTCAAGGGTAGCATAGCTTTGAGCGATAGCTTAAATTGACAAGAGGCTCGAGTACTTTATTGTTACAAAATTTCAAGGTTTTATGACGCTCCAGTAAAAAGTTACAAGCATTTGTATGTTGCAAATTTTGATAGGTATAGGACGCACCGTATTGAAGTTAGGGGCCATTTGAAGTTTTATCACTGTTTGATTTTGGAGTCAAAGGTAGTATAGTTATGAGCGATAGTTTAAATTGATAAGAAGTACGAGTACTTCATTGTCACAAAATTTCAAGGTTTTATGACGCTCCAGTAAAAAGTTACAAGCATTTGTATGTTGCAAACTTTGATAGGTGTAGGACGTACCGTATAGAAGTTAGGGCCATTTGAAGTTTTATCAGTGTTTGATTTAGGACTCAAGGGTAGTATAGCTTTGAGCGATAGCTTAAATTTACAAGAGGCTCGAGGTCTTTATTGTTAAAAAATTTCAAGGTTTTATGCCGCTCCAGTAAAAAGTTACAAGCATTTGAATGTTGCAAACTTTGATAGGTGTAGGACGTACCGTATAAAAGTTAGTGCCATTTGAAGTTTTATCAGTGTTTTTTTTGGGACTCAAGGGTAGCATAGCTTTGAGCGATAGCTTAAATTGACAAGAGGCTCGAGTACTTTATTGTTACAAAATTTCAAGGTTTTATGACGCTCCAGTAAAAAGTTACAAGCATTTGTATGTTGCAAACTTTGATAGGTATAGGACGCACCGTATTGAAGTTAGGGGCCATTTGAAGTTTTATCACTTTTTGATTTTGGAGTCAAGGGTAGCATAGTTATGAGCGATAACTTAAATTGACAAGAAGCACGAGTACTTTATTGTCACAAAATTTCAAGGTTTTATGACGCTCCAGTAAAAAGTTAGAAGCATTTGTATGTTGCAAAGTTTGATAGGTGTAGGACGTACCGTATAGAAGTTAGGGCCATTTGAAGTTTTATCAGTGTTTGATTTGGGACTCAAGGGTAGCATAGCATTGAGAGATAGCTTAAATTGACAAGAGGCTCGAGTACTTTATTGTTACAAAATTTCAAGGTTTTATGACGCTCCAATAAAAAGTTACAAGCATTTGTATGTTGCAAACTTTGATAGGTATAAGATGCACCGTATAGAAGTTAGGGCCATTTGAAGTTTTATCAGTGTTTGTTTTGGGACTCAAGGGTAGCATAGCTTTGAGCGATAGCTTAAATTGACAAGAGGCTCGAGTACTTTATCGTTACAAACTTTCAAGGTTTTATGACGCTCCAGTAAAAAGTTACAGGCATTTGTATGTTGCAAACTTTGATAGGTATAGGACGCACCGTATTGAAGCTAGGGGCCATTTGAAGTTTTATCACTGTTTGATTTTGTAGTCAAAGGTAGCATAGTTATGAGCGATAGCTTAAATTGATAAGAAGTACGAGTACTTTATTGTTACAAAATTTCAAGGTTCTATGACGCTCCAGTAAAAAGTTACAAGCATTTGTATGTTGCAAACTTTGATAGGTGTAGGACGTACCGTATAGAAGTTAGGGCCATTTGAAGTTTTATCAGTGTTTGATTTGGGACTCAACGGTAGCATAGCTTTGAGCGATAGCTTAAATTTACAAGAGGCTCGAGTACTTTATTGTTACAAAGTTGCAAGGTTTTATGACGCTCCAGTAAAAAGTTACAAGCATTTGTATGTTGCAAACTTTGATAGGTATAGGACGCACCGTATTGAAGTTAGGGGCCATTTGAAGTTTTATAACTTTTTGATTTTGGAGTCAAGAGTAGCATAGTTATGCGCGATAACTTAAATTTATAAGAAGCACGAGTACTTTATTGTCACAAAATTTCAAGGTTTTATGACGCTCCAGTAAAAAGTTACAAGCATTTGTATGTTGCAAGGTTTGATAGGTGTAGGATGCACCGTATAGAAGTTAGGGCCATTTGAAGTTTTATCAGTGTTTGATTTGGGACTCAAGGGTAGCATAGCTTTGAGCGATAGCTTAAATTGACAAGAGGCTCGATATACTTTATTGTTACAAAATTTCAAGGTTCTTTATCGTTCCAGTAAAAAGTTAAAAGCATTTGTAAGTTGCAAACTTTGATAGGTGTAGGACGTACCGTATATAAGTTATGGCCATTTGAAGCTTTATCAGTGTTTGATTTGGGACTCAAGGGTAGCATAGCTTTGAGCGATAGCTTAAATTGACAAGTGGCTCGAGTACTTTATTGTTACAAACTTTCAAGGCTTTATAACGCTCCAGTAAAAAGTTACAAGCGTTTGTATGTTACAAACTTTGATAGAAGTAGGACATACCGTATAGACGCTAGGGCCATTTGAAGTTTTATCAGTGTTTGATTTGGGACTCAAGGGTAGCATAGCTTTGAGCGATAGCTTAAATTGACAAGAGGCTCGAGTACTTTATTGTTACAAAATTTCAAGGTTTTATGACGCTCCAGTAAAAAGTTACAAGCATTTGTATGTTGCAAACTTTGATGGGTATAGGACGCACCGTATTGAAGATAGGGGCCATTCGAAGTTTTATCACTTTTTGATTTTGGAGTCAAGGGTAGCATAGTTATGCGCGATAACTTAAATTGATAAGAAGCACGAGTACTTTATTGTCACAAAATTTCAAGGTTTTATGACGCTTCAGTAAAAAGTTACAAACATTTGTATGTTGCAAAGTTTGATAGGTGTAGGACGCATCGTATAGAAGTTAGGGCTATTTGAAGTCTTATCAGTGTTTGATTTGGGACTCAAGGGGAGCATAGCTTTGAGCGATAGCTTTAATTGACAAGAGGCTCGAGTACTTTATTGTTACAAAATTTCAAGGTTTTATGACGCTCCAGTAAAAAGTTACAAGCATTTGTATGTTGCAAACTTTGATAGGTGTAGGACGTACCATATAGAAGTTAGGGCCATTTGAAGTTTTATCAATGTTTGATTTGGGACTCAAGGGTAGCATAGCTTTGAGCGATAACTTAAATTGACAAGAGGCTCGAGAACTTTATTGTTACAAAATTTCAAAATTCAAGGTTTTATGACGCTCCAGTAAAAAGTTACAAGCATTTGTATGTTGCAAAGTTTGATAGGTGTAGGACGCACCATATAGAAGTTAGGGCCATTTGAAGTTTTATCAGTGTTTGATTTGGGACTCAAGGGTAGCATAGCTTTGAGCGATAGCTTAAATTGGCAAGAGGCTCGAGTACTTTATTGTTACAAAATTTCAAGGTTCTATGACGCTACAGTAAAAAGTTAAAAGCATTTGTATGTTGCAAACTTTGATAGGTGTAGGACGTACCGTATATAAGTTAGTGCCATTTGAAGTTTTATCAGCGTTTGATGTGGGACTCAAGGGGAGCATAGCTTTGAGCGATAGCTTAAATTGACAAGAGGCTCGAGTATTTTATTGTTACAAAATTTCAAGGTTTTATGACGCTCCAGTAAAAAGTTACAAGCATTTGTATGTTGCAAACTTTGATAGGTGTAGGACGTACCATATAGAAGTTACGGCCATTTGAAGTTTTATCAGTGTTTGCTTTGATAGGTGTAGGACGTACCGTATAGAAGTTAGGACCATTTGAAGTTTTTTCAGTGTTTGATTTGGGACTCAATGGTAGCATAGCTTTGAGCGGTAGCTGAAATTGACAAGAGGCTCGAGTACTTTATTGATACAAAATTTCAAGGTTTTATGACGCTCCAGTAAAAAGTTACAAGCATTTGTATGTTTTGCAAACTTTGATAGGAGTTGCACGTACCGTAGAGAAGTTAGGGCCATTTGAAGTTTTATCAGTGTTTGATTTGGGACTCAAGGGTAGCATAGCTTTGAGCGATAGCTTAAATTGACAAGAGGCTCGAGTACTTTATTGTTACAAAATTTCAAGGTTTTATGCCGCTCCAGTAAAAAGTTACAAGCATTTGAATGTTGCAAACTTTGATAGGTGTAGGACGTACCGTATAGAAGTTAGTGCCATTTGAGGTTTTATCAGTGTTTGATTTGGGACTCAAGGGTAGCATAGCTTTGAGCGATAGCTTAAATTGACAAGATGCTCGAGTACTTTATTGTTACAAAGTTTCAAGGTTTTATGACGCTCCAGTAAAAAGTTAGAAGTATTTGTATGTTGCAAACTTAGATAGGTATAGGACGCACGGTATTGAAGATAGGGGCCATTTGAAGATTTATCAGTGTGTGATTTGGGACTTAAGGGTAGCATAGCTTTGAGCGATTGCTTAAATTGACAAGAGGCTCGAGTACTTTATTGTTACAAAATTTCAAGGTTATATGACGCTCCAGTAAAAAGTTACAAGCATTTGAATGTTGCAAGCTTTGATAGGTGTAGGACGTACCGTATAGAAGTTAGGACCATTTGAAGTGTTATCAGTGTTTGATCTGGGACTAAAGGGTAGCAAAGCTTTAAAGGATAGCTTAAATTGACAAGAGGCTCGAGTACTTTATTGTTACAAAATTTCAAGGTTTTATGAAGCTCCAGTAAAAAGTTACAAGCATTTGTATGTTGCAAACTTTGATAGGTGTAGGAGGTACCGTATAGAAGTTAGGGCCATTTGAAATTTTATCAGTGTTTGATTTGGGACTCAAGGGTAGCATAGCTTTGAGCGATAGCTCAAATTGACAAGAGGCTCGAGTACTTTTTTGTTACAAAATTTCAAGGTTTTATGACGCTCCAGTAAAAAGTTACAAGCATTTGTATGTTGCAAACTTTGATAGGTGTAGGACGTACCGTATAGAAGTTAGGACCATTTGAAGTGTTATCAGTGTTTGATCTGGGACTTAAGGGTAGCAAAGCTTTAAAGGATAGCTTAAATTGACAAGAGGCTCGAGTACTTTATTGTTACAAAATTTCAAGGTTTTATGAAGCTCCAGTAAAAAGTTACAAGCATTTGTATGTTGCAAACTTTGATAGGTGTAGGAGGTACCGTATAGAAGTTAGGGCCATTTGAAGTTTTATCAGTGTTTGATTTGGGACTCAAGGGTAGCATAGCTTTGAGCGATAGCTTAAATTGACAAGAGGCTCGAGAACTTTATTGTTACAAAATTTCAAGGTTTTATGAAGCTCCAGTAAAAAGTTACAAGCATTTGTATGTTGCAAACTTTGATAGGTATAAGATGCACCGTATAGAAGTTAGGGCCATTTGAAGTTTTATCAGTGTTTGTTTTGGGACTCAAGGGTAGCATAGCTTTGAGCGATAGCTTAAATTGACAAGATGCTCGAGTACTTTATTGTTACAAAGTTTCAAGGTTTTATGACGCTCCAGTAAAAAGTTAGAAGTATTTGTATGTTGCAAACTTAGATAGGTATAGGACGCACGGTATTGAAGATAGGGGCCATTTGAAGTTTTATCAGTGTGTGATTTGGGACTTAAGGGTAGCATAGCTTTGAGCGATTGCTTAAATTGACAAGAGGCTCGAGTACTTTATTGTTACAAAATTTCAAGGTTATATGACGCTCCAGTAAAAAGTTACAAGCATTTGAATGTTGCAAGCTTTGATAGGTGTAGGACGTACCGTATAGAAGTTAGGACCATTTGAAGTGTTATCAGTGTTTGATCTGGGACTAAAGGGTAGCAAAGCTTTAAAGGATAGCTTAAATTGACAAGAGGCTCGAGTACTTTATTGTTACAAAATTTCAAGGTTTTATGAAGCTCCAGTAAAAAGTTACAAGCATTTGTATGTTGCAAACTTTGATAGGTGTAGGAGGTACCGTATAGAAGTTAGGGCCATTTGAAGTTTTATCAGTGTTTGATTTGGGACTCAAGGGTAGCATAGCTTTGAGCGATAGCTCAAAATTGACAAGAGGCTCGAGTACTTTTTTGTTACAAAATTTCAAGGTTTTATGACGCTCCAGTAAAAAGTTACAAGCATTTGTATGTTGCAAACTTTGATAGGTGTAGGACGTACCGTATAGAAGTTAGGACCATTTGAAGTGTTATCAGTGTTTGATCTGGGACTTAAGGGTAGCAAAGCTTTAAAGGATAGCTTAAATTGACAAGAGGCTCGAGTACTTTATTGTTACAAAATTTCAAGGTTTTATGAAGCTCCAGTAAAAAGTTACAAGCATTTGTATGTTGCAAACTTTGATAGGTGTAGGAGGTACCGTATAGAAGTTAGGGCCATTTGAAGTTTTATCAGTGTTTGATTTGGGACTCAAGGGTAGCATAGCTTTGAGCGATAGCTTAAATTGACAAGAGGCTCGAGAACTTTATTGTTACAAAATTTCAAGGTTTTATGAAGCTCCAGTAAAAAGTTACAAGCATTTGTATGTTGCAAACTTTGATAGGTATAAGATGCACCGTATAGAAGTTAGGGCCATTTGAAGTTTTATCAGTGTTTGTTTTGGGACTCAAGGGTAGCATAGCTTTGAGCGATAGCTTAAATTGACAAGATGCTCGAGTACTTTATTGTTACAAAGTTTCAAGGTTTTATGACGCTCCAGTAAAAAGTTAGAAGCATTTGTATGTTGCAAACTTAGATAGGTATAGGACGCACCGTATTGAAGTTAGGGGCCATTTGAAGTTTTATCACTTTTTGATTTTGGAGTCAAGGGTAGCATAGTTATGAGCGATAACTTAAATTGACAAGAAGCACGAGTACTTTATTGTCACAAAATTTCAAGGTTTTATGACGCTCCAGTAAAAAGTTACAAGCATTTGTATGTTGCAAAGTTTGATAGGTGTAGGACGTACCGTATAGAAGTTAGGGCCATTTGAAGTTTTATCAGTGTTTGATTTGGGACTCAAGGGTAGCATAGCATTGAGAGATAGCTTAAATTGACAAGAGGCTCGAGTACTTTATTGTTACAAAATTTCAAGGTTTTATGACGCTCCAATAAAAAGTTACAAGCATTTGTATGTTGCAAACTTTGATAGGTATAAGATGCACCGTATAGAAGTTAGGGCCATTTGAAGTTTTATCAGTGTTTATTTTGGGACTCAAGGGTAGCATAGCTTTGAGCGATAGCTTAAATTGACAAGAGGCTCGAGTACTTTATCGTTACAAAATTTCAAGGTTTTATGACGCTCCAGTAAAAAGTTACAGGCATTTGTATGTTGCAAACTTTGATAGGTATAGGACGCACCGTATTGAAGCTAGGGGCCATTTGAAGTTTTATCACTGTTTGATTTTGGAGTCAAAGGTAGCATAGTTATGAGCGATAGCTTAAATTGATAAGAAGTACGAGTACTTTATTGTTACAAAATTTCAAGGTTCTATGACGCTCCAGTAAAAAGTTACAAGCATTTGTATGTTGCAAACTTTGATAGGTGTAGGACGTACCGTATAGAAGTTAGGGCCATTTGAAGTTTTATCAGTGTTTGATTTGGGACTCAACGGTAGCATAGCTTTGAGCGATAACTTAAATTGACAAGAGGCTCGAGTACTTTTTTGTTACAAAGTTGCAAGGTTTTATGACGCTCCAGTAAAAAGTTACAAGCATTTGTATGTTGCAAACTTTGATAGGTATATGACGCACCGTATTGAAGTTAGGGGCCATTTGAAGTTTTATAACTTTTTGATTTTGGAGTCAAGAGTAGCATAGTTATGCGCGATAACTTAAATTTATAAGAAGCACGAGTACTTTATTGTCACAAAATTTCAAGGTTTTATGACGCTCCAGTAAAAAGTTACAAGCATTTGTATGTTGCAAGGTTTGATAGGTGTAGGATGCACCGTATAGAAGTTAGGGCCATTTGAAGTTTTATCAGTGTTTGATTTGGGACTCAAGGGTAGCATAGCATTGAGCGATAGCTTAAATTGACAAGAGGCTCGATATACTTTATTGTTACAAAATTTCAAGGTTCTTTATCGTTCCAGTAAAAAGTTAAAAGCATTTGTAAGTTGCAAACTTTTATAGGTGTAGGACGTACCGTATATAAGTTAGGGCAATTTGAAGCTTTATCAGTGTTTGATTTGGGACTCAAGGGTAGCATAGCTTTCAGCGATAGCTTAAATTGACAAGAGGCTCGAGTACTTTATTGTTACAAAATTTCAAGGTTTTATAACGCTCCAGTAAAAAGTTACAAGCATTTGTATGTTACAAACTTTGATAGAAGTAGGACATACCGTATAGAAGCTAGGGCCATTTGAAGTTTTATCAGTGTTTGATTTGGGACTCAAGGGTAGCATAGGTTTGAGCGATAGCTTAAATTGACAAGAGGCTCGAGTACTTTATTGTTACAAAATTTCAAGGTTTTATGACGCTCCAGTAAAAAGTTACAAGCATTTGTATGTTGCAAACTTTGATGGGTATAGGACGCACCGTATTGAAGTTAGGGGCCATTCGAAGTTTTATCACTTTTTGATTTTGGAGTCAAAGGTAGCATAGTTATGCGCGATAACTTAAATTGACAAGAAGCACGAGTACTTTATTGTCACAAAATTTCAAGGTTTTATGACGCTCCAGTAAAAAGTTACAAACATTTGTATGTTGCAAAGTTTGATAGGTGTAGGACGTACCGTATAGAAGTTAGGGCCATTTGAAGTTTTATCAGTGTTTGATTTGGGACTCAAAGGTAGCATAGCATTGAGAGATAGCTTAAATTGACAAGAGGCTCGAGTACTTTATTGTTACAAAATTTCAAGGTTTTATGACGCTCCAATAAAAAGTTACAAGCATTTGTATGTTGCAAACTTTGATAGGTATAAGATGCACCGTATAGAAGTTAGGGCCATTTGAAGTTTTATCAGTGTTTATTTTGGGACTCAAGGGTAGCATAGCTTTGAGCGATAGCTTAAATTGACAAGAGGCTCGAGTACTTTATCGTTACAAAATTTCAAGGTTTTATGACGCTCCAGTAAAAAGTTACAGGCATTTGTATGTTGCAAACTTTGATAGGTATAGGACGCACCGTATTGAAGCTAGGGGCCATTTGAAGTTTTATCACTGTTAGATTTTGGAGTCAAAGGTAGCATAGTTATGAGCGATAGCTTAAATTGATAAGAAGTACGAGTACTTTATTGTTACAAAATTTCAAGGTTCTATGACGCTCCAGTAAAAAGTTACAAGCATTTGTATGTTGCAAACTTTGATAGGTGTAGGACGTACCGTATAGAAGTTAGGGCCATTTGAAGTTTTATCAGTGTTTGATTTGGGACTCAACGGTAGCATAGCTTTGAGCGATAACTTAAATTGACAAGAGGCTCGAGTACTTTTTTGTTACAAAGTTGCAAGGTTTTATGACGCTCCAGTAAAAAGTTACAAGCATTTGTATGTTGCAAACTTTGATAGGTATATGACGCACCGTATTGAAGTTAGGGGCCATTTGAAGTTTTATAACTTTTTGATTTTGGAGTCAAGAGTAGCATAGTTATGCGCGATAACTTAAATTTATAAGAAGCACGAGTACTTTATTGTCACAAAATTTCAAGGTTTTATGACGCTCCAGTAAAAAGTTACAAGCATTTGTATGTTGCAAGGTTTGATAGGTGTAGGATGCACCGTATAGAAGTTAGGGCCATTTGAAGTTTTATCAGTGTTTGATTTGGGACTCAAGGGTAGCATAGCATTGAGCGATAGCTTAAATTGACAAGAGGCTCGATATACTTTATTGTTACAAAATTTCAAGGTTCTTTATCGTTCCAGTAAAAAGTTAAAAGCATTTGTAAAATGCAAACTTTTATAGGTGTAGGACGTACCGTATATAAGTTAGGGCAATTTGAAGCTTTATCAGTGTTTGATTTGGGACTCAAGGGTAGCATAGCTTTCAGCGATAGCTTAAATTGACAAGAGGCTCGAGTACTTTATTGTTACAAAATTTCAAGGTTTTATAACGCTCCAGTAAAAAGTTACAAGCATTTGTATGTTACAAACTTTGATAGAAGTAGGACATACCGTATAGAAGCTAGGGCCATTTGAAGTTTTATCAGTGTTTGATTTGGGACTCAAGGGTAGCATAGGTTTGAGCGATAGCTTAAATTGACAAGAGGCTCGAGTACTTTATTGTTACAAAATTTCAAGGTTTTATGACGCTCCAGTAAAAAGTTACAAGCATTTGTATGTTGCAAACTTTGATGGGTATAGGACGCACCGTATTGAAGTTAGGGGCCATTCGAAGTTTTATCACTTTTTGATTTTGGAGTCAAAGGTAGCATAGTTATGCGCGATAACTTAAATTGATAAGAAGCACGAGTACTTTATTGTCACAAAATTTCAAGGTTTTATGACGCTCCAGTAAAAAGTTACAAACATTTGTATGTTGCAAAGTTTGATAGGTGTAGGACGCATCGTATAGAAGTTAGGGCTATTTGAAGTTTTATCAGTGTTTGATTTGGGACTCAAGGGTAGCATAGCTTTGAGCGATAGCTTAAATTGGCAAGAGGCTCGAGTACTTTATTGTTACAAAATTTCAAGGTTCTATGACGCTCCAGTAAAGAGTTAAAAGCATTTGTATGTTGCAAACTTTGATAGGTGTAGGAAGTACCGTATATAAGTTAGGGCCATTTGAAGTTTTATCAGCGTTTGATTTGGGACTCAAGGGGAGCATAGCTTTGAGCGATAGCTTAAATTGACAAGAGGCTTGAGTACTTTATTGTTACAAAATTTCAAGGTTTTATAACGCTCTAGTAAAAAGTTACAAGCATTTGTATGTTGCAAACTTAGATAGATGTAGGACATACCGTATAGAAGTTAGGGCCATTTGAAGTTTTATCAGTGTTTGATTTGGGACTCAAGGGTAGCATAGGTTTGAGCGATAGCTTAAATTGACAAGAGGCTCGAGTACTTTATTGTTACAAAATTTCAAGGTTTTCTGACGCTCCAGTAAAAAGTTACAAGCATTTGTATGTTGCAAACTTTGATAGGTGTCGGACGTACCATATAGAAGTTACGGTCATTTGAAGTTTTATCAATGTTTGCTTTGATAGGTGTAGGACGTACCGAATAGAAGTTAGGACCATTTGAAGTTTTTTCAGTGTTTGATTTGGGACTCAAGGGTAGCATAGCTTTGAGCGATAGCTGAAATTGACAAGAGGCTCGAGTACTTTATTGATACAAAATTTCTAGGTTTTATGACGCTCCAGTAAAAAGTTACAAGCATTTGTATGTTTTGCAAACTTTGATAGGAGTAGCACGTACCGTATAGAAGTTAGGGCCATTTGAAGTTTTATCAGTTTTTGATTTGGGACTCAAGGGTAGCATAGCTTTGAGCGATAGCTTAAATTGACAAGAGGCTCGAGTACTTTATTGTTACAAAATTTCAAGGTTTTATGCCGCTCCAGTAAAAAGTTACAACCATTTGAATGTTGCAAACTTTGATAGGTGTAGGACGTACCGTATAGAAGTTAGTGCCATTTGAGGTTTTATCAGTGTTTGATTTGGGACTCAAGGGTAGCATAGCTTTGAGCGATAGCTTAAATTGACAAGATGCTCGAGTACTTTATTGTTACAAAGTTTCAAGGTTTTATGACGCTCCAGTAAAAAGTTAGAAGCATTTGTATGTTGCAAACTTAGATAGGTATAGGACGCACGGTATTGAAGTTAGGGGCCATTTAAAGTTTTATCAGTGTGTGATTTGGGACTTAAGGGTAGCATAGCTTTGAGCGATTGCTTAAATTGATAAGAGGCTCGAGTACTTTATTGTTACAAAATTTCAAGGTTATATGACGCTCCAGTAAAAAGTTACAAGCATTTGAATGTTGCAAGCTTTAATAGGTGTAGGACGTACCGTATAGAAGTTAGGACCATTTGAAGTGTTATCAGTGTTTGATCTGGGACTAAAGGGTAGCAAAGCTTTAAAGGATAGCTTAAATTGACAAGAGGCTCGAGTACTTTATTGTTACAAAATTTCAAGGTTTTATGAAGCTCCAGTAAAAAGTTACAAGCATTTGTATGTTGCAAACTTTGATAGGTGTAGGAGGTACCGTATAGAAGTTAGGGCCATTTGAAGTTTTATCAGTGTTTGATTTGGGACTCAAGGGTAGCATAGCTTTGAGCGATAGCTCAAATTGACAAGAGGCTCGAGTACTTTTTTGTTACAAAATTTCAAGGTTTTATGACGCTCCAGTAAAAAGTTACAAGCATTTGTATGTTGCAAACTTTGATAGGTGTAGGACGTACCGTATAGAAGTTAGGGCCATTTAAAGTTTAATCAGTGTTTGATTTGGGACTCAAGGGTAGCATAGCTTTGAGCGATAGCTTAAATTGACAAGAGGCTCGAGAACTTTATTGTTACAAAATTTCAAGGTTTTATGAAGCTCCAGTAAAAAGTTACAAGCATTTGTATGTTGCAAACTTTGATAGGTGTCGGACGTACCATTTAGAAGTTAGGGCCATTTGAAGTTTTATCAGTGTTTGATTTGGGACTCAAGGGTAGCTTAGCTTTGAGCGATAGCTTAAATTGACAAGAGGCTCGCGTACTTTATTGTCACAAAATTTCAAGGTTTTATGACGCTCCAGTAAAAAGTTACAAGCATTCGTATGTTGCAAACTTTGATAGGTGTAGGACGTACCGTATAGAAGTTAGGGCTATTTGAAGTTTTATCAGTGTTTGATTTGGGACTCAAGGGTAGCATAGCTTTGAGCGATAGATCAAATTGACAAGAGACTCGAGTACGTTTTTGTTACAAAATTTTCAGGTTTTATGACGCTCCAGTAAAAAAGTTACAAGCATTTGTATGTTGCAAACTTTGATAGGTGTAGGACGTATCGTATAGAAGTTAGGGCCATTTAAAGTTTAATCAGTGTTTGATTTGGGACTCAAGGGTAACATAGCTTTGAGCGATAGCTTAAATTGACAAGAGGCTCGAGTACTTTATTGTTACAAAATTTCAAGGTTTTATGAAGCTCCAGTAAAAAGTGGCAAGCATTTGTATGTTGCAAACTTTGATAGGTGTAGGACGTACCATTTAGAAGTTAGGGCCATTTGAAGTTTTATCAGTGTTTGATTTGGGACTCAAGAGTAGCTTAGCTTTGAGCGATAGCTTAAATTGACAAGAGGCTCGAGTACTTTATTGTCACAAGATTTCAATGTTTTATGACGCTCCAGTAAAATGTTACAAGCATTTGTATGTTGCAAAGTTTGATAGGTGTAGCACGCACCGTATAGAAGTTAGGGCCATTTGAAGTTTTATCAGTGTTTGATTTGGGACTCAAGGGTAGCATAGCTTTGAGCGATAGCTTAAATTGACAAGAGGCTCGAGTACTTTATTGTTACAAAATTTCAAGGTTATATGACGCTCCAGTAAAAAGTTACAAGCATTTGTATGTTGCAAACTTTGATAGGTGTAGGAAGTACCGTATATAAGTTAGGGCCATTTGAAGTTTTTCAGCGTTTGATTTGGGACTCAAGGGGAGCATAGCTTTGAGCGATAGCTTAAATTGACAAGAGGCTTGAGTACTTTATTGTTACAAAATTTCAAGGTTTTATAACGCTCTAGTAAAAAGTTACAAGCATTTGTATGTTGCAAACTTAGATAGATGTAGGACATACCGTATAGAAGTTAGGGCCATTTGAAGTTTTATCAGTGTTTGATTTGGGACTCAAGGGTAGCATAGGTTTGAGCGATAGCTTAAATTGACAAGAGGCTCGAGTACTTTATTGTTACAAAATTTCAAGGTTTTATGACGCTCCAGTAAAAAGTTACAAGCATTTGTATGTTGCAAACTTTGATAGGTGTAGGACGTACCATATAGAAGTTACGGTCATTTGAAGTTTTATCAATGTTTGCTTTGATAGGTGTAGGACGTACCGAATAGAAGTTAGGACCATTTGAAGTTTTTTCAGTGTTTGATTTGGGACTCAAGGGTAGCATAGCTTTGAGCGATAGCTGAAATTGACAAGAGGCTCGAGTACTTTATTGATACAAAATTTCTAGGTTTTATGACGCTCCAGTAAAAAGTTACAAGCATTTGTATGTTTTGCAAACTTTGATAGGAGTAGCACGTACCGTATAGAAGTTAGGGCCATTTGAAGTTTTATCAGTTTTTGATTTGGGACTCAAGGGTAGCATAGCTTTGAGCGATAGCTTAAATTGACAAGAGGCTCGAGTACTTTATTGTTACAAAATTTCAAGGTTTTATGCCGCTCCAGTAAAAAGTTACAACCATTTGAATGTTGCAAACTTTGATAGGTGTAGGACGTACCGTATAGAAGTTAGTGCCATTTGAGGTTTTATCAGTGTTTGATTTGGGACTCAAGGGTAGCATAGCTTTGAGCGATAGCTTAAATTGACAAGATGCTCGAGTACTTTATTGTTACAAAGTTTCAAGGTTTTATGACGCTCCAGTAAAAAGTTAGATGCATTTGTATGTTGCAAACTTAGATAGGTATAGGACGCACGGTATTGAAGTTAGGGGCCATTTAAAGTTTTATCAGTGTGTGATTTGGGACTTAAGGGTAGCATAGCTTTGAGCGATTGCTTAAATTGATAAGAGGCTCGAGTACTTTATTGTTACAAAATTTCAAGGTTATATGACGCTCCAGTAAAAAGTTACAAGCATTTGAATGTTGCAAGCTTTAATAGGTGTAGGACGTACCGTATAGAAGTTAGGACCATTTGAAGTGTTATCAGTGTTTGATCTGGGACTAAAGGGTAGCAAAGCTTTAAAGGATAGCTTAAATTGACAAGAGGCTCGAGTACTTTATTGTTACAAAATTTCAAGGTTTTATGAAGCTCCAGTAAAAAGTTACAAGCATTTGTATGTTGCAAACTTTGATAGGTGTAGGAGGTACCGTATAGAAGTTAGGGCCATTTGAAGTTTTATCAGTGTTTGATTTGGGACTCAAGGGTAGCATAGCTTTGAGCGATAGCTCAAATTGACAAGAGGCTCGAGTACTTTTTTGTTACAAAATTTCAAGGTTTTATGACGCTCCCGTAAAAAGTTACAAGCATTTGTATGTTGCAAACTTTGATAGGTGTAGGACGTACCGTATAGAAGTTAGGGCCATTTAAAGTTTAATCAGTGTTTGATTTGGGACTCAAGGGTAGCATAGCTTTGAGCGATAGCTTAAATTGACAAGAGGCTCGAGAACTTTATTGTTACAAAATTTCAAGGTTTTATGAAGCTCCAGTAAAAAGTTACAAGCATTTGTATGTTGCAAACTTTGATAGGTGTAGGACGTACCGTATAGAAGTTAGGGCCATTTGAAGTTTTATCAGTGTTTGATTTGGGACTCAAGGGTAGCTTAGCTTTGAGCGATAGCTTAAATTGACAAGAGGCTCGCGTACTTTATTGTCACAAAATTTCAAGGTTTTATGACGCTCCAGTAAAAAGTTACAAGCATTCGTATGTTGCAAACTTTGATAGGTGTAGGACGTACCGTATAGAAGTTAGGGCCATTTGAAGTTTTATCAGTGTTTGATTTGGGACTCAAGGGTAGCATAGCTTTGAGCGATAGATCAAATTGACAAGAGACTCGAGTACGTTTTTGTTACAAAATTTTCAGGTTTTATGACGCTCCAGTAAAAAAGTTACAAGCATTTGTATGTTGCAAACTTTGATAGGTGTAGGACGTACCGTATAGAAGTTAGGGCCATTTAAAGTTTAATCAGTGTTTGATTTGGGACTCAAGGGTAACATAGCTTTGAGCGATAGCTTAAATTGACAAGAGGCTCGAGAACTTTATTGTTACAAAATTTCAAGGTTTTATGAAGCTCCAGTAAAAAGTTGCAAGCATTTGTATGTTGCAAACTTTGATAGGTGTAGGACGTACCATTTAGAAGTTAGGGCCATTTGAAGTTTTATCAGTGTTTGATTTGGGACTCAAGAGTAGCTTAGCTTTGAGCGATAGCTTAAATTGACAAGAGGCTCGAGTACTTTATTGTCACAAGATTTCAATGTTTTATGACGCTCCAGTAAAATGTTACAAGCATTTGTATGTTGCAAAGTTTGATAGGTGTAGCACGCACCGTATAGAAGTTAGGGCCATTTGAAGTTTTATCAGTGTTTGATTTGGGACTCAAGGGTAGCATAGCTTTGAGCGATAGCTTAAATTGGCAAGAGGCTCGAGTACTTTATTGTTACAAAATTTCAAGGTTATATGACGCTCCAGTAAAAAGTTACAAGCATTTGTATGTTGCAAACTTTGATAGGTATAAGATACACCGTATAGAAGTTAGGGCCATTTGAAGTTTTATCAGTGTTTGATTTGTAACTCAAGGGTAGCATAGCTTTGAGCGATAGCTTAAATTGACAAGAGGCTCGAATACTTTATTGTTACAAAATTTCAAGGTTTTATGACGCTCCAGTAAAAAGTTACAAGCATTTGTATGTTGCAAACTTTGATAGGTATGCACCGTATTGAAGTTAGGTGTAGGACGTACCGTATAGAAGTTAGGGCCATTTGAAGTTTTATCAGTGTTTGATTTGGGACTCAAGGGTAGCATAGTTATGAGCGATAACTTAAATTGACAAGAGGCTCGAGTACTTTATTGTTACAAAATTTCAAGGTTTTATGCCGCTCCAGTAAAAAGTTACAACCATTTGAATGTTGCAAACTTTGATAGGTGTAGGACGTACCGTATAGAAGTTAGGGCCATTTAAAGTTTAATCAGTGTTTGATTTGGGACTCAAGGGTAACATAGCTTTGAGCGATAGCTTAAATTGACAAGAGGCTCGAGAACTTTATTGTTACAAAATTTCAAGGTTTTATGAAGCTCCAGTAAAAAGTGGCAAGCATTTGTATGTTGCAAACTTTAATAGGTGTAGGACGTACCATTTAGAAGTTAGGGCCATTTGAAGTTTTATCAGTGTTTGATTTGGGACTCAAGAGTAGCTTAGCTTTGAGCGATAGCTTAAATTGACAAGAGGCTCGAGTACTTTATTGTCACAAGATTTCAATGTTTTATGACGCTCCAGTAAAATGTTACAAGCATTTGTATGTTGCAAAGTTTGATAGGTGTAGCACGCACCGTATAGAAGTTAGGGCCATTTGAAGTTTTATCAGTGTTTGATTTGGGACTCAAGGGTAGCATAGCTTTGAGCGATAGCTTAAATTGGCAAGAGGCTCGAGTACTTTATTGTTACAAAATTTCAAGGTTATATGACGCTCCAGTAAAAAGTTACAAGCATTTGTATGTTGCAAACTTTGATAGGTGTAGGAAGTACCGTATATAAGTTAGGGCCATTTGAAGTTTTTCAGCGTTTGATTTGGGACTCAAGGGGAGCATAGCTTTGAGCGATAGCTTAAATTGACAAGAGGCTTGAGTACTTTATTGTTACAAAATTTCAAGGTTTTATAACGCTCTAGTAAAAAGTTACAAGCATTTGTATGTTGCAAACTTAGATAGATGTAGGACATACCGTATAGAAGTTAGGGCCATTTGAAGTTTTATCAGTGTTTGATTTGGGACTCAAGGGTAGCATAGGTTTGAGCGATAGCTTAAATTGACAAGAGGCTCGAGTACTTTATTGTTACAAAATTTCAAGGTTTTATGACGCTCCAGTAAAAAGTTACAAGCATTTGTATGTTGCAAACTTTGATAGGTGTAGGACGTACCATATAGAAGTTACGGTCATTTGAAGTTTTATCAATGTTTGCTTTGATAGGTGTAGGACGTACCGAATAGAAGTTAGGACCATTTGAAGTTTTTTCAGTGTTTGATTTGGGACTCAAGGGTAGCATAGCTTTGAGCGATAGCTGAAATTGACAAGAGGCTCGAGTACTTTATTGATACAAAATTTCTAGGTTTTATGACGCTCCAGTAAAAAGTTACAAGCATTTGTATGTTTTGCAAACTTTGATAGGAGTAGCACGTACCGTATAGAAGTTAGGGCCATTTGAAGTTTTATCAGTTTTTGATTTGGGACTCAAGGGTAGCATAGCTTTGAGCGATAGCTTAAATTGACAAGAGGCTCGAGTACTTTATTGTTACAAAATTTCAAGGTTTTATGCCGCTCCAGTAAAAAGTTACAACCATTTGAATGTTGCAAACTTTGATAGGTGTAGGACGTACCGTATAGAAGTTAGTGCCATTTGAGGTTTTATCAGTGTTTGATTTGGGACTCAAGGGTAGCATAGCTTTGAGCGATAGCTTAAATTGACAAGATGCTCGAGTACTTTATTGTTACAAAGTTTCATGGTTTTATGACGCTCCAGTAAAAAGTTAGAAGCATTTGTATGTTGCAAACTTAGATAGGTATAGGACGCACGGTATTGAAGTTAGGGGCCATTTAAAGTTTTATCAGTGTGTGATTTGGGACTTAAGGGTAGCATAGCTTTGAGCGATTGCTTAAATTGATAAGAGGCTCGAGTACTTTATTGTTACAAAATTTCAAGGTTATATGACGCTCCAGTAAAAAGTTACAAGCATTTGAATGTTGCAAGCTTTAATAGGTGTAGGACGTACCGTATAGAAGTTAGGACCATTTGAAGTGTTATCAGTGTTTGATCTGGGACTAAAGGGTAGCAAAGCTTTAAAGGATAGCTTAAATTGACAAGAGGCTCGAGTACTTTATTGTTACAAAATTTCAAGGTTTTATGAAGCTCCAGTAAAAAGTTACAAGCATTTGTATGTTGCAAACTTTGATAGGTGTAGGAGGTACCGTATAGAAGTTAGGGCCATTTGAAGTTTTATCAGTGTTTGATTTGGGACTCAAGGGTAGCATAGCTTTGAGCGATAGCTCAAATTGACAAGAGGCTCGAGTACTTTTTTGTTACAAAATTTCAAGGTTTTATGACGCTCCAGTAAAAAGTTACAAGCATTTGTATGTTGCAAACTTTGATAGGTGTAGGACGTACCGTATAGAAGTTAGGGCCATTTAAAGTTTAATCAGTGTTTGATTTGGGACTCAAGGGTAGCATAGCTTTGAGCGATAGCTTAAATTGACAAGAGGCTCGAGAACTTTATTGTTACAAAATTTCAAGGTTTTATGAAGCTCCAGTAAAAAGTTACAAGCATTTGTATGTTGCAAACTTTGATAGGTGTAGGACGTACCATTTAGAAGTTAGGGCCATTTGAAGTTTTATCAGTGTTTGATTTGGGACTCAAGGGTAGCTTAGCTTTGAGCGATAGCTTAAATTGACAAGAGGCTCGCGTACTTTATTGTCACAAAATTTCAAGGTTTTATGACGCTCCAGTAAAAAGTTACAAGCATTCGTATGTTGCAAACTTTGATAGGTGTAGGACGTACCGTATAGAAGTTAGGGCTATTTGAAGTTTTATCAGTGTTTGATTTGGGACTCAAGGGTAGCATAGCTTTGAGCGATAGATCAAATTGACAAGAGACTCGAGTACGTTTTTGTTACAAAATTTTCAGGTTTTATGACGCTCCAGTAAAAAAGTTACAAGCATTTGTATGTTGCAAACTTTGATAGGTGTAGGACGTACCGTATAGAAGTTAGGGCCATTTAAAGTTTAATCAGTGTTTGATTTGGGACTCAAGGGTAACATAGCTTTGAGCGATAGCTTAAATTGACAAGAGGCTCGAGAACTTTATTGTTACAAAATTTCAAGGTTTTATGAAGCTCCAGTAAAAAGTGGCAAGCATTTGTATGTTGCAAACTTTGATAGGTGTAGGACGTACCATTTAGAAGTTAGGGCCATTTGAAGTTTTATCAGTGTTTGATTTGGGACTCAAGAGTAGCTTAGCTTTGAGCGATAGCTTAAATTGACAAGAGGCTCGAGTACTTTATTGTCACAAGATTTCAATGTTTTATGACGCTCCAGTAAAATGTTACAAGCATTTGTATGTTGCAAAGTTTGATAGGTGTAGCACGCACCGTATAGAAGTTAGGGCCATTTGAAGTTTTATCAGTGTTTGATTTGGGACTCAAGGGTAGCATAGCTTTGAGCGATAGCTTAAATTGGCAAGAGGCTCGAGTACTTTATTGTTACAAAATTTCAAGGTTTTATGAAGCTCCAGTAAAAAGTTACAAGCATTTGTATGTTGCAAACTTTGATAGGTGTAGGAGGTACCGTATAGAAGTTAGGGCCATTTGAAGTTTTATCAGTGTTTGATTTGGGACTCAAGGGTAGCATAGCTTTGAGCGATAGCTCAAATTGACAAGAGGCTCGAGTACTTTTTTGTTACAAAATTTCAAGGTTTTATGACGCTCCAGTAAAAAGTTACAAGCATTTGTATGTTGCAAACTTTGATAGGTGTAGGACGTACCGTATAGAAGTTAGGGCCACTTAAAGTTTAATCAGTGTTTGATTTGGGACTCAAGGGTAGCATAGCTTTGAGCGATAGCTTAAATTGACAAGAGGCTCGAGAACTTTATTGTTACAAAATTTCAAGGTTTTATGAAGCTCCAGTAAAAAGTTACAAGCATTTGTATGTTGCAAACTTTGATAGGTGTAGGACGTACCATTTAGAAGTTAGGGCCATTTGAAGTTTTATCAGTGTTTGATTTGGGACTCAAGGGTAGCTTAGCTTTGAGCGATAGCTTAAATTGACAAGAGGCTCGCGTACTTTATTGTCACAAAATTTCAAGGTTTTATGACGCTCCAGTAAAAAGTTACAAGCATTCGTATGTTGCAAACTTTGATAGGTGTAGGACGTACCGTATAGAAGTTAGGGCTATTTGAAGTTTTATCAGTGTTTGATTTGGGACTCAAGGGTAGCATAGCTTTGAGCGATAGATCAAATTGACAAGAGACTCGAGTACGTTTTTGTTACAAAATTTTCAGGTTTTATGACGCTCCAGTAAAAAAGTTACAAGCATTTGTATGTTGCAAACTTTGATAGGTGTAGGACGTACCGTATAGAAGTTAGGGCCATTTAAAGTTTAATCAGTGTTTGATTTGGGACTCAAGGGTAACATAGCTTTGAGCGATAGCTTAAATTGACAAGAGGCTCGAGAACTTTATTGTTACAAAATTTCAAGGTTTTATGAAGCTCCAGTAAAAAGTGGCAAGCATTTGTATGTTGCAAACTTTGATAGGTGTAGGACGTACCATTTAGAAGTTAGGGCCATTTGAAGTTTTATCAGTGTTTGATTTGGGACTCAAGAGTAGCTTAGCTTTGAGCGATAGCTTAAATTGACAAGAGGCTCGAGTACTTTATTGTCACAAGATTTCAATGTTTTATGACGCTCCAGTAAAATGTTACAAGCATTTGTATGTTGCAAAGTTTGATAGGTGTAGCACGCACCGTATAGAAGTTAGGGCCATTTGAAGTTTTATCAGTGTTTGATTTGGGACTCAAGGGTAGCATAGCTTTGAGCGATAGCTTAAATTGGCAAGAGGCTCGAGTACTTTATTGTTACAAAATTTCAAGGTTATATGACGCTCCAGTAAAAAGTTACAAGCATTTGTATGTTGCAAACTTTGATAGGTGTAGGAAGTACCGTATATAAGTTAGGGCCATTTGAAGTTTTTCAGCGTTTGATTTGGGACTCAAGGGGAGCATAGCTTTGAGCGATAGCTTAAATTGACAAGAGGCTTGAGTACTTTATTGTTACAAAATTTCAAGGTTTTATAACGCTCTAGTAAAAAGTTACAAGCATTTGTATGTTGCAAACTTAGATAGATGTAGGACATACCGTATAGAAGTTAGGGCCATTTGAAGTTTTATCAGTGTTTGATTTGGGACTCAAGGGTAGCATAGGTTTGAGCGATAGCTTAAATTGACAAGAGGCTCGAGTACTTTATTGTTACAAAATTTCAAGGTTTTATGACGCTCCAGTAAAAAGTTACAAGCATTTGTATGTTGCAAACTTTGATAGGTGTAGGACGTACCATATAGAAGTTACGGTCATTTGAAGTTTTATCAATGTTTGCTTTGATAGGTGTAGGACGTACCGAATAGAAGTTAGGACCATTTGAAGTTTTTTCAGTGTTTGATTTGGGACTCAAGGGTAGCATAGCTTTGAGCGATAGCTGAAATTGACAAGAGGCTCGAGTACTTTATTGATACAAAATTTCTAGGTTTTATGACGCTCCAGTAAAAAGTTACAAGCATTTGTATGTTTTGCAAACTTTGATAGGAGTAGCACGTACCGTATAGAAGTTAGGGCCATTTGAAGTTTTATCAGTTTTTGATTTGGGACTCAAGGGTAGCATAGCTTTGAGCGATAGCTTAAATTGACAAGAGGCTCGAGTACTTTATTGTTACAAAATTTCAAGGTTTTATGCCGCTCCAGTAAAAAGTTACAACCATTTGAATGTTGCAAACTTTGATAGGTGTAGGACGTACCGTATAGAAGTTAGTGCCATTTGAGGTTTTATCAGTGTTTGATTTGGGACTCAAGGGTAGCATAGCTTTGAGCGATAGCTTAAATTGACAAGATGCTCGAGTACTTTATTGTTACAAAGTTTCAAGGTTTTATGACGCTCCAGTAAAAAGTTAGATGCATTTGTATGTTGCAAACTTAGATAGGTATAGGACGCACGGTATTGAAGTTAGGGGCCATTTAAAGTTTTATCAGTGTGTGATTTGGGACTTAAGGGTAGCATAGCTTTGAGCGATTGCTTAAATTGATAAGAGGCTCGAGTACTTTATTGTTACAAAATTTCAAGGTTATATGACGCTCCAGTAAAAAGTTACAAGCATTTGAATGTTGCAAGCTTTAATAGGTGTAGGACGTACCGTATAGAAGTTAGGACCATTTGAAGTGTTATCAGTGTTTGATCTGGGACTAAAGGGTAGCAAAGCTTTAAAGGATAGCTTAAATTGACAAGAGGCTCGAGTACTTTATTGTTACAAAATTTCAAGGTTTTATGAAGCTCCAGTAAAAAGTTACAAGCATTTGTATGTTGCAAACTTTGATAGGTGTAGGAGGTACCGTATAGAAGTTAGGGCCATTTGAAGTTTTATCAGTGTTTGATTTGGGACTCAAGGGTAGCATAGCTTTGAGCGATAGCTCAAATTGACAAGAGGCTCGAGTACTTTTTTGTTACAAAATTTCAAGGTTTTATGACGCTCCCGTAAAAAGTTACAAGCATTTGTATGTTGCAAACTTTGATAGGTGTAGGACGTACCGTATAGAAGTTAGGGCCATTTAAAGTTTAATCAGTGTTTGATTTGGGACTCAAGGGTAGCATAGCTTTGAGCGATAGCTTAAATTGACAAGAGGCTCGAGAACTTTATTGTTACAAAATTTCAAGGTTTTATGAAGCTCCAGTAAAAAGTTACAAGCATTTGTATGTTGCAAACTTTGATAGGTGTAGGACGTACCATTTAGAAGTTAGGGCCATTTGAAGTTTTATCAGTGTTTGATTTGGGACTCAAGGGTAGCTTAGCTTTGAGCGATAGCTTAAATTGACAAGAGGCTCGCGTACTTTATTGTCACAAAATTTCAAGGTTTTATGACGCTCCAGTAAAAAGTTACAAGCATTCGTATGTTGCAAACTTTGAGAGGTGTAGGACGTACCGTATAGAAGTTAGGGCTATTTGAAGTTTTATCAGTGTTTGATTTGGGACTCAAGGGTAGCATAGCTTTGAGCGATAGATCAAATTGACAAGAGACTCGAGTACGTTTTTGTTACAAAATTTTCAGGTTTTATGACGCTCCAGTAAAAAAGTTACAAGCATTTGTATGTTGCAAACTTTGATAGGTGTAGGACGTACCGTATAGAAGTTAGGGCCATTTAAAGTTTAATCAGTGTTTGATTTGGGACTCAAGGGTAACATAGCTTTGAGCGATAGCTTAAATTGACAAGAGGCTCGAGAACTTTATTGTTACAAAATTTCAAGGTTTTATGAAGCTCCAGTAAAAAGTTGCAAGCATTTGTATGTTGCAAACTTTGATAGGTGTAGGACGTACCATTTAGAAGTTAGGGCCATTTGAAGTTTTATCAGTGTTTGATTTGGGACTCAAGAGTAGCTTAGCTTTGAGCGATAGCTTAAATTGACAAGAGGCTCGAGTACTTTATTGTCACAAGATTTCAATGTTTTATGACGCTCCAGTAAAATGTTACAAGCATTTGTATGTTGCAAAGTTTGATAGGTGTAGCACGCACCGTATAGAAGTTAGGGCCATTTGAAGTTTTATCAGTGTTTGATTTGGGACTCAAGGGTAGCATAGCTTTGAGCGATAGCTTAAATTGGCAAGAGGCTCGAGTACTTTATTGTTACAAAATTTCAAGGTTATATGACGCTCCAGTAAAAAGTTACAAGCATTTGTATGTTGCAAACTTTGATAGGTATAAGATACACCGTATAGAAGTTAGGGCCATTTGAAGTTTTATCAGTGTTTGATTTGTAACTCAAGGGTAGCATAGCTTTGAGCGATAGCTTAAATTGACAAGAGGCTCGAATACTTTATTGTTACAAAATTTCAAGGTTTTATGACGCTCCAGTAAAAAGTTACAAGCATTTGTATGTTGCAAACTTTGATAGGTATGCACCGTATTGAAGTTAGGTGTAGGACGTACCGTATAGAAGTTAGGGCCATTTGAAGTTTTATCAGTGTTTGATTTGGGACTCAAGGGTAGCATAGTTATGAGCGATAACTTAAATTGACAAGAGGCTCGAGTACTTTATTGTTACAAAATTTCAAGGTTTTATGCCGCTCCAGTAAAAAGTTACAAGCATTTGAATGTTGCAAACTTTGATAGGTGTAGGACGTACCGTATAGAAGTTAGTGCCATTTGAGGTTTTATCAGTGTTTGATTTGGGACTCAAGGGTAGCATAGCTTTGAGCGATAGCTTAAATTGACAAGATGCTCGAGTACTTTATTGTTACAAAGTTTCAAGGTTTTATGACGCTCCAGTAAAAAGTTAGAAGCATTTGTATGTTGCAAACTTAGATAGGTATAGGACGCACGGTATTGAAGTTAGGGGCCATTTAAAGTTTTATCAGTGTGTGATTTGGGACTTAAGGGTAGCATAGCTTTGAGCGATTGCTTAAATTGATAAGAGGCTCGAGTACTTTATTGTTACAAAATTTCAAGGTTATATGACGCTCCAGTAAAAAGTTACAAGCATTTGAATGTTGCAAGCTTTAATAGGTGTAGGACGTACCGTATAGAAGTTAGGACCATTTGAAGTGTTATCAGTGTTTGATCTGGGACTAAAGGGTAGCAAAGCTTTAAAGGATAGCTTAAATTGACAAGAGGCTCGAGAACTTTATTGTTACAAAATTTCAAGGTTTTATGAAGCTCCAGTAAAAAGTTACAAGCATTTGTATGTTGCAAACTTTGATAGGTGTAGGAGGTACCGTATAGAAGTTAGGGCCATTTGAAGTTTTATCAGTGTTTGATTTGGAACTCAAGGGTAGCATAGCTTTGAGCGATAGCTCAAATTGACAAGAGGCTCGAGTACTTTTTTGTTACAAAATTTCAAGGTTTTATGACGCTACAGTAAAAAGTTACAAGCATTTGTATGTTGCAAACTTTGATAGGTGTAGGACGTACCGTATAGAAGTTAGGGCCATTTAAAGTTTAATCAGTGTTTGATTTGGGACTCAAGGGTAGCATAGCTTTGAGCGATAGCTTAAATTGACAAGAGGCTCGAGAACTTTATTGTTACAAAATTTCAAGGTTTTATGAAGCTCCAGTAAAAAGTTACAAGCATTTGTATGTTGCAAACTTTGATAGGTGTAGGACGTACCATTTAGAAGTTAGGGCCATTTGAAGTTTTATCAGTGTTTGATTTGGGACTCAAGGGTAGCTTAGCTTTGAGCGATAGCTTAAATTGACAAGAGGCTCGCGTACTTTATTGTCACAAAATTTCAAGGTTTTATGACGCTCCAGTAAAAAGTTACAAGCATTCGTATGTTGCAAACTTTGATAGGTGTAGGACGTACCGTATAGAAGTTAGGGCTATTTGAAGTTTTATCAGTGTTTGATTTGGGACTCAAAGGTAGCATAGCTTTGAGCGATAGATCAAATTGACAAGAGACTCGAGTACGTTTTTGTTACAAAATTTCCAGGTTTTATGACGCTCCAGTAAAAAAGTTACAAGCATTTGTATGTTGCAAACTTTGATAGGTGTAAGACGTACCGTATAGAAGTTAGGGCCATTTAAAGTTTAATCAGTGTTTGATTTGGGACTCAAGGGTAACATAGCTTTGAGCGATAGCTTAAATTGACAAGAGGCTCGAGAACTTTATTGTTACAAAATTTCAAGGTTTTATGAAGCTCCAGTAAAAAGTTGCAAGCATTTGTATGTTGCAAACTTTGATAGGTGTAGGACGTACCATTTAGAAGTTAGGGCCATTTGAAGTTTTATCAGTGTTTGATTTGGGACTCAAGAGTAGCTTAGCTTTGAGCGATAGCTTAAATTGACAAGAGGCTGGAGTACTTTATTGTCACAAGATTTCAATGTTTTATGACGCTCCAGTAAAATGTTACAAGCATTTGTATGTTACAAAGTTTGATAGGTGTAGCACGCACCGTATAGAAGTTAGGGCCATTTGAAGTTTTATCAGTGTTTGATTTGGGACTCAAGGGTAGCATAGCTTTGAGCGATAGCTTAAATTGGCAAGAGGCTCGAGTACTTTATTGTTACAAAATTTCAAGGTTATATGACGCTCCAGTAAAAAGTTACAAGCATTTGAATGTTGCAAACTTTGATAGGTGTAGGACGTACCGTATAGAAGTTAGGGCCATTTGAAGTTTTATCAGTGTTTTTGATTTGGGACTCAAGGGTAGCATAGTTATGAGCGATAACTTAAATTGATAGGAAGCACGAGTACTTTATTGTTACAAAATTTCAAGGTTTTATGCCGCTCCAGTAAAAAGTTAGAAGCATTTGTATGTTGCAAAGTTTGATAGGTGTAGGACATACCGTATAGAAGTTAGGGCCATTTGAAGTTTTATCAGTGTTTGATTTGGGACTCAAGGGTAGCATAGTTGTGAGCGATAATTTAAATTGATAAGAAGCACGAGTACTTTATTGTCACAAAATTTCAAGTTTTTATGACGCTCCAGTAAAAAGTTTCAAGCATTTGTATGTTGCAAACTTTGATAGGTGTAGGACGTACCGTATAGAAGTTAGGGCCATTTAAAGTTTAATCAGTGTTTGATTTGGGACTCAAGGGTCGCATAGCTTTGAGCGATAGTTTAAATTGACAAGAGGCTCGAGTACTTTATTGTTACAAAATTTTAAGGTTCTATGACGCTCCAGTAAAAAGTTACAAGCATTTTTTGTATGTTGCAAACTTTGATAGGTGTAGGACGTACCGTATAGAAGTTTGGGCCATTTGAAGTGTTATCAGTGTTTGATTTAAGACTCAAGGGTAGCATAGCTTTGAGCGATAGCTTAAATTGACAAGAAACTCGAGTACTTTATTGTTACAAAATTTCAAGGTTCTACGCCGCTCCAGTAAAAAGTTACAAGAATTTGTATGTTGCAAACTTTGATAGGTGTAGGACGTACCGTATAGAAGTTAGGGCCATTTGAAGTTTTATCAGTGTTTGATTTGGGACTCAAGGGTAGCATAGCTTTGAGCGATAGCTTAAATTGACAAGAGGCTCGAGTACTTTATTGTTACAAAATTTCAAGGTTTTATGCCGCTCCAGTAAAAAGTTACAAGCATTTGAATGTTGCAAACTTTGATAGGTGTAGGACGTACCGTATAGAAGTTAGTGCCATTTGAAGTTTTATCAGTGTTTGATTTGGGACTCAAGGGTAGCATAGCTTTGAGCGATAGCTTAAATTGACAAGATGCTCGAGTACTTTATTTTTACAAAGTTTCAAGGTTTTATGAGGCTCCAGTAAAAAGTTACAAGCATTTGTATGTTGTAAACTTTGATAGGTATAGGACGCACGGTATTGAAGTTAGGGGCCATTTGAAGTTTTATAAGTGTTTGATTTTGGAGTCAAGGGTAGCATAGTTATGAGCGTTAGTTTAAATTGACAAGAGGCTCGAATACTTTATTGTTACAAAATTTCAAGGTTCTATGACGCTCCAGTAAAAAGTTACAAGAATTTGTATGTTGCAAACTTTGATAGGTGTAGGACGGACCGTATAGAAGTTAGGGCCATTTAAAGTTTTATCAGTGTTTGATTTGGGACTCAAGGGTAGCATAGCTTTGAGCGATAGCTTAAATTGACAAGAGGCTCGAGTACTTTATTGTTACAAAATTTCAAGTTTATATGACGCTCCAGTAAAAAGTTACAAGCATTTGAATGTTGCAAGCTTTGATAGGTGTAGGACGTACCGTATAGAAGTTAGGACCATTTGAAGTGTTATCAGTGATTGATCTGGGACTAAAGGGTAGCAAAGCTTAAAGGATAGCTTAAATTGACAAGAGGCTCGAGTACTTTATTGTTACAAAATTTCAATTTTTTATGACGCTCCAGTAAAAAGTTACAAGCATTTGAATGTTGCAAACTTTGATAGGTGTAGGACGTACCGTATAGAAGTTAGGGCCATTTGAAGTGTTATCAGTGTTTGATTTAAGACTCAAGGGTAGCATAGCTTTGAGCGATAGCTTAAATTGACAAGAAACTCGAGTACTTTATTGTTACAAAATTTCAAGGTTCTAAGCCGCTCCAGTAAAAAGTTACAAGAATTTGTATGTTGCAAACTTTGATAGGTGTAGGACGTACCGTATAGAAGTTAGGGCCATTTGAAGTTTTATCAGTGTTTGATTTGGGACTCAAGGGTAGCATAGCTTTGAGCGATAGCTTAAATTGACAAGAGGCTCGAGTACTTTATTGTTACAAAATTTCAAGGTTTTATGCCGCTCCAGTAAAAAGTTACAAGCATTTGAATGTTGCAAACTTTGATAGGTGTAGGACGTACCGTATAGAAGTTAGTGCCATTTGAAGTTTTATCAGTGTTTGATTTGGGACTCAAGGGTAGCATAGCTTTGAGCGATAGCTTAAATTGACAAGATGCTCGAGTACTTTATTTTTACAAAGTTTCAAGGTTTTATGAGGCTCCAGTAAAAAGTTACAAGCATTTGTATGTTGTAAACTTTGATAGGTATAGGACGCACGGTATTGAAGTTAGGGGCCATTTGAAGTTTTATAAGTGTTTGATTTTGGAGTCAAGGGTAGCATAGTTTTGAGCGATAGTTTAAATTGACAAGAGGCTCGAGTACTTTATTGTTACAAAATTTCAAGGTTCTATGACGCTCCAGTAAAAAGTTACAAGAATTTGTATGTTGCAAACTTTGATAGGTGTAGGACGGACCGTATAGAAGTTACGGCCATTTAAAGTTTTATCAGTGTTTGATTTGGGACTCAAGGGTAGCATAGCTTTGAGCGATAGCTTAAATTGACAAGAGGCTCGAGTACTTTATTGTTACAAAATTTCAAGGTTATATGACGCTCCAGTAAAAAGTTACAAGCATTTGAATGTTGCAAGATTTGATAGGTGTAGGACGTACCGTATAGAAGTTAGGACCATTTGAAGTGTTATCAGTGATTGATCTGGGACTAAAGGGTAGCAAAGCTTTAAAGGATAGCTTAAATTGACAAGAGGCTCGAGTACTTTATTGTTACAAAATTTCAATTTTTTATGACGCTCCAGTAAAAAGTTACAAGCATTTGAATGTTGCAAACTTTGATAGGTATAGGACGTACCGTATAGAAGTTAGGGCCATTTGAAGTTTTATCAGTGTTTGATTTGTGACTCTAGGGTAGCATAGCTTTGAGCGATAGCTTAAATTGACAAGAAGCTCGAGTACTTTATTATTACAAAATTTCAAGGTTATATGACGCTCCAGTAAAAAGTTACAAGCATTTGAATGTTGCAAACTTTGATAGGTGTAGGACGTACCGTATAGAAGTTAGGGCCATTTGAAGTTTTAACAGTGTTTTTGATTTGGGACTCAAGGGTAGCATAGTTATGAGCGATAACTTAAATTGATAGGAAGCACGAGTACTTTATTGTTACAAAATTTCAAGGTTTTATGCCGCTCCAGTAAAAAGTTAGAAGCATTTGTATGTTACAAAGTTTGATAGGTGTAGGACATACCGTATAGAAGTTAGGGAAATTTAAAGTTTTATCAGTGTTTGATTTGGGACTCAAGGGTAGCATAGTTATGAGCGATAACTTAAATTGATAAGAAGCACGAGTACTTTATTGTAACAAAATTTCAAGGTTTTATGACGCTCCAGTAAAAAGTTACAAGCATTTGTATGTTGCAAACTTTGATAGGTGTAGGACGTACCGTATAGAAGTTAGGACCATTTAAAGTTTAATCAGTGTTTGATTTGGGACTCAAGGGTCGCATAGCTTTGAGCGATAGTTTAAATTGACAAGAGGCTCGAGTACTTTATTGTTACAAAATTTTAAGGTTTTATGACGCTCCAGTAAAAAGTTACAAGCATTTGTATGTTGCAAACTTTGATAGGTGTAGGACGTACCGTATAGAAGTTAGGGCCATTTGAAGTTTTATCAGTGTTTGATTTAAGACTCAAGGGTAGCATAGCTTTGAGCGATAGCTTAAATTGACAAGAGGCTCGAGTACTTTATTGTTACAAAATTTCAAGGTTTTATGCCGCTCCAGTAAAAAGTTACAAGCATTTGTATGTTGCAAAGTTTGATAGGTGTAGGACGTACCGTATAGAAGTTAGGGCCATTTGAAGTTTTATCAGTGTTTTATTTGGGACTCAAGGGTAGCATAGTTATGAGCGATAACTTAAATTGAGAAGAGGCTCGAGTACTTTATTGTCACAAAATTTCAAGGTTCTATGCCGCTCCAGTAAAAAGTTACAAGAATTTGTATGTTGCAAACTTTGATAGGTGTAGGACGTACCGTATAGAAGTTAGGGCCATTTGAAGTTTTATCAGTGTTTGATTTGGGACTCAAGGGTAGCATAGCTTTGAGCGATAGCTTAAATTGACAAGAGGCTCGAGTACTTTATTGTTACAAAATTTCAAGGTTTTATGCCGCTCCAGTAAAAAGTTACAAGCATTTGAATGTTGCAAACTTTGATAGGTGTAGGACGTACCGTATAGAAGTTAGTGCCATTTGAAGTTTTATCAGTGTTTGATTTGGGACTCAAGGGTAGCATAGCTTTGAGCGATAGCTTAAATTGACAAGATGCTCGAGTACTTTATTTTTACAAAGTTTCAAGGTTTTATGAGGCTCCAGTAAAAAGTTAGAAGCATTTGTATGTTGCAAACTTAGATAGGTATAGGACGCACGGTATTGAAGTTAGGGGCCAATTGAAGTTTTATAAGTGTTTGATTTTGAAGTCAAGGGTAGCATAGTTATGAGCGATAGCTTAAATTGACAAGAGGCTCGAGTACTTTATTGTTACAAAATTTCAAGGTTCTATGACGCTCCAGTAAAAAGTTACAAGAATTTGTATGTTGCAAACTTTGATAGGTGTAGGACGTACCGTATAGAAGTTAGGGCCATTTAAAGTTTTATCAGTGTTTGATTTGGGACTCAAGGGTAGCATAGCTTTGAGCGATAGCTTAAATTGACAAGATGCTCGAGTACTTTATTGTTACAAAATTTCAAGGTTATATGACGCTCCAGTAAAAAGTTACAAGCATTTGAATGTTGCAAGCTTTGATAGGTGTAGGACGTACCGTATAGAAGTTAGGACCATTTGAAGTGTTATCAGTGATTGATCTGGGACTAAAGGGTAGCAAATCTTTAAAGGATAGCTTAAATTGACAAGAGGCTCGAGAACTTTATTGTTACAAAATCTCAAGGTTTTATGAAGCTCCAGTAAAAAGTTACAAGCATTTGTATGTTGTAAACTTTGATAGGTGTAGGACGTACCGTATAGAAGTTAGGGCCATTGGAAGTTTTATCAGTGTTTGATTTGGGACTCAAGGGTTTATGACGCTCCAGTAAAAAGTTACAAGCATTTGTATGTTGCAAACTTGGATAGGTGTAGGACGTACCGTATAGAAGTTAGGACCTTTTAAATTTTTATCAGTGTTTGATTTGGGACTCAAGGGTAGCATAGCTTTGAGCGATAGCTGAAATTGACAAGCGGCTCGAATACTTTATTGATACAAAATTTCAAGGTTTTCTGACGCTCCAGTAAAAAGTTACAAGCATTTGTATGTTTTGCAAACTTTGATAGGTGTAGGACGTACCGTATAGAAGTTAGGGCCATTTGAAGTTTTATCAGTGTTTGATTTGGGACTCAAGGGTAGCATAGCTTTGAGCGATAGCTTAAATTGACAAGAGGCTCGAGTACTTTATTGTTACAAAATTTCAAGGTTTTATGATGCTCCAGTAAAAATTTACAAGCATTTGTATGTTGCAAACTTTGATAGGTGTAGGACGTACCGTATAGAAGTTAGGGCCATTTGAAGTTTTATCAGTGTTTGATTTGTGACTCTAGGGTAGCATAGCTTTGAGCGATAGCTTAAATTGACAAGAGGCTCGAGTACTTTATTGTTACAAAATTTCAAGGTTTTATAACGCTCCAGTAAAAAGTTACAAGCATTTAAATGTTGCAAACTTTGATAGGTGTAGGACGTACCGTATAGAAGTTAGGGCCATTTGAAGTTTTATCAGTGTTTGATTTGGGACTCAAGGGTAGCATAGCTTAAATTGACAAGAGGCTCGAGTACTTTATTGTTACAAAATTTCAAGGTTATATGACGCTCCAGTAAAAAGTTACAAGCATTTGAATGTTGCAAACTTTGATAGGTGTAGGACGTACCGTATAGAAGTTAGGGCCATTTGAAGTTTTATCAGTGTGTGATTTGGGACTCAAGGGTAGCATAGCTTTGCGCGATAGCTTAAATTGACAAGAGGCTCGAGTACTTTATTGTTACAAAATTTCAAGGTTTTATGACGCTCCAGTAAAAAGTTACAAGCATTTGTATGTTGCAAAATTTGATAGGTGTAGGACGTACCGTATAGAAGTTAGGGCCATTTGAAGTTTTACCAGTGTTTGATTTGGGACTCAAGGGTAGCATAGCTTTGAGAGATAGCTCAAATTGACAAGAGGCTCGAGTACTTTTTTGTTACAAAATTTCAAGGTTTTATGACGCTCCAGTAAAAAGTTACAAGCATTTGTATGTTGCAAACTTTGATAGGTGTAGGACGTACCGTATAGAAGTTAGGGCCATTTAAAGTTTAATCAGTGTTTGATTTGGGACTCAAGGGTAGCATAGCTTTGAGCGATAGCTTAAATTGACAAGAGGCTCGAGAACTTTATTGTTACAAAATTTCAAGGTTTCATGAAGCTCCAGTAAAAAGTTACAAGCATTTGTATGTTGCAAACTTTGATAGGTGTAGGACGTACCGTATAGAAGTTAGGGCCATTTGAAGTTTTATCAGTGTTTGATTTGGGCCTCAAGGGTTTATGACGCTCCAGTAAAAAGTTACAAGCATTTGTATGTTGCAAACTTTGATAGGTGTAGGACGTACCGTATAGAAGTTAGGACCTTTTAAATTTTTATCAGTGTTTGATTTGGGACTCAAGGGTAGCATAGCTTTGAGCGATAGCTGAAATTGACAAGAGGCTCGAATACTTTATTGATACAAAATTTCAAGGTTTTATGACGCTCCAGTAAAAAGTTAGAAGCATTTGTATATTTTGCAAACTTTGATAGGTGTAGTACGTACCGTATAGAAGTTAGGGCCATTTGAAGTTTTATCATTGTTTGATTTCGGACTCAAGGGTAGCATAGCTTTGAGCGATAGCTTAAATTGACAAGAGGCTCGAGTACTTTATTGTTACAAATTTTCAAGGTTTTATGATGCTCCAGTAAAAAGTTACAAGCATTTGTATGTTGCAAACTTTGATAGTTGTAGAACGTACCGTATAGAAGTTAGGGCCATTTGAAGTTTTATCAGTGTTTGATTTGGGACTCAAGGGTAGCATAGCTTTGAGCGATAGCTTAAATTGACAAGAGGCTCGAGAACTTTATTGTTACAAAATTTCAAGGTTTCATGAAGCTCCAGTAAAAAGTTACAAGCATTTGTATGTTGCAAACTTTGATAGGTGTAGGACGTACCGTATAGAAGTTAGGGCCATTTGAAGTTTTATCAGTGTTTGATTTGGGACTCAAGGGTAGCATAGCTTTGAGCGATAGCGTAAATTGACAAGAGGCTCGAGTACTTTATTGTTACAAAATTTCAAGGTTTTAGGATGCTCCAGTAAAAAGTTACAAGCATTTGTATGTTGCAAACTTTGATAGGTGTAGGACGTACCATATAGAAGTTGGGGCCATTTGAAGTTTTTTCAGTGTTTGATTTGGGACTCAAGGGTAGCATAGCTTTGAGTGATAGCTTAAATTGACAAGAGGCTCGAGTTTTTGAATGTTGCAAACTTTGATAGGTGTAGGACTTACCGTATAGAAGTTAGGGCCATTTGAAGTTTTATCATTGTTTGATTTGGGACTCAAGGGTAGCATAGCTTTGAGCGATAGGTTAAATTGACAAGAGGCTCGAGTACTTTATTGTTACAAAATTTCAAGGTTTTATAACGCTCCAGTAAAAAGTTACAACCATTTAAATGTTGCAAACTTTGATAGGTTTAGGACGTACCGTATAGAAGTTAGGGCCATTTGAAGTTTTATCAGTGTTTGATTTGGGACTCAAGGGTAGCATAGCTTAAATTGACAAGAGGCTCGAGTACTTTATTGTTACAAAATTTCAAGGTTATATGACGCTCCAGTAAAAAGTTACAAGCATTTGAATGTTGCAAACTTTGATAGGTGTAGGACGTACCGTATAGAAGTTAGGGCCATTTGAAGTTTTATCAGTGTGTGATTTGGGACTCAAGGGTAGCATAGCTTTGAGCGATAGCTTAAATTGACAAGAGGCTCGAGAACTTTATTGTTACAAAATTTCAAGGTTTCATGAAGCTCCAGTAAAAAGTTACAAGCATTTGTATGTTGCAAACTTTGATAGGTGTAGGACGTACCATTTAGAAGTTAGGGCCATTTGAAGTTTTATCAGTGTGTGATTTGGGACTCAAGGGTAGCATAGCTTTGAGAGATAGCTTAAATTGACAAGAGGCTCGAGAACTTTATTGTTACAAAATTTCAAGGTTTCATGAAGCTCCAGTAAAAAGTTACAAGCATTTGTATGTTGCAAACTTTGATAGGTGTAGGACGTACCATTTAGAAGTTAGGGCCATTTGAAGTTTTATCAGTGTTTGATTTGGGACTCAAGGGTAGCTTAGCTTTGAGCGATAGCTTAAATTGACAAGAGGCTCGAGTACTTTATTGTCACAAAATTTCAAGGTTTTATGACGCTCCAGTAAAATGTTCCAAGCATTTGTATGTTGCAAAGTTTGATAGGTGTAGGACGCACCGTATAGAAGTTAGGGCCATTTGAAGTTTTATCAGTGTTTGATTTGGGACTCAAGGGTAGCATAGTTATGAGCGATAACTTAAATTGACAAGAGGCTCGAGTACTTTATTGTTACAAAATTTCAAGGTTCTTTGACGCTCCAGTAAAAAGTTACAAGAATTTGTATGTTGCAAACTTTGATAGGTGTAGGACGTACCGTATAGAAGTTAGGGCCATTTGAAGTTTTATCAGTGTTTGATTTGGGACTCAAGGGTAGCATAGCTTTGAGCGATAGCTTAAATTGACAAGAGGCTCGAGTACTTTATTGTTACAAAATTTCAAGGTTTTAGGATGCTCCAGTAAAAAGTTACAAGCATTTGTAAGTTGCAAACTTTGATAGGTGTAGGACGTACCATATAGAAGTTAGGGCCATTTGAAGTTTTATCAGTGGTTGATTTGGGACTCAACGGTAGCATAGCTTTGAGAGATAGCTTAAATTGACAAGAGGCTCGAGTACTTTATTGTTACAAAATTTCAATTTTTTATGACGCTCCAGTAAAAAGTTACAAGCATTTGAATGTTGCAAACTTTGATAGGTGTAGGACGTACCGTATAGAAGTTAGGGCCATTTGAAGTTTTATCAGTGTTTGATTTGGGACTCAAGGTTAGCATAGCTTTGAGCGATAGCTTAAATTGACAAGAGGCTCGAGTACTTTATTGTTACAAAATTTCAAGGTTATATGACGCTCCAGTAAAAAGTTACAAGCATTTGAATGTTGCAAACTTTGATAGGTGTAGGACGTACCGTATAGAAGTTAGGGCCATTTGAAGTTTTATCAGTGTTTTTGATTTGGGACTCAAGGGTAGCATAGTTATGAGCGATAACTTAAATTGATAGGAAGCACGAGTACTTTATTGTTACAAAATTTCAAGGTTTTATGCCGCTCCAGTAAAAAGTTACAAGCATTTGTATGTTGCAAAGTTTGATAGGTGTAGGACGTACCGTATAGAAGTTAGGGCCATTTGAAGTTTTATCAGTGTTTGATTTGGGACTCAAGGGTAGCATAGTTATGAGCGATAACTTAAATTGATAAGAAGCACGAGTACTTTATTGTCACAAAATTTCAAGGTTTTATGACGCTCCAGTAAAAAGTTACAAGCATTTGTATGTTGCAAACTTTGATACGTGTAGGACGTACCGTATAGAAGTTAGGGCCATTTAAAGTTTAATCAGTGTTTGATTTGGGACTCAAGGGTAGCATAGCTTTGAGCGATAGTTTAAATTGACAAGAGGCTCGAGTACTTTATTGTTACAAAATTTTAAGGTTTTATGACGCTCCAGTAAAAAGTTACAAGCATTTGTATGTTGCAAACTTTGATAGGTGTAGGACGTACCGTATAGAAGTTAGGGCCATTTGAAGTTTTATCAGTGTTTGATTTGGGACTCAAGGGTAGCATAGCTTTGAGCGATAGCTCAAATTGACAAGAGGCTCGAGTACTTTTTTGTTACAAAATTTCAAGGTTTTATGACGCTCCAGTAAAAAGTTACAAGCATTTGTATGTTGCAAACTTTGATAGGTGTAGGACGTACCGTATAGAAGTTAGGGCCATTTAAAGTTTAATCAGTGTTTGATTTGGGACTCAAGGGTAGCATAGCTTTGAGCGATAGCTTAAATTGACAAGAGGCTCGAGAACTTTATTGTTACAAAATTTCAAGGTTTCATGAAGCTCCAGTAAAAAGTTACAAGCATTTGTATGTTGCAAACTTTGATAGGTGTAGGACGTACCATTTAGAAGTTAGGGCCATTTGAAGTTTTATCAGTGTTTGATTTGGGACTCAAGGGTAGCTTAGCTTTGAGCGATAGCTTAAATTGACAAGAGGCTCGAGTACTTTATTGTCAAAAAATTTCAAGGTTTTATGACGCTCCAGTAAAATGTTCCAAGCATTTGTATGTTGCAAAGTTTCATAGGTGTAGGACGCACCGTATAGAAGTTAGGGCCATTTGAAGTTTTATCAGTGTTTGATTTGGGACTCAAGGGTAGCATAGCTTTGAGCGATAGCTTAAATTGGCAAGAGGCTCGAGTACTTTATTGTTACAAAATTTCAAGGTTATATGACGCTCCAGTAAAAAGTTACAAGCATTTGTATGTTGCAAACTTTGATAGGTGTAGGACGTACCGTATAGAAGTTAGGGCCATTTGAAGTTTTATCAGTGTTTGATTTGGGACTCAAGGTTAGCATAGCTTTGAGCGATAGCTTAAATTGACAAGAGGCTCGAGTACTTTATTGTTACAAAATTTCAAGGTTATATGACGCTCCAGTAAAAAGTTACAAGCATTTGAATGTTGCAAACTTTGATAGGTGTAGGACGTACCGTATAGAAGTTAGGGCCATTTGAAGTTTTATCAGTGTTTTTGATTTGGGACTCAAGGGTAGCATAGTTATGAGCGATAACTTAAATTGATAGGAAGCACGAGTACTTTATTGTTACAAAATTTCAAGGTTTTATGCCGCTCCAGTAAAAAGTTACAAGCATTTGTATGTTGCAAACTTTGATAGGTGTCGGACGTACCGTATAGAAGTTAGGGCCATTTGAAGTTTTATCAGTGTTTGATTTGGGACTCAAGGGTAGCATAGCTTTGAGCGATAGCTTAAATTGGCAAGAGGCTCGAGTACTTTATTGTTACAAAATTTCAAGGTTATATGACGCTCCAGTAAAAAGTTACAAGCATTTGTATGTTGCAAACTTTGATAGGTGTAGGACGTACCGTATAGAAGTTAGGGCCATTTGAAGTTTTATCAGTGTTTGATTTGGGACTCAAGGTTAGCATAGCTTTGAGCGATAGCTTAAATTGACAAGAGGCTCGAGTACTTTATTGTTACAAAATTTCAAGGTTATGTGACGCTCCAGTAAAAAGTTACAAGCATTTGTATGTTGCAAACTTTGATAGGTGTAGGACGTACCGTATAGAAGTTAGGGCCATTTGAAGTTTTATCAGTGTTTGATTTGGGACTCAAGGTTAGCATAGCTTTGAGCGATAGCTTAAATTGACAAGAGGCTCCAGTACTTTATTGTTACAAAATTTCAAGGTTTCATGAAGCTCCAGTAAAAAGTTACAAGCATTTGTATGTTGCAAACTTTGATAGGTGTAGGACGTACCGTATAGAAGTTAGGGCCATTTGAAGTTTTATCAGTGTTTGATTTGGGACTCAAGGGTTTATGACGCTCCAGTAAAAAGTTACAAGCATTTGTATGTTGCAAACTTTGATAGGTGTAGGACGTACCGTATAGAAGTTAGGACCTTTTAAATTTTTATCAGTGTTTGATTTGGGACTCAAGGGTAGCATAGCTTTGAGCGATAGCTGAAATTGACAAGAGGCTCGAATACTTTATTGATACAAAATTTCAAGGTTTTATGACGCTCCAGTAAAAAGTTAGAAGCATTTGTATATTTTGCAAACTTTGATAGGTGTAGGACGTACCGTATAGAAGTTAGGGCCATTTGAAGTTTTATCAGTGTTTGATTTGGGACTCAAGGGTAGCATAGCTTTGAGCGATAGCTTAAATTGACAAGAGGCTCGAGTACTTTATTGTTACAAATTTTGAAGGTTTTATGATGCTCCAGTAAAAAGTTACAAGCATTTGTATGGTGCAAACTTTGATAGGTGTAGGACGTACCGTATAGAAGTTAGGGCCATTTGAAGTTTTATCAGTGTTTGATTTGGGACTCAAGGGTAGCATAGCTTTGAGCGATAGCTTAAATTGACAAGAGGCTCGAGAACTTTATTGTTACAAAATTTCAAGGTTTCATGAAGCTCCAGTAAAAAGTTACAAGCATTTGTATGTTGCAAACTTTGATAGGTGTAGGACGTACCGTATAGAAGTTAGGGCCATTTGAAGTTTTATCAGTGTTTGATTTGGGACTCAAGGGTAGCATAGCTTTGAGCGATAGCGTAAATTGACAAGAGGCTCGAGTACTTTATTGTTACAAAATTTCAAGGTTTTAGGATGCTCCAGTAAAAAGTTACAAGCATTTGTATGTTGCAAACTTTGATAGGTGTAGGACGTACCATATAGAAGTTAGGGCCATTTGAAGTTTTTTCAGTGTTTGATTTGGGACTCAAGGGTAGCATAGCTTTGAGTGATAGCTTAAATTGACAAGAGGCTCGAGTTTTTGAATGTTGCAAACTTTGATAGGTGTAGGACTTACCGTATAGAAGTTAGGGCCATTTGAAGTTTTATCATTGTTTGATTTGGGACTCAAGGGTAGCATAGCTTTGAGCGATAGCTTAAATTGACAAGAGGCTCGAGTACTTTATTGTTACAAAATTTCAAGGTTTTATAACGCTCCAGTAAAAAGTTACAAGCATTTAAATGTTGCAAACTTTGATAGGTGTAGGACGTACCGTATAGAAGTTAGGGCCATTTGAAGTTTTATCAGTGTTTGATTTGGGACTCAAGGGTAGCATAGCTTAAATTGACAAGAGGCTCGAGTACTTTATTGTTACAAAATTTCAAGGTTATATGACGCTCCAGTAAAAAGTTACAAGCATTTGAATGTTGCAAACTTTGATAGGTGTAGGACGTACCGTATAGAAGTTAGGGCCATTTGAAGTTTTATCAGTGTGTGATTTGGGACTCAAGGGTAGCATAGCTTTGAGCGATAGCTTAAATTGACAAGAGGCTCGAGAACTTTATTGTTACAAAATTTCAAGGTTTCATGAAGCTCCAGTAAAAAGGTACAAGCATTTGTATGTTGCAAACTTTGATAGGTGTAGGACGTACCATTTAGAAGTTAGGGCCATTTGAAGTTTTATCAGTGTTTGATTTGGGACTCAAGGGTAGCTTAGCTTTGAGCGATAGCTTAAATTGACAAGAGGCTCGAGTACTTTATTGTCACAAAATTTCAAGGTTTTATGACGCTCCAGTAAAATGTTCCAAGCATTTGTATGTTGCAAAGTTTGATAGGTGTAGGACGCACCGTATAGAAGTTAGGGCCATTTGAAGTTTTATCAGTGTTTGATTTGGGACTCAAGGGTAGCATAGCTTTGAGCGATAGCTTAAATTGGCAAGAGGCTCGAGTACTTTATTGTTACAAAATTTCAAGGTTATATGACGCTCCAGTAAAAAGTTACAAGCATTTGTATGTTGCAAACTTTGATAGGTATGCACCGTATTGAAGTTAGGAGTAGGACGTACCGTATAGAAGTTAGGGCCATTTGAAGTTTTATCAGTATTTGATTTGGGACTCAAGGGTAGCATAGTTATGAGCGATAACTTAAATTGACAAGAGGCTCGAGTACTTTATTGTTACAAAATTTCAAGGTTCTTTGACGCTCCAGTAAAAAGTTACAAGAATTTGTATGTTGCAAACTTTGATAGGTGTAGGACGTACCGTATAGAAGTTAGGGCCATTTGAAGTTTTATCAGTGTTTGATTTGGGACTCAAGGGTAGCATAGCTTTGAGCGATAGCTTAAATTGACAAGAGGCTCGAGTACTTTATTGTTACAAAATTTCAAGGTTTTAGGATGCTCCAGTAAAAAGTTACAAGCATTTGTAAGTTGCAAACTTTGATAGGTGTAGGACGTACCATATAGAAGTTAGGGCCATTTGAAGTTTTATCAGTGGTTGATTTGGGACTCAACGGTAGCATAGCTTTGAGAGATAGCTTAAATTGACAAGAGGCTGGAGTACTTTATTGTTACAAAATTTCAAGGTTATATGACGCTCCAGTAAAAAGTTACAAACATTTGAATGTTGCAAACTTTGATAGGTGTAGGACGTACCGTATAGAAGTTAGGGCCATTTGAAGTTTTATCAGTGTTTGATTTGGGACTCAAGGTTAGCATAGCTTTGAGCGATAGCTAAAATTGACAAGAGGCTCGAGTACTTTATTGTTACAAAATTTCAAGGTTATATGACGCTCCAGTAAAAAGTTACAAACATTTGAATGTTGCAAACTTTGATAGGTGTAGGACGTACCGTATAGAAGTTAGGGCCATTTGAAGTTTTATCAGTGTTTGATTTGGGACTCAAGGGTAGCATAGCTTTGAGCGATAGTTTAAATTGACAAGAGGCTCGAGTACTTTATTGTTACAAAATTTTAAGGTTTTATGACGCTCCAGTAAAAAGTTACAAGCATTTGTATGTTGCAAACTTTGATAGGTGTAGGACGTACCGTATAGAAGTTAGGGCCATTTGAAGTTTTATCAGTGTTTGATTTGGGACTCAAGGGTAGCATAGCTTTGAGCGATAGCTCAAATTGACAAGAGGCTCGAGTACTTTTTTGTTACAAAATTTCAAGGTTTTATGACGCTCCAGTAAAAAGTTACAAGCATTTGTATGTTGCAAACTTTGATAGGTGTAGGACGTACCGTATAGAAGTTAGGGCCATTTAAAGTTTAATCAGTGTTTGATTTGGGACTCAAGGGTAGCATAGCTTTGAGCGATAGCTTAAATTGACAAGAGGCTCGAGAACTTTATTGTTACAAAATTTCAAGGTTTCATGAAGCTCCAGTAAAAAGTTACAAGCATTTGTATGTTGCAAACTTTGATAGGTGTAGGACGTACCATTTAGAAGTTAGGGCCATTTGAAGTTTTATCAGTGTTTGATTTGGGACTCAAGGGTAGCTTAGCTTTGAGCGATAGCTTAAATTGACAAGAGGCTCGAGTACTTTATTGTCAAAAAATTTCAAGGTTTTATGACGCTCCAGTAAAATGTTCCAAGCATTTGTATGTTGCAAAGTTTGATAGGTGTAGGACGCACCGTATAGAAGTTAGGGCCATTTGAAGTTTTATCAGTGTTTGATTTGGGACTCAAGGGTAGCATAGCTTTGAGCGATAGCTTAAATTGGCAAGAGGCTCGAGTACTTTATTGTTACAAAATTTCAAGGTTATATGACGCTCCAGTAAAAAGTTACAAGCATTTGTATGTTGCAAACTTTGATAGGTGTAGGACGTACCGTATAGAAGTTAGGGCCATTTGAAGTTTTATCTGTGTTTGATTTGGGACTCAAGGTTAGCATAGCTTTGAGCGATAGCTTAAATTGACAAGAGGCTCGAGTACTTTATTGTTACAAAATTTCAAGGTTATATGACGCTCCAGTAAAAAGTTACAAGCATTTGAATGTTGCAAACTTTGATAGGTGTAGGACGTACCGTATAGAAGTTAGGGCCATTTGAAGTTTTATCAGTGTTTTTGATTTGGGACTCAAGGGTAGCATAGTTATGAGCGATAACTTAAATTGATAGGAAGCACGAGTACTTTATTGTTACAAAATTTCAAGGTTTTATGCCGCTCCAGTAAAAAGTTAGAAGCATTTGTATGTTGCAAAGTTTGATAGGTGTAGGACATACCGTATAGAAGTTAGGGCCATTTGAAGTTTTATCAGTGTTTGATTTGGGACTCAAGGGTAGCATAGTTATGAGCGATAACTTAAATTGATAAGAAGCACGAGTACTTTATTGTCACAAAATTTCAAGGTTTTATGACGCTCCAGTAAAAAGTTACAAGCATTTGTATGTTGCAAACTTTGATACGTGTAGGACGTACCGTATAGAAGTTAGGGCCATTTAAAGTTTAATCAGTGTTTGATTTGGGACTCAAGGGTAGCATAGCTTTGAGCGATAGTTTAAATTGACAAGAGGCTCGAGTACTTTATAGTTACAAAATTTTAAGGTTTTATGACGCTCCAGTAAAAAGTTACAAGCATTTGTATGTTGCCAACTTTGATAGGTGTAGGACGTACCGTATAGAAGTTAGGGCCATTTAAAGTTTAATCAGTGTTTGATTTGGGACTCAAGGGTAGCATAGCTTTGAGCGATAGCTTAAATTGACAAGAGGCTCGAGAACTTTATTGTTACAAAATTTCAAGGTTTCATGAAGCTCTAGTAAAAAGTTACAAGCATTTGTATGTTGCAAACTTTGATAGGTGTAGGACGTACCATTTAGAAGTTAGGGCCATTTGAAGTTTTATCAGTGTTTGATTTGGGACTCAAGGGTAGCTTAGCTTTGAGCGATAGCTTAAATTGACAAGAGGCTCGAGTACTTTATTGTCACAAAATTTCAAGGTTTTATGACGCTCCAGTAAAATGTTCCAAGCATTTGTATGTTGCAAAGTTTGATAGGTGTAGGACGCACCGTATAGAAGTTAGGGCCATTTGAAGTTTTATCAGTGTTTGATTTGGGACTCAAGGGTAGCATAGCTTTGAGCGATAGCTTAAATTGGCAAGAGGCTCGAGTACTTTATTGTTACAAAATTTCAAGGTTATATGACGCTCCAGTAAAAAGTTACAAGCATTTGTATGTTGCAAACTTTGATAGGTATGCACCGTATTGAAGTTAGGTGTAGGACGTACCGTATAGAAGTTAGGGCCATTTGAAGTTTTATCAGTATTTGATTTGGGACTCAAGGGTAGCATAGTTATGAGCGATAACTTAAATTGACAAGAGGCTTGAGTACTTTATTGTTACAAAATTTCAAGGTTCTTTGACGCTCCAGTAAAAAGTTACAAGAATTTGTATGTTGCAAACTTTGATAGGTGTAGGACGTACCGTATAGAAGTTAGGGCCATTTGAAGTTTTATCAGTGTTTGATTTGGGACTCAAGGGTAGCATAGCTTTGAGCGATAGCTTAAATTGACAAGAGGCTCGAGTACTTTATTGTTACAAAATTTCAAGGTTTTAGGATGCTCCAGTAAAAAGTTACAAGCATTTGTAAGTTGCAAACTTTGATAGGTGTAGGACGTACCATATAGAAGTTAGGGCCATTTGAAGTTTTATCAGTGGTTGATTTGGGACTCAAGGGTAGCATAGCTTTGAGCGATAGCTTAAATTGACAAGAGGCTCGAGTACTTTATTGTTACAAAATTTCAATTTTTTATGACGCTCCAGTAAAAAGTTACAAGCATTTGAATGTTGCAAACTTTGATAGGTGTAGGACGTACCGTATAGAAGTTAGGGCCATTTGAAGTTTTATCAGTGTTTGATTTGGGACTCAAGGTTAGCATAGCTTTGAGCGATAGCTTAAACTGACAAGAGGCTCGAGTACTTTATTGTTACAAAATTTCAAGGTTTTATGCCGCTCCAGTAAAAAGTTACAAGCATTTGTATGTTGCAAAGTTTGATAGGTGTAGGACGTACCGTATAGAAGTTAGGGCCATTTGAAGTTTTATCAGTGTTTGATTTGGGACTCAAGGGTAGCATAGTTATGAGCGATAACTTAAATTGACAAGAGGCTCGAGTACTTTATTGTTACAAAATTTCAAGGTTCTATGACGCTCCCGTAAAAAGTTACAAGAATTTGTATGTTGCAAACTTTGATAGGTGTAGGACGTACCGTATAGAAGTTAGGGCCATTTGAAGTTTTATCAGTGTTTGATTTGGGACTCAAGGGTAGCATAGCTTTGAGCGATAGCTTAAATTGACAAGAGGCTCGAGAACTTTATTGTTACAAAATTTCAAGGTTTCATGAAGCTCCAGTAAAAAGTTACAAGCATTTGTATGTTGCAAACTTTGATAGGTGTAGGACGTACCGTATAGAAGTTAGGGCCATTTGAAGTTTTATCAGTGTTTGATTTGGGACTCAAGGGTAGCATAGCTTTGAGCGATAGCGTAAATTGACAAGAGGCTCGAGTACTTTATTGTTACAAAATTTCAAGGTTTTAGGATGCTCCAGTAAAAAGTTACAAGCATTTGTATGTTGCAAACTTTGATAGGTGTAGGACGTACCATATAGAAGTTAGGGCCATTTGAAGTTTTTTCAGTGTTTGATTTGGGACTCAAGGGTAGCATAGCTTTGAGTGATAGCTTAAATTGACAAGAGGCTCGAGTTTTTGAATGTTGCAAACTTTGATAGGTGTAGGACTTACCGTATAGAAGTTAGGGCCATTTGAAGTTTTATCATTGTTTGATTTGGGACTCAAGGGTAGCATAGCTTTGAGCGATAGCTTAAATTGACAAGAGGCTCGAGTACTTTATTGTTACAAAATTTCAAGGTTTTATAACGCTCCAGTAAAAAGTTACAAGCATTTAAATGTTGCAAACTTTGATAGGTGTAGGACGTACCGTATAGAAGTTAGGGCCATTTGAAGTTTTATCAGTGTTTGATTTGGGACTCAAGGGTAGCATAGCTTAAATTGACAAGAGGCTCGAGTACTTTATTGTTACAAAATTTCAAGGTTATATGACGCTCCAGTAAAAAGTTACAAGCATTTGAATGTTGCAAACTTTGATAGGTGTAGGACGTACCGTATAGAAGTTAGGGCCATTTGAAGTTTTATCAGTGTGTGATTTGGGACTCAAGGGTAGCATAGCTTTGAGCGATAGCTTAAATTGACAAGAGGCTCGAGAACTTTATTGTTACAAAATTTCAAGGTTTCATGAAGCTCCAGTAAAAAGTTACAAGCATTTGTATGTTGCAAACTTTGATAGGTGTAGGACGTACCATTTAGAAGTTAGGGCCATTTGAAGTTTTATCAGTGTTTGATTTGGGACTCAAGGGTCGCTTAGCTTTGAGCGATAGCTTAAATTGACAAGAGGCTCGAGTACTTTATTGTCACAAAATTTCAAGGTTTTATGACGCTCCAGTAAAATGTTCCAAGCATTTGTATGTTGCAAAGTTTGATAGGTGTAGGACGCTCCGTATAGAAGTTAGGGCCATTTGAAGTTTTATCAGTGTTTGATTTGGGACTCAAGGGTAGCATAGCTTTGAGCGATAGCTTAAATTGGCAAGAGGCTCGAGTACTTTATTGTTACAAAATTTCAAGGTTATATGACGCTCCAGTAAAAAGTTACAAGCATTTGTATGTTGCAAACTTTGATAGGTATGCACCGTATTGAAGTTAGGAGTAGGACGTACCGTATAGAAGTTAGGGCCATTTGAAGTTTTATCAGTATTTGATTTGGGACTCAAGGGTAGCATAGTTATGAGCGATAACTTAAATTGACAAGAGGCTCGAGTACTTTATTGTTACAAAATTTCAAGGTTATTTGACGCTCCAGTAAAAAGTTACAAGAATTTGTATGTTGCAAACTTTGATAGGTGTAGGACGTACCGTATAGAAGTTAGGGCCATTTGAAGTTTTATCAGTGTTTGATTTGGGACTCAAGGGTAGCATAGCTTTGAGCGATAGCTTAAATTGACAAGAGGCTCGAGTACTTTATTGTTACAAAATTTCAAGGTTTTAGGATGCTCCAGTAAAAAGTTACAAGCATTTGTAAGTTGCAAACTTTGATAGGTGTAGGACGTACCATATAGAAGTTAGGGCCATTTGAAGTTTTATCAGTGGTTGATTTGGGACTCAACGGTAGCATAGCTTTGAGAGATAGCTTAAATTGACAGGAGGCTGGAGTACTTTATTGTTACAAAATTTCAATTTTTTATGACGCTCCAGTAAAAAGTTACAAGCATTTGAATGTTGCAAACTTTGATAGGTGTAGGACGTACCGTATAGAAGTTAGGGCCATTTGAAGTTTTATCAGTGTTTGATTTGGGACTCAAGGTTAGCATAGCTTTGAGCGATAGCTAAAATTGACAAGAGGCTCGAGTACTTTATTGTTACAAAATTTCAAGGTTATATGACGCTCCAGTAAAAAGTTACAAACATTTGAATGTTGCAAACTTTGATAGGTGTAGGACGTACCGTATAGAAGTTAGGGCCATTTGAAGTTTTATCAGTGTTTTTGATTTGGGACTCAAGGGTAGCATAGTTATGAGCGATAACTTAAATTGATAGGAAGCACGAGTACTTTATTGTTACAAAATTTCAAGGTTTTATGCCGCTCCAGTAAAAAGTTAGAAGCATTTGTATGTTGCAAAGTTTGATAGGTGTAGGACATACCGTATAGAAGTTAGGGCCATTTGAAGTTTTATCAGTGTTTGATTTGGGACTCAAGGGTAGCATAGTTATGAGCGATAACTTAAATTGATAAGAAGCACGAGTACTTTATTGTCACAAAATTTCAAGGTTTTATGACGCTCCAGTAAAAAGTTACAAGCATTTGTATGTTGCAAACTTTGATACGTGTAGGACGTACCGTATAGAAGTTAGGGCCATTTAAAGTTTAATCAGTGTTTGATTTGGGACTCAAGGGTAGCATAGCTTTGAGCGATAGTTTAAATTGACAAGAGGCTCGAGTACTTTATTGTTACAAAATTTTAAGGTTTTATGACGCTCCAGTAAAAAGTTACAAGCATTTGTATGTTGCAAACTTTGATAGGTGTAGGACGTACCGTATAGAAGTTAGGGCCATTTGAAGTTTTATCAGTGTTTGATTTGGGACTCAAGGGTAGCATAGCTTTGAGCGATAGCTCAAATTGACAAGAGGCTCGAGTACTTTTTTGTTACAAAATTTCAAGGTTTTATGACGCTCCAGTAAAAAGTTACAAGCATTTGTATGTTGCAAACTTTGATAGGTGTAGGACGTACCGTATAGAAGTTAGGGCCATTTGAAGTTTAATCAGTGTTTGATTTGGGACTCAAGGGTAGCATAGCTTTGAGCGATAGCTTAAATTGACAAGAGGCTCGAGAACTTTATTGTTACAAAATTTCAAGGTTTCATGAAGCTCCAGTAAAAAGTTACAAGCATTTGTATGTTGCAAACTTTGATAGGTGTAGGACGTACCATTTAGAAGTTAGGGCCATTTGAAGTTTTATCAGTGTTTGATTTGGGACTCAAGGGTAGCTTAGCTTTGAGCGATAGCTTAAATTGACAAGAGGCTCGAGTACTTTATTGTCAAAAAATTTCAAGGTTTTATGACGCTCCAGTAAAATGTTCCAAGCATTTGTATGTTGCAAAGTTTGATAGGTGTAGGACGCACCGTATAGAAGTTAGGGCCATTTGAAGTTTTATCAGTGTTTGATTTGGGATTCAAGGGTAGCATAGCTTTGAGCGATAGCTTAAATTGGCAAGAGGCTCGAGTACTTTATTGTTACAAAATTTCAAGGTTATATGACGCTCCAGTAAAAAGTTACAAGCATTTGTATGTTGCAAACTTTGATAGGTGTAGGACGTACCGTATAGAAGTTAGGGCCATTTGAAGTTTTATCAGTGTTTGATTTGGGACTCAAGGTTAGCATAGCTTTGAGCGATAGCTTAAATTGACAAGAGGCTCGAGTACTTTATTGTTACAAAATTTCAAGGTTATATGACGCTCCAGTAAAAAGTTACAAGCATTTGAATGTTGCAAACTTTGATAGGTGTAGGACGTACCGTATAGAAGTTAGGGCCATTTGAAGTTTTATCAGTGTTTTTGATTTGGGACTCAAGGGTAGCATAGTTATGAGCGATAACTTAAATTGATAGGAAGCACGAGTACTTTATTGTTACAAAATTTCAAGGTTTTATGCCGCTCCAGTAAAAAGTTAGAAGCATTTGTATGTTGCAAAGTTTGATAGGTGTAGGACATACCGTATAGAAGTTAGGGCCATTTGAAGTTTTATCAGTGTTTGATTTGGGACTCAAGGGTAGCATAGTTATGAGCGATAACTTAAATTGATAAGAAGCACGAGTACTTTATTGTCACAAAATTTCAAGGTTTTATGACGCTCCAGTAAAAAGTTACAAGCATTTGTATGTTGCAAACTTTGATACGTGTAGGACGTACCGTATAGAAGTTAGGGCCATTTAAAGTTTAATCAGTGTTTGATTTGGGACTCAAGGGTAGCATAGCTTTGAGCGATAGTTTAAATTGACAAGAGGCTCGAGTACTTTATAGTTACAAAATTTTAAGGTTTTATGACGCTCCAGTAAAAAGTTACAAGCATTTGTATGTTGCCAACTTTGATAGGTGTAGGACGTACCGTATAGAAGTTAGGGCCATTTAAAGTTTAATCAGTGTTTGATTTGGGACTCAAGGGTAGCATAGCTTTGAGCGATAGCTTAAATTGACAAGAGGCTCGAGAACTTTATTGTTACAAAATTTCAAGGTTTCATGAAGCTCTAGTAAAAAGTTACAAGCATTTGTATGTTGCAAACTTTGATAGGTGTAGGACGTACCATTTAGAAGTTAGGGCCATTTGAAGTTTTATCAGTGTTTGATTTGGGACTCAAGGGTAGCTTAGCTTTGAGCGATAGCTTAAATTGACAAGAGGCTCGAGTACTTTATTGTCACAAAATTTCAAGGTTTTATGACGCTCCAGTAAAATGTTCCAAGCATTTGTATGTTGCAAAGTTTGATAGGTGTAGGACGCACCGTATAGAAGTTAGGGCCATTTGAAGTTTTATCAGTGTTTGATTTGGGACTCAAGGGTAGCATAGCTTTGAGCGATAGCTTAAATTGGCAAGAGGCTCGAGTACTTTATTGTTACAAAATTTCAAGGTTATATGACGCTCCAGTAAAAAGTTACAAGCATTTGTATGTTGCAAACTTTGATAGGTATGCACCGTATTGAAGTTAGGTGTAGGACGTACCGTATAGAAGTTAGGGCCATTTGAAGTTTTATCAGTATTTGATTTGGGACTCAAGGGTAGCATAGTTATGAGCGATAACTTAAATTGACAAGAGGCTTGAGTACTTTATTGTTACAAAATTTCAAGGTTCTTTGACGCTCCAGTAAAAAGTTACAAGAATTTGTATGTTGCAAACTTTGATAGGTGTAGGACGTACCGTATAGAAGTTAGGGCCATTTGAAGTTTTATCAGTGTTTGATTTGGGACTCAAGGGTAGCATAGCTTTGAGCGATAGCTTAAATTGACAAGAGGCTCGAGTACTTTATTGTTACAAAATTTCAAGGTTTTAGGATGCTCCAGTAAAAAGTTACAAGCATTTGTAAGTTGCAAACTTTGATAGGTGTAGGACGTACCATATAGAAGTTAGGGCCATTTGAAGTTTTATCAGTGGTTGATTTGGGACTCAAGGGTAGCATAGCTTTGAGCGATAGCTTAAATTGACAAGAGGCTCGAGTACTTTATTGTTACAAAATTTCAATTTTTTATGACGCTCCAGTAAAAAGTTACAAGCATTTGAATGTTGCAAACTTTGATAGGTGTAGGACGTACCGTATAGAAGTTAGGGCCATTTGAAGTTTTATCAGTGTTTGATTTGGGACTCAAGGTTAGCATAGCTTTGAGCGATAGCTTAAATTGACACGAGGCTCGAGTACTTTATTGTTACAAAATTTCAAGGTTATATGACGCTCCAGTAAAAAGTTACAAGCATTTGAATGTTGCAAACTTTGATAGGTGTAGGACGTACCGTATAGAAGTTAGGGCCATTTGAAGTTTTATCAGTGTTTTTGATTTGGGACTCAAGGGTAGCATAGTTATGAGCGATAACTTAAATTGATAGGAAGCACGAGTACTTTATTGTCACAAAATTTCAAGGTTTTATGACGCTCCAGTAAAAAGTTACAAGCATTTGTATGTTGCAAACATTGATACGTGTAGGACGTACCGTATAGAAGTTAGGGCCATTTGAAGTTTTATCAGTGTTTGATTTAAGACTCAAGGGTAGCATAGCTTTGAGCGATAGCTTAAACTGACAAGAGGCTCGAGTACTTTATTGTTACAAAATTTCAAGGTTTTATGCCGCTCCAGTAAAAAGTTACAAGCATTTGTATGTTGCAAAGTTTGATAGGTGTAGGACGTACCGTATAGAAGTTAGGGCCATTTGAAGTTTTATCAGTGTTTGATTTGGGACTCAAGGGTAGCATAGTTATGAGCGATAACTTAAATTGACAAGAGGCTCGAGTACTTTATTGTTACAAAATTTCAAGGTTCTATGACGCTCCCGTAAAAAGTTACAAGAATTTGTATGTTGCAAACTTTGATAGGTGTAGGATGTACCGTATAGAAGTTAGGGCCATTTGAAGTTTTATCAGTGTTTGATTTGGGACTCAAGGGTAGCATAGCTTTGAGCGATAGCTTAAATTGACAAGATGCTCGAGTACTTTATTTTTACAAAGTTTCAAGGTTTTATGAGGCTCCAGTAAAAAGTTAGAAGCATTTGTATGTTGCAAACTTAGATAGGTATAGGACGCACGGTATTGAAGTTAGGGGTCATTTGAAGTTTTATAAGTGTTTGATTTTGGAGTCAAGGGTAGCATAGTTATGAGCGATAGCTTAAAATGACAAGAGGCTCGAGTACTTTATTGTTACAAAATTTCAAGTTTCTATGAAGCTCCAGTAAAAAGTTACAAGCATTTGTATGTTGCAAACTTTGATAGGTGTAGGACGTACCGTATAGAAGTTAGGGCCATTTGAAGTTTTATCAGTGTTTGATTTGGGACTCAAGGTTAGCATAGCTTTGAGCGATAGCTTAAATTGACAAGAGGCTCGAGTACTTTATTGTTACAAAATTTCAAGGTTATATGACGCTCCAGTAAAAAGTTACAAGCATTTGAATGTTGCAAACTTTGATAGGTGTAGGACGTACCGTATAGAAGTTAGGGCCATTTGAAGTTTTATCAGTGTTTTTGATTTGGGACTCAAGGGTAGCATAGTTATGAGCGATAACTTAAATTGATAGGAAGCACGAGTACTTTATTGTTACAAAATTTCAAGGTTTTATGCCGCTCCAGTAAAAAGTTAGAAGCATTTGTATGTTGCAAAGTTTGATAGGTGTAGGACATACCGTATAGAAGTTAGGGCCATTTGAAGTTTTATCAGTGTTTGATTTGGGACTCAAGGGTAGCATAGTTATGAGCGATAACTTAAATTGATAAGAAGCACGAGTACTTTATTGTCACAAAATTTCAAGGTTTTATGACGCTCCAGTAAAAAGTTACAAGCATTTGTATGTTGCAAACTTTGATACGTGTAGGACGTACCGTATAGAAGTTAGGGCCATTTAAAGTTTAATCAGTGTTTGATTTGGGACTCAAGGGTAGCATAGCTTTGAGCGATAGTTTAAATTGACAAGAGGCTCGAGTACTTTATAGTTACAAAATTTTAAGGTTTTATGACGCTCCAGTAAAAAGTTACAAGCATTTGTATGTTGCCAACTTTGATAGGTGTAGGACGTACCGTATAGAAGTTAGGGCCATTTAAAGTTTAATCAGTGTTTGATTTGGGACTCAAGGGTAGCATAGCTTTGAGCGATAGCTTAAATTGACAAGAGGCTCGAGAACTTTATTGTTACAAAATTTCAAGGTTTCATGAAGCTCTAGTAAAAAGTTACAAGCATTTGTATGTTGCAAACTTTGATAGGTGTAGGACGTACCATTTAGAAGTTAGGGCCATTTGAAGTTTTATCAGTGTTTGATTTGGGACTCAAGGGTAGCTTAGCTTTGAGCGATAGCTTAAATTGACAAGAGGCTCGAGTACTTTATTGTCACAAAATTTCAAGGTTTTATGACGCTCCAGTAAAATGTTCCAAGCATTTGTATGTTGCAAAGTTTGATAGGTGTAGGACGCACCGTATAGAAGTTAGGGCCATTTGAAGTTTTATCAGTGTTTGATTTGGGACTCAAGGGTAGCATAGCTTTGAGCGATAGCTTAAATTGGCAAGAGGCTCGAGTACTTTATTGTTACAAAATTTCAAGGTTATATGACGCTCCAGTAAAAAGTTACAAGCATTTGTATGTTGCAAACTTTGATAGGTATGCACCGTATTGAAGTTAGGTGTAGGACGTACCGTATAGAAGTTAGGGCCATTTGAAGTTTTATCAGTATTTGATTTGGGACTCAAGGGTAGCATAGTTATGAGCGATAACTTAAATTGACAAGAGGCTTGAGTACTTTATTGTTACAAAATTTCAAGGTTCTTTGACGCTCCAGTAAAAAGTTACAAGAATTTGTATGTTGCAAACTTTGATAGGTGTAGGACGTACCGTATAGAAGTTAGGGCCATTTGAAGTTTTATCAGTGTTTGATTTGGGACTCAAGGGTAGCATAGCTTTGAGCGATAGCTTAAATTGACAAGAGGCTCGAGTACTTTATTGTTACAAAATTTCAAGGTTTTAGGATGCTCCAGTAAAAAGTTACAAGCATTTGTAAGTTGCAAACTTTGATAGGTGTAGGACGTACCATATAGAAGTTAGGGCCATTTGAAGTTTTATCAGTGGTTGATTTGGGACTCAAGGGTAGCATAGCTTTGAGCGATAGCTTAAATTGACAAGAGGCTCGAGTACTTTATTGTTACAAAATTTCAATTTTTTATGACGCTCCAGTAAAAAGTTACAAGCATTTGAATGTTGCAAACTTTGATAGGTGTAGGACGTACCGTATAGAAGTTAGGGCCATTTGAAGTTTTATCAGTGTTTGATTTGGGACTCAAGGTTAGCATAGCTTTGAGCGATAGCTTAAATTGACACGAGGCTCGAGTACTTTATTGTTACAAAATTTCAAGGTTATATGACGCTCCAGTAAAAAGTTACAAGCATTTGAATGTTGCAAACTTTGATAGGTGTAGGACGTACCGTATAGAAGTTAGGGCCATTTGAAGTTTTATCAGTGTTTTTGATTTGGGACTCAAGGGTAGCATAGTTATGAGCGATAACTTAAATTGATAGGAAGCACGAGTACTTTATTGTCACAAAATTTCAAGGTTTTATGACGCTCCAGTAAAAAGTTACAAGCATTTGTATGTTGCAAACTTTGATACGTGTAGGACGTACCGTATAGAAGTTAGGGCCATTTAAAGTTTAATCAGTGTTTGATTTGGGACTCAAGGGTAGCATAGCTTTGAGCGATAGTTTAAATTGACAAGAGGCTCGAGTACTTTATTGTTACAAAATTTTAAGGTTTTATGACGCTCCAGTAAAAAGTTACAAGCATTTGTATGTTGCAAACTTTGATAGGTGTAGGACGTACCGTATAGAAGTTAGGGCCATTTGAAGTTTTATCAGTGTTTGATTTAAGACTCAAGGGTAGCATAGCTTTGAGCGATAGCTTAAACTGACAAGAGGCTCGAGTACTTTATTGTTACAAAATTTCAAGGTTTTATGCCGCTCCAGTAAAAAGTTACAAGCATTTGTATGTTGCAAAGTTTGATAGGTGTAGGACGTACCGTATAGAAGTTAGGGCCATTTGAAGTTTTATCAGTGTTTGATTTGGGACTCAAGGGTAGCATACTTATGAGCGATAACTTAAATTGACAAGAGGCTCGAGTACTTTATTGTTACAAAATTTCAAGGTTCTATGACGCTCCCGTAAAAAGTTACAAGAATTTGTATGTTGCAAACTTTGATAGGTGTAGGATGTACCGTATAGAAGTTAGGGCCATTTGAAGTTTTATCAGTGTTTGATTTGGGACTCAAGGGTAGCATAGCTTTGAGCGATAGCTTAAATTGACAAGATGCTCGAGTACTTTATTTTTACAAAGTTTCAAGGTTTTATGAGGCTCCAGTAAAAAGTTAGAAGCATTTGTATGTTGCAAACTTAGATAGGTATAGGACGCACGGTATTGAAGTTAGGGGTCATTTGAAGTTTTATAAGTGTTTGATTTTGGAGTCAAGGGTAGCATAGTTATGAGCGATAGCTTAAAATGACAAGAGGCTCGAGTACTTTATTGTTACAAAATTTCAAGTTTCTATGAAGCTCCAGTAAAAAGTTACAAGAATTTGTATGTTGCAAACTTTGATAGGTGTAGGACGTACCGTATAGAAGTAAGGGCCATTTGAAGTTTTATCAGTGTTTGATTTGGGACTCAAGGGTAGCATAGCTTTGAGCGATAGCTTAAATTGACAAGAGGCTTGAGTACTTTATTGTTACAAAATTTCAAGGTTATATGACGCTCCAGTAAAATGTTACAAGCATTTGAATGTTGCAAGCTTTGATAGGTGTAGGACGTACCGTATAGAAGTTAGGACCATTTGAAGTGTTATCAGTGTTTGATCTGGGACTAAAGGGTAGCAAAGCTTTAAAGGATAGCTTAAATTGACAAGAGGCTCGAGTACTTTATTGTTACAAAATCTCAAGGTTTTATGAAGCTCCAGTAAAAAGTTACAAGCATTTGTATGTTGTAAACTTTGATAGGTGTAGGACGTACCGTATAGAAGTTAGGGCCATTGGAAGTTTTATCAGTGTTTGATTTGGGACTCAAGGGTTTATGACGCTCCAGTAAAAAGTTACAAGCATTTGTATGTTGCAAACTTTGATAGGTGTAGGACGTACCGTATAGAAGTTAGGACCATTTAAATTTTTATCAGTGTTTGATTTGGGACTCAAGGGTAGCATAGCTTTGAGCGATAGCTGAAATTGACAAGAGGCTCGAGTACTTTATTGATACAAAATTTCAAGGTTTTATGACGCTCCAGTAAAAAGTTACAAGCATTTGAATGTTGCAAACTTTGATAGGTGTAGGACGTACCGTATAGAAGTTAGGGCCATTTGAAGTTTTATCAGTGTTTGATTTGGGACTCAAGGGTAGCATAGTTATGAGCGATAACTCAAATTGATAAGAAGTACGAGTACTTTATTGTCACAAAATTTCAAGGTTTTATGACGCTCCTGTAAAAAGTTACAAGCATTTATATGTTGCAAAGTTGGATAGGTGTAGGACGTACCGTATAGAAGGAAGGGCCATTTGAAGTTTTATGAGTGTTTGATTTGGGACTCAAGGGTAGCAAAGCTTTGAGCGATAGCTTAAATTGACAAGAGGCTCGAGTACTTTATTGTTACAAAGTTTCAAGGTTTTATGACGCTCCAGTAAAAAGTTTCAAGCATTTGTATGTTGCAAACTTTGATAGGTATAGGACGCACCGTATTGAAGTTAGAGGCCATTTGAAGTTTTATCACTTTTTAATTTTGGAGTCAAGGGTAGCATAGCTATGCGCGATAACTTAAATTGATAAGAAGCACGAGTACTTTATTGTCACAAAATTTCAAGGTTTTATGACGCTCCAGTAAAAAGCTAAGAGCATTTGTATGTTTCAAAGTTTGATAGGTGTAGGACGTACCGTATAGAAGTTAGGGCCATTTGAAGTTTACTCAGCTTTTGATTTGGGACTCAAGGGTAGCATAGCTTTGAGCGATATCTTAAATTGACAAGAGGCTCAAGTACTTTATTGTTACAAAATTTCAAGGTTTTATAACGCTCCAGTAAAAAGTTACAAGCATTTGTATGTTGGAAACTTTGATAGATGTAGGACATACCGTATAGAAGTTAGGGCCATTTGAAGTTTTATCAGTGTTTGATTTGGGACTCAAGGGTTTATGACGCTCCAGCAAAAAGTTACAAGCATTTGTATGTTGCAAACTTTGATAGGTATAGGACGCACCGTATTGAAGCTAGGGGCCATTTGAAGTTTTATCACTTTTTGATTTTGGAGTCAAGGGTAGCATACTTATGAGCGATATCTTAAATTGATAAGAAGCACGAGTACTTTATTGTTACAAAATTTCAAGGTTTTATGACACTCCAGTAAAAAGTTACAAGCATTTGTATGTTGCAAACTTTGATAGATGTAGGACATACCGTATAGAAGTTAGGGGCATTTGAAGTTTTATCAGTGTTTGATTTGGGACTCAAGGGTAGCATAGCTTTGAGCGGTAGCTTAAATTGACAAGAGGCTCGAGTACTTTATTGTTACAAAATTTCAAGGTTCTATGACGCTCCAGTAAAAAGTTACAAGCATGTGTATTTTGCAAACTTTGATAGGTGTAGGACGTACCGTATAGAAGTTAGGGCCATTTGAAGTTTTATCAGTGTTTGATGTGGGACTCAAGGGTAGCATAGCTTTGAGCGGTAGCTTAAATTGACAAGAGGCTCGAGTACTTTATTGTTACAAAATTTCAAGGTTCTATGACGCTCCAGTAAAAAGTTACAAGAATGTGTATTTTGCAAACTTTGATATATGTAGGACGTACCGTATAGAAGTTAGGGCCATTTGAAGTTTTATCAGTGTTTGATGTGGGACTCAAGGGTAGCATAGCTTTGAGCGGTAGCTTAAATTGACAAGAGGCTCGAGTACTTTATTGTTACAAAATTTCAAGGTTCTATGACGCTCCAGTAAAAAGTTACAAGCATGTGTATTTTGCAAACTTTGATAGGTTTAGGACGTACCGTATGGAAGTTAGGGCCATTTGAAGTTTTATCAGTGTTTGATTTGGGACTCAAGGGTAGCATAGCTTTGAGCGATAGCTCAAATTGACAAGAGGCTCGAGTACTTTATTGTTACAAAATTTCAAGGTTTTATGACGCTCCAGTAAAAAGTTACAAGCATTTGTATGTTGCAAACTTTGAGAGGTGTAGGCTGTACCGTATAGAGGTTAGGGCCATTTGAAGTTTTATCAGTGTTTGATTTGGGACTCAAGGATAGCATAGCTTTGAGCGATAGCTTAAATTGACAAGGGGCTCGAGTACTTTATTGTTACAAAATTTCAAGGTTTTATGGCGCTCCAGTAAAAAGTTACAAGCATTTGTATGTTGCAAACTTTGATAGGTGTAGGACGTACCATATAGAAGTTAGGGCCATTTGAAGTTTTATCCGTGCTTGATTTGGGACTCAAGGGTACCATAGCTTTGAGCGATAGCTTAAATTGACAAGAGGCTCGAGTACTTTATTGTTACAAAATTTCAATTTTTTATGACGCTCCAGTAAAAAGTTACAAGCATTTGTATGTTGCAAACTTTGATAGGTATAGGACGCACCGTATTGAAGTTAGGGGCCATTTGAAGTTTTATCACTGTTTGATTTTGGAGTCAAGGGTAGCATAGTTATGAGCGATAGCTTAAATTGATAAGAAGCACGAGTACTTTATTGTCACAAAATTTCAAGATTTTATGACGCTCCAGTAAAAAGTTACAAGCATTTGTATGTTGCAAACTTTGATAGGTGTAGGACGTACGGTATAGAAGTTAGGGCCATTTGAAGTTTTATCAGTTTTTGATTTGGGACTCAAGAATAGCATAGCTTTGAGCGATAGCTTAAATTGACAAGAGGCTCGAGTACTTTATTGTTACAAAATTTCAAGGTTTTATGACGCTCCAGTAAAAAGTAACAAGCATTTGTATGTTGCAAACTTTGATAGGTGTAGGACGTACCGTATAGAAGTTAGGGCCATTTGAAGTTTTATCAGTGTTTGATGTGGGACTCAAAGGTAGCATAGCTTTGAGCGGTAGCTTAAATTGACAAGAGGCTCGAGTACTTTATTGTTACAAAATTTCAAGGTTCTATGACGCTCCAGTAAAAAGTTACAAGCATGTGTATTTTGCAAACTTTGATAGGTGTAGGACGTACTGTATGGAAGTTAGGGCCATTTGAAGTTTTATCAGTGATTGATTTGGGACTCAAGGTAGCATAGCTTTGAGCGATAGCTTAAATTGACAAGAGGCTCGAGTACTTTATTGTTACAACATTTCACGATTTTATGACGCTCCAGTAAAAAGTTACAAGCATTTGTATGTTGCAAAATTTGATAGGTATACGATGCTCCGTATAGAAGTTAGGGCCATTTGAAGTTTTATCAGTGTTTGATTTGGGACTCAAGGGTAGCATAGCTTTGAGCGATAACTCAAATTGACAAGAGGCTCGAGTACTTTATTGTTACAAAATTTCAAGGTTTTATGACGCTCCAGTAAAAAGTTACAAGCATTTGTATGTTGCAAACTTTGATAGGTGTAGGATGTACCGTATAGAGGTTAGGGACATTTGAAGTTTTATCATTGTGTTTAATTTTGGACTCAAGGGTAGCATAGCTTTGAGCGATAGCTGAAATTGAAAATTGGCTCGAGTACTTTATTGTTACAAATTTTCAAGGTTTTATGACGCTCCAGTAAAAAGTTACAAGCATTTGTATGTTGCAAACTTTGATAGGTGTAGGATGTCCCGTATAGAGGTTAGGGCCATATGAAGTTTTATCAGTGTTTGATTTGGGACTCAAGGGTACCATAGCTTTGAGCGATAGCTTAAATTGACAAGGGGCTCGAGTACTTTATTGTTACAAAATTTCAAGCTTTTATGACGCTCCAGTAAAAAGTTACAAGCATTTGTATGTTGCAAACTTTGATAGGTGTAGGACGTACCATATAGAAGTTAAGGCCATTTGAAGTTTTATCAGTGTTTGATTTGGGACTCAAGGGTAGCATAGCTTTGAGCGATAGCTTAAATTGACAAGAGGCTCGAGAACTTTATTGTTACAAAATTTCAAGATTCTATGACGCTCCAGTAAAAATTTGCAAACATTTGTATGTTGCAAACTTTGATAGATGTAGATTATACCGTATAGAAGTTAGGGCCATTTGAATTTTTATCAGTGTTTGATTTGGGACTCAAGGGTATCATAGCTTTGAGCGATAGCTTAAATTGACAAGAGGCTCGAGTACTTTATTGTTACAAAATTTCAAGGTTTTATGACGCTCCAGTAAAAAGTTACAAGCATTTGTATGTTGCAAACTTTGATAGGTGTAGGACGTACCGTATAGAAGTTAGGGCCATTTGAAGTTTTATCAGTGTTTGATTTGGGACTCAAGGGTAGCATAGCTTTGAGCGATAGCTTAAATTGACAAGAGGCTCGAGTAATTTATTGTTACAAAATTTCAAGGTTTTATGACGCTCCAGTAAAAAGTTGCAAGCATTTGTATGTTGCAAACTTTGATAGGTGTAGGACGTACCGTATAGAAGTTAGGGCCATTTAAAGTTTTATCAGTGTTTGATTTGGGACTCAAGGGTAGCATAGCTTTGAGCGGTAGCTTAAATTGACAAGAGGCTCGAGTACTTTATTGTTACAAAATTTCAAGGTTCTATGACGCTCCAGTAAAAAGTTACAAGAATGTGTATTTTGCAAACTTTGATAGGTGTAGGACGTACCGTATAGAAGTTAGGGCCATTTGAAGTTTTATCAGTGTTTGATGTGGGACTCAAGGGCAGCATAGCTTTGAGCGGTAGCTTAAATTGACAAGAGGCTCGAGTACTTTATTGTTACAAAATTTCAAGGTTCTATGACGCTCCAGTAAAAAGTTACAAGCATCTGTAATTTGCAAACTTTGATAGGTTTAGGACGTACCGTATGGAAGTTAGGGCCATTTGAAGTTTTATCAGTGTTTGATTTGGGACTCAAGGGTAGCATAGCTTTGAGCGATAGCTCAAATTGACAAGAGGCTCGAGTACTTTATTGTTACAAAATTTCAAGGTTTTATGACGCTCCAGTAAAAAGTTACAAGCATTTGTATGTTGCAAACTTTGAGAGGTGTAGGCTGTACCGTATAGAGGTTAGGGCCATTTGAAGTTTTATCAGTGTTTGATTTGGGACTCAAGGATAGCATAGCTTTGAGCGATAGCTTAAATTGACAAGGGGCTCGAGTACTTTATTGTTACAAAATTTCAAGGTTCTATGACGCTCCAGTAAAAAGTTACAAGCATCTGTATTTTGCAAACTTTGATAGGTTTAGGACGTACCGTATGGAAGTTAGGGCCATTTGAAGTTTTATCAGTGTTTGATTTGGGACTCAAGGGTAGCATAGCTTTGAGCGATAGCTCAAATTGACAAGAGGCTCGAGTACTTTATTGTTACAAAATTTCAAGGTTTTATGACGCTCCAGTAAAAAGTTACAAGCATTTGTATGTTGCAAACTTTGAGAGGTGTAGGCTGTACCGTATAGAGGTTAGGGCCATTTGAAGTTTTATCAGTGTTTGATTTGGGACTCAAGGATAGCATAGCTTTGAGCGATAGCTTAAATTGACAAGGGGCTCGAGTACTTTATTGTTACAAAATTTCAAGGTTTTATGGCGCTCCAGTAAAAAGTTACAAGCATTTGTATGTTGCAAACTTTGATAGGTATAGGACGCACCGTATTGAAGTTAGGGGCCATTTGAAGTTTTATCACTGTTTGATTTTGGAGTCAAGGGTAGCATAGTTATGAGCGATAGCTTAAATTGATAAGAAGCACGAGTACTTTATTGTCACAAAACTTCAAGATTTTATGACGCTCCAGTAAAAAGTTACAAGCATTTGTATGTTGCAAACTTTGATAGGTGTAGGACGTACGGTATAGAAGTTAGGGCCATTTGAAGTTTTATCAGTTTTTGATTTGGGACTCAAGAATAGCATAGCTTTGAGCGATAGCTTAAATTGACAAGAGGCTCGAGTACTTTATTGTTACAAAATTTCAAGGTTTTATGACGCTCCAGTAAAAAGTAACAAGCATTTGTATGTTGCAAACTTTGATAGGTGTAGGACGTACCGTATAGAAGTTAGGGCCATTTGAAGTTTTATCAGTGTTTGATGTGGGACTCAAAGGTAGCATAGCTTTGAGCGGTAGCTTAAATTGACAAGAGGCTCGAGTACTTTATTGTTACAAAATTTCAAGGTTCTATGACGCTCCAGTAAAAAGTTACAAGCATGTGTATTTTGCAAACTTTGATAGGTGTAGGACGTACTGTATGGAAGTTAGGGCCATTTGAGGTTTTATCAGTGATTGATTTGGGACTCAAGGTAGCATAGCTTTGAGCGATAGCTTAAATTGACAAGAGGCTCGAGTACTTTATTGTTACAACATTTCACGATTTTATGACGCTCCAGTAAAAAGTTACAAGCATTTGTATGTTGCAAAATTTGATAGGTATAGGATGCTCCGTATAGAAGTTAGGGCCATTTGAAGTTTTATCAGTGTTTGATTTGGGACTCAAGGGTAGCATAGCTTTGAGCGATAACTCAAATTGACAAGAGGCTCGAGTACTTTATTGTTACAAAATTTCAAGGTTTTATGACGCTCCAGTAAAAAGTTACAAGCATTTGTATGTTGCAAACTTTGATAGGTGTAGGATGTACCGTATAGAGGTTAGGGACATTTGAAGTTTTATCATTGTGTTTAATTTTGGACTCAAGGGTAGCATAGCTTTGAGCGATAGCTGAAATTGAAAATTGGCTCGAGTACTTTATTGTTACAAATTTTCAAGGTTTTATGACGCTCCAGTAAAAAGTTACAAGCATTTGTATGTTGCAAACTTTGATAGGTGTAGGATGTCCCGTATAGAGGTTAGGGCCATATGAAGTTTTATCAGTGTTTGATTTGGGACTCAAGGGTACCATAGCTTTGAGCGATAGCTTAAATTGATAAGGGGCTCGAGTACTTTATTGTTACAAAATTTCAAGCTTTTATGACGCTCCAGTAAAAAGTTACAAGCATTTGTATGTTGCAAACTTTGATAGGTGTAGGACGTACCGTATAGAAGTTAGGGCCATTTGAAGTTTTATCAGTGTTTGATTTGGGACTCAAGGGTACCATAGCTTTGAGCGATAGCTTAAATTGACAAGAGGCTCGAGTACTTTATTGTTACAAAATTTCAATTTTTTATGACGCTCCAGTAAAAAGTTACAAGCATTTGTATGTTGCAAACTTTGATAGGTATAGGACGCACCGTATTGAAGTTAGGGGCCATTTGAAGTTTTATCACTGTTTGATTTTGGAGTCAAGGTTAGCATAGTTATGAGCGATAGCTTAAATTGATAAGAAGCACGAGTACTTTATTGTTACAAAATTTCAAGATTTTATGACGCTCCAGTAAAAAGTTACAAGCATTTGTATGTTGCAAACTTTGATAGGTGTAGGACGTACCATATAGAAGTTAAGGCCATTTGAAGTTTTATCAGTGTTTGATTTGGGACTCAAGGGTAGCATAGCTTTGAGCGATAGCTTAAATTGACAAGAGGCTCGAGAACTTTATTGTTACAAAATTTCAAGATTCTATGACGCTCCAGTAAAAATTTGCAAACATTTGTATGTTGCAAACTTTGATAGATGTAGATTATACCGTATAGAAGTTAGGGCCATTTGAATTTTTATCAGTGTTTGATTTGGGACTCAAGGGTATCATAGCTTTGAGCGATAGCTTAAATTGACAAGAGGCTCGAGTACTTTATTGTTACAAAATTTCAAGGTTTTATGACGCTCCAGTAAAAAGTTACAAGCATTTGTATGTTGCAAACTTTGATAGGTGTAGGACGTACCGTATAGAAGTTAGGGCCATTTGAAGTTTTATCAGTGTTTGATTTGGGACTCAAGGGTAGCATAGCTTTGAGCGATAGCTTAAATTGACAAGAGGCTCGAGTAATTTATTGTTACAAAATTTCAAGGTTTTATGACACTCCAGTAAAAAGTTGCAAGCATTTGTATGTTGCAAACTTTGATAGGTGTAGGACGTACCGTATAGAAGTTAGGGCCATTTAAAGTTTTATCAGTGTTTGATTTGGGACTCAAGGGTAGCATAGCTTTGAGCGATAGCTTAAATTGACAAGAGGCTCGAGTACGTTATTGTTACAAAATTTCAAGGTTTTAAGACGCTCCAGTAAAAAGCTACAAGCATTTGTATGTTGCAAACTTTGATAGGTGTAGGATGTACCGTATAGAAGTTAGGGCCATTTGAAGTTTTATCAGTGTGTGATTTGGGACTCAAGGGTACCATAGCTTTGAGCGATAGCTTAAATTGACAAGAGGCTCGAGTACTTTACTGTTACAAAATTTCAAGGTTTTATGACGCTCCAGTAAAAAGTTACAAGCATTTGTATGTTGCACACTTTGATAGGTGTAGGACGTACCGTATAGAAGTTAGGGCCATTTGAAGTTTAATCAGTGTTTACTTTGGGACTCAAGGGTAGCGTAACTTTGAGCGGTAGCTTAAATTGACAAGAGGCTCGAGTACTTTATTGTTAGAAAATTTCAAGGTTCTATGACGCTCCAGTAAAAAGTTACAAGCATTTGTATGTTGCAAAATTTGATAGGTGTAGGACGTACTGTATAGAAGTTAGGGCCATTTGAAGTTTTATCAGTGTTTGATTTGGGACTCAAGGGTAGCATAGCTTTGAGAGATAGCTTAAATTGACAAGAGGCTCGAGTACTTTATTGTTACAAAATTCCAAGGTTTTATGACGCTCCAGTAAAAAGTTACAAGCATTTGTATGCTGCAAACTTTGATAGGTATAGGATGCTCCGTATAGAAGTTAGGGCCATTTGAAGTTTTATCAGTGTTTGATTTGGGACTCAAGGGTAGCATAGCTTTGAGCGATAGCTTAAATTGACAAGAGGCTCGAGTAGTTTATTGTTAGAAAATTTCAAGGTTTTATGACGCTCCAGTAAAAAGTTACAGGCATTTGTATGTTGCAAACTTTGATAGGTGTAGGATGTACCGTATAGAAGTTAGGGCCATTTGAAGTTTTATCAGTGTTTGATTTGGGACTCAAGGGTAGCATAGCTTTGACCGATAGCTTAAATTGACAAGAGGCTCGAGTACTTTATTGTTACAAAATTTCAAGGTTTTATGACGCTCCAGTAAAAAGTTAAAAGCATTTGTATGTTGCAAACTTTGAGAGGTGTAGGACGTACCGTATAGAAGTTAGGGCCATTTGAAGTTTTATCAGTGTTTGATTTGGGACTCAAGGGTAGCATAGCTTTGAGCGATAGCTTAAATTGACAAGAGGCTCGAGTACTTTATTGTTACAAAATTTCAAGGTTTTATGACGCTCCAGTAAAAAGTTACAAGCATTTGTATGTTGCAAACTTTGATAGGTATAGGACGCACCGTATTGAAGTTAGGGGCCATTTGAAGTTTTATCACTGTTTGATTTTGGAGTCAAGGGTAGCATAGTTATGAGCGATAGCTTAAATTGATAAGAAGCACGAGTACTCTATTGTCACAAAATTTCAAGATTTTCTGACGCTCCAGTAAAATGTTACAAGCATTTGTATGTTGCAAAGTTTGATAAGTCTCGGACGTACCGTATAGAAGTTAGGTCCATTTGAAGTTTTATCAGTGTTTGATTTGGGACTCAAGGGTAGCATAGCTTTGAGCGATTGCTTAATTGACAAGAGGCTCGAGTACTTTATTGTTACAAAATTTCAAGGTTCTATGACGCTCCAGTAAAAATTTGCAAACATTTGTATGTTGCAAACTTTGATAGATGTAGGTTATACCGTATAGAAGTTAGGGCCATTTGAAGTTTTATCAGTGTTTGATTTGGGACTCAATGGTATCATAGCTTAAATTGACAAGAGGCTCGAGTACTTTATTGTTACAAAATTTCAAGGTTTTATGACGCTCCAGTAAAAAGTTACAAGCATTTGAATGTTGCAAACTTTGATAGGTGACGGACGTACCGTATAGAAGTTTGGGCAATTTGAAGTTTTATCAGTGTTTGATTTGGGACTCAAGGGTAGCAGAGCTTTGAGCGATAGCTTAAATTCACAAGATGCTCGAGTACTTTATTTTTACAAAGTTTCAAGGTTTTATGAGGCTCCAGTAAAAAGTTAGAAGCATTTTTATGTTGCAAACTTAGATAGGTATAGGACGCACGATATTGAAGTCAGGGGCCATTTGAAGTTTTATAAGTGTTTGATTTTGGAGTCAAGGGTAGCATAGTTATGAGCGATAGCTTAAATTGACAAGAGGCTCGAGTACTTTATTGTTACAAAATTTCAAGGTTCTATGATGCTCCAGTAAAAAGTTACAAGAATTTGTATGTTGCAAACTTTGATAGGTGTAGGACGTACCGTATAGAAGTTAGGGCCATTTGAAGTTTTATCAGTGTTTGATTTGGGACTCAAGGGTAGCATAGCTTTGAGCGATAGCTTAAATTGACAAGAGGCTTGAGTACTTTATTGTTACAAAATTTCAAGGTTATACGACGCTCCAGTAAAAAGTTACAAGCATTTGAATGTTGCAAGCTTTGATAGGTGTAGGACGTACCGTATAGAAGTTAGGACCATTTGAAGTGTTATCAGTGTTTGATCTGGGACTAAAGGGTAGCAAAGCTTTAAAGGATAGCTTAAATTGACAAGAGGCTCGAGTACTTTATTGTTACAAAATCTCAAGGTTTTATGAAGCTCCAGTAAAAAGTTACAAGTATTTGTGTGTTGTAAACTTTGATAGGTGTAGGACGTACCGTATAGAAGTTAGGGCCATTGGAAGTTTTATCAGTGTGTGATTTGGGACTCAAGGGTACCATAGCTTTGAGCGATAGCTTAAATTGACAAGAGGCTCGAGTACTTTACTGTTACAAAATTTCAAGGTTTTACGACGTTCCAGTAAAAAGTTACAAGCATTTGTATGTTGCACACTTTGATAGGTGTAGGACGTACCGTATAGAAGTTAGGGCCATTTGAAGTTTAATCAGTGTTTACTTTGGGACTCAAGGGTAGCGTAACTTTGAGCGGTAGCTTAAATTGACAAGAGGCTCGAGTACTTTATTGTTAGAAAATTTCAAGGTTCTATGACGCTCCAGTAAAAAGTTACAAGCATTTGTATGTTGCAAAATTTGATAGGTGTAGGACGTACCGTATAGAAGTTAGGGCCATTTGAAGTTTTATCAGTGTTTGATTTGGGACTCAAGGGTAGCATAGCTTTGAGCGATAGCTTAAATTGACAAGAGGCTTGAGTACTTTATTGTTACAAAATTTCAAGGTTATACGACGCTCCAGTAAAAAGTTACAAGCATTTGAATGTTGCAAGCTTTGATAGGTGTAGGACGTACCGTATAGAAGTTAGGACCATTTGAAGTGTTATCAGTGTTTGATCTGGGACTAAAGGGTAGCAAAGCTTTAAAGGATAGCTTAAATTGACAAGAGGCTCGAGTACTTTATTGTTACAAAATCTCAAGGTTTTATGAAGCTCCAGTAAAAAGTTACAAGTATTTGTGTGTTGTAAACTTTGATAGGTGTAGGACGTACCGTATAGAAGTTAGGGCCATTGGAAGTTTTATCAGTGTGTGATTTGGGACTCAAGGGTACCATAGCTTTGAGCGATAGCTTAAATTGACAAGAGGCTCGAGTACTTTACTGTTACAAAATTTCAAGGTTTTACGACGTTCCAGTAAAAAGTTACAAGCATTTGTATGTTGCACACTTTGATAGGTGTAGGACGTACCGTATAGAAGTTAGGGCCATTTGAAGTTTAATCAGTGTTTACTTTGGGACTCAAGGGTAGCGTAACTTTGAGCGGTAGCTTAAATTGACAAGAGGCTCGAGTACTTTATTGTTAGAAAATTTCAAGGTTCTATGACGCTCCAGTAAAAAGTTACAAGCATTTGTATGTTGCAAAATTTGATAGGTGTAGGACGTACTGTATAGAAGTTAGGGCCATTTGAAGTTTTATCAGTGTTTGATTTGGGACTCAAGGGTAGCATAGCTTTGAGAGATAGCTTAAATTGACAAGAGGCTCGAGTACTTTATTGTTACAAAATTCCAAGGTTTTATGACGCTCCAGTAAAAAGTTACAAGCATTTGTATGCTGCAAACTTTGATAGGTATAGGATGCTCCGTATAGAAGTTAGGGCCATTTGAAGTTTTATCAGTGTTTGATTTGGGACTCAAGGGTAGCATAGCTTTGAGCGATAGCTTAAATTGACAAGAGGCTCGAGTAGTTTATTGTTAGAAAATTTCAAGGTTTTATGACGCTCCAGTAAAAAGTTACAGGCATTTGTATGTTGCAAACTTTGATAAGTGTAGGATGTACCGTATAGAAGTTAGGGCCATTTGAAGTTTTATCAGTGTTTGATTTGGGACTCAAGGGTAGCATAGCTTTGACCGATAGCTTAAATTGACAAGAGGCTCGAGTACTTTATTGTTACAAAATTTCAAGGTTTTATGACGCTCCAGTAAAAAGTTAAAAGCATTTGTATGTTGCAAACTTTGAGAGGTGTAGGACGTACCGTATAGAAGTTAGGGCCATTTGAAGTTTTATCAGTGTTTGATTTGGGACTCAAGGGTAGCATAGCTTTGAGCGATAGCTTAAATTGACAAGAGGCTCGAGTACTTTATTGTTACAAAATTTCAAGGTTTTATGACGCTCCAGTAAAAAGTTACAAGCATTTGTATGTTGCAAACTTTGATAGGTATAGGACGCACCGTATTGAAGTTAGGGGCCATTTGAAGTTTTATCACTGTTTGATTTTGGAGTCAAGGGTAGCATAGTTATGAGCGATAGCTTAAATTGATAAGAAGCACGAGTACTCTATTGTCACAAAATTTCAAGATTTTCTGACGCTCCAGTAAAATGTTACAAGCATTTGTATGTTGCAAAGTTTGATAAGTCTCGGACGTACCGTATAGAAGTTAGGTCCATTTGAAGTTTTATCAGTGTTTGATTTGGGACTCAAGGGTAGCATAGCTTTGAGCGATTGCTTAATTGACAAGAGTCTCGAGTACTTAATTGTTACAAAATTTCAAGGTTCTATGACGCTCCAGTAAAAATTTGCAAACATTTGTATGTTGCAAACTTTGATAGATGTAGGTTATACCGTATAGAAGTTAGGGCCATTTGAAGTTTTATCAGTGTTTGATTTGGGACTCAATGGTATCATAGCTTAAATTGACAAGAGGCTCGAGTACTTTATTGTTACAAAATTTCAAGGTTTTATGACGCTCCAGTAAAAAGTTACAAGCATTTGAATGTTGCAAACTTTGATAGGTGACGGACGTACCGTATAGAAGTTTGGGCAATTTGAAGTTTTATCAGTGTTTGATTTGGGACTCAAGGGTAGCAGAGCTTTGAGCGATAGCTTAAATTCACAAGATGCTCGAGTACTTTATTTTTACAAAGTTTCAAGGTTTTATGAGGCTCCAGTAAAAAGTTAGAAGCATTTGTATGTTGCAAACTTAGATAGGTATAGGACGCACGATATTGAAGTCAGGGGCCATTTGAAGTTTTATAAGTGTTTGATTTTGGAGTCAAGGGTAGCATAGTTATGAGCGATAGCTTAAATTGACAAGAGGCTCGAGTACTTTATTGTTACAAAATTTCAAGGTTCTATGATGCTCCAGTAAAAAGTTACAAGAATTTGTATGTTGCAAACTTTGATAGGTGTAGGACGTACCGTATAGAAGTTAGGGCCATTTGAAGTTTTATCAGTGTTTGATTTGGGACTCAAGGGTAGCATAGCTTTGAGCGATAGCTTAAATTGACAAGAGGCTTGAGTACTTTATTGTTACAAAATTTCAAGGTTATACGACGCTCCAGTAAAAAGTTACAAGCATTTGAATGTTGCAAGCTTTGATAGGTGTAGGACGTACCGTATAGAAGTTAGGACCATTTGAAGTGTTATCAGTGTTTGATCTGGGACTAAAGGGTAGCAAAGCTTTAAAGGATAGCTTAAATTGACAAGAGGCTCGAGTACTTTATTGTTACAAAATCTCAAGGTTTTATGAAGCTCCAGTAAAAAGTTACAAGTATTTGTGTGTTGTAAACTTTGATAGGTGTAGGACGTACCGTATAGAAGTTAGGGCCATTGAAAGTTTTATATGTGTTTGATTTGGGACTCAAGGGTTTATGACGCTCCAGTAAAAAGTTACAAGCATTTGTATGTTGCAAACTTTGATAGGTGTAGGACGTACCGTATAGAAGTTAGGACCATTTAAATTTTTATCAGTGTTTGATTTGGGACTCAAGGGTAGCATAGCTTTGACCGATGGTTTAAATTGACAAGAGGCTCGAGTACTTTATTGTTACAAAATTTCAAGGTGTTATGACGCTCCAGTAAAAAGTTACAAGCATTTGTATGTTGCAAACTTTGATAGGTATAGGACGCACCGTATTGAAGTTAGGGGCCATTTGAAGTTTTATAAGTGTTTGATTTTGGAGTCAACGGTAGCATAGTTATGAGCGGTAGCTTAAATTGATAAGAAGTACGAGTACTTTATTGTCACAAAATTTCAAGGTTTTATGACGCTCCTGTAAAAAGTTACAAGCATTTATATGTTGCAAAGTTGGATAGGTGTAGGACGTACCGTATAGAAGTAAGGGCCATTTGAAGTTTTATCAGTGTTTGATTTGGGACTCAAGGGTAGCAAAGCTTTGAGCGATAGCTTAAATTGACAAGAGGCTCGAGTACTTTATTGTTACAAAGTTTCAAGGTTTTATGACGCTCCAGTAAAAAGTTTCAAGCATTTGTATGTTGCAAACTTTGATAGGTATAGGACGCACCGTATTGAAGTTAGGGGCCATTTGAAGTTTTATCACTTTTTAATTTTGGAGTCAAGGGTAGCATAGCTATGCGCGATAACTTAAATTGATAAGAAGCACGAGTACTTTATTGTCACAAAATTTCAAGGTGTTATGACGCTCCAGTAAAAAGTTACAAGCATTTGCATGTTGCACACTTTGATAGGTGTAGGACGTACCGTATAGAAGTTAGGGCCATTTGAAGTTTAATCAGTGTTTACTTTGGGACTCAAGGGTAGCATAGCTTTGAGCGGTAGCTTAAATTGACAAGAGGCTCGAGTACTTTATTGTTAGAAAATTTCAAGGTTCTATGACGCTCCAGTAAAAATTTACAAGCATTTGTATGTTGCAAACTTTGATAGGTGTAGGACGTACTGTATAGAAGTTAGGGCCATTTGAAGTTTTATAAGTGTTTGATTTGGGACTCAAGGGTAGCATAGCTTTGAGAGATAGCTTAAATTGACAAGAGGCTCGAGTACTTTATTGTTACAAAATTCCAAGGTTTTATGACGCTCCAGTAAAAAGTTACAAGCATTTGTATGCTGCAAAATTTGATAGGTATAGGATGCTCCGTATAGAAGTTAGGGCCATTTGAAGTTTTATCAGTGTTTGATTTGGGACTCAAGGGTAGCATAGCTTTGAGCGATAGCTTAAATTGACAAGAGGCTCGAGTAGTTTATTGTTAGAAAATTTCAAGGTTTTATGACGCTCCAGTAGAAAGTTACAGGCATTTGTATGTTGCAAACTTTGATAGGTGTAGGATGTACCGTATAGAAGTTAGGGCCATTTGAAGTTTTATCAGTGTTTGATTTGGGACTCAAGGGTAGCATAGCTTTGACCGATAGCTTAAATTGACAAGAGGCTCGAGTACTTTATTGTTACAAAATTTCAAGGTTTTATGACGCTCCAGTAAAAAGTTAAAAGCATTTGTATGTTGCAAACTTTGATAGGTGTAGGACGTACCGTATAGAAGTTAGGGCCATTTGAAGTTTTATCAGTGTTTGATTTGGGACTCAAGGGTAGCATAGCTTTGAGCGATAGCTTAAATTGACAAGAGGCTCGAGTACTTTATTGTTACAAAATTTCAAGGTTTTATGACGCTCCAGTAAAAAGTAACAAGCATTTGTATGTTGCAAACTTTGATAGGTAAGGACGCACCGTATTGAAGTTAGGGGCCATTTGAAGTTTTATCACTGTTTCATTTTGGAGTCAAGGGTAGCATAGTTATGAGCGATAGCTTAAATTGATAAGAAGCACGAGTACTCTATTGTCACAAAATTTCAAGATTTTCTGACGCTCCAGTAAAAAGTTACAAGCATTTGTATGTTGCAAAGTTTGATAGGTGTCGGACGTATCTTATAGAAGTTAGGTCCATTTGAAGTTTTATCAGTGTTTGATTTGGGACTCAAGGGTAGCATAGCTTTGAGCGATAACTCAAATTGACAAGAGGCTCGAGTACTTTATTGTTACAAAATTTCAAGGTTCTATGACGCTCCAGTAAAAATTTGCAAACATTTGTATGTTGCAAACTTTGATAGATGTAGGTTATACCGTATAGAAGTTAGGGCCATTTGAAGTTTTATCAGTGTTTGATTTTGGACTCAATGGTATCATAGCTTAAATTGACAAGAGGCTCGAATACTTTATTGTTACAAAATTTCAAGGTTTTATGACGCTCCAGTAAAAAGTTACAAGCATTTGAATGTTGCAAACTTTGATAGGTGACGGACGTACCGTATAGAAGTTTGGGCCATTTGAAGTTTTATCAGTGTTTGATTTGGGACTCAAGGGTAGCAGAGCTTTGAGCGATAGCTTAAATTGACAAGATGCTCGAGTACTTTATTTTTACAAAGTTTCAAGGTTTTATGAGGCTCCAGTAAAAAGTTAGAAGCATTTGTATGTTGCAAACTTAGATAGGTATAGGACGCACGGTATTGAAGTTAGGGGCCATTTGAAGTTTTATAAGTGTTTGATTTTGGAGTCAAGGGTAGCATAGTTATGAGCGATAGCTTAAATTGACAAGAGGCTCGAGTACTTTATTGTTACAAAATTTCAAGGTTCTATGACGCTCCAGTAAAAAGTTACAAGAATTTGTATGTTGCAAACTTTGATAGGTGTAGGACGTACCGTATAGAAGTTAGGGCCATTTGAAGTTTTATCAGTGTTTGATTTGGGACTCAAGGGTAGCATAGCTTTGAGCGATAGCTTAAATTGACAAGAGGCTTGAGTACTTTATTGTTACAAAATTTCAAGGTTATATGACGCTCCAGTAAAAAGTTACAAGCATTTGAATGTTGCAAGCTTTGATAGGTGTAGGACGTACCGTATAGAAGTTAGGGCCATTGGAAGTTTTATCTGTGTTTGATTTGGGACTCAAGGGTTTATGACGCTCCAGTAAAAAGTTACAAGCATTTGTATGTTGCAAACTTTGATAGGTGTAGGACGTACCGTATAAAAGTTAGGACCATTTAAATTTTTATCAGTGTTTGATTCGGGACTCAAGGGTAGCATTGCTTTGAGCGATAGCTGAAATTGACAAGAGGCTCGAGTACTTTATTGATACAAAATTTCAAGGTTTTATGACGCTCCAGTAAAAAGTTACAAGCATTTGAATGTTGCAAACTTTGATAGGTGTAGGACGTACCGTATAGAAGTTAGGGCCATTTGAAGTTTTATCAGTGTTTGATTTGGGACTCAAGGGTAGCATAGTTATGAGAGATAACTCAAATTGATAAGAAGCTCGAGTACTTTATTGTTACAAAATTTCAAGGTTTTATGACGCTCCAGTAAAAAGTTACAAGCATTTGTATGTTGCAAACTTTGATAGGTATAGGACGCACCGTATTGAAGTTAGGGGCCATTTGAAGTTTTATAAGTGTTTGATTTTGGAGTCAACGGTAGCATAGTTATGAGCGGTAGCTTAAATTGACAAGAGGCTCGAGTACTTTATTGTTAGAAAATTTCAAGGTTCTATGACGCTCCAGTAAAAAGTTACAAGCATTTATATGTTGCAAAGTTGGATAGGTGTAGGACGTACTGTATAGAAGTTAGGGCCATTTGAAGTTTTATCAGTGTTTGATTTGGGACTCAAGGGTAGCATAGCTTTGAGAGATAGCTTAAATTGACAAGAGGCTCGAGTACTTTATTGTTACAAAATTCCAAGGTTCTATGACGCTCCAGTAAAAATTTGCAAACATTTGTATGTTGCAAACTTTGATAGGTGTAGGACGTACCGTATAGAAGTTAGGGCCATTTGAAGTTTTATCAGTGTTTGATTTGGGACTCAAGGGTAGCATAGCTTTGAGCGATAGCTTAAATTGACAAGAGGCTCGAGTACTTTATTGTTACAAAATTTCAAGGTTTTATGACGCTCCAGTAAAAAGTTACAAGCATTTGTATGTTGCAAACTTTGATAGGTATAGGACGCACCGTATTGAAGTTAGGGGCCATTTGAAGTTTTATCACTGTTTGATTTTGGAGTCAAGGGTAGCATAGTTATGAGCGATAGCTTAAATTGATAAGAAGCACGAGTACTCTATTGTCACAAAATTTCAAGATTTTCTGACGCTCCAGTAAAATGTTACAAGCATTTGTATGTTGCAAAGTTTGATAAGTGTGGGACGTACCGTATAGAAGTTAGGTCCATTTGAAGTTTTATCAGTGTTTGATTTGGGACTCAAGGGTAGCATAGCTTTGAGCGATTGCATAATTGACAAGAGGCTCGAGTACTTTATTGTTACAAAATTTCAAGGTTCTATGACGCTCCAGTAAAAATTTGCAAACATTTGTATGTTGCAAACTTTGATAGATGTAGGTTATACCGTATAGAAGTTAGGGCCATTTGAAGTTTTATCAGTGTTTGATTTGGGACTCAATGGTATCATAGCTTAAATTGACAAGAGGCTCGAGTACTTTATTGTTACAAAATTTCAAGGTTTTATGACGCTCCAGTAAAAAGTTACAAGCATTTGAATGTTGCAAACTTTGATAGGTGACGGACGTACCGTATAGAAGTTTGGGCAATTTGAAGTTTTATCAGTGTTTGATTTGGGACTCAAGGGTAGCAGAGCTTTGAGCGATAGCTTAAATTCACAAGATGCTCGAGTACTTTATTTTTACAAAGTTTCAAGGTTTTATGAGGCTCCAGTAAAAAGTTAGAAGCATTTGTATGTTGCAAACTTAGATAGGTATAGGACGCACGATATTGAAGTCAGGGGCCATTTGAAGTTTTATAAGTGTTTGATTTTGTAGTCAAGGGTAGCATAGTTATGAGCGATAGCTTAAATTGACAAGAGGCTCGAGTACTTTATTGTTACAAAATTTCAAGGTTCTATGATGCTCCAGTAAAAAGTTACAAGAATTTGTATGTTGCAAACTTTGATAGGTGTAGGACGTACCGTATAGAAGTTAGGGCCATTTGAAGTTTTATCAGTGTTTGATTTGGGACTCAAGGGTAGCATAGCTTTGAGCGATAGCTTAAATTGACAAGAGGCTTGAGTACTTTATTGTTACAAAATTTCAAGGTTATACGACGCTCCAGTAAAAAGTTACAAGCATTTGAATGTTGCAAGCTTTGATAGGTGTAGGACGTACCGTATAGAAGTTAGGACCATTTGAAGTGTTATCAGTGTTTGATCTGGGACTAAAGGGTAGCAAAGCTTTAAAGGATAGCTTAAATTGACAAGAGGCTCGAGTACTTTATTGTTACAAAATCTCAAGGTTTTATGAAGCTCCAGTAAAAAGTTACAAGTATTTGTGTGTTGTAAACTTTGATAGGTGTAGGACGTACCGTATAGAAGTTAGGGCCATTGGAAGTTTTATATGTGTTTGATTTGGGACTCAAGGGTTTATGACGCTCCAGTAAAAAGTTACAAGCATTTGTATGTTGCAAACTTTGATAGGTGTAGGACGTACCGTATAGAAGTTAGGACCATTTAAATTTTTATCAGTGTTTGATTTGGGACTCAAGGGTAGCATAGCTTTGAGCGATAGCTGAAATTGACAAGAGGCTCGAGTACTTTATTGATACAAAATTTCAAGGTTTTATGACGCTCCAGTAAAAAGTTACAAGCATTTGAATGTTGCAAACTTTGATAGGTGTAGGACGTACCGTATAGAAGTTAGGGCCATTTGAAGTTTTATCAGTGTTTGATTTGGGACTCAAGGGTAGCATAGCTTTGACCGATGGTTTAAATTGACAAGAGGCTCGAGTACTTTATTGTTACAAAATTTCAAGGTGTTATGACGCTCCAGTAAAAAGTTACAAGCATTTGTATGTTGCAAACTTTGATAGGTATAGGACGCACCGTATTGAAGTTAGGGGCCATTTGAAGTTTTATAAGTGTTTGATTTTGGAGTCAACGGTAGCATAGTTATGAGCGGTAGCTTAAATTGATAAGAAGTACGAGTACTTTATTGTCACAAAATTTCAAGGTTTTATGACGCTCCTGTAAAAAGTTACAAGCATTTATATGTTGCAAAGTTGGATAGGTGTAGGACGTACCGTATAGAAGTAAGGGCCATTTGAAGTTTTATCAGTGTTTGATTTGGGACTCAAGGGTAGCAAAGCTTTGAGCGATAGCTTAAATTGACAAGAGGCTCGAGTACTTTATTGTTACAAAGTTTCAAGGTTTTATGACGCTCCAGTAAAAAGTTTCAAGCATTTGTATGTTGCAAACTTTGATAGGTATAGGACGCACCGTATTGAAGTTAGGGGCCATTTGAAGTTTTATCACTTTTTAATTTTGGAGTCAAGGGTAGCATAGCTATGCGCGATAACTTAAATTGATAAGAAGCACGAGTACTTTATTGTCACAAAATTTCAAGGTGTTATGACGCTCCAGTAAAAAGTTACAAGCATTTGCATGTTGCACACTTTGATAGGTGTAGGACGTACCGTATAGAAGTTAGGGCCATTTGAAGTTTAATCAGTGTTTACTTTGGGACTCAAGGGTAGCATAGCTTTGAGCGGTAGCTTAAATTGACAAGAGGCTCGAGTACTTTATTGTTAGAAAATTTCAAGGTTCTATGACGCTCCAGTAAAAATTTACAAGCATTTGTATGTTGCAAACTTTGATAGGTGTAGGACGTACTGTATAGAAGTTAGGGCCATTTGAAGTTTTATAAGTGTTTGATTTGGGACTCAAGGGTAGCATAGCTTTGAGAGATAGCTTAAATTGACAAGAGGCTCGAGTACTTTATTGTTACAAAATTCCAAGGTTTTATGACGCTCCAGTAAAAAGTTACAAGCATTTGTATGCTGCAAAATTTGATAGGTATAGGATGCTCCGTATAGAAGTTAGGGCCATTTGAAGTTTTATCAGTGTTTGATTTGGGACTCAAGGGTAGCATAGCTTTGAGCGATAGCTTAAATTGACAAGAGGCTCGAGTAGTTTATTGTTAGAAAATTTCAAGGTTTTATGACGCTCCAGTAGAAAGTTACAGGCATTTGTATGTTGCAAACTTTGATAGGTGTAGGATGTACCGTATAGAAGTTAGGGCCATTTGAAGTTTTATCAGTGTTTGATTTGGGACTCAAGGGTAGCATAGCTTTGACCGATAGCTTAAATTGACAAGAGGCTCGAGTACTTTATTGTTACAAAATCTCAAGGTTTTATGACGCTCCAGTAAAAAGTTAAAAGCATTTGTATGTTGCAAACTTTGATAGGTGTAGGACGTACCGTATAGAAGTTAGGGCCATTTGAAGTTTTATCAGTGTTTGATTTGGGACTCAAGGGTAGCATAGCTTTGAGCGATAGCTTAAATTGACAAGAGGCTCGAGTACTTTATTGTTACAAAATTTCAAGGTTTTATGACGCTCCAGTAAAAAGTAACAAGCATTTGTATGTTGCAAACTTTGATAGGTAAGGACGCATAGTATTGAAGTTAGGGGCCATTTGAAGTTTTATCACTGTTTCATTTTGGAGTCAAGGGTAGCATAGTTATGAGCGATAGCTTAAATTGATAAGAAGCACGAGTACTCTATTGTCACAAAATTTCAAGATTTTCTGACGCTCCAGTAAAAAGTTACAAGCATTTGTATGTTGCAAAGTTTGATAGGTGTCGGACGTATCTTATAGAAGTTAGGTCCATTTGAAGTTTTATCAGTGTTTGATTTGGGACTCAAGGGTAGCATAGCTTTGAGCGATAACTCAAATTGACAAGAGGCTCGAGTACTTTATTGTTACAAAATTTCAAGGTTCTATGACGCTCCAGTAAAAATTTGCAAACATTTGTATGTTGCAAACTTTGATAGATGTAGGTTATACCGTATAGAAGTTAGGGCCATTTGAAGTTTTATCAGTGTTTGATTTGGGACTCAATGGTATCATAGCTTAAATTGACAAGAGGCTCGAATACTTTATTGTTACAAAATTTCAAGGTTTTATGACGCTCCAGTAAAAAGTTACAAGCATTTGAATGTTGCAAACTTTGATAGGTGACGGACGTACCGTATAGAAGTTTGGGCCATTTGAAGTTTTATCAGTGTTTGATTTGGGACTCAAGGGTAGCAGAGCTTTGAGCGATAGCTTAAATTGACAAGATGCTCGAGTACTTTATTTTTACAAAGTTTCAAGGTTTTATGAGGCTCCAGTAAAAAGTTAGAAGCATTTGTATGTTGCAAACTTAGATAGGTATAGGACGCACGGTATTGAAGTTAGGGGCCATTTGAAGTTTTATAAGTGTTTGATTTTGGAGTCAAGGGTAGCATAGTTATGAGCGATAGCTTAAATTGACAAGAGGCTCGAGTACTTTATTGTTACAAAATTTCAAGGTTCTATGACGCTCCAGTAAAAAGTTACAAGAATTTGTATGTTGCAAACTTTGATAGGTGTAGGACGTACCGTATAGAAGTTAGGGCCATTTGAAGTTTTATCAGTGTTTGATTTGGGACTCAAGGGTAGCATAGCTTTGAGCGATAGCTTAAATTGACAAGAGGCTTGAGTACTTTATTGTTACAAAATTTCAAGGTTATATGACGCTCTAGTAAAAAGTTACAAGCATTTGAATGTTGCAAGCTTTGATAGGTGTAGGACGTACCGTATAGAAGTTAGGGCCATTGGAAGTTTTATCTGTGTTTGATTTGGGACTCAAGGGTTTATGACGCTCCAGTAAAAAGTTACAAGCATTTGTATGTTGCAAACTTTGATAGGTGTAGGACGTACCGTATAAAAGTTAGGACCATTTAAATTTTTATCAGTGTTTGATTCGGGACTCAAGGGTAGCATTGCTTTGAGCGATAGCTGAAATTGACAAGAGGCTCGAGTACTTTATTGATACAAAATTTCAAGGTTTTATGACGCTCCAGTAAAAAGTTACAAGCATTTGAATGTTGCAAACTTTGATAGGTGTAGGACGTACCGTATAGAAGTTAGGGCCATTTGAAGTTTTATCAGTGTTTGATTTGGGACTCAAGGGTAGCATAGTTATGAGAGATAACTCAAATTGATAAGAAGCTCGAGTACTTTATTGTTACAAAATTTCAAGGTTTTATGACGCTCCAGTAAAAAGTTACAAGCATTTGTATGTTGCAAACTTTGATAGGTATAGGACGCACCGTATTGAAGTTAGGGGCCATTTGAAGTTTTATAAGTGTTTGATTTTGGAGTCAACGGTAGCATAGTTATGAGCGGTAGCTTAAATTGATAAGAAGTACGAGTACTTTATTGTCACAAAATTTCAAGGTTTTATGACGCTCCTGTAAAAAGTTACAAGCATTTATATGTTGCAAAGTTGGATAGGTGTAGGACGTACCGTATAGAAGTAAGGGCCATTTGAAGTTTTATCAGTGTTTGATTTGGGACTCAAGGGTAGCAAAGCTTTGAGCGATAGCTTAAATTGACAAGAGGCTCGAGTACTTTATTGTTACAAAGTTTCAAGGTTCTATGACGCTCCAGTAAAAATTTGCAAACATTTGTATGTTGCAAACTTTGATAGGTGTAGGACGTACCGTATAGAAGTTAGGGCCATTTGAAGTTTTATCAGTGTTTGATTTGGGACTCAAGGGTAGCATAGCTTTGAGCGATAGCTTAAATTGACAAGAGGCTCGAGTACTTTATTGTTACAAAATTTCAAGGTTTTATGACGCTCCAGTAAAAAGTTACAAGCATTTGTATGTTGCAAACTTTGATAGGTATAGGACGCACCGTATTGAAGTTAGGGGCCATTTGAACTTTTATCACTGTTTGATTTTGGAGTCAAGGGTAGCATAGTTATGAGCGATAGCTTAAATTGATAAGAAGCACGAGTACTCTATTGTCACAAAATTTCAAGATTTTCTGACGCTCCAGTAAAATGTTACAAGCATTTGTATGTTGCAAAGTTTGATAAGTGTCGGACGTACCGTATAGAAGTTAGGTCCATTTGAAGTTTTATCAGTGTTTGATTTGGGACTCAAGGGTAGCATAGCTTTGAGCGATTGCATAATTGACAAGAGGCTCGAGTACTTTATTGTTACAAAATTTCAAGGTTCTATGACGCTCCAGTAAAAATTTGCAAACATTTGTATGTTGCAAACTTTGATAGATGTAGGTTATACCGTATAGAAGTTAGGGCCATTTGAAGTTTTATCAGTGTTTGATTTGGGACTCAATGGTATCATAGCTTAAATTGACAAGAGGCTCGAGTACTTTATTGTTACAAAATTTCAAGGTTTTATGACGCTCCAGTAAAAAGTTACAAGCATTTGAATGTTGCAAACTTTGATAGGTGACGGACGTACCGTATAGAAGTTTGGGCAATTTGAAGTTTTATCAGTGTTTGATTTGGGACTCAAGGGTAGCAGAGCTTTGAGCGATAGCTTAAATTGACAAGATGCTCGAGTACTTTATTTTTACAAAGTTTCAAGGTTTTATGAGGCTCCAGTAAAAAGTTAGAAGCATTTGTATGTTGCAAACTTAGATAGGTATAGGACGCACGATATTGAAGTCAGGGGCCATTTGAAGTTTTATAAGTGTTTGATTTTGTAGTCAAGGGTAGCATAGTTATGAGCGATAGCTTAAATTGACAAGAGGCTCGAGTACTTTATTGTTACAAAATATCAAGGTTCTATGATGCTCCAGTAAAAAGTTACAAGAATTTGTATGTTGCAAACTTTGATAGGTGTAGGACGTACCGTATAGAAGTTAGGGCCATTTGAAGTTTTATCAGTGTTTGATTTGGGACTCAAGGGTAGCATAGCTTTGAGCGATAGCTTAAATTGACAAGAGGCTTGGGTACTTTATTGTTACAAAATTTCAAGGTTATATGACGCTCCAGTAAAAAGTTACAAGCATTTAAATGTTGCAATCTTTGATAGGTGTAGGACGTACCGTATAGAAGTTAGGACCATTTGAAGTGTTATCAGTGTTTGATCTGGGACTAAAGGGTAGCAAAGCTTTAAAGGATAGCTTAAATTGACAAGAGGCTCGAGTACTTTATTGTTACAAAATCTCAAGGTTTTATGAAGCTCCAGTGAAAAGTTACAAGTATTTGTGTGTTGTAAACTTTGATAGGTGTAGGACGTACCGTATAGAAGTTAGGGCCATTGGAAGTTTTATATGTGTTTGATTTGGGACTCAAGGGTTTATGACGCTCCAGTAAAAAGTTACAAGCATTTGTATGTTGCAAACTTTGATAGGTGTAGGACGTACCGTATAGAAGTTAGGACCATTTAAATTTTTATCAGTGTTTGATTTGGGACTCAAGGGTAGCATAGCTTTGAGCGATAGCTGAAATTGACAAGAGGCTCGAGTACTTTATTGATACAAAATTTCAAGGTTTTATGACGCTCCAGTAAAAAGTTACAAGCATTTGAATGTTTCAAACTTTGATAGGTGTAGGACGTACCGTATAGAAGTTAGGGCCATTTGAAGTTTTATCAGTGTTTGATTTGGGACTCAAGGGTAGCATAGTTATGAGCGATAACTCAAATTGATAAGAAGCTCGAGTACTTTATTGTTACAAAATTTCAAGGTGTTATGACGCTCCAGTAAAAAGTTACAAGAATTTGTATGTTGCAAACTTTGATAGGTATAGGACGCACCGTATTGAAGTTAGGGGCCATTTGAAGTTTTATAAGTGTTTGATTTTGGAGTCAACGGTAGCATAGTTATGAGCGGTAGCTTAAATTGATAAGAAGTACGAGAACTTTATTGTCACAAAATTTCAAGGTTTTATGACGCTCCTGTAAAAAGTTACAAGCATTTATATGTTGCAAAGTTGGATAGGTGTAGGACGTACCGTATAGAAGTAAGGGCCATTTGAAGTTTTATCAGTGTTTGATTTGGGACTCAAGGGTAGCAAAGCTTTGAGCGATAGCTTAAATTGACAAGAGGCTCGAGTACTTTATTGTTACAAAGTTTCAAGGTTTTATGACGCTCCAGTAAAAAGTTTCAAGCATTTGTATGTTGCAAACTTTGATAGGTATAGGACGCACCGTATTGAAGTTAGGGGCCATTTGAAGTTTTATCACTTTTTAATTTTGGAGTCAAGGGTAGCATAGCTATGCGCGATAACTTAAATTGATAAGAAGCACGAGTACTTTATTGTCACAAAATTTCAAGGTTTTATGACGCTCCAGTAAAAAGTTACAAGCATTTGCATGTTGCACACTTTGATAGGTGTAGGACGTACCGTATAGAAGTTAGGGCCATTTGAAGTTTAATCAGTGTTTACTTTGGGACTCAAGGGTAGCATAGCTTTGAGCGGTAGCTTAAATTGACAAGAGGCTCGAGTACTTTATTGTTAGAAAATTTCAAGGTTCTATGACGCTCCAGTAAAAATTTACAAGCATTTGTATGTTGCAAACTTTGATAGGTGTAGGACGTACTGTATAGAAGTTAGGGCCATTTGAAGTTTTATCAGTGCTTGATTTGGGACTCAAGGGTAGCATAGCTTTGAGAGATAGCTTAAATTGACAAGAGGCTCGAGTACTTTATTGTTACAAAATTCCAAGATTTTATGACGCTCCAGTAAAAAGTTACAAGCATTTGTATGCTGCAAACTTTGATAGGTATAGGATGCTCCGTATAGAAGTTAGGGCCATTTGAAGTTTTATCAGTGTTTGATTTGGGACTCAAGGGTAGCATAGCTTTGAGCGATAGCTTAAATTGACAAGAGGCTCGAGTAGTTTATTGTTAGAAAATTTCAAGGTTTTATGACGCTCCAGTATAAAGTTACAGGCATTTGTATGTTGCAAACTTTGATAGGTGTAGGATGTACCGTATAGAAGTTAGGGCCATTTGAAGTTTTATCAGTGTTTGATTTGGGACTCAAGGGTAGCATAGCTTTGACCGATAGCTTAAATTGACAAGAGGCTCGAGTACTTTATTGTTACAAAATTTCAAGGTTTTATGACGCTCCAGTAAAAAGTTAAAAGCATTTGTATGTTGCAAACTTTGATAGGTGTAGGACGTACCGTATAGAAGTTAGGGCCATTTGAAGTTTTATCAGTGTTTGATTTGGGACTCAAGGGTAGCATAGCTTTGAGCGATAGCTTAAATTGACAAGAGGCTCGAGTACTTTATTGTTACAAAATTTCAAGGTTTTATGACGCTCCAGTAAAAAGTTACAAGCATTTGTATGTTGCAAACTTTGATAGGTATAGGACGCACCGTATTGAAGTTAGGGGCCATTTGAAGTTTTATCACTGTTTGATTTTGGAGTCAAGGGTAGCATAGTTATGAGCGATAGCTTAAATTGATAAGAAGCACGAGTACTCTATTGTCACAAAATTTCAAGATTTTCTGACGCTCCAGTAAAAAGTTACAAGCATTTGTATGTTGCAAAGTTTGATAGGTGTCGGACGTACCGTATAGAAGTTAGGTCCATTTGAAGTTTTATCAGTGTTTGATTTGGGACTCAAGGGTAGCATAGCTTTGAGCGATAACTCAAATTGACAAGAGGCTCGAGTACTTTATTGTTACAAAATTTCAAGGTTCTATGACGCTCCAGTAAAAATTTGCAAACATTTGTATGTTGCAAACTTTGATAGATGTAGGTTATACCGTATAGAAGTTAGGGCCATTTGAAGTTTTATCAGTGTTTGATTTGGGACTCAATGGTATCATAGCTTAAATTGACAAGAGGCTCGAGTACTTTATTGTTACAAAATTTCAAGATTTTATGACGCTCCAGTAAAAAGTTACAAGCATTTGAATGCTGCAAACTTTGATAGGTGACGGACGTACCGTATAGAAGTTTGGGCCATTTGAAGTTTTATCAGTGTTTGATTTGGGACTCAAGGGTAGCAGAGCTTTGAGCGATAGCTTAAATTGACAAGATGCTCGAGTACTTTATTTTAACAAAGTTTCAAGGTTTTATGAGGCTCCAGTAAAAAGTTAGAAGCATTTGTATGTTGCAAACTTAGATAGGTATAGGACGCACGGTATTGAAGTTAGGGGCCATTTGAAGTTTTATAAGTGTTTGATTTTGGAGTCAAGGGTAGCATAGTTATGAGCGATAGCTTAAATTGACAAGAGGCTCGAGTACTTTATTGTTACAAAATTTCAAGGTTCTATGACGCTCCAGTAAAAAGTTACAAGAATTTGTATGTTGCAAACTTTGATAGGTGTAGGACGTACCGTATAGAAGTTAGGGCCATTTGAAGTTTTATCAGTGTTTGATTTGGGACTCAAGGGTAGCATAGCTTTGAGCGATAGCTTAAATTGACAAGAGGCTTGAGTACTTTATTGTTACAAAATTTCAAGGTTATATGACGCTCCAGTAAAAAGTTACAAGCATTTGAATGTTGCAAGCTTTGATAGGTGTAGGACGTACCGTATAGAAGTTAGGACCATTTGAAGTGTTATCAGTGTTTGATCTGGGACTAAAGGGTAGCAAAGCTTTAAAGGATAGCTTAAATTGACAAGAGGTTCGAGTACTTTATTGTTACAAAATCTCAAGGTTTTATGAAGCTCCAGTAAAAAGTTACAAGCATTTGTATGTTGTTAACTTTGATAGGTGTAGCACGTACCGTATAGAAGTTAGGGCCATTGGAAGTTTTATCTGTGTTTGATTTGGGACTCAAGGGTTTATGACGCTCCAGTAAAAAGTTACAAGCATTTGTATGTTGCAAACTTTGATAGGTGTAGGACGTACCGTATAGAAGTTAGGACCATTTAAATTTTTATCAGTGTTTGATTTGGGACTCAAGGGTAGCATAGCTTTGAGCGATAGCTGAAATTGACAAGAGGCTCGAGTACTTTATTGATACAAAATTTCAAGGTTTTATGACGCTCCAGTAAAAAGTTGCAAGCATTTGAATGTTGCAAACTTTGATAGGTGTAGGACGTACCATATAGAAGTTAGGGCCATTTGAAGTTTTATCAGTGTTTGATTTGGGACTCAAGGGTAGCATAGTTATGAGAGATAACTCAAATTGATAAGAAGCTCGAGTACTTTATTGTTACAAAATTTCAAGGTTTTATGACGCTCCAGTAAAAAGTTACAAGCATTTGTATGTTGCAAACTTTGATAGGTATAGGACGCACCGTATTGAAGTTAGGGGCCATTTGAAGTTTTATAAGTGTTTGATTTTGGAGTCAACGGTAGCATAGTTATGAGCGGTAGCTTAAATTGATAAGAAGTACGAGTACTTTATTGTCACAAAATTTCAAGGTTTTATGACGCTCCTGTAAAAAGTTACAAGCATTTATATGTTGCAAAGTTGGATAGGTGTAGGACGTACCGTATAGAAGTAAGGGCCATTTGAAGTTTTATCAGTGTTTGATTTGGGACTCAAGGGTAGCAAAGCTTTGAGCGATAGCTTAAATTGACAAGAGGCTCGAGTACTTTATTGTTACAAAGTTTCAAGGTTTTATGACGCTCCAGTAAAAAGTTTCAAGTATTTGTATCTTGCAAACTTTGATAGGTATAGGACGCACCGTATTGAAGTTAGGGGCCATTTGAAGTTTTATCACTTTTTAATTTTGGAGTCAAGGGTAGCATAGCTATGCGCGATAACTTAAATTGATAAGAAGCACGAGTACTTTATTGTCACAAAATTTCAAGGTTTTATGACGCTCCAGTAAAAAGCTAAGAGCATTTGTATGTTTCAAAGTTTGATAGGTTTAGGACGTACCGTATAGAAGTTAGGGCCATTTGAAGTTTAATCAGCTTTTGATTTGGGACTCAAGGGTAGCATAGCTTTGAGCGATAGCTTAAATTGACAAGAGGCTCAAGTACTTTATTGTTACAAAATTTCAAGGTTTTATAACGCTCCAGTAAAAAGTTACAAGCATTTGTATGTTGCAAACTTTGATAGATGTAGGACATACCGTATAGAAGTTAGGGCCATTTGAAGTTTTATCAGTGTTTGATTTGGGACTCAAGGGTAGCATAGCTTTGAGCGGTAGCTTAAATTGACAAGAGGCTCGAGTACTTTATTGTTACAAAATTTCAAGGTTCTATGACGCTCCAGTAAAAAGTTACAAGCATGTGTATTTTGCAAACTTTGATAGGTGTAGGACGTACCGTATAGAAGTTAGGGCCATTTGAAGTTTTATCAGTGTTTGATGTGGGACTCAAGGGTAGCATAGCTTTGAGCGGTAGCTTAAATTGACAAGAGGCTCGAGTACTTTATTGTTACAAAATTTCAAGATTCTATGACGCTCCAGTAAAAAGTTACAAGAATGTGTATTTTGCAAACTTTGATAGGTGTAGGACGTACCGTATAGAAGTTAGGGCCATTTGAAGTTTTATCAGTGTTTGATGTGGGACTCAAGGGTAGCATAGCTTTGAGCGGTAGCTTAAATTGACAAGAGGCTCGAGTACTTTATTGTTACAAAATTTCAAGGTTCTATGACGCTCCAGTAAAAAGTTACAAGCATGTGTATTTTGCAAACTTTGATAGGTTTAGGACGTACCGTATGGAAGTTAGGGCCATTTGAAGTTTTATCAGTGATTGATTTGGGACTCAAGGTAGCATAGCTTTGAGCGATAGCTTAAATTGACAAGAGGCTCGAGTACTTTATTGTTACAACATTTCAAGATTTTATGACGCTCCAGTAAAAAGTTACAAGCATTTGTATGTTGCAAAATTTGATAGGTATAGGATGCTCCGTATAGAAGTTAGGGCCATTTGAAGTTTTATCAGTGTTTGATTTGGGACTCAAGGGTAGCATAGCTTTGAGCGATAGCTCAAATTGACAAGAGGCTCGAGTACTTTATTGTTACAAAATTTCAAGGTTTTATGACGCTCCAGTAAAAAGTTACAAGCATTTGTATGTTGCAAACTTTGATAGGTGTAGGATGTACCGTATAGAGGTTAGGGCCATTTGAAGTTTTATCAGTGTTTGATTTGGGACTCAAGGGTAGCATAGCTTTGAGCGATAGCTTAAATTGACAAGGGGCTCGAGTACTTTATTGTTACAAAATTTCAAGCTTTTATGGCGCTCCAGTAAAAAGTTACAAGCATTTGTATGTTGCAAACTTTGATAGGTGTAGGACGTACCGTATAGAAGTTAGGGCCATTTGAAGTTTTATCAGTGTTTGATTTGGGACTCAAGGGTACCATAGCTTTGAGCGATAGCTTAAATTGACAAGAGGCTCGAGTACTTTATTGTTACAAAATTTCAATTTTTTATGACGCTCCAGTAAAAAGTTACAAGCATTTGTATGTTGCAAACTTTGATAGGTATAGGACGCACCGTATTGATGTTAGGGGCCATTTGAAGTTTCATCACTGTTTGATTTTGGAGTCAAGGGTAGCATAGTTATGAGCGATAGCTTAAATTGATAAGAAGCACGAGTACTTTATTTTTACAAAATTTCAAGATTTTATGACGCTCCAGTAAAAAGTTACAAGCATTTGTATGTTGCAAACTTTGATAGGTGTAGGACGTACGGTATAGAAGTTAGGGCCATTTGAAGTTTTATCAGTTTTTGATTTGGGACTCAAGAATAGCATAGCTTTGAGCGATAGCTTAAATTGACAAGAGGCTCGAGTACTTTATTGTTACAAAATTTCAAGGTCTTATGACGCTCCAGTAAAAAGTAACAAGCATTTGTATGTTGCAAACTTTGATAGATGTAGGATATACCGTATAGAAGTTAGGGCCATTTGAAGTTTTATCAGTGTTTGATTTGGGACTCAAGGGTAGCATAGCTTTGAGCGGTAGCTTAAATTGACAAGAGGCTCGAGTACTTTATTGTTACAAAATTTCAAGGTTCTATGACGCTCCAGTAAAAAGTTACAAGCATGTGTATTTTGCAAACTTTGATAGGCGTAGGACGTACCGTATAGAAGTTAGGGCCATTTGAAGTTTTATCAGTGTTTGACGTGGGACTCAAGGGTAGCATAGTTTTGAGCGGTAGCTTAAATTGACAAGAGGCTCGAGTACTTTACTGTTACAAAATTTCAAGGTTCTATGACGCTCCAGTAAAAAGTTACAAGCATGTGTATTTTGCAAACTTTGATAGGCGTAGGACGTACCGTATAGAAGTTAGGGCCATTTGAAGTTTTATCAGTGTTTGACGTGGGACTCAAGGGTAGCATAGTTTTGAGCGGTAGCTTAAATTGACAAGAGGCTCGAGTACTTTACTGTTACAAAATTTCAAGGTTCTATGACGCTCCAGTAAAAAGTTACAAGCATGTGTATTTTGCAAACTTTGATAGGTGTAGGACGTACTGTATGGAAGTTAGGGCCATTTGAAGTTTTATCAGTGATTGATTTGGGACTCAAGGTAGCATAGCTTTGAGCGATAGCTTAAATTGACAAGAGGCTCGAGTACTTTATTGTTACAACATTTCACGATTTTATGACGCTCCAGTAAAAAGTTACAAGCATTTGTATGTTGCAAAATTTGATAGGTATAGGATGCTCCGTATAGAAGTTAGGGCCATTTGAAGTTTTATCAGTGTTTGATTTGGGACTCAAGGGTAGCATAGCTTTGAGCGATAACTCAAATTGACAAGAGGCTCGAGTACTTTATTGTTACAAAATTTCAAGGTTTTATGACGCTCCAGTAAAAAGTTACAAGCATTTGTATGTTGCAAACTTTGATAGGTGTAGGATGTACCGTATAGAGGTTAGGGCCATTTGAAGTTTTATCAGTGTTTAATTTTGGACTCAAGGGTAGCATAGCTTTGAGCGATAGCTTAAATTGAAAATTGGCTCGAGTACTTTATTGTTACAAATTTTCAAGGTTTTATGACGCTCCAGTAAAAAGTTACAAGCATTTGTATGTTGCAAACTTTGATAGGTGGAGGATGTACCGTATAGAGGTTAGGGCCATTTGAAGTCTTATCAGTGTTTGATTTGGGACTCAAGGGTACCATAGCTTTGAGCGATAGCTTAAATTGACAAGGGGCTCGAGTACTTTATTGTTACAAAATTTCAAGCTTTTATGACGCTCCAGTAAAAAGTTACAAGCATTTGTATGTTGCAAACTTTGATAGGTGTAGGACGTACCGTATAGAAGTTAGGGCCATTTGAAGTTTTATCAGTGTTTGATTTTGGACTCAAGGGTACCATAGCTTTGAGCGATAGCTTAAATTGACAAGAGGCTCGAGTACTTTATTGTTACAAAATTTCAAGGTTCTATGACGCTCCAGTAAAAAGTTACAAGCATGTGTATTTTGCAAACTTTGATAGGTTTAGGACGTACCGTATGGAAGTTAGGGCCATTTGAAGTTTTATCAGTGATTGATTTGGGACTCAAGGTAGCATAGCTTTGAGCGATAGCTTAAATTGACAAGAGGCTCGAGTACTTTATTGTTACAACATTTCAAGATTTTATGACGCTCCAGTAAAAAGTTACAAGCATTTGTATGTTGCAAAATTTGATAGGTATAGGATGCTCCGTATAGAAGTTAGGGCCATTTGAAGTTTTATCAGTGTTTGATTTGGGACTCAAGGGTAGCATAGCTTTGAGCGATAGCTCAAATTGACAAGAGGCTCGAGTACTTTATTGTTACAAAATTTCAAGGTTTTATGACGCTCCAGTAAAAAGTTACAAGCATTTGTATGTTGCAAACTTTGATAGGTGTAGGATGTACCGTATAGAGGTTAGGGCCATTTGAAGTTTTATCAGTGTTTGATTTGGGACTCAAGGGTAGCATAGCTTTGAGCGATAGCTTAAATTGACAAGGGGCTCGAGTACTTTATTGTTACAAAATTTCAAGCTTTTATGGCGCTCCAGTAAAAAGTTACAAGCATTTGTATGTTGCAAACTTTGATAGGTGTAGGACGTACCGTATAGAAGTTAGGGCCATTTGAAGTTTTATCAGTGTTTGATTTGGGACTCAAGGGTACCATAGCTTTGAACGATAGCTTAAATTGACAAGAGGCTCGAGTACTTTATTGTTACAAAATTTCAATTTTTTATGACGCTCCAGTAAAAAGTTACAAGCATTTGTATGTTGCAAACTTTGATAGGTATAGGACGCACCGTATTGATGTTAGGGGCCATTTGAAGTTTCATCACTGTTTGATTTTGGAGTCAAGGGTAGCATAGTTATGAGCGATAGCTTAAATTGATAAGAAGCACGAGTACTTTATTTTTACAAAATTTCAAGATTTTATGACGCTCCAGTAAAAAGTTACAAGCATTTGTATGTTGCAAACTTTGATAGGTGTAGGACGTACGGTATAGAAGTTAGGGCCATTTGAAGTTTTATCAGTTTTTGATTTGGGACTCAAGAATAGCATAGCTTTGAGCGATAGCTTAAATTGACAAGAGGCTCGAGTACTTTATTGTTACAAAATTTCAAGGTCTTATGACGCTCCAGTAAAAAGTAACAAGCATTTGTATGTTGCAAACTTTGATAGATGTAGGATATACCGTATAGAAGTTAGGGCCATTTGAAGTTTTATCAGTGTTTGATTTGGGACTCAAGGGTAGCATAGCTTTGAGCGGTAGCTTAAATTGACAAGAGGCTCGAGTACTTTATTGTTACAAAATTTCAAGGTTCTATGACGCTCCAGTAAAAAGTTACAAGCATGTGTATTTTGCAAACTTTGATAGGCGTAGGACGTACCGTATAGAAGTTAGGGCCATTTGAAGTTTTATCAGTGTTTGACGTGGGACTCAAGGGTAGCATAGTTTTGAGCGGTAGCTTAAATTGACAAGAGGCTCGAGTACTTTACTGTTACAAAATTTCAAGGTTCTATGACGCTCCAGTAAAAAGTTACAAGCATGTGTATTTTGCAAACTTTGATAGGCGTAGGACGTACCGTATAGAAGTTAGGGCCATTTGAAGTTTTATCAGTGTTTGACGTGGGACTCAAGGGTAGCATAGTTTTGAGCGGTAGCTTAAATTGACAAGAGGCTCGAGTACTTTACTGTTACAAAATTTCAAGGTTCTATGACGCTCCAGTAAAAAGTTACAAGCATGTGTATTTTGCAAACTTTGATAGGTGTAGGACGTACTGTATGGAAGTTAGGGCCATTTGAAGTTTTATCAGTGATTGATTTGGGACTCAAGGTAGCATAGCTTTGAGCGATAGCTTAAATTGACAAGAGGCTCGAGTACTTTATTGTTACAACATTTCACGATTTTATGACGCTCCAGTAAAAAGTTACAAGCATTTGTATGTTGCAAAATTTGATAGGTATAGGATGCTCCGTATAGAAGTTAGGGCCATTTGAAGTTTTATCAGTGTTTGATTTGGGACTCAAGGGTAGCATAGCTTTGAGCGATAACTCAAATTGACAAGAGGCTCGAGTACTTTATTGTTACAAAATTTCAAGGTTTTATGACGCTCCAGTAAAAAGTTACAAGCATTTGTATGTTGCAAACTTTGATAGGTGTAGGATGTACCGTATAGAGGTTAGGGCCATTTGAAGTTTTATCAGTGTTTAATTTTGGACTCAAGGGTAGCATAGCTTTGAGCGATAGCTTAAATTGAAAATTGGCTCGAGTACTTTATTGTTACAAATTTTCAAGGTTTTATGACGCTCCAGTAAAAAGTTACAAGCATTTGTATGTTGCAAACTTTGATAGGTGGAGGATGTACCGTATAGAGGTTAGGACCATTTGAAGTCTTATCAGTGTTTGATTTGGGACTCAAGGGTACCATAGCTTTGAGCGATAGCTTAAATTGACAAGGGGCTCGAGTACTTTATTGTTACAAAATTTCAACTTTTATGACGCTCCAGTAAAAAGTTACAAGCATTTGTATGTTGCAAACTTTGATAGGTATAGGACGCACCGTATTGAAGTTAGGGGCCATTTGAAGTTTTATCACTGTTTGATTTTGGAGTCAAGGTTAGAATAGTTATGAGCGATAGCTTAAATTGATAAGAAGCACGAGTACTTTATTGTTAGAAAATTTCAAGATTTTATGACGCTCCAGTAAAAAGTTACAAGCATTTGTATGTTGCAAACTTTGATAGGTGTAGGACGTACCATGTAGAAGTTAGGGCCATTTGAAGTTTTATCAGTGTTTGATTTGGGACTCAAGGGTAGCATAGCTTTGAGCGATAGCTTAAATTGACAAGAGGCTCGAGAACTTTATTGTTACAAAATTTCAAGATTCTATGACGCTCCAGTAAAAATTTGCAAACATTTGTATGTTGCAAACTTTGATAGATGTAGATTATACCGTATAGAAGTTAGGGCCATTTGAATTTTTATCAGTGTTTGATTTGGGACTCAAGGGTATCATAGCTTTGAGCGATAGCTTAAATTGACAAGAGGCTCGAGTACTTTATTGTTACAAAATTTCAAGGTTTTATGACGCTCCAGTAAAAAGTTACAAGCATTTGTATGTTGCAAACTTTCATAGGTATAGGATGCTCCGTATATAAGTTAGGGCCATTTGAAGTTTTATCAGTGTTTGATTTGGGACTCAAGGGTAGCATAGCTTTGAGCGATAACTCAAATTGACAAGATTCTCGAGTACTTTATTGTTACAAAATTTCAAGGTTTTATGACGCTCCAGTAAAAAGTTACAAGCATTTGTATGTTGCAAACTTTGATAGGTGTAGGATGTACCGTATAGAGGTTAGGGCCATTTGAAGTTTTATCAGTGTTTAATTTTGGACTCAAGGGTAGCATAGCTTTGAGCGATAGCTTAAATTGAAAATTGGCTCGAGTACTTTATTGTTACAAATTTTCAAGGTTTTATGACGCTCCAGTAAAAAGTTACAAGCATTTGTATGTTGCAAACTTTGATAGGTGGAGGATGTACCGTATAGAGGTTAGGGCCATTTGAAGTCTTATCAGTGTTTGATTTGGGACTCAAGGGTACCATAGCTTTGAGCGATAGCTTAAATTGACAAGGGGCTCGAGTACTTTATTGTTACAAAATTTCAAGCTTTTATGACGCTCCAGTAAAAAGTTACAAGCATTTGTATGTTGCAAACTTTGATAGGTGTAGGACGTACCGTATAGAAGTTAGGGCCATTTGAAGTTTTATCAGTGTTTGATTTTGGACTCAAGGGTACCATAGCTTTGAGCGATAGCTTAAATTGACAAGAGGCTCGAGTACTTTATTGTTACAAAATTTCAATTTTTTATGACGCTCCAGTAAAAAGTTACAAGCATTTGTATGTTGCAAACTTTGATAGGTATAGGACGCACCGTATTGAAGTTAGGGGCCATTTGAAGTTTTATCACTGTTTGATTTTGGAGTCAAGGTTAGAATAGTTATGAGCGATAGCTTAAATTGATAAGAAGCACGAGTACTTTATTGTTAGAAAATTTCAAGATTTTATGACGCTCCAGTAAAAAGTTACAAGCATTTGTATGTTGCAAACTTTGATAGGTGTAGGACGTACCATGTAGAAGTTAGGGCCATTTGAAGTTTTATCAGTGTTTGATTTGGGACTCAAGGGTAGCATAGCTTTGAGCGATAGCTTAAATTGACAAGAGGCTCGAGAACTTTATTGTTACAAAATTTCAAGATTCTATGACGCTCCAGTAAAAATTTGCAAACATTTGTATGTTGCAAACTTTGATAGATGTAGATTATACCGTATAGAAGTTAGGGCCATTTGAATTTTTATCAGTGTTTGATTTGGGACTCAAGGGTAGCATAGCTTTGAGCGATAGCTTAAATTGACAAGAGGCTCGAGTACGTTATTGTTACAAAATTTCAAGGTTTTATGACGCTCCAGTAAAAAGCTACAAGCATTTGTATGTTGCAATTTTTGATAGGTGTAAGATGTACCGTATAGAAGTTAGGGCCATTTGAAGTTTTATCAGTGTTTGTGTATTTTGCAGACTTTGATAGGTGTAGGACGTACCGTATAGAAGTTAGGGCCATTTGAAGTTTTATCAGTGTTTGACGTGGGACTCAAGGGTAGCATAGTTTTGAGCGGTAGCTTAAATTGACAAGAGGCTCGAGTACTTTATTGTTACAAAATTTCAAGGTTCTATGACGCTCCAGTAAAAAGTTACAAGCATGTGTATTTTGCAAACTTTGATAGGTATAGGACGTACCGTATAGAAGTTAGGGCCATTTGAAGTTTTATCAGTGTTTGATGTGGGACTCAAGGGTAGCATAGCTTTGAGCGGTAGCTTAAATTGACAAGAGGCTCGAGTACTTTATTGTTACAAAATTTCAAGGTTCTATGACGCTCCAGTAAAAAGTTACAAGCATGTCTATTTTGCAAACTTTGATAGGTGTAGGACGTACTGTATGGAAGTTAGGGCCATTTGAAGTTTTATCAGTGATTGATTTGGGACTCAAGGGTAGCATAGCTTTGAGCGATAGCTTAAATTGACAAGAGGCTCGAGTACTTTATTGTTACAACATTTCACGATTTTATGAAGCTCCAGTAAAAAGTTACAAGCATTTGTATGTTGCAAACTTTGATAGGTGTAGGATGTGCCGTATAGAGGTTAGGGCCATTTGAAGTTTTATCAGTGTTTGATTTGGGACTCAAGGGTACCATAGTTTTGAGCGATAGCTTAAATTGACAAGGGGCTCGAGTACTTTATTGTTACAAAATTTCAAGCTTTTATGACGCTCCAGTAAAAAGTTACAAGCATTTGTATGTTGCAAACTTTGATAGGTGTAGGACGTACCGTATAGAAGTTAGGGCCATTTGAAGTTTTATCAGTGTTTGATTTGGGACTCAAGGGTACCATAGCTTTGAGCGATAGCTTAAATTGACAAGAGGCTCGAGAACTTTATTGTTACAAAATTTCAAGATTCTATGACGCTCCAGTAAAAATTTGCAAACATTTGTATGTTGCAAACTTTGATAGATGTAGATTATACCGTATAGAAGTTAGGGCCATTTGAATTTTTATCAGTGTTTGATTTGGGACTCAAGGGTATCATAGCTTTGAGCGATAGCTTAAATTGACAAGAGGCTCGAGTACTTTATTGTTACAAAATTTCAAGGTTTTATGACGCTCCAGTAAAAAGATACAAGCATTTGTATGTTGCAAACTTTGATAGGTGTAGGACGTACCATGTAGAAGTTAGGGCCATTTGAAGTTTTATCAGTGTTTGATTTGGGACTCAAGGGTAGCATAGCTTTGAGCGATAGCTTAAATTGACAAGAGGCTCGAGAACTTTATTGTTACAAAATTTCAAGATTCTATGACGCTCCAGTAAAAATTTGCAAACATTTGTATGTTGCAAACTTTGATAGATGTAGATTATACCGTATAGAAGTTAGGGCCATTTGAATTTTTATCAGTGTTTGATTTGGGACTCAAGGGTATCATAGCTTTGAGCGATAGCTTAAATTGACAAGAGGCTCGAGTACTTTATTGTTACAAAATTTCAAGGTTTTATGACGCTCCAGTAAAAAGTTACAAGCATTTGTATGTTGCAAACTTTCATAGGTGTAGGACGTACCGTATATAAGTTAGGGCCATTTGAAGTTTTATCAGTGTTTGATTTGGGACTCAAGGGTAGCATAGCTTTGAGCGATAGCTTAAATTGACAAGAAACTCGAGTAATTTATTGTTACAAAATTTCAAGGTTTTATGACGCTCCAGTAAAAAGTTAGATGCATTTGTATGTTGCAAACTTTGATAGGTGTAGGACGTACCGTATAGAAGTTAGGGCCATTTAAAGTTTTATCAGTGTTTGATTTGGGACTCAAGGGTAGCATAGCTTTGAGCGATAGCTTAAATTGACAAGAGGCTCGAGTACGTTATTGTTACAAAATTTCAAGGTTTTATGATGCTCCAGTAAAAAGCTACAAGCATTTGTATGTTGCAAACTTTGATAGGTGTAGGATGTACCGTATAGAAGTTAGGGCCATTTGAAGTTTTATCAGTGTTTGTGTATTTTGCAGACTTTGATAGGTGTAGGACGTACCGTATAGAAGTTAGGGCCATTTGAAGCTTTATCAGTGTTTGACGTGGGACTCAAGGGTAGCATAGTTTTGAGCGGTAGCTTAAATTGACAAGAGGCTCGAGTACTTTATTGTTACAAAATTTCAAGGTTCTATGACGCTCCAGTAAAAAGTTACAAGCATGTGTATTTTGCAAACTTTGATAGGTATAGGACGTACCGTATAGAAGTTAGGGCCATTTGAAGTTTTATCAGTGTTTGATGTGGGACTCAAGGGTAGCATAGCTTTGAGCGGTAGCTTAAATTGACAAGAGGCTCGAGTACTTTATTGTAACAAAATTTCAAGGTTCTATGACGCTCCAGTAAAAAGTTACAAGCATGTCTATTTTGCAAACTTTGATAGGTGTAGGACGTACTGTATGGAAGTTAGGGCCATTTGAAGTTTTATCAGTGATTGATTTGGGACTCAAGGTAGCATAGCTTTGAGCGATAGCTTAAATTGACAAGAGGCTCGAGTACTTTATTGTTACAACATTTCACGATTTTATGAAGCTCCAGTAAAAAGTTACAAGCATTTGTATGTTGCAAACTTTGATAGGTGTAGGATGTGCCGTATAGAGGTTAGGGCCATTTGAAGTTTTATCAGTGTTTGATTTGGGACTCAAGGGTACCATAGCTTTGAGCGATAGCTTAAATTGACAAGGGGCTCGAGTACTTTATTGTTACAAAATTTCAAGCTTTTATGACGCTCCAGTAAAAAGTTACAAGCATTTGTATGTTGCAAACTTTGATAGGTGTAGGACGTACCGTATAGAAGTTAGGGCCATTTGAAGTTTTATCAGTGTTTGATTTGGGACTCAAGGGTACCATAGCTTTGAGCGATAGCTTAAACTGACAAGAGGCTCGAGTACTTTATTGTTACAAAATTTCAATTTTTTATGACGCTCCAGTAAAAAGTTACAAGCATTTGTATGTTGCAAACTTTGATAGGTATAGGACGCACCGTATTGAAGTTAGGGGCCATTTGAAGTTTTATCACTGTTTGATTTTGGAGTCAAGGTTAGCATAGTTATGAGCGATAGCTTAAATTGATAAGAAGCACGAGTACTTTATTGTTACAAAATTTCAAGATTTTATGATGCTCCAGTAAAAAGTTACAAGCATTTGTATGTTGCAAACTTTGATAGGTGTAGGACGTACCATATAGAAGTTAGGGCCATTTGAAGTTTTATCAGTGTTTGATTTGGGACTCAAGGGTAGCATAGCTTTGAGCGATAGCTTAAATTGACAAGAGGCTCGAGAACTTTATTGTTACAAAATTTCAAGATTCTATGACGCTCCAGTAAAAATTTGCAAACATTTGTATGTTGCAATCTTTGATAGATGTAGATTATACCGTATAGAAGTTAGGGCCATTTGAATTTTTATCAGTGTTTGATTTGGGACTCAAGGGTATCATAGCTTTGAGCGATAGCTTAAATTGACAAGAGGCTCGAGTACTTTATTGTTACAAAATTTCAAGGTTTTATGACGCTCCAGTAAAAAGATACAAGCATTTGTATGTTGCAAACTTTGATAGGTGTAGGATGTACCGTATAGAAGTTAGGGCCATTTGAAGTTTTATCAGTGTTTGATTTGGGACTCAAGGGTAGCATAGCTTTGAGCGATAGCTTAAATTGACAAGAGGCTCGAGTAATTTATTGTTACAAAATTTCAAGGTTTTATGACGCTCCAGTAAAAAGTTACAAGCATTTGTATGTTGCAAACTTTGATAGGTGTAGGACGTACCGTATAGAAGTTAGGGCCATTTAAAGTTTTATCAGTGTTTGATGTGGGACTCAAGGGTAGCATAGCTTTGAGCGATAGCTTAAATTGACAAGAGGCTCGAGTACTTTATTGTTACAAAATTTCAAGGTTCTATGACGCTCCAGTAAAAATTTGCAAACATTTGTATGTTGCAAACTTTGATAGATGTAGGTTATACCGTATAGAAGTTAGGGCCATTTGAAGTTTTATCAGTGTTTGATTTGGGACTCAATGGTATCATAGCTTAAATTGACAAGAGGCTCGAGTACTTTATTGTTACAAAATTTCAAGGTTTTATGACGCTCCAGTAAAAAGTTACAAGCATTTGAATGTTGCAAACTTTGATAGGTGACGGACGTACCGTATAGAAGTTTGGGCCATTTGAAGTTTTATCAGTGTTTGATTTGGGACTCAAGGGTAGCAGAGCTTTGAGCGATAGCTTAAATTGACAAGAGGCTCGAGTACTTTATTGTTACAAAATTTCAAGATTTTATGACGCTCCAGTAAAAAGTTACAAGCATTTGTATGTTGCAAACTTTCATAGGTGTAGGACGTACCGTATATAAGTTAGGGCCATTTGAAGTTTTATGAGTGTTTGATTTGGGACTCAAGGGTAGCATAGCTTTGAGCGATAGCCGAAATTGACAAGAGGCTCGAGTACTTTATTGTTACACACTTTCAAGGTTTTATGACGCTCCAGGAAAAAGTTACAAGCATTTGTATGTTGCAGACTTTGATAGGTGTAGGACGTACCGTATAGAAGTTAGGGCCATTTGAAGTTTTATCAGTGTTTAATTTGGGACTCAAGGGTAGCATAGCTTTGAGCGATGGCTTAAATTGACAATAGGCTCGAGTACTTTATTGTTACAAAATTCCAAGGTTTTATGACGCTCCAGTTAAAAGTTACAAGCATTTGTATGTTGCAAACTTTGATAGGTGTAGGACGTACCGTATAGAAGTTAGGTCCATTTGAAGTTTTATCAGTGTTTGATTTGGGACTCAAGGGTAGCATAACTTTGAGCGATAGCTTAAATTGACAAGCGGCTCGAGTACTTTATTGTTACTAAATTTCAAGGTTTTATGACGCTCCAGTAAAAAGTTACAAGCATTTGTATGTTGCAAACTTTGATAGGTGTAGGACGTACCGTATAGAAGTAAGGGCCATTTGAAGTTTTATCAGTGTTTGATTTGGGACTCAATGGTAGCATAGCTTTGAGCGATAGCTTAAATTGACAAGAGGCTCGAGTACTTTATTGTTACAAAATTTCCAGGTTTTATGACGCTCCAGTAAAAAGTTACAAGCATTTGTATGTTGCAAACTTTGATAGGTGTAGGATGTACCGTATAGAGGTTAGGGCCATTTGAAGTTTTATCAGTGTTTAATTTTGGACTCAATAGCTTTGAGCGATAGCTTAAATTGAAAATTGGCTCGAGTACTTTATTGTTACAAATTTTCAAGGTTTTATGACGCTCCAGTAAAAAGTTACAAGCATTTGTATGTTGCAAACTGTGATAGGTGGAGGATGTACCGTATAGAGGTTAGGGCCATTTGAAGTCTTATCAGTGTTTGATTTGGGACTCAAGGGTACCATAGCTTTGAGCGATAGCTTAAATTGACAAGGGGCTCGAGTACTTTATTGTTACAAAATTTCAAGCTTTTATGACGCTCCAGTAAAAAGTTACAAGCATTTGTATGTTGCAAACTTTGATAGGTGTAGGACGTACCGTATAGAAGTAAGGGCCGTTTGAAGTTTTATCAGTGTTTGATTTGGGACTCAATGGTAGCATAGCTTTGAGCGATAGCTTAAATTGACAAGAGGCTCGAGTACTCTATTGTTACAAAATTTCCAGGTTTTATGACGCTCCAGTAAAAAGTTACAAGCATTTGTATGTTGCAAACTTTGATAGGTATAGGACGCACCGTATTGAAGTTAGGGGCCATTTGAAGTTTTATCACTGTTTGATTTTGGAGTCAAGGGTAGCATAGTTATGAGCGATAGCTTAAATTGATAAGAAGCACGAGTACTCTATTGTCACAAATTTCAAGATTTTCTGACGCTCCAGTAAAAAGTTACAAGCATTTGTATGTTGCAAAGTTTGATAGGTGTCGGACGTACCGTATAGAAGTTAGGTCCATTTGAAGTTTTATCAGTGTTTGATTTGGGACTCAAGGGTAGCATAGCTTTGAGCGATAGCTTAATTGACAAGTGGCTCGAGTACTTTATTGTTACAAAATTTCAAGGTTCTATGACGCTCCAGTAAAAATTTGCAAACATTTGTATGTTGCAAACTTTGATAGATGTAGGTTATACCGTATAGAAGTTAGGGCCATTTGAAGTTTTATCAGTGTTTGATTTGGGACTCAATGGTATCATAGCTTAAATTGACAAGAGGCTCGAGTACTTTATTGTTACAAAATTTCAAGGTTTTATGACGCTCCAGTAAAAAGTTACAAGCATTTGAATGTTGCAAACTTTGATAGGTGACGGACGTACCGTATAGAAGTTTGGGCCATTTGAAGTTTTATCAGTGTTTGATTTGGGACTCAAGGGTAGCAGAGCTTTGAGCGATAGCTTAAATTGACAAGAGGCTCGAGTACTTTATTGTTACAAAATTTCAAGATTTTATGACGCTCCAGTAAAAAGTTACAAGCATTTGTATGTTGCAAACTTTCATAGGTGTAGGACGTACCGTATATAAGTTAGGGCCATTTGAAGTTTTATCAGTGTTTGATTTGGGACTCAAGGGTAGCATAGCTTTGAGCGATAGCCGAAATTGACAAGAGGCTCGAGTACTTTATTGTTACACACTTTCAAGGTTTTATGACGCTCCAGTAAAAAGTTACAAGCATTTGTATGTTGCAAACTTTGATAGGTGTAGGACGTACCGTATAGAAGTTAGGGCCATTTGAAGTTTTATCAGTGTTTGATTTGGGACTCAAGGGTAGCATAGCTTTGAGCGATGGCTTAAATTGACAATAGGCTCGAGTACTTTATTGTTACAAAATTCCAAGGTTTTATGACGCTCCAGTTAAAAGTTACAAGCATTTGTATGTTGCAAACTTTGATAGGTGTAGGACGTACCGTATAGAAGTTAGGTCCATTTGAAGTTTTATCAGTGTTTGATTTGGGACTCAAGGATAGCATAACTTTGAGCGATAGCTTAAATTGACAAGCGGCTCGAGTACTTTATTGTTACTAAATTTCAAGGTTTTATGACGCTCCAGTAAAAAGTTACAAGCATTTGTATGTTGCAAACTTTGATAGGTGTAGGACGTACCGTATAGAAGTAAGGGCCATTTGAAGTTTTATCAGTGTTTGATTTGGGACTCAATGGTAGCATAGCTTTGAGCGATAGCTTAAATTGACAAGAGGCTCGAGTACTTTATTGTTACAAAATTTCCAGGTTTTATGACGCTCCAGTAAAAAGTTACAAGCATTTGTATGTTGCAAACTTTGATAGGTGTAGGATGTACCGTATAGAGGTTAGGGCCATTTGAAGTTTTATCAGTGTTTAATTTTGGACTCAAGGGTAGCATAGCTTTGAGCGATAGCTTAAATTGAAAATTGGCTCGAGTACTTTATTGTTACAAATTTTCAAGGTTTTATGACGCTCCAGTAAAAAGTTACAAGCATTTGTATGTTGCAAACTGTGATAGGTGGAGGATGTACCGTATAGAGGTTAGGGCCATTTGAAGTCTTATCAGTGTTTGATTTGGGACTCAAGGGTACCATAGCTTTGAGCGATAGCTTAAATTGACAAGGGGCTCGAGTACTTTATTGTTACAAAATTTCAAGCTTTCATGACGCTCCAGTAAAAAGTTACAAGCATTTGTATGTTGCAAACTTTGATAGGTGTAGGACGTACCGTATAGAAGTTAGGGCCATTTGAAGTTTTATCAGTGTTTGATTTTGGACTCAAGGGTACCATAGCTTTGAGCGATAGCTTAAATTGACAAGAGGCTCGAGTACTTTATTGTTACAAAATTTAAATTTTTTATGACGCTCCAGTAAAAAGTTACAAGCATTTGTATGTTGCAAACTTTGATAGGTATAGGACGCACCGTATTGAAGTTAGGGGCCATTTGAAGTTTTATCACTGTTTGATTTTGGAGTCAAGGGTAGCATAGTTATGAGCGATAGCTTAAATTGATAAGAAGCACGAGTACTCTACTGTCACAAATTTCAAGATTTTCTGACGCTCCAGTAAAAAGTTACAAGCATTTGTATGTTGCAAAGTTTGATAGGTGTCGGACGTACCGTATAGAAGTTAGGTCCATTTGAAGTTTTATCAGTGTTTGATTTGGGACTCAAGGGTAGCATAGCTTTGAGCGATAGCTTAATTGACAAGAGGCTCGAGTACTTTATTGTTACAAAATTTCAAGGTTCTATGACGCTCCAGTAAAAATTTGCAAACATTTGTATGTTGCAAACTTTGATAGATGTAGGTTATACCGTATAGAAGTTAGGGCCATTTGAAGTTTTATCAGTGTTTGATTTGGGACTCAATGGTATCATAGCTTAAATTGACAAGAGGCTCGAGTACTTTATTGTTACAAAATTTCAAGGTTTTATGACGCTCCAGTAAAAAGTTACAAGCATTTGAATGTTGCAAACTTTGATAGGTGACGGACGTACCGTATAGAAGTTTGGGCCATTTGAAGTTTTATCAGTGTTTGATTTGGGACTCAAGGGTAGCAGAGCTTTGAGCGATAGCTTAAATTGACAAGAGGCTCGAGTACTTTATTGTTACAAAATTTCAAGATTTTATGACGCTCCAGTAAAAAGTTACAAGCATTTGTATGTTGCAAACTTTCATAGGTGTAGGACGTACCGTATATAAGTTAGGGCCATTTGAAGTTTTATCAGTGTTTGATTTGGGACTCAAGGGTAGCATAGCTTTGAGCGATAGCCGAAATTGACAAGAGGCTCGAGTACTTTATTGTTACACACTTTCAAGGTTTTATGACGCTCCAGTAAAAAGTTACAAGCATTTGTATGTTGCAAACTTTGATAGGTGTAGGACGTACCGTATAGAAGTTAGGGCCATTTGAAGTTTTATCAGTGTTTGATTTGGGACTCAAGGGTAGCATAGCTTTGAGCGATGGCTTAAATTGACAATAGGCTCGAGTACTTTATTGTTACAAAATTCCAAGGTTTTATGACGCTCCAGTTAAAAGTTACAAGCATTTGTATGTTGCAAACTTTGATAGGTGTAGGACGTACCGTATAGAAGTTAGGTCCATTTGAAGTTTTATCAGTGTTTGATTTGGGACTTAAGGATAGCATAACTTTGAGCGATAGCTTAAATTGACAAGCGGCTCGAGTACTTTATTGTTACTAAATTTCAAGGTTTTATGACGCTCCAGTAAAAAGTTACAAGCATTTGTATGTTGCAAACTTTGATAGGTGTAGGACGTACCGTATAGAAGTAAGGGCCATTTGAAGTTTTATCAGTGTTTGATTTGGGACTCAATGGTAGCATAGCTTTGAGCGATAGCTTAAATTGACAAGAGGCTCGAGTACTTTATTGTTACAAAATTTAAATTTTTTATGACGCTCCAGTAAAAAGTTACAAGCATTTGTATGTTGCAAACTTTGATAGGTATAGGACGCACCGTATTGAAGTTAGGGGCCATTTGAAGTTTTATAACTGTTTGATTTTGGAGTCAAGGTTAGCATAGTTATGAGCGATAGCTTAAATTGATAAGAGGCTCGAGTACTTTATTGTTACAAAATTTCAAGGTTTTATGACGCTCCAGTAAAAAGTTACAAGCATTTGAATGTTGCAAACTTTGATAGGTGACGGACGTACCGTATAGAAGTTTGGGCCATTTGAAGTTTTATCAGTGTTTGATTTGGGACTCAAGGGTAGCAGAGCTTTGAGCGATAGCTTAAATTGACAAGAGGCTCGAGTACTTTATTGTTACAAAATTTCAAGATTTTATGACGCTCCAGTAAAAAGTTACAAGCATTTGTATGTTGCAAACTTTCATAGGTGTAGGACGTACCGTATAGAAGTAAGGGCCATTTGAAGTTTTATCAGTGTTTGATTTGGGACTCAAGGGTAGCATAGCTTTGAGCGATAGCTTAAATTGACAAGAGGCTCGAGAACTTTATTGTTACAAAATTTCAAGATTCTATGACGCTCCAGTAAAAATTTGCAAACATTTGTATGTTGCAAACTTTGATAGATGTAGATTATACCGTATAGAAGTTAGGGCCATTTGAATTTTTATCAGTGTTTGATTTGGGACTCAAGGGTATCATAGCTTTGAGCGATAGCTTAAATTGACAAGAGGCTCGAGTACTTTATTGTTACAAAATTTCAAGGTTTTATGACGCTCCAGTAAAAAGTTACAAGCATTTGTATGTTGCAAACTTTGATAGGTGTAGGACGTACCGTATAGAAGTTAGGGCCATTTGAAGTTTTATCAGTGTTTGATTTGGGACTCAAGGGTAGCATAGCTTTGAGCGATAGCGTAAATTGACAAGAGACTCGAGTAATTTTTTGTTACAAAATTTCAAGGTTTTATGACGCTCCAGTAAAAAGTTACATGCATTTGTATGTTGCAAACTTTGATAGGTGTAGGACGTACCGTATAGAAGTTAGGGCCATTTAAAGTTTTATCAGTGTTTGATTTGGGACTCAAGGGTAGCATAGCTTTGAGCGATAGCTTAAATTGACAAGAGGCTCGAGTACGTTATTGTTACAAAATTTCAAGGTTTTATGACGCTCCAGTAAAAATTTGCAAACATTTGTATGTTGCAAACTTTGATAGATGTAGGTTATACCGTATAGAAGTTAGGGCCATTTGAAGTTTTATCAGTGTTTGATTTGGGACTCAATGGTATCACAGCTTAAATTGACAAGAGGCTCGAGTACTTTATTGTTACAAAATTTCAAGGTTTTATGACGCTCCAGTAAAAAGTTACAAGCATTTGAATGTTGCAAACTTTGATAGGTGACGGACGTACCGTATAGAAGTTTGGGCCATTTGAAGTTTTATCAGTGTTTGATTTGGGACTCAAGGGTAGCAGAGCTTTGAGCGATAGCTTAAATTGACAAGAGGCTCGAGTACTTTATTGTAACAAAATTTCAAGATTTTATGACGCTCCAGTAAAAAGTTACAAGCATTTGTATGTAGCAAACTTTGATAGGTGACGGACGTACCGTATAGAAGTTTGGGCCATTTGAAGTTTTATCAGTGTTTGATTTGGGACTCAATGGTATCATAGCTTAAATTGACAAGAGGCTCGAGTACTTTATTGTTACAAAATTTCAAGGTTTTATGACGCTCCAGTAAAAAGTTACAAGCATTTGAATGTTGCAAACTTTGATAGGTGACGGACGTACCGTATAGAAGTTTGGGCCATTTGAAGTTTTATCAGTGTTTGATTTGGGACTCAAGGGTAGCATAGCTTTGAGCGATAACTTAAATTGACAAGAGGCTCGAGTACTTTATTGTCACAAAATTTCAAGGTTTTATGACGCTCCAGTAAAAAGTTACAAGCATTTGAATGTTGCAAACTTTGAAAGGTGTAGGACGTACCGTATAGAAGTTAGGGCCATTTGAAGTTTTATCAGTGTTTGATTTGGGACTCAAGGGTAGCATAGCTTTGAGCGATAACTTAAATTGACAAGAGGCTCGAGTACTTTATTGTTACAAAATTTCAAGATTTTATGACGCTGCAGTAAAAAGTTACAAGCATTTGTATGTTGCAAACTTTGATCGGTATAGGATGCTCCGTATAGAAGTTAGGGCCATTTGAAGTTTTATCAGTGTTTGATTTGGGACTCAAGGGTAGCATAGCTTTGAGCGATAGCTTAATTGACAAGAGGCTCGAGTACTTTATTGTTACAAAATTTCAAGGTTCTATGACGCTCCAGTAAAAATTTGCAAACATTTGTATGCTGCAAACTTTGATAGATGTAGGTTATACCGTATAGAAGTTAGGGCCATTTGAAGTTTTATCAGTGTTTGATTTGGGACTCAATGGTATCATAGCTTAAATTGACAATAGGCTCGAGTACTTTATTGTTACAAAATTCCAAGGTTTTATGACGCTCCAGTAAAAAGTTACAAGCATTTGTATGTTGCAAACTTTGATAGGTGTAGGACGTACCGTATAGAAGTTAGGGCCATTTCAAGTTTTATCAGTGTTTGATTTGGGACTCAAGGGTAGCATAACTTTGAGCGATAGCTTAAATTGACAAGCGGCTCGAGTACTTTATTGTTACAAAATTTCAAGGTTTTATGACGCTCCAGTAAAAAGTTACAAGCATTTCTATGTTGCAAACTTTGATAGGTGTAGGACGTACCGTATAGAAGTTAGAGCCATTTGAAGCTTTATCAGTGTTTGATTTGGGACTCAAGGGTAGCATAGCTTTGAGCGATAGCTTAAATTGACAAGAGGCTCGAGTACTTTATTGTTACAAAATTACAAGGCTTTATGACGCTCCAGTAAAAAGTTACAAGCATTTGTATGTTGCAAACTTTGATAGGTGTAGGACGTACCGTATAGAAATAAGGGCAATTTGAAGTTTTATCAGTGTTTGATTTGGGACTCAATGGTAGCATAGCTTTGAGCGATGGCTTAAATTGTCAAGAGGCTCGAGTACTTTATTGTTACAAAATTTCCAGGTTTTATGACGCTCCAGTAAAAAGTTACAAGCATTTGTATGTTGCAAACTTTGATAGGTGTAGGACGTACCATATAGAAGTTAGGGCCATTTGAAGTTTTATCAGTGTTTGATTTGGGACTCAAGGGTAGCATAGCTTTGAGCGATAACTTAAATTGACAAGAGGCTCGAGTACTTTATTGTTACAAAATTTCCAGATTTTATGACGCTCCATTAAAAAGTTACAAGCATTTGTATGTTGCAAACTTTGATAGGTATAGGATGCTCCGTATAGAAGTTAGGGCCATTTGAAGTTTTATCAGTGTTTGATTTGGGACTCAAGGGTAGCATAGCTTTGAGCGATAGCTTAAATTGACAAGAGGCTCGAGTACTTTATTGTTAAAAATTTCAAGGTTTTATGACGCTCCAGTAAAAAGTTACAAGCATTTGAATGTTGCAAACTTTGATAGGTGTAGGACGTACCGTATAGAAGTTAGGGCCATTTGAAATTTTATCAGCGTTTGATTTGGGACTCAAGGTAGCATAGCTTTGAACGATAGCTTAAATTGACAAGAGGCTCGAGTACTTTATTGTTACAAAATCTCAAGATTTTATGACGCTCCAGTAAAAAGTTACAAGCATTTGTATGTTGCAAAGTTTGATAGGTGTAGGACGTACCGTATAGAAGTTAGGTCCATTTGAAGTTTTATCAGTGTTTGATTTGAGACTCAAGGGTAGCATAGCTTTGAGCGATAGCTTAAATGGACAAGAGGCTCGAGTACTTTATTGTTACAAAATTTCAAGGTTTTATGACGCTCCAGTAAAAAGTTACAAGCATTTGTATGTTGCAAATTTTGATAGGTGTAGGACGTACCGTATAGAAGTTAGGGCCATTTGAAGTTTTATCAGTGTTTGATTTGGGACTCAAGGGTAGCATAGCTTTGAGCGATAGCTTAAATTGACAAGAGACTCGAGTAATTTATTGTTACAAAATTTCAAGGTTTTATGACGCTCCAGTAAAAAGTTACATGCATTTGTATGTTGCAAACTTTGATAGGTGTAGGACGTACCGTATAGAAGTTAGGGCCATTTAAAGTTTTATCAGTGTTTGATTTGGGACTCAAGGGTAGCATAGCTTTGAGCGATAGCTTAAATTGACAAGAGGCTCGAGTACGTTATTGTTACAAAATTTCAAGGTTTTATGACGCTCCAGTAAAAAGCTACAAGCATTTGTATGTTGCAAACTTTGATAGGTGTAGGATGTACCGTATAGAAGTTAGGGCCATTTGAAGTTTTATCAGTGTTTGATTTGGGACTCAAGGGTAGCATAGCTTTGAGCGATAGCTTAAATTGACAAGAGACTCGAGTAATTTATTGTTACAAAATTTCAAGGTTTTATGACGCTCCAGTAAAAAGTTACAAGCATTTGTATGTTGCAAACTTTGATAGGTGTAGGACGTACCGTATAGAAGTTAGGGCCACTTAAAGTTTTATCAGTGTTTGATGTGGGACTCAAGGGTAGCATAGCTTTGAGCGATAGCTTAAATTGACAAGAGGCTCGAGTACGTTATTGTTACAAAATTTCAAGGTTTTATGACGCTCCAGTAAAAAGTTACAAGCATTTGTATGTTGCAAACTTTGATAGGTATAGGACGCACCGTATTGAAGTTAGGGGCCATTTGAAGTTTTATCACTGTTTGATTTTGGAGTTAAGGGTAGCATAGTTATGAGCGATAGCTTAAATTGATAAGAAGCACGAGTACGCTATTGTCACAAATTTCAAGATTTTCTGACGCTCCAGTAAAAAGTTACAAGCATTTGTATGTTGCAAAGTTTGATAGGTGTCGGACGTACAGTATAGAAGTTAGGTCCATTTGAAGTTTTATCAGTGTTTGATTTGGGACTCAAGGGTAGCATAGCTTTGAGCGATAGCTTAATTGACAAGAGGCTCGAGTACTTTATTGTTACAAAATTTCAAGGTTCTATGACGCTCCAGTAAAAATTTGCAAACATTTGTATGTTGCAAACTTTGATAGATGTAGGTTATACCGTATAGAAGTTAGGGCCATTTGAAGTTTTATCAGTGTTTGATTTGGGACTCAATGGTATCATAGCTTAAATTGACAAGAGGCTCGAGTACTTTATTGTTACAAAATTTCAAGGTTTTATGACGCTCCAGTAAAAAGTTACAAGCATTTGAATGTTGCAAACTTTGATAGGTGACGGACGTACCGTATAGAAGTTTGGGCCATTTGAAGTTTTATCAGTGTTTGATTTGGGACTCAAGGGTAGCAGAGCTTTGAGCGATAGCTTAAATTGACAAGAGGCTCGAGTACTTTATTGTAACAAAATTTCAAGATTTTATGACGCTCCAGTAAAAAGTTACAAGCATTTGTATGTTGCAAACTTTGATAGGTGACGGACGTACCGTATAGAAGTTTGGGCCATTTGAAGTTTTATCAGTGTTTGATTTGGGACTCAATGGTATCATAGCTAAAATTGAAAAGAGGCTCGAGTACTTTATTGTTACAAAATTTCAAGGTTTTATGACGCTCCAGTAAAAAGTTACAAGCATTTGAATGTTGCAAACTTTGATAGGTGACGGACGTACCGTATAGAAGTTTGGGCCATTTGATGTTTTATCAGTGTTTGATTTGGGACTCAAGGGTAGCATAGCTTTGAGCGATAACTTAAATTGACAAGAGGCTCGAGTACTTTATTGTTACAAAATTTCAAGGTTTTATGACGCTCCAGTAAAAAGTTACAAGAATTTGAATGTTGCAAACTTTGATAGGTGTAGGACGTACCGTATAGAAGTTAGGGCCAGTTGAAATTTTATCAGCGTTTGATTTGGGACTCAAGGTAGCATAGCTTTGAACGATAGCTTAAATTGACAAGAGGCTCGAGTACTTTATTGTTACAAAATCTCAAGATTTTGTGACGCTCCAGTAAAAAGTTACAAGCATTTGTATGTTGCAAACTTTGATAGGTATAGGATGCTCCGTATAGAAGTTATGGCCATTTGAAGTTTTATCAGTGTTTGATTTGGGACTCAAGGGTAGCATAGCTTTGAGCGATAGCTTAAATTGACAAGAGGCTCGAGTACTTTATTGTTACAAAATTTCAAGGTTTTGTGACGCTCCAGTACAACGTTACAAACATTTGTATGTTGCAAACTTTGATAGGTGTACGACGTACCGTATAGAAGTTAGGGCCATTTGAAGTTTTATCAGTGTTTGATTTGGGACTCAAGGGTAGCATAGCTTTGAGCGATAGCTTAAATTGACAAGAGGCTCGAGTACTTTATTGTTACACACTTTCAAGGTTTTATGACGCTCCAGTAAAAAGTTACAAGCATTTGAATGTTGCAAACTTTGATAGGTGTAGGACGTACCGTATAGAAGTTAGGGCCATTTGAAATTTTATCAGCGTTTGATTTGGGACTCAAGGTAGCATAGCTTTGAACTTTAGCTTAAATTGACAAGAGGCTCGAGTACTTTATTGTTACAAAATCTCAAGATTTTATGACGCTCCAGTAAAAAGTTACAAGCATTTGTATGTTGCAAAGTTTGATAGGTGTAGGATGTACCGTATAGAAGTTAGGTCCATTTGAAGTTTTATCAGTGTTTGATTTGAGACTCAAGGGTAGCATAGCTTTGAGCGATAGCTTAAATGGACAAGAGGCTCGAGTACTTTATTGTTACAAAATTTCAAGGTTTTATGACGCTCCAGTAAAAAGTTACAAGCATTTGTATGTTGCAAACTTTGATAGGTGTAGGACGTACCGTATAGAAGTTAGGGCCATTTGAAGTTTTATCAATGGTTGATTTGGGACACAAGGGTAGCATAGCTTAGAGCGATAGCTTAAATTGACAAGAGGCTCGAGTTCTTTATTGTTACAAAATTTCAAGATTTTATGACGCTCTAGTAAAAAGTTACAAGCATTTGAAAGTTGCAAACTTTGATAGGTATAGGATGCTCCGTATAGAAGTTAGGGCCATTTGAAGTTTTATCAGTGTTTGATTTGGGACTCAAGGGTAGCATGGCTTTGAGCGATAGCTTAAATTGACAAGAGGCTCGAGTACTTTATTGTTAAAAATTTCAAGATTTTATGACGCTCCAGTAAAAAGTTACAAGCATTTGTATGTTGCAAACTTTGATAGGTATAGGATGCTCTGTATAGAAGTTAGGGCCATTTGAAGTTTTATCAGTGTTTGGTTTGGGACTCAAGGGTAGCATAGCTTTGAGCGATAGCTTAAATTGACAAGAGGCTCGAGTACTTTATTGTTACAAAATTTCAAGGTTTTATGACGCTCCAGTAAAAAGTTACAAGCATTTGAATGTTGCAAACTTTGATAGGTGTAGGACGTACCGTATAGAAGTTAGGGCCATTTGAAATTTTATCAGCGTTTGATTTGGGACTCAAGGTAGCATAGCTTTGAACGATAGCTTAAATTGACAAGAGGCTCGAGTACTTTATTGTTACAAAATCTCAAGATTTTATGACGCTCCAGTAAAAAGTTACAAGCATTTGTATGTTGCAAAGTTTGATAGGTGTAGGACGTACCGTATAGAAGTTAGGTCCATTTGAAGTTTTATCAGTGTTTGATTTGGGACTCAAGGGTAGCATAGCTTTGAACGATAGCTTAAATTAACAAGAGGCTCGAGTACTTTATTGTTACAAAATTTCAAGGTTTTATGACGCTCCAGTAAAAAGTTACAAGCATTTGTATGTTGCAAACTTTGATAGGTGTAGGACGTACCGTATAGAAGTTAGGGCCAATTGAAGTTTTATTAATGTTTGATTTGGGACTCAAGGGTAGCATAGCTTAGAGCGATAGCTTAAATTGACAAAAGGCTCGAGTACTTTATTGTTACAAAATTTCAAGATTTTATGACGCTCCAGTAAAAAGTTACAAGCATTTGTATGTTGCAAACTTTGATAGGTATAGGATGCTCCGTATAGAAGTTATGGCCATTTGAAGTTTTATCAGTGTTTGCTTTGGGACTCAAGGGTAGCATAGCTTTGAGCGATAGCTTAAATTGACAAGAGGCTCGAGTACTTTATTGTTACAAAATTTCAAGGTTTTGTGACGCTCCAGTAAAAAGTTACAAACATTTGTATGTTGCAAACTTTGATAGGTGTAGGACGTACCGTATAGAAGTTAGGGCCATTTGAAGTTTTATCAGTGTTTGATTTGGGACTCAAGGGTAGCATAGCTTTGAGCGATAGCTTAAATTGACAAGAGGCTCTAGTACTTTATTGTTACACACTTTCAAGGTTTTATGACGCTCCAGTAAAAAGTTACAAGCATTTGAATGTTGCAAACTTTGATAGGTGTAGGACGTACCGTATAGAAGTTAGGGCCATTTAAAATTTTATCAGCGTTTGATTTGGGACTCAAGGTAGCATAGCTTTGAACGATAGCTTAAATTGACAAGAGGCTCGAGTACTTTATTGTTACAAAATCTCAAGATTTTATGACGCTCCAGTAAAAAGTTACAAGCATTTGTATGTTGCAAAGTTTGATAGGTGTAGGACGTACCGTATAGAAGTTAGGGCCATTTGAAGTTTTATCAATGGTTGATTTGGGACACAAGGGTAGCATAGCTTAGAGCGATAGCTTAAATTGACAAGAGGCTCGAGTACTTTATTGTCACAAAATTTCAAGATTTTATGACGCTCTAGTAAAAAGTTACAAGCATTTGAAAGTTGCAAACTTTGATAGGTATAGGATGCTCCGTATAGAAGTTAGGGCCATTTGAAGTTTTATCAGTGTTTGATTTGGGACTCAAGGGTAGCATAGCTTTGAGCGATAGCTTAAATTGACAAGAGGCTCGAGTACTTTATTGTTAAAAATTTCAAGATTTTATGACGCTCCAGTAAAAAGTTACAAGCATTTGTATGTTGCAAACTTTGATAGGTATAGGATGCTCCGTATAGAAGTTAGGGCCATTTGAAGTTTTATCAGTGTTTGGTTTGGGACTCAAGGGTAGCATAGCTTTGAGCGATAGCTTAAATTGACAAGAGGCTCGAGTACTTTATTGTTACAAAATTTCAAGGTTTTATGACGCTCCAGTAAAAAGTTACAAGCATTTGTATGTTGCAAACTTTGATAGGTGTAGGATGTACCGTATAGAAGTTAGGGCCAATTGAAGTTTTATCAATGTTTGATTTGGGACTCAAGGGTAGCATAGCTTAGAGCGATGGCTTAAATTTACAAAAGGCTCGAGTACTTTATTGTTACAAAATTTCAAGATTTTATGACGCTCCAGTAAAAAGTTACAAGCATTTGTATGTAGCAAACTTTGATAGCTATAGGATGCTCCGTATAGAAGTTATGGCCATTTGAAGTTTTATCAGTGTTTGATTTGGGACTCAAGGGTAGCATAGCTTTGAGCGATAGCTTAAATTGACAAGAGGCTCGAGTACTTTATTGTTACAAAATTTCAAGGTTTTGTGACGCTCCAGTAAAAAGTTACAAACATTTGTATGTTGCAAACTTTGATAGGTGTAGGACGTACCGTATAGAAGTTAGGGCCATTTGAAGTTTTATCAGTGTTTGATTTGGGACTCAAGGGTAGCATAGCTTTGACCGATGGTTTAAATTGACAAGAGGCTCGAGTACTTTATTTTTACACACTTTCAAGGTTTTATGACGCTCCAGTAAAAAGTTACAAGCATTTGTATGTTGCAAACTTTGATAGGTTTAGGACGTACCGTGTAGACGTTAGGGCCATTGGAAGTTTTATCAGTGTTTGATTTGGGACTCAAGGGTAGCATAGCTTTGAGCGATGGCTTAAATTGACAAGAGGCTCGAGTACTTTATTGTTACACACTTTCAAGGTTTTATGACGCTCCAGTAAAAAGTTACAAGCATTTGTATGTTGCAAACTTTAATAGATGTAGCACGTACCGTATAGAAGTTAGGGCCATTTGAAATTTTATCAGCGTTTGATTTGGGACTCAAGGTAGCATAGCTTTGAACGATAGCTTAAATTGACAAGAGGCGCGAGTACTTTATTGTTACAAAATCTCAAGATTTTATGACGCTCCAGTAAAAAGTTACAAGCATTTGTATGTTGCAAAGTTTGATAGGTGTAGGACGTACCGTATAGAAGTTAGGGCCATTTGAAGTTTTATCAATGGTTGATTTGGGACACAAGGGTAGCATAGCTTAGAGCGATAGCTTAAATTGACAAGAGGCTCGAGTACTTTATTGTTAAAAATTTCAAGATTTTATGACGCTCCAGTAAAAAGTTACAAGCATTTGTATGTTGCAAACTTTGATAGGTATAGGATGCTCCGTATAGAAGTTAGGGCCATTTGAAGTTTTATCAGTGTTTGGTTTGGGACTCAAGGGTAGCATAGCTTTGAGCGATAGCTTAAATTGACAAGAGGCTCGAGTACTTTATTGTTAAAAATTTCAAGATTTTATGACGCTCCAGTAAAAAGTTACAAGCATTTGTATGTTGCAAACTTTGATAGGTATAGGATGCTCCGTATAGAAGTTAGGGCCATTTGAAGTTTTATCAGTGTTTGGTTTGGGACTCAAGGGTAGCATAGCTTTGAGCGATAGCTTAAATTGACAAGAGGCTCGAGTACTTTATTGTTACAAAATTTCAAGGTTTTATGACGCTCCAGTAAAAAGTTACAAGCATTTGTATGTTGCAAATTTTGATAGGTGTATGACGTACCGTATAGAAGTTAGGGCCAATTGAAGTTTTATCAATGTTTGATTTGGGACTCAAGGGTAGCATAGCTTAGAGCGATGGCTTAAATTTACAAAAGGCTCGAGTACTTTATTGTTACAAAATTTCAAGATTTTATGACGCTCCAGTAAAAAGTTACAAGCATTTGTATGTAGCAAACTTTGATAGGTATAGGATGCTCCGTATAGAAGCCATTTGAAGTTTTATTAGTGTTTGATTTGGGACTCAAGGGTAGCATAGCTTTGAGCGATAGCTTAAATTGACAAGAGGCTCGAGTACTTTATTGTTACCAAATTTCAAGGTTTTGTGACGCTCCAGTAAAAAGTTACAAACAATTGTATGTTGCAAACTTTGATAGGTGTAGGACGTACCGTATAGAAGTTAGGGCCATTTGAAGTTTTATCAATGTTTGATTTGGGACACAAGGGTAGCATAGCTTAGAGCGATAGCTTAAATTGACAAGAGGCTCGAGTACTTTATTGTTACAAAATTTCAAGATTTTATGACGCTCCAGTAAAAAGTTACAAGCAATTGTATGTTGCAAACTTTGATAGGTATAGGATGCTCCGTATAGAAGTTAGGGCCATTTGAAGTTTAATCAGTGTTTGATTTGGGACTCAAGGGTAGCATAGCTTTGAGCGATAGCTTAAATTGACAAGAGGCTCGAGTACTTTATTGTTACAAAATTTTTAGGTTTTATGACGCTCCAGTAAAAAGTTACAAGCATTTGAATGTTGCAAACTTTGATAGGTGTAGGACGTACCGTATAGAAGTTAGGGCCATTTGAAATTTAATCAGCGTTTGATTTGGGACTCAAGGGTAGCATAGCTTTGAACGATAGCTGAAATTAACAAGAGGCTCGAGTACTTTATTGTTACAAAATTTCAAGGTTTTATGACGCTCCAGTAAAAAGTTACAAGCATTTGTATGTTGCAAACTTTGATAGGTGTAGGACGTACCGTATAGAAGTTAGGGCCAATTGAAGTTTTATCAATGTTTGATTTGGGACTCAAGGGTAGCATAGCTTAGAGCGATAGCTTAAATTGACAAGAGGCTCGAGTACTTTATTGTTACAAAATTTCAAGGTTTTGTGACGCTCCAGTAAAAAGTTACAAACATTTGTATGTTGCAAACTTTGATAGGTGTAGGACGTACCGTATATTAGTTAGGGCCATTTGAAGTTTTATCAGTGTTTGATTTGGGACTCAAGGGTAGCATAGCTTTGACCGATGGTTTAAATTGACAAGAGGCTCGAGTACTTTATTGTTACACACTTTCAAGGTTTTATGACGCTCCAGTAAAAAGTTACAAGCATTTGTATGTTGCAAACTTTGATAGGTTTAGGACGTACCGTATAGACGTTAGGGCCATTAGAAGTTTTATCAGTGTTTGATTTGGGACTCAAGGGTAGCATAGCTTTGAGCGATGGCTTAAATTGACAAGAGGCTCGAGTACTTTATTGTTACACACTTTCAAGGTTTTATGACGCTCCAGTAAAAAGTTACAAGCATTTGTATGTTGCAAACTTTAATAGATGTAGCACGTACCGTATAGAAGTTAGGGCCATTTGAAATTTTATCAGCGTTTGATTTGGGACTCAAGGTAGCATAGCTTTGAACGATAGCTTAAATTGACAAGAGGCTCGAGTACTTTATTGTTACAAAATCTCAAGATTTTATGACGCTCCAGTAAAAAGTTACAAGCATTTGTATGTTGCAAAGTTTGATAGTTGTAGGACGTACCGTATAGAAGTTGGGGCCATTTGAAGTTTTATCAATGGTTGATTTGGGACACAAGAGTAGCATAGCTTAGAGCGATAGCTTAAATTGACAAGAGGCTCGAGTACTTTATTGTTACAAAATTTCAAGATTTTATGACGCTCTAGTAAAAAGTTACAAGCATTTGAAAGTTGCAAACTTTGATAGGTATAGGATGCTCCGTATAGAAGTTAGGGCCATTTGAAGTTTTATCAGTGTTTGATTTGGGACTCAAGGGTAGCATAGCTTTGAGCGATAGCTTAAATTGACAAGAGGCTCGAGTACTTTATTGTTAAAAATTTCAAGATTTTATGACGCTCCAGTAAAAAGTTACAAGCATTTGTATGTTGCAAACTTTGATAGGTATAGGATGCTCCGTATAGAAGTTAGGGCCATTTGAAGTTTTATCAGTGTTTGGTTTGGGACTCAAGGGTAGCATAGCTTTGAGCGATAGCTTAAATTGACAAGAGGCTCGAGTACTTTATTGTTACAAAATTTCAAGGTTTTATGACGCTCCAGTAAAAAGTTACAAGCATTTGTATGTTGCAAACTTTGATAGGTGTAGGACGTACCGTATAGAAGTTAGGGCCAAATGAAGTTTTATCAATGTTTGATTTGGGACTCAAGGGTAGCATAGCTTAGAGCGATGGCTTAAATTTACAAAAGGCTCGAGTACTTTATTGTTACAAAATTTCAAGATTTTATGACGCTCCAGTAAAAAGTTACAAGCATTTGTATGTAGCAAACTTTGATAGGTATAGGATGCTCCGTATAGAAGCCATTTGAAGTTTTATCAGTGTTTGATTTGGGACTCAAGGGTAGCATAGCTTTGAGCGATAGCTTAAATTGACAAGAGGCTCGAGTACTTTATTGTTACAAAATTTCAAGGTTTTGTGACGCTCCAGTAAAAAGTTACAAACAATTGTATGTTGCAAACTTTGATAGGTGTAGGACGTACCGTATAGAAGTTAGGGCCATTTGAAGTTTTATCAATGTTTGATTTGGGACTCAAGGGTAGCATAGCTTAGAGCGATAGCTTAAATTGACAAGAGGCTCGAGTACTTTATTGTTACAAAATTTCAAGATTTTATGACGCTCCAGTAAAAAGTTACAAGCAATTGTATGTTGCAAACTTTGATAGGTATAGGATGCTCCGTATAGAAGTTAGGGCCATTTGAAGTTTAATCAGTGTTTGATTTGGGACTCAAGGGTAGCATAGCTTTGAGCGATAGCTTAAATTGACAAGAGGCTCGAGTACTTTATTGTTACAAAATTTCAAGGTTTTATGACGCTCCAGTAAAAAGTTACAAGCATTTGAATGTTGCAAACTTTGATAGGTGTAGGACGTACCGTATAGAAGTTAGGGCCATTTGAAATTTAATCAGCGTTTGATTTGGGACTCAAGGGTAGCATAGCTTTGAACGATAGCTGAAATTAACAAGAGGCTCGAGTACTTTATTGTTACAAAATTTCAAGGTTTTATGACGCTCCAGTAAAAAGTTACAAGCATTTGTATGTTGCAAACTTTGATAGGTGTAGGACGTACCGTATAGAAGTTAGGGCCAATTGAAGTTTTATCAATGTTTGATTTGGGACTCAAGGGTAGCATAGCTTAGAGCGATAGCTTAAATTGACAAAAGGCTCGAGTACTTTATTGTTACAAAATTTCAAGATTTTATGACGCTCCAGTAAAAAGTTACAAGCATTTGTATGTTGCAAACTTTGATAGGTATAGGATGCTCCGTATAGAAGTTATGGCCATTTGAAGTTTTATCAGTGTTTGATTTGGGACTCAAGGGTAGCATAGCTTTGAGCGATAGCTTAAATTGACAAGAGGCTCGAGTACTTTATTGTTACAAAATTTCAAGGTTTTGTGACGCTCCAGTAAAAAGTTACAAACATTTGTATGTTGCAAACTTTGATAGGTGTAGGACGTACCGTATAGAAGTTAGGGCCATTTGAAGTTTTATCAGTGTTTGATTTGGGACTCAAGGGTAGCATAGCTTTGACCGATGGTTTAAATTGACAAGAGGCTCGAGTACTTTATTGTTACACACTTTCAAGGTTTTATGACGCTCCAGTAAAAAGTTACAAGCATTTGTATGTTGCAAACTTTGATAGGTTTAGGACGTACCGTATAGACGTTAGGGCCATTGGAAGTTTTATCAGTGTTTGATTTGGGACTCAAGGGTAGCATAGCTTTGAGCGATGGCTTAAATTGACAAGAGGCTCGAGTACTTTATTGTTACACACTTTCAAGGTTTTATGACGCTCCAGTAAAAAGTTACAAGCATTTGTATGTTGCAAACTTTAATAGATGTAGCACGTACCGTATAGAAGTTAGGTCCATTTGAAGTTTTATCAGTGTTTGATTTGAGACTCAAGGGTAGCATAGCTTTGAGCGATAGCTTAAATGGACAAGAGGCTCGAGTACTTTATTGTTACAAAATTTCAAGGTTTTATGACGCTCCAGTAAAAAGTTACAAGCATTTGTATGTTGCAAAGTTTGATAGGTGTAGGACGTACCGTATAGAAGTTAGGGCCATTTGAAGTTTTATCAATGGTTGATTTGGGACACAAGGGTAGCATAGCTTAGAGCGATAGCTTAAATTGACAAGAGGCTCGAGTACTTTATTGTTACAAAATTTCAAGGTTTTATGACGCTCCAGTAAAAAGTTACAAGCATTTGTATGTTGCAAAGTTTGATAGGTGTTGGACGTACCGTATAGAAGTTAGGTCCATTTGAAGTTTTATCAGTGTTTGATTTGAGACTCAAGGGTAGCATAGCTTTGAGCGATAGCTTAAATGGACAAGAGGCTCGAGTACTTTATTGTTACAAAATTTCAAGGTTTTATGACGCTCCAGTAAAAAGTTACAAGCATTTGTATGTTGCAAACTTTGATAGGTGTAGGACGTACCGTATAGAAGTTAGGGCCAATTGAAGTTTTATCAATGTTTGATTTGGGACTCAAGGGTAGCATAGCTTAGAGCGATGGCTTAAATTTACAAAAGGCTCGAGTACTTTATTGTTACAAAATTTCAAGATTTTATGACGCTCCAGTAAAAAGTTACAAGCATTTGTATGTAGCAAACTTTGATAGGTATAGGATGCTCCGTATAGAAGCCATTTGAAGTTTTATCAGTGTTTGATTTGGGACTCAAGGGTAGCATAGCTTTGAGCGATAGCTTAAATTGACAAGAGGCGCGAGTACTTTATTGTTACAAAATTTCAAGGTTTTGTGACGCTCCAGTAAAAAGTTACAAACATTTGTATGTTGCAAACTTTGATAAGTGTAGGACGTACCGTATAGAAGTTAGGGCCATTTGAAGTTTTATCAATGATTGATTTGGGACTCAGGGGTAGCATAGCTTAGAGCGATAGCTTAAATTGACAAGAGGCTCGAGTACTTTATTGTTACAAAATTTCAAGATTTTATGACGCTCCAGTAAAAAGTTACAAGCAATTGTATGTTGCAAACTTTGATAGGTATAAGATGCTCCGTATAGAAGTTAGGGCCATTTGAAGTTTAATCAGTGTTTGATTTGGGACTTAAGGGTAGCACAGCTTTGAGCGATAGCTTAAATTGACAAGAGGCTCGAGTACTTTATTGTTACAAAATTTCAAGGTTTTATGACGCTCCAGTAAAAAGTTACAAGCATTTGAATGTTGCAAACTTTGATAGGTGTAGGACGTACCGTATAGAAGTTAGGGCCATTTGAAATTTAATCAGCGTTTGATTTGGGACTCAAGGGTAGCATAGCTTTGAACGATAGCTGAAATTAACAAGAGGCTCGAGTACTTTATTGTTACAAAATTTCAAGGTTTTATGACGCTCCAGTAAAAAGTTACAAGCATTTGTATGTTGCAAACTTTGATAGGTGTAGGACGTACCGTATAGAAGTTAGGGCCAATTGAAGTTTTATCAATATTTGATTTGGGACTCAAGGGTAGCATAGCTTAGAGCGATAGCTTAAATTGACAAAAGGCTCGAGTACTTTATTGTTACAAAATTTCAAGATTTTATGACGCTCCAGTAAAAAGTTACAAGCATTTGTATGTTGCAAACTTTGATAGGTATAGGATGCTCCGTATAGAAGTTATGGCCATTTGAAGTTTTATCAGTGTTTGATTTGGGACTCAAGGGTAGCATAGCTTTGAGCGATAGCTTAAATTGACAAGAGGCTCGAGTTCTTTATTGTTACAAAATTTCAAGGTTTTGTGACGCTCCAGTAAAAAGTTACAAACATTTGTATGTTGCAACCTTTGATAGGTGTAGGACGTACCGTATAGAAGTTAGGGCCATTTGAAGTTTTATCAGTGTTTGATTTGGGACTCAAGGGTAGCATAGCTTTGACCGATGGCTTAAATTGACAAGAGGCTCGAGTACTTTATTGTTACACACTTTCAAGGTTTTATGACGCTCCAGTAAAAAGTTACAAGCATTTGTATGTTGCAAACTTTAATAGATGTAGCACGTACCGTATAGAAGTTAGGTCCATTTGAAGTTTTATCAGTGTTTGATTTGAGACTCAAGGGTAGCATAGCTTTGAGCGATAGCTTAAATGGACAAGAGGCTCGAGTACTTTATTGTTACAAAATTTCAAGGTTTTATGACGCTCCAGTAAAAAGTTACAAGCATTTGTATGTTGCAAAGTTTGATAGGTGTAGGACGTACCGTATAGAAGTTAGGGCCATTTGAAGTTTTATCAATGGTTGATTTGGGACACAAGGGTAGCATAGCTTAGAGCGATAGCTTAAATTGACAAGAGGCTCGAGTACTTTATTGTTACAAAATTTCAAGGTTTTATGACGCTCCAGTAAAAAGTTACAAGCATTTGTATGTTGCAAAGTTTGATAGGTGTTGGACGTACCGTATAGAAGTTAGGTCCATTTGAAGTTTTATCAGTGTTTGATTTGAGACTCAAGGGTAGCATAGCTTTGAGCGATAGCTTAAATGGACAAGAGGCTCGAGTACTTTATTGTTACAAAATTTCAAGGTTTTATGACGCTCCAGTAAAAAGTTACAAGCATTTGTATGTTGCAAACTTTGATAGGTGTAGGACGTACCGTATAGAAGTTAGGGCCAATTGAAGTTTTATCAATGTTTGATTTGGGACTCAAGGGTAGCATAGCTTAGAGCGATGGCTTAAATTTACAAAAGGCTCGAGTACTTTATTGTTACAAAATTTCAAGATTTTATGACGCTCCAGTAAAAAGTTACAAGCATTTGTATGTAGCAAACTTTGATAGGTATAGGATGCTCCGTATAGAAGCCATTTGAAGTTTTATCAGTGTTTGATTTGGGACTCAAGGGTAGCATAGCTTTGAGCGATAGCTTAAATTGACAAGAGGCGCGAGTACTTTATTGTTACAAAATTTCAAGGTTTTGTGACGCTCCAGTAAAAAGTTACAAACATTTGTATGTTGCAAACTTTGATAAGTGTAGGACGTACCGTATAGAAGTTAGGGCCATTTGAAGTTTTATCAATGTTTGATTTGGGACTCAGGGGTAGCATAGCTTAGAGCGATAGCTTAAATTGACAAGAGGCTCGAGTACTTTATTGTTACAAAATTTCAAGATTTTATGACGCTCCAGTAAAAAGTTACAAGCAATTGTATGTTGCAAACTTTGATAGGTATAAGATGCTCCGTATAGAAGTTAGGGCCATTTGAAGTTTAATCAGTGTTTGATTTGGGACTTAAGGGTAGCACAGCTTTGAGCGATAGCTTAAATTGACAAGAGGCTCGAGTACTTTATTGTTACAAAATTTCAAGGTTTTATGACGCTCCAGTAAAAAGTTACAAGCATTTGAATGTTGCAAACTTTGATAGGTGTAGGACGTACCGTATAGAAGTTAGGGCCATTTGAAATTTAATCAGCGTTTGATTTGGGACTCAAGGGTAGCATAGCTTTGAACGATAGCTGAAATTAACAAGAGGCTCGAGTACTTTATTGTTACAAAATTTCAAGGTTTTATGACGCTCCAGTAAAAAGTTACAAGCATTTGTATGTTGCAAACTTTGATAGGTGTAGGACGTACCGTATAGAAGTTAGGGCCAATTGAAGTTTTATCAATGTTTGATTTGGGACTCAAGGGTAGCATAGCTTAGAGCGATAGCTTAAATTGACAAAAGGCTCGAGTACTTTATTGTTACAAAATTTCAAGATTTTATGACGCTCCAGTAAAAAGTTACAAGCATTTGTATGTTGCAAACTTTGATAGGTATAGGATGCTCCGTATAGAAGTTATGGCCATTTGAAGTTTTATCAGTGTTTGATTTGGGACTCAAGGGTAGCATAGCTTTGAGCGATAGCTTAAATTGACAAGAGGCTCGAGTACTTTATTGTTACAAAATTTCAAGGTTTTGTGACGCTCCAGTAAAAAGTTACAAACATTTGTATGTTGCAACCTTTGATAGGTGTAGGACGTACCGTATAGAAGTTAGGGCCATTTGAAGTTTTATCAGTGTTTGATTTGGGACTCAAGGGTAGCATAGCTTTGACCGATGGCTTAAATTGACAAGAGGCTCGAGTACTTTATTGTTACACACTTTCAAGGTTTTATGACTCTCCAGTAAAAAGTTACAAGCATTTGTATGTTGCAAACTTTAATAGATGTAGCACGTACCGTATAGAAGTTAGGTCCATTTGAAGTTTTATCAGTGTTTGATTTGAGACTCAAGGGTAGCATAGCTTTGAGCGATAGCTTAAATGGACAAGAGGCTCGAGTACTTTATTGTTACAAAATTTCAAGGTTTTATGACGCTCCAGTAAAAAGTTACAAGCATTTGTATGTTGCAAACTTTGATAGGTGTAGGACGTACCGTATAGAAGTTAGGGCCATTTGAAGTTTTATCAGTGTTTGATCTGAGACTCAAGGGTAGCATAGCTTTGAGCGATAGCTTAAATGGACAAGAGGCTCGAGTACTTTATTGTTACAAAATTTCAAGGTTTTATGACGCTCCAGTAAAAAGTTACAAGCATTTGTATGTTGCAAACTTTGATAGGTGTAGGACGTACCGTATAGAAGTTAGGGCCAATTGAAGTTTTATCAATGTTTGATTTGGGACTCAAGGGTAGCATAGCTTAGAGCGATGGCTTAAATTTACAAATGGCTCGAGTACTTTATTGTTACAGAATTTCAAGATTTTATGACGCTCCAGTAAAAAGTTACAAGCATTTGTATGTAGCAAACTTTGATAGGTATAGGATGCTCCGTATAGAAGCCATTTGAAGTTTTATCAGTGTTTGATTTGGGACTCAAGGGTAGCATAGCTTTGAGCGATAGCTTAAATTGACAAGAGGCTCGAGTACTTTATTGTTACAAAATTTCAAGGTTTTGTGACGCTCCAGTAAAAAGTTACAAACATTTGTATGTTGCAAACTTTGATAGGTGTAGGACGTACCGTATAGAAGTTAGGGCCATTTGAAGTTTTATCAATGTTTGATTTGGGACTCAGGGGTAGCATAGCTTAGAGCGATAGCTTAAATTGACAAGAGGCTCGAGTACTTTATTGTTACAAAATTTCAAGATTTTATGACGCTCCAGTAAAAAGTTACAAGCAATTGTATGTTGCAAACTTTGATAGGTATAGGATGCTCCGTATAGAAGTTAGGGCCATTTGAAGTTTAATCAGTGTTTGATTTGGGACTCAAGGGTAGCACAGCTTTGATAAGAGCTTTGACAAGAGGCTCGAGTACTTTATTGTTACAAAATTTCAAGGTTTTATGACGCTCCAGTAAAAAGTTACAAGCATTTGAATGTTGCAAACTTTGATAGGTGTAGGACGTACCGTATAGAAGTTAGGGCCATTTGAAATTTAATCAGCGTTTGATTTGGGACTCAAGGGTAGCATAGCTTTGAACGATAGCTGAAATTAACAAGAGGCTCGAGTACTTTATTGTTACAAAATTTCAAGGTTTTATGACGCTCCAGTAAAAAGTCACAAGCATTTGTATGTTGCAAACTTTGATAGGTGTAGGACGTACCGTATAGAAGTTAGGGCCAATTGAAGTTTTATCAATGTTTGATTTGGGACTCAAGGGTAGCATAGCTTAGAGCGATAGCTTAAATTGACAAAAGGCTCGAGTACTTTATTGTTACAAAATTTCAAGATTTTATGACGCTCCAGTAAAAAGTTACAAGCATTTGTATGTTGCAAACTTTGATAGGTATAGGATGCTCCGTATAGAAGTTATGGCCATTTGAAGTTTTATCAGTGTTTGATTTGTGACTCAAGGGTAGCATAGCTTTGAGCGATAGCTTAAATTGACAAGAGGCTCGAGTACTTTATTGTTACAAAATTTCAAGATTTTATGACGCTCCAGTAAAAAGTTACAAGCAATTGTATGTTGCAAACTTTGATAGGTATAGGATGCTCCGTATAGAAGTTAGGGCCATTTGAAGTTTAATCAGTGTTTGATTTGGGACTCAAGGGTAGCACAGCTTTGATAAGACCTTTGACAAGAGGCTCGAGTACTTTATTGTTACAAAATTTCAAGGTTTTGTGACGCTCCAGTAAAAAGTTACAAACATTTGTATGTTGCAAACTTTGATAGGTGTAGGACGTACCGTATAGAAGTTAGGGCCATTTGAAGTTTTATCAGTGTTTGATTTGGGACTCAAGGGTAGCATAGCTTTGACCGATGGTTTAAATTGACAAGAGGCTCGAGTACTTTATTGTTACACACTTTCAAGGTTTTATGACGCTCCAGTAAAAAGTTACAAGCATTTGTATGTTGCAAACTTTGATAGGTTTAGGACGTACCGTATAGAAGTTAGGGCCATTGGAAGTTTTATCAGTGTTTGATTTGGGACTCAAGGGTAGCATAGCTTTGAGCGATGGCTTAAATTGACAAGAGGCTCGAGTACTTTATTGTTACACACTTTCAAGGTTTTATGACGCTCCAGTAAAAAGTTACAAGCATTTGTATGTTGCAAACTTTAATAGATGTAGCACGTACCGTATAGAAGTTAGGTCCATTTGAAGTTTTATCAGTGTTTGATTTGAGACTCAAGGGTAGCATAGCTTTGAGCGATAGCTTAAATGGACAAGAGGCTCGAGTACTTTATTGTTACAAAATTTCAAGGTTTTATGACGCTCCAGTAAAAAGTTACAAGCATTTGTATGTTGCAAACTTTGATAGGTGTAGGACGTACCGTATAGAAGTTAGGGCCATTTGAAGTTTTATCAATGGTTGATTTGGGACACAAGGGTAGCATAGCTTAGAGCGATAGCTTAAATTGACAAGAGGCTCGAGTACTTTATTGTTACAAAATTTCAAGGTTTTATGACGCTCCAGTAAAAAGTTACAAGCATTTGTATGTTGCAAAGTTTGATAGGTGTAGGACGTACCGTATAGAAGTTAGGTCCATTTGAAGTTTTATCAGTGTTTGATTTGAGACTCAAGGGTAGCATAGCTTTGAGCGATAGCTTAAATGGACAAGAGGCTCGAGTACTTTATTGTTACAAAATTTCAAGGTTTTATGACGCTCCAGTAAAAAGTTACAAGCATTTGTATGTTGCAAACTTTGATAGGTGTAGGACGTACCGTATAGAAGTTAGGGCCAATTGAAGTTTTATCAATGTTTGATTTGGGACTCAAGGGTAGCATAGCTTAGAGCGATGGCTTAAATTTACAAAAGGCTCGAGTACTTTATTGTTACAAAATTTCAAGGTTTTGTGACGCTCCAGTAAAAAGTTACAAACATTTGTATGTTGCAAACTTTGATAGGTGTAGGACGTACCGTATAGAAGTTAGGGCCATTTGAAGTTTTATCAATGTTTGATTTGGGACTCAGGGGTAGCATAGCTTAGAGCGATAGCTTAAATTGACAAGAGGCTCGAGTACTTTATTGTTACAAAATTTCAAGATTTTATGACGCTCCAGTAAAAAGTTACAAGCAATTGTATGTTGCAAACTTTGATAGGTATAGGTTGCTCCGTATAGAAGTTAGGGCCATTTGAAGTTTAATCAGTGTTTGATTTGGGACTCAAGGGTAGCACAGCTTTGAGCGATAGCTTAAATTGACAAGAGGCTCGAGTACTTTATTGTTACAAAATTTCAAGGTTTTATGACGCTCCAGTAAAAAGTTACAAGCATTTGAATGTTGCAAACTTTGATAGGTGTAGGACGTACCGTATAGAAGTTAGGGCCATTTGAAATTTAATCAGCGTTTGATTTGGGACTCAAGGTTGGCATAGCTTTGAACGATAGCTGAAATTAACAAGAGGCTCGAGTACTTTATTGTTACAAAATTTCAAGGTTTTATGACGCTCCAGTAAAAAGTTACAAGCGTTTGTATGTTGCAAACTTTGATAGGTTTAGGACGTACCGTATAGAAGTTAGGGCCATTGGAAGTTTTATCAGTGTTTGATTTGGGACTCAAGGGTAGCATAGCTTTGAGCGATGGCTTAAATTGACAAGAGGCTCGAGTACTTTATTGTTACACACTTTCAAGGTTTTATGACGCTCCAGTAAAAAGTTACAAGCATTTGTATGTTGCAAACTTTAATAGATGTAGCACGTACCGTATAGAAGTTAGGGCCATTTGAAGTTTTATCAGTGTTTGATTTGGGACTCAAGGGTGCATAGCTTTGAGCGATAGCTTAAATTGACAAGAGGTTCGAGTACTTTATTGTCACAAAATTTCAAGGTTTTATGACGCTCCAGTAAAAAGTTACAAGCATTTGTATGTTGCAAACTTTGATAGGTGTAGGACGTACCGTATAGAAGTTAGGGCCATTTGAAGTTTTATCAGTGTTTGATTTGGGACTCAAGGATAGCATAGCTTTGAGCGATAGCTTAAATTGACAAGAGGCTCGAGTACTTTATTGTTACAAAATTTCAAGGTTTTATGACGCTCCAGTAAAAAATTACAAGCATTTATACGTTGCAAACTTTGATAGGTATAGGACGCACCGTATTGAAGTTAGGGGCCATTTGAAGTTTTATCACTGTTTGATTTTGGAGTCAAGGGTAGCATAGTTATGAGAGATAGCTTAAATTGATAAGAAGCACGAGTACTTTATTGTTACAAAATTTCAAGGTTTTATGACGCTCCAGTAAAAAGTTACAAGCATTTGTATGTTGCAAACTTTGATAGGTGTACGACGTACCGTATACAAGTTAGGGCCAATTGAAGTTTTATCAATGTTTAATTTGGGACTCAAGGCTAGCATAGCTTAGAGCGATAGCTTAAATTGACAAGAGGCTCGAGTACTTTATTGTTACAAAATTTCAAGATTTTTTGACGCTCCAGTAAAAAGTTACAAGCATTTGTATGTTGCAAACTTTGATAGGTATAGGATGCTCCGTATAGAAGTTAGGGCCATTTGAAGTTTTATCAGTGTTTGATTTGGGACTCAAGGCTAGCATAGCTTTGAGCGATAGCTTAAATTGACAAGAGGCTCGAGTACTTTATTGTGACAAAATTTCAAGGTTTTATGACGCTCCAGTAAAAAGTTACATACATTTGTATGTTGCAAACTTTGATAGGTGTGGGACGTACCGTATAGAAGTTAGGGCCATTTGAAGTTTTATCAGGGTTTGGGACTCAAGGGTAGCATAGCTTTGAGCGATAGCTTAAATTGACAAGAGGCTCGAGTACTTTATTGTTACAAAATTTCAAGGTTTTATGACGCTCCAGTAAAAAGTTACAAGCATTTGAATGTTGCAAACTTTGATAGGTGTAGGACGTACCGTATAGAAGTTAGGGCCATTTGAAATTTTATCAGCGTTTGATTTGGGACTCAAGGGTAGCATAGCTTTGAACGATAGCTTAAATTAACAAGAGGCTCGAGTACTTTATTGTTACAAAATTTCAAGGTTTTATGACGCTCCAGTAAAAAGTTACAAGCATTTGTATGTTGCAAACTTTGATAGGTGTAGGACGTACCGTATAGAAGTTAGGGCCAATTGAAGTTTTATCAATGTTTGACTTGGGACTCAAGGGTAGCATAGCTTAGAGCGATGGCTTAAATTTACAAAAGGCTCGAGTACTTTATTGTTACAAAATTTCAAGATTTTATGACGCTCCAGTAAAAAGTTACAAGCATTTGTATGTAGCAACCTTTGATAGGTATAGGATGCTCCGTATAGAAGCCATTTGAAGTTTTATCAGTGTTTGATTTGGGACTCAAGGGTAGCATAGCTTTGAGCGATAGCTTAAATTGACAAGAGGCTCGAGTACTTTATTGTTACAAAATTTCAAGGTTTTGTGACGCTCCAGTAAAAAGTTACAAACATTTGTATGTTGCAAACTTTGATAGGTGTAGGACGTACCGTATAGAAGTTAGGGCCATTTGAAGTTTTATCAATGTTTGATTTGGGACTCAAGGGTAGCATAGCTTAGAGCGATAGCTTAAATTGACAAGAGGCTCGAGTACTTTATTGTTACACACTTTCAAGGTTTTATGACGCTCCAGTAAAAGTTACAAGCATTTGTATGTTGCAAACTTTGATAGGTTTATCACGTACCGTATAGAAGTTAGGGCCATTGGAAGTTTTATCAGTGTTTGATTTGGGACTCAAGGGTAGCATAGCTTTGAGCGATAGCTTAAATTGACAAGAGGCTCGAGTACTTTATTGTCACAAAATTTCAAGGTTTTATGACGCTCCAGTAAAAAGTTACAAGCATTTGTATGTTGCAAACTTTGATAGGTGTAGGACGTACCGTATAGAAGTTAGGGCCATTTGAAGTTTAAATCAGTGTTTGATTTGGGACTCAAGGGTAGCATAGCTTTGAGCGATAGCTAAAATTGACAAGAGGCTCGAGTACTTTATTGTTACAAAATTTCAAGGTTTTATGACGCTCCAGTAAAAAATTACAAGCATTTATACGTTGCAAACTTTGATAGGTATAGGACGCACCGTATTGAAGTTAGGGGCCATTTGAAGTTTTATCACTGTTTGATTTTGGAGTCAAGGGTAGCATAGTTATGAGCGATAGCTTAAATTGATAAGAAGCACGAGTACTTTATTGTTACAAAATTTCAAGGTTTTATGACGCTCCAGTAAAAAGTTACAAGCATTTGTATGTTGCAAACTTTGATAGGTGTAGGACGTACCGTATACAAGTTAGGGCCAATTGAAGTTTTATCAATGTTTGATTTGGGACTCAAGGCTAGCATAGCTTAGAGCGATAGCTTAAATTGACAAGACGCTCGAGTACTTTATTGTTACAAAATTTCAAGATTTTATGACGCTCCAGTAAAAAGTTACAAGCATTTGTATGTTGCAAACTTTGATAGGTATAGGATGCTCCGTATAGAAGTTAGGGCCATTTGAAGTTTTATCAGTGTTTGATTTGTGACTCAAGGGTAGCATAGCTTTGAGCGATAGCTTAAATTGACAAGAGGCTCGAGTACTTTATTGTGACAAAATTTCAAGGTTTTATGACGCTCCAGTAAAAAGTTACATACATTTGTATGTTGCAAACTTTGATAGGTGTGGGACGTACCGTATAGAAGTTAGGGCCATTTGAAGTTTTATCAGTGTTTGATTTGGGACTCAAGGGTAGCATAGCTTTGACCGATGGCTTAAATTGACAAGAGGCTCGAGTACTTTTTTGTTACAAAATTTCAAGATTCTATGACGCTACAGTAAAAAGTTACAAGCATTTGTATGTTGCAAACTTTGATAGGTGTGGGACGTACCGCATAGAAGTTAGGGCCATTTGAAGTTTTATCAGTGCTTGATTTGGGACTCAAGGGTAGCATAGCTTTGAACGATGGCTTAAATTGACAAGAGGCTCGAGTACTTTATTGTTACAAAATTTCAAGGTTCTATGACGCTACAGTAAAAAGTCACAAGCATTTGTATGTTGCAAACTTTGATAGGTGTAGGACGTACCGTATAGAAGTTAGGGCCATTTGAAGTTTTATCAGTGCTTGATTTGGGACTCAAGGGTAGCATAGCTTTGAGCGATGGCTTAAATTGACAAGAGGCTCGAGTACTTTATTGTTACACACTTTCAAGGTTTTATGACGCTCCAGTAAAAAGTTACAAGCATTTGTATGTTGCAAACTTTGATAGGTGTAGGACTCAAGGGTAGCATAGCTTTGAACGATAGCTTAAATTGTCAAGAGGCTTGAGTACTTTGTTGTTACAAAATTTCAAGGTTCTATGACGCTACAGTAAAAAGTTACAAGCATTTGTATGTTGCAAACTTTGATAGGTGTAGGACGTACAGTATAGAAGTTAGGGCCATTTGAAGTTTTATCAGTCTTTGATTTGGGACTCAAGGATAGCATAGCTTTGAGCGATAGCTTAAATTGACAAGAGGCTCGAGTACTTGATTCTTAAAAAATTTCAAGGTTTTATGACGCTCCAGTAAAAAGTTACAAGCATTTGTATGTTGCAAACTTTGATAGGTGTAAGACGTACCGTATAGAAGTTAGGGCCATTTGAAGTTTTATCAGTGTTTGATTTGGGACTCAAGGGTAGCATAGCTTTGAGCGATAGCTTAAATTGACAAGAGGCTCGAGTACTTTATTGTTACAAAATTTCAAGGTTTTATGACGCTCCAGTAAAAAGTTACAAGCATTTGAATGTTGCACACTTTGATAGGTGTAGGACGTACCGTATAGAAGTTAGGGCCATTTGAAGTTTTATGAGTGTTTGATTTGGGACTCAAGGGTAGCATAGCTTTAAGCGATAGCTTAAATTGACAAGAGGCTCAAGTACTTTATTGTTACAAAATTTCAAGGTTTTATGACGCTCCAGTAAAAACTTACAAGCATTTGTATGTTGCAAACTTTGATAGGTGTAGGACGCACCGTATTGAAGTTAGGGGCCATTTGAAGTTTTATCACTGTTTGATTTTGAAGTCAAGGGTAGCATAGTTATGAGCGATAGCTTAAATTGATAAGAAGCACGAGTACTTTATTGACACAAAATCTCAAGATTTTATGACGCTCCAGTAAAAAGTTACAAGCATTTGTATGTGGCAAAGTTTGATAGGTGCAGGACGGACCGTATAGAAGTTAGGTCCATTTGAAGTTTTATCAGTGTTTGATTTGGGACTCAAGGGTAGCATAGCTCTGAACGATAGCTTAAATTGACAAGAGGCTCGAGTAGTTTATTGTTACAAAATTTCAAGATTTTATGACGCTACAGTAAAAAGTTGCAAGCATTTGTATGTTGCAAACTTTGATAGGTGTAGGACGTACCGTATAGAAGTTAGGGCCATTTGAAGTTTTATCAGTGTTTGATTTGGGCTCAAGGGTAGCATAGCTTTGAACGATAGCTTAAATTGACAAGAGGCTCGAGTACTTTATTGTTACACACTTTCAAGGTTTTATGACGCTCCAGTAAAAAGTTACAAGCATTTGTATGTTGCAAACTTTGATAGGTGTAGGACGTACCGTATAGAAGTTAGGGCCATTTGAAGTTTTATCAGTGTTTGATTTGGGACTCAAGGATAGCATAGCTTTGAGCGATAGCTTAAATTGACAAGAGGCTCGATTACTTGATTGTTAAAAAATTTCAAGGTTTTATGACGCTCCAGCAAAAAGTTACAAGCATTTGTATGTTGCAAACTTTGATAGGTGTAGGACGTACCGTATAGAAGTTAGGGCCATTTGAAGTTTTATCAGTGTTTGATTTGGGACTCAAGGGTGCATAGCTTTGAGCGATAGCTTTAATTGACAAGAGGCACGAGTACTTTATTGTTACAAAATTTCAAGGTTTTATGACGCTCCAGTAAAAAGTTACAAGCATTTGTATGTTGCAAACTTTGATAGGTGTAGGACGTACCGTATAGAAGTTAGGGCCATTTGAAGTTTTATCAGTGATGAATTTGGGACTCAAGGGTAGCATAGTTTTGAGCGATAGCTTAAATTGGCAAGAGGCTCGATTACTTTATTGTTACAAAATTTCAAGGTTTTATGACGCTCCAGTAAAAAATTATAAGCATTTGTATGTTGCAAACTTTGATAGGTATAGGATGCACCGTATTGAAGTTAAGGGGCCATTTGAAGTTTTATCACTGTTTGATTTTGGAGTCAAGGGTAGCATAGTTATGAGCGATAGCTTAAATTGATAAGAAGAACGAGTAGTTTATTGTCACAAAATCTCAAGATTTTATGACGCTCCAGTAAAAAGTTACAAGCATTTGTATGTTGCAAAGTTTGATAGGTGTAGGACGTACCGTATAGAAGTTAGGGCCATTTGAAGGTTTATCAGGGTTTGATTTGGGACTCAAGGGTAGCATAGCTTTGAGCGAAAGCTTAAATTGACAAGAGGCTCGAGTACTTTATTGTTACAAAATTTCAAGTTCTTATGACGCTCCAGTAAAAAGTTACAAGCATTTGAATGTCGCAAGCTTTGATAGGTGTAGGACGAACCGTATAGAAGTTAGGGCCATTTGAAATTTTATTAGTGCTTGATTTGGGACTCAAGGGCAGCATAGCTTTGAGCGATGGCTTAAATTGACAAGAGGCTCGAGTACTTTATTGTTACACACTTTCAAGGTTTTATGACGCTCCAGTAAAAAGTTACAAGCATTTGTATGTTGCAAACTTTGATAGGTGTAGGACATACCGTATAGAAGTTAGGGCCATTTGAAGTTTTATCAGTGTTTGATTTGGGACTCAAGGATAGAATAGCTTTGAGCGATAGCTTAAATTGACAAGAGGCTCGAGTACTTGATTGTTAAAAAATTTCAAGGTTTTATGACGCTCCAGTAAAAAGTTACAAGCATTTGTATGTTGCAAACTTTGATAGGTGTAGGACGTACCGTATAGAAGTTAGGGCCATTTTAAGTTTTATGAGTGTTTGATTTGGGACTTAAGGGTAGCATAGCTTTGAACGATAGCTTAAATTAGCAAGAGGCACGAGTACTTTATTGTTACAAAATTTCAAGGTTTTATGATGCTACAGTAAAAAGTTACAAGCATTTGTATGTAGCAAACTTTGATAGGTGTAGGACGTACCGTATAGAAGTTAGGGCCATTTGAAGTTTTATCAATGTTTGATTTGGGACTCAAGGGTAGCATAGCTTAGAGCGATAGCTTAAATTGACAAAAGGCTCGAGTACTTTATTGTTACAAAATTTCAAGATTTTATGACGCTCCAGTAAAAAGTTACAAGCATTTGTATGTTGCAAACTTTGATAGGTGTAGGACGTACCATATAGAAGTTAGGGCCATTTGAAGTTTTATCAGTGCTTGATTTGGGACTCAAAGGTAGCATAGCTTTGAGCGATGGCTTAAATTGACAAGAGGCTCGAGTACTTTATTGTTACACACTTTCAAGGTTTTATGACGCTCCAGTAAAAAGTTACAAGCATTTGTATGTTGCAAACTTTGATAGGTGTAGGACGTACCGTATAGAAGTTAGAGCCATTTGAAGTTGTATCAGTGTTTGATTTGGGACTCAAGGATAGCATAGCTTTGAGCGATAGCTTAAATTGACAAGAGGCTCGATTACTTGATTGTTAAAAGATTTCAAGGTTTTATGACGCTCCAGTAAAAAGTTACAAGCATTTGTATGTTGCAAACTTTGATAGGTGTAGGACGTACCGTATAGAAGTTAGGGCCATTTGAAGTTTTATCAGTGTTTGATTTGGGACTCAAGGGTGCATAGCTTTGAGCGATAGCTTAAATTGACAAGAGGCACGAGTACTTTATTGTTACAAAATCTCAAGATTTTATGACGCTCCAGTAAAAAGTTACAAGCATTTGTATGTTGCAAACTTTGATAGGTGTAGGACGTACCGTATAGAAGTTAGAGCCATTTGAAGTTGTATCAGTGTTTGATTTGGGACTCAAGGGTAGCATAGCTTTGAACGATAGCTTAAATTGACAAGAGGCTCGAGTACTTTATTGTTACAAAATTTCAAGGTTTTATGACGCTCCAGTAAAAAGTTACAAGCATTTGTATGTTGCAAACTTTGATAGGTGTAGGACGTACCATATAGAAGTTAGGGCCATTTGAAGTTTTATCAGTGCTTGATTTGGGACTCAAGGGTAGCATAGCTTTGAGCGATGGCTTAAATTGACAAGAGGCTCGAGTACTTTATTGTTACACACTTTCAAGGTTTTATGACGCTCCAGTAAAAAGTTACAAGCATTTGTATGTTGCAAACTTTGATAGGTGTAGGACGTACCGTATAGAAGTTAGAGCCATTTGAAGTTGTATCAGTGTTTGATTTGGGACTCAAGGATAGCATAGCTTTGAGCGATAGCTTAAATTGACAAGAGGCACGAGTACTTTATTGTTACAAAATTTCAAGGTTTTATGACGCTCCAGTAAAAAGTTACAAGCATTTGTATGTTGCAAACTTTGATAGGTGTAGGACATACCGTATAGAAGTTAGGGCCATTTGAAGTTTTATCAGTGTTTGATTTGGGACTCAAGGGTAGCATAGCTGTGAGCGATAGCTTAAATTGATAAGAAGCACGAGTACTTTATTGTCACAAAATCTCAAGATTTTATGACGCTCCAGTAAAAAGTTACAAGCATTTGTATGTTGCAAACTTTGATAGGTGTAGGACGTACCGTATAGAAGTTAGGGCCATTTGAAGTTTTATTAGTGTTTGATTTGGGACTCAAGGATAGCATAGCTTTGAGCGATAGCTTAAATTGACAAGAGGCTCGAGTATTTGATCGTTAAAAAATTTCAAGGTTTTATGACGCTCCAGTAAAAAGTTACAAGCATTTGTATGTTGCAAACTTTGATAGGTGTAGGACGTACCATATAGAAGTCAGGGCCATTTGAAGTTTTATCAGTGTTTGATTTGGGACTCAAGAGTATCATAGCTTGGAGCGATAGCTTACATTGACAAGAGGCTCGAGTACTTTATTGTTACAAAATTTCAAGGTTTTATGACGCTCCAGTAAAAAGTTACAAGCATTTGTATGTTGCAAACTTTGATAGGTGTAGGACGTACTGTATAGAACTTAGAGCCATTTTAAGTTTTATGAGTGTTTGATTTGGGACTCAAGGGTAGCATAGCTTTAAGCGATAGCTTAAATTGACAAGAGGCTCGAGTACTTTATTGTTACAAAATTTCAAGGTTTTATGACGCTCCAGTAAAAAGTTACAAGCATTTGTATGTTGCAAACTTTGATAGGTGCAGGACGTACCGTATAGAAGTTAGGGCTATTTGAAGTTTTATCAGTGTTCGCTTTGGGCTCAAGGGTAGCATAGCTTTGAACGATAGCTTAAATAGACAAGAGGCTCGAGTACTTGATTGTTAAAAAATTTCAAGGTTTTATGACGCTCCAGTAAAAAGTTACAAGCATTTGTATGTTGCAAACTTTGATAGGTGTAGGACGTACCGTATAGAAGTTAGGGCCATTTGAAGTTTTATCAGTGTTTGATTTGGGACTCAAGTGTAGCATAGCTTTGAGCGATAGCTTAAATTGACAAGAGGCTCGAGTACTTGATTGTTAAAAAATTTCAAGGTTTTATGACGCTCCAGTAAAAAGTTACAAGCATTTGTATGTTGCAAACTTTGATAGGTGTAGGACGTAACGTATAGAAGTTAGGGCCATTTGAAGTTTTATCAGTGTTTGATTTGGGACTCAAGTGTAGCATAGCTTTGAGCGATAGCTTAAATTGACAAGAGGCTCGAGTACTTTATTGTTACAAAATTTCAAGGTTTTATGACGCTCCAGTAAAAAATTACAAGCATTTGTATGTTGCAAACTTTGATAGGTATAGAACGCACCGTATTGAAGTTAGGGGCCATTTGAAGTTTTACCACTGTTTGATTTTGGAGTCAAGGGTAGCATAGTTATAAGCGATAGCTTAAATTGATAAGAAGCACGAGTAGTTTATTGTCACAAAATCTGAAGATTTTATGAGGCTCCAGTAAAAAGTTACAAGCATTTGTATGTTGCAAAGTTTGATAGGTGTAGGACGTACCGTATAGAAGTTAGGGCCATTTGAAGGTTTATCAGTGTTTGATTTGGGACTCAAGGGTAGCATAGCTTTGATTGATAGTTTAAATTGACAAGAGGCTCGCGTACTTTATTGTTACAAAATTTCAAGGTTTTATGACGCTCCAGTAAAAAGTTACAAGCATTTGAATGTTGCAAACTTTGATAGGTGTAGGACGTACCGTATAGAAGTTAGGGCCATTTTAAGTTTTATGAGTGTTTGATTTGGGACTCAAGGGTAGCATAGCTTTAAACGATAGCTTAAATTGACAAGAGGCTCGAGTACTGTATTGTTACAAAATTTCAAGGTTTTATGACGCTCCAGTAAAAAGTTACAAGCATTTGTATGTTGCAAACTTTGATAGGTGTAGGACGTACCGTATAGAAGTTAGGGCCATTTGAAGTTTTATCAGTGTTCGCTTTGAGCTCAAGGGTAGCATAGCTTTAAACGATAGCTTAAATTGACAAGAGGCTCGAGTACTGTATTGTTACAAAATTTCAAGGTTTTATGACGCTCCAGTAAAAAGTTACAAGCATTTGTATGTTGCAAACTTTGATAGGTGTAGGACGTACCGTATAGAAGTTAGGGCCATTTGAAGTTTTATCAGTGTTCGCTTTGAGCTCAAGGGTAGCATAGCTTTGAACGATAGCTTAAATTGACAAGAGGCTCGAGTACTTTATTGTTACACACTTTCAAGGTTTTATGACGCTCCAGTAAAAAGTTAGAAGCATTTGTATGTTGCAAACTTTGTTAGGTGTAGGACGTACCGTATAGAAGTTAGGGCCGTTTGATGTTTTATCAGTGTTTGATTTGGGACTCAAGGATAGCATAGCTTTGAGCGATAGCTTAAATTGACAAGAGGCTCGAGTACTTGATTGTTAAAAAATTTCAAGGTTTTATGACGCTCCAGTAAAAAGTTACAAGCATTTGTATGTTGCAAACTTTGATAGGTGTAGGACGTACCGTATAGAAGTTAGGGCCATTTGAAGTTTTATCAGTGTTTGATTTGGGACTCAAGGGTGCATAGCTTTGAGCGATAGCTTAAATTGACAAGAGGCACGAGAACTTTATTGTTACAAAATTTCAAGGTTTTATGACGCTCCAGTAAAAAGTTACAAGCATTTGTATGTTGCAAACTTTGATAGGTGTAGGACGTTCCGTATAGAAGTTAGGGCCATTTGAAGTTTTATCAGTGTTTGATTTGGGACTCAAGGGTAGCATACCTTCGACCGATAGCTTAAATTGACAACAGGCTCGAGTACTTTATTGTTACAAAATTTCAAGGTTTTATGACGCTCCAGTAAAAAATTACAAGCATTTGTATGTTGCAAACTTTGATAGGTATAGGACGCACCGTATTGAAGTTAGAGGTCATTTGAAGTTTTATCACTGTTTGATTTTGGAGTCAAGGGTAGCATAGTTATGAGCGATAGCTTAAATTGATAAGAAGCACGAGTACTTTATTGTCACAAAATCTCAAGATTTTATGACGCTCCAGTAAAAAGTTACAAGCATTTGTATGTTGCAAACTTTGATAGGTGTAGGACGTACCGAATAGAAGTTAAGGCCATTTGAAGTTTTATCAGTGTTTGATTTGGGACTCAAGGATAGCATAGCTTTGAGCGATAGCTTAAATTGATAAGAGGCTCGAGTACTTGATCGTTAAAAAATTTCAAGGTTTTATGACGCTCCAGTAAAAAGTTACAAGCATTTGTATGTTGCAAACGTTGATAGGCGTAGGACGTACCGTATAGAAGTTAGGGCATTTGAAGTTTTATCAGTGTTTGATTTGGGACTCAAGGGTGCATACCTTTGAGCGATGGCTTAAATTGACAAGAGGCACGAGTACTTTATTGTTACACACTTTCAAGGTTTTATGACGCTCCAGTAAAAAGTTACAAGCATTTGTATGTTGCAAACTTTGATAGGTGTAGGACGTACCGTATAGAAGTTAGGGCCATTTGAAGTTTTATCAGTGTTTGATTTGGGACTCAAGGATAGCATAGCTTTGAACGATAGCTTAAATTGACAAGAGGCTCGATTACTTGATTGTTAAAAAATTTCAAGGTTTTATGACGCTCCAGTAAAAAGTTACAAGCATTTGTATGTTGCAAACTTTGATAGGTGTAGGACGTACCGTATAGAAGTTAGGGCCATTGGAAGTTTTATCAGTGTTTGAATTGGGACTCAAGGGTGCATAGCTTTGAGCGATAGCTTAAATTGACAAGAGGCACGAGTACTTTATTGTTTCACAATTTCAAGGTTTTATGACGCTCCAGTAAAAAGTTACAAGCATTTGTATGTTGCAAACTTTGATAGGTGTAGGACGTACCGTATAGAAGTTAGGGCCATTTGAAGTTTTATCTGTGTTTGATTTGGGACTCAAGGGTAGCATAGCTTTGAGCGATAGCTTAAATTGACAAGAGGCTCGAGTACTTTATTGTTACAAAATTTCAAGGTTTTATGACGCTCCAGTAAAAAATTACAAGCATTTGTATGTTGCAAACTTTGATATGTATAAGACGCACCGTATTGAAGTTAGGGGCCATTTGAAGTTTTATCACTGTTTGATTTTGGAGTCAAGGGTACCATAGTTATGAGCGATAGCTTAAAAGGATAAGAAGCACGAGTACTTTATTGTCACAAAATCTCAAGATTTTATGACGCTCCAGTAAAAAGTTACAAGCATTTGTATGTTGCAAATTTTGATAGGTGTAGGACGTACCGTATAGAAGTTAGGGCCATTTGAAGTTTTATCAATGTTTGATTTGGGACTCAAGGATAGCATAGCTTTGAGCGATAGCTTAAATTGACAAGAGGCTCGAGTACTTGATCGTTAAAAAATTTCAAGGTTTTATGACGCTCCAGTAAAAAGTTACAAGCATTTGTATGTTGCAAACTTTGATAGGTGTAGGACGTACCGTATAGAAGTTAGGGCCATTTGAAGTTTTACCACTGTTTGATTTTGGAGTCAAGGGTAGCATAGTTATAAGCGATAGCTTAAATTGATAAGAAGCACGAGTAGTTTATTGTCACAAAATCTGAAGATTTTATGAGGCTCCAGTAAAAAGTTACAAGCATTTGTATGTTGCAAAGTTTGATAGGTGTAGGACGTACCGTATAGAAGTTAGGGCCATTTGAAGGTTTATCAGTGTTTGATTTGGGACTCAAGGGTAGCATAGCTTTGATTGATAGCTTAAATTGACAAGAGGCTCGCGTACTTTATTGTTACAAAATTTCAAGTTTTTATGACGCTCCAGTAAAAAGTTACAAGCATTTGAATGTTGCAAACTTTGATAGGTGTAGGACGTACCGTATAGAAGTTAGGGCCATTTTAAGTTTTATGAGTGTTTGATTTGGGACTCAAGGGTAGCATAGCTTTAAACGATAGCTTAAATTGACAAGAGGCTCGAGTACTGTATTGTTACAAAATTTCAAGGTTTTATGACGCTCCAGTAAAAAGTTACAAGCATTTGTGTGTTGCAAACTTTGATAGGTGTAGGACGTACCGTATAGAAGTTAGGGCCATTTGAAGTTTTATCAGTGTTCGCTTTGAGCTCAAGGGTAGCATAGCTTTGAACGATAGCTTAAATTGACAAGAGGCTCGAGTACTTTATTGTTACACACTTTCAAGGTTTTATGACGCTCCAGTAAAAAGTTACAAGCATTTGTATGTTGCAAACTTTGATAGGTGTAGGACGTACCGTATAGAAGTTAGGGCCATTTGAAGTTTTATCAGTGTTTGATTTGGGACTCAAGAGTAGCATAGCTTTGAGCGATAGCTTAAATTGACAAGAAGCACGAGTAGTTTATTGTCACAAAATCTGAAGATTTTATGAGGCTCCAGTAAAAAGTTACAAGCATTTGTATGTTGCAAAGTTTGATAGGTGTAGGACGTACCGTATAGAAGTTAGGGCCATTTGAAGGTTTATCAGTGTTTGATTTGGGACTCAAGGGTAGCATAGCTTTGATTGATAGCTTAAATTGACAAGAGGCTCGCGTACTTTATTGTTACAAAATTTCAAGTTTTTATGACGCTCCAGTAAAAAGTTACAAGCATTTGAATGTTGCAAACTTTGATAGGTGTAGGACGTACCGTATAGAAGTTAGGGCCATTTTAAGTTTTATGAGTGTTTGATTTGGGACTCAAGGGTAGCATAGCTTTAAACGATAGCTTAAATTGACAAGAGGCTCGAGTACTGTATTGTTACAAAATTTCAAGGTTTTATGACGCTCCAGTAAAAAGTTACAAGCATTTGTGTGTTGCAAACTTTGATAGGTGTAGGACGTACCGTATAGAAGTTAGGGCCATTTGAAGTTTTATCAGTGTTCGCTTTGAGCTCAAGGGTAGCATAGCTTTGAACGATAGCTTAAATTGACAAGAGGCTCGAGTACTTTATTGTTACACACTTTCAAGGTTTTATGACGCTCCAGTAAAAAGTTAGAAGCATTTGTATGTTGCAAACTTTGTTAGGTGTAGGACGTACCGTATAGAAGTTAGGGCCGTTTGATGTTTTATCAGTGTTTGATTTGGGACTCAAGGATAGCATAGCTTTGAGCTATAGCTTAAATTGACAAGAGGCTCGAGTACTTGATTGTTAAAAAATTTCAAGGTTTTATGACGCTCCAGTAAAAAGTTACAAGCATTTGTATGTTGCAAACTTTGATAGGTGTAGGACGTTCCGTATAGAAGTTAGGGCCATTTGAAGTTTTATCAGTGTTTGATTTGGGACTCAAGGGTAGCATACCTTCGAGCGATAGCTTAAATTGACAAGAGGCTCGAGTACTTTATTGTTACAAAATTTCAAGGTTTTATGACGCTCCAGTAAAAAATTACAAGCATTTGTATGTTGCAAACTTTGATAGGTGTAGGACGTACCGTATAGAAGTTAGGGCCATTTGAAGTTTTATCAGTGTTTGAATTGGGACTCAAGGGTGCATAGCTTTGAGCGATAGCTTAAATTGACAAGAGGCACGAGTACTTTATTGTTACAAAATTTCAAGGTTTTATGACGCTCCAGTAAAAAGTTTCAAGCATTTGTATGTTGCAAATTTTGATAGGTGTAGGACGTACCGTATAGAAGTTAGGGCCATTTGAAGTTTTATCAATGTTTGATTTGGGACTCAAGGATAGCATAGCTTTGAGCGATAGCTTAAATTGACAAGAGGCTCGAGTACTTGATCGTTAAAAAATTTCAAGGTTTTATGACGCTCCAGTAAAAAGTTACAAGCATTTGTATGTTGCAAACTTTGATAGGTGTAGGACGTACCGTATAGAAGTTAGGGCCATTTGAAGTTTTACCACTGTTTGATTTTGGAGTCAAGGGTAGCATAGTTATAAGCGATAGCTTAAATTGATAAGAAGCACGAGTAGTTTATTGTCACAAAATCTGAAGATTTTATGAGGCTCCAGTAAAAAGTTACAAGCATTTGTATGTTGCAAAGTTTGATAGGTGTAGGACGTACCGTATAGAAGTTAGGGCCATTTGAAGGTTTATCAGTGTTTGATTTGGGACTCAAGGGTAGCATAGCTTTGATTGATAGCTTAAATTGACAAGAGGCTCGCGTACTTTATTGTTACAAAATTTCAAGTTTTTATGACGCTCCAGTAAAAAGTTACAAGCATTTGAATGTTGCAAACTTTGATAGGTGTAGGACGTACCGTATAGAAGTTAGGGCCATTTTAAGTTTTATGAGTGTTTGATTTGGGACTCAAGGGTAGCATAGCTTTAAACGATAGCTTAAATTGACAAGAGGCTCGAGTACTGTATTGTTACAAAATTTCAAGGTTTTATGACGCTCCAGTAAAAAGTTACAAGCATTTGTGTGTTGCAAACTTTGATAGGTGTAGGACGTACCGTATAGAAGTTAGGGCCATTTGAAGTTTTATCAGTGTTCGCTTTGAGCTCAAGGGTAGCATAGCTTTGAACGATAGCTTAAATTGACAAGAGGCTCGAGTACTTTATTGTTACACACTTTCAAGGTTTTATGACGCTCCAGTAAAAAGTTAGAAGCATTTGTATGTTGCAAACTTTGTTAGGTGTAGGACGTACCGTATAGAAGTTAGGGCCGTTTGATGTTTTATCAGTGTTTGATTTGGGACTCAAGGATAGCATAGCTTTGAGCTATAGCTTAAATTGACAAGAGGCTCGAGTACTTGATTGTTAAAAAATTTCAAGGTTTTATGACGCTCCAGTAAAAAGTTACAAGCATTTGTATGTTGCAAACTTTGATAGGTGTAGGACGTACCGTATAGAAGTTAGGGCCATTTGAAGTTTTATCAGTGTTTGATTTGGGACTCAAGGATAGCATAGCTTTGAGCGATAGCTTAAATTGACAAGAGGCTCGATTACTTGATTGTTAAAAAATTTCAAGGTTTTATGACGCTCCAGTAAAAAGTTACAAGCATTTGTATGTTGCAAACTTTGATAGGTGTAGGACGTACCGTATAGAAGTTAGGGCCATTTGAAGTTTTATCAGTGTTTGAATTGGGACTCAAGGGTGCATAGCTTTGAGCGATAGCTTAAATTGACAAGAGGCACGAGTACTTTATTGGTTCAAAATTTCAAGGTTTTATGACGCTCCAGTAAAAAGTTACAAGCATTTGTATGTTGCAAACTTTGATAGGTGTAGGACGTACCGTATAGAAGTTAGGGCCATTTGAAGTTTTATCTGTGTTTGATTTGGGACTCAAGGGTAGCATAGCTTTGAGCGATAGCTTAAATTGACAAGAGGCTCGAGTACTTTATTGTTACAAAATTTCAAGGTTTTATGACGCTCCAGTAAAAAATTACAAGCATTTGTATGTTGCAAACTTTGATATGTATAAGATGCACCGTATTGAAGTTAGGGGCCATTTGAAGTTTTATCACTGTTTGATTTTGGAGTCAAGGGTACCATAGTTATGAGCGATAGCTTAAAATGATAAGAAGCACGAGTACTTTATTGTCACAAAATCTCAAGATTTTATGACGCTCCAGTAAAAAGTTACAAGCATTTGTGTGTTGCAAATTTTGATAGGTGTAGGACGTACCGTATAGAAGTTAGGGCCATTTGAAGTTTTATCAATGTTTGATTTGGGACTCAAGGATAGCATAGCTTTGAGCGATAGCTTAAATTGACAAGAGGCTCGAGTACTTGATCGTTAAAAAATTTCAAGGTTTTATGACGCTCCAGTAAAAAGTTACAAGCATTTGTATGTTGCAAACTTTGATAGGTGTAGGACGTACCGTATAGAAGTTAGGGCCATTTGAAGTTTTATCAGTGTTTGATTTGGGACTCAAGAGTAGCATAGCTTTGAGCGATAGCTTAAATTGACAAGAGGCTCGAGTACTTTATTGTTACAATATTTCAAGGTTTTATGACGCTCCAGTAAAAAATTACAAGCATTTGTATGTTGCAAACTTTGATAGGTATAGGACGCACCGTATTGAAGTTAGTGGCCATTTGAAGTTTTATCACTGTTTGATTTTTGAGTCAAGGGTAGCATAGTTATGAGCGATAGCTTAAATTGATAAGAAGCACGAGTACTTTATTGTCACAAAATCTCAAGATTTTATGACGCTCCAGTAAAAAGTTACAAGCATTTGTATGTTGCAAACTTTGATAGGTGTAGGACGTACCGTATAGAAGTTAGGGCCATTTGAAGTTTTATCAGTGTTTGATTTGGGACTCAAGGGTAGCATAGCTTTGAGCGATAGCTTAAATTGACAAGAGGCTCGAGTACTTTATTGTTGCAAAATTTCAAGGTTTTATGACGCTCCAGTAAAAAATTACAAGCATTTGTATGTTGAAAACTTTGATAGGTATAGGACGCACCGTATTGAAGTTAGGGGCCATTTGAAGTTTTATCACTGTTTGATTTTGGAGTCAAGGGTAGCATAGTTATGAGCGATAGCTTAAATTGACAAGAGGCTCGAGTACTTTATTGTTACAAAATTTCAAGGTTTTATGACGCTCCAGTAAAAAGTTACAAGCATTTGAATGTTGCAAGCTTTGATAGGTGTAGGACGTACCGTATAGAAGTTAGGGCCATTTGAAATTTTATCAGTGCTTGATTTGGGACTCAAGGGTAGCATAGCTTTGAGCGATGACTTAAATTGACAAGAGGCTCGAGTACTTTATTGTTACACACTTTCAAGGTTTTATGACGCTCCAGTAAAAAGTTACAAGCATTTGTATGTTGCAAACTTTGATAGGTGTAGGACATACCGTATAGAAGTTAGGGCCATTTGAAGTTTTATCCGTGTTTGATTTGGGACTCAAGGATAGAATAGCTTTGAGCGATAGCTTAAATTGACGAGAGGCTCGAGTACTTGATTGTTAAAAAATTTCAAGGTTTTATGACGCTCCAGTAAAAAGTTACAAGCATTTGTATGTTGCAAACTTTGATAGGTGTAGGACGTACCGTATAGAAGTTAGGGCCATTTGAAGTTTTATCAGTGTTTGATTTGGGACTCAAGGGTAGCATAGCTTTGAGCGATAGCTTAAATTGACAAGAGGCTCGAGTACTTTATTGTTACAAAATTTCAAGGTTTTATGACGCTCCAGTAAAAAGTTACAAGCATTTGAATGTTGCAAACTTTGATAGGTGTAGGACGTACCGTATAGAAGTTAGGGCCATTTTATGTTTTATGAGTGTTTGATTTGGCACTCAAGGGTAGCATAGCTTTAAGCGATAGCTTAAATTGACAAGAGGCTCGAGTACTGTATTGTTACAAAATTTCAAGGTTTTATGACGCTCCAGTAAAAAGTTACAAGCATTTGTATGTTGCAAACTTTGTTAGGTGTACGACGGACCGTATAGAAGTTAGGGCCATTTGAAATTTTATCAGTGTTTGATTTGGGACTCAAGAGTAGCATAGCTTTGAGCGATAGCTTAAATTGACAAGAGGCTCGAGTACTTTATTGTTACAAAATTTCAAGGTTTTATGACGCTCCAGTAAAAAATTACAAGCATTTGTATGTTGCAAACTTTGATAGGTATAGGACGCACTGTATTGAAGTTAGTGGCCATTTGAAGTTTTATCATTGTTTGACTTTGGAGTCAAGGGTAGCATAGTTATGAGCGATAGCTTAAATTGATAAGAAGCACGAGTACTTTATTGTCACAAAATCTCAAGATTTTATGACGCTCCAGTAAAAAGTTACAAGCATTTGTATGTTGCAAACTTTGATAGGTGTAGGACGTACCGTATAGAAGTTAGGGCCATTTGAAGTTTTATCAGTGTTTGATTTGGGACTCAAGGGTAGCATAGCTTTGAGCGATAGCTTAAATTGACAAGAGGCTCGAGTACTTTATTGTTGCAAAATTTCAAGGTTTTATGACGCTCCAGTAAAAAATTACAAGCATTTGTATGTTGAAAACTTTGATAGGAATAGGACGCACCGTATTGAAGTTAGGGGCCATTTGAAGTTTTATCACTGTTTGATTTTGGAGTCAAGGGTAGCATAGTTATGAGCGATAGCTTAAATTGATAAGAAGCACGAGTACTTTATTGTCACAAAATTTCAAGGTTTTATGACGCTCCAGTAAAAAGTTACAAGCATTTGTATGTTGCAAACTTTGATAGGTGTAGGACGTACCGTATAGAAGTTAGGGCCATTTTAAATATTATCAGTGCTTGATTTGGAACTCAAGGGAAGCATAGCTTTGAGCGATGGCTTAAATTGACAAGAGGCTCGAGTACTTTATTGTTACACACTTTCAAGGTTTTATGACGCTCCAGTAAAAAGTTACAAGCATTTGTATGTTGCAAACTTTGATAGGTGTAGGACATGCCGTATAGAAGTTAGGGCCATTTGAAGTTTTATCAGTGTTTGATTTGGGACTCAAGGATAGAATAGCTTTGAGCGATAGCTTAAATTGACAAGAGGCTCGAGTACTTGATTGTTAAAAAATTTCAAGGTTTTATGACGCTCCAGTAAAAAGTTACAAGCATTTGGATGTTGCAAACTTTGATAGGTGTAGGACGTACCGTATAGAAGTTACGGCCATTTTAAGTTTTATTAGTGTTTGATTTGGGACTCAAGGGTAGCATAGCTTTGAGCGATAGCTTAAATTGACAAGAGGCTCGAGTACTTTATTATTACAAAATTTCAAGGTTTTATGACGCTCCAGTAAAAAGTTACAAGCATTTGAATGTTGCAAACTTTGATAGGTGTAGGACGTACCGTATAGAAGTTAGGGCCATTTTAAGTTTTATGAGTGTTTGATTTGGGACTCAAGGGTAGCATAGCTTTAAACGATAGCTTTAATTGACAAGAGGCTCGAGTACTTCATTGTTACAAAATTTCAAGGTTTTATGACGCTCCAGTAAAAAGTTACAAGCATTTGTATGTTGCAAACTTTGATAGGTGTAGGACGTACCGTATAGAAGTTAGGGCCATTTGAAGTTTTATCAGTGTTCGCTTTGGGCTCAAGGGTAGCATAGCTTTGAACGATAGCTTAAATTGACAAGAGGCTCGAGTACTTTATTGTTACACACTTTCAAGGTTTTATGACGCTCCAGTAAAAAGTTACAAGCATTTGTATGTTGCAAACTTTGTTAGGTGTAGGACGTACCGTATAGAAGTTAGGGCCGTGTGAAATTTTATCAGTGCTTGATTTGGGGCTCAAGGGTAGCATAGCTTTGAGCGATGACTTAAATTGACAAGAGGCTCGAGTACTTTATTGTTACACACTTTCAAGGTTTTATGACGCTCCAGTAAAAAGTTACAAGCATTTGTATGTTGCAAACTTTGATAGGTGTAGGACATACCGTATAGAAGTTAGGGCCATTTGAAGTTTTATCCGTGTTTGATTTGGGACTCAAGGATAGAATAGCTTTGAGCGATAGCTTAAATTGACGAGAGGCTCGAGTACTTGATTGTTAAAAAATTTCAAGGTTTTATGACGCTCCAGTAAAAAGTTACAAGCATTTGTATGTTGCAAACTTTGATAGGTGTAGGACGTACCGTATAGAAGTTAGGGCCATTTGAAGTTTTATCAGTGTTTGATTTGGGACTCAAGGGTAGCATAGCTTTGAGCGATAGCTTAAATTGACAAGAGGCTCGAGTACTTTATTGTTACAAAATTTCAAGGTTTTATGACGCTCCAGTAAAAAGTTACAAGCATTTGAATGTTGCAAACTTTGATAGGTGTAGGACGTACCGTATAGAAGTTAGGCCCATTTTATGTTTTATGAGTGTTTGATTTGGCACTCAAGGGTAGCATAGCTTTAAGCGATAGCTTAAATTGACAAGAGGCTCGAGTACTGTATTGTTACAAAATTTCAAGGTTTTATGACGCTCCAGTAAAAAGTTACAAGCATTTGTATGTTGCAAACTTTGTTAGGTGTAGGACGGACCGTATAGAAGTTAGGGCCATTTGAAGTTTTATCAGTGTTTGATTTGGGACTCAAGAGTAGCATAGCTTTGAGCGATAGCTTAAATTGACAAGAGGCTCGAGTACTTTATTGTTACAAAATTTCAAGGTTTTATGACGCTCCAGTAAAAAACTACAAGCATTTGTATGTTGCAAACTTTGATAGGTATAGGACGCACTGTATTGAAGTTAGTGGCCATTTGAAGTTTTATCATTGTTTGACTTTGGAGTCAAGGGTAGCATAGTTATGAGCGATAGCTTATATTGATAAGAAGCACGAGTACTTTATTGTCACAAAATCTCAAGATTTTATGACGCTCCAGTAAAAAGTTACAAGCATTTGTATGTTGCAAACTTTGATAGGTGTAGGACGTACCGTATAGAAGTTAGGGCCATTTGAAGTTTTATCAGTGTTTGATTTGGGACTCAAGGGTAGCATAGCTTTGAGCGATAGCTTAAATTGACAAGAGGCTCGAGTACTTTATTGTTGCAAAATTTCAAGGTTTTATGACGCTCCAGTAAAAAATTACAAGCATTTGTATGTTGAAAACTTTGATAGGTATAGGACGCACCGTATTGAAGTTCGGGGCCATTTGAAGTTTTATCACTGTTTGATTTTGGAGTCAAGGGTAGCATAGTTATGAGCGATAGCTTAAATTGATAAGAAGCACGAGTAGTTTATTGTCACAAAATCTCAAGATTTTATGAGGCTCCAGTAAAAAGTTACAAGCATTTGTATGTTGCAAAGTTTGATATTTGCAGGACGTACCGTATAGAAGTTAGGGCCATTTGAAGGTTTATCAGTGTTTGATTTGGGACTCAAGGGTAGCATAGCTTTGATTGATAGCTTAAATTGACAAGAGGCTCGCGTATTTTATTGTTACAAAATTTCAAGGTTTTATGACGCTCCAGTAAAAAGTTACAAGCATTTGAATGTTGCAAACTTTGATAGGTGTAGGACGTACCGTATAGAAGTTAGGGCCATTTTAAGTTTTATGAGTGTTTGATTTGGGACTCAAGGGTAGCATAGCTTTAAACGATAGCTTAAATTGACAAGAGGCTCGAGTACTTTATTGTTACAAAATTTCAAGGTTTTATGACGCTCCAGTAAAAAGTTACAAGCATTTGAATGTTGCAAACTTTGATAGGTGTAGGACGTACCGTATAGAAGTTAGGGCCATTTTAAGTTTTATGAGTGTTTGATTTGGGACTCAAGGGTAGCATAGCTTTAAACGATAGCTTAAATTGACAAGAGGCTCGAGTACTTTATTGTTACAAAATTTCAAGGTTTTATGACGCTCCAGTAAAAAGTTACAAGCATTTGTATGTTGCAAACTTTGATAGGTGTAGGACGTACCGTATAGAAGTTAGGGCCATTTGAAGTTTTATCAGTGTTCGCTTTGGGCTCAAGGGTAGCATAGCTTTGAACGATAGCTTAAATTGACAAGAGGCTCGAGTACTTTATTGTTACACACTTTCAAGGTTTTATGACGCTCCAGTAAAAAGTTACAAGCATTTGTATGTTGCAAACTTTGTTTGGTGTAGGACGTACCGTATAGAAGTTAGGGCCTTTGATGTTTTATCAGTGTTTGATTTGGGACTCAAGGATAGCATAGCTTTGAGCGATAGCTTAAATTGACAAGAGGCTCGAGTACTTGATTGTTAAAAAATTTCAAGGTTTTATGACGCTCCAGTAAAAAGTTACAAGCATTTGTATGTTGCAAACTTTGATAGGTGTAGGACGTACCGTATAGAAGTTAGGGCCATTTGAAGTTTTATCAGTGTTTGATTTGGGACTCAAGGGTGCATAGCTTTGAGCGATAGCTTAAATTGACAAGAGGCACGAGTACTTTATTGTTACAAAATTTCAAGGTTTTATGACGCTCCAGTAAAAAGTTACAAGCATTTGTATGTTGCAAACTTTGTTAGGTGTAGGACGTACCGTATAGAAGTTAGGGCCGTTTGAAATTTTATCAGTGCTTGATTTGGGACTCAAGGGTAGCATAGCTTTGAGCGATGACTTAAATTGACAAGAGGCTCGAGTACTTTATTGTTACACACTTTCAAGGTTTTATGACGCTCCAGTAAAAAGTTACAAGCATTTGTATGTTGCAAACTTTGATAGGTGTAGGACATACCGTATAGAAGTTAGGGCCATTTGAAGTTTTATCCGTGTTTGATTTGGGACTCAAGGATAGAATAGCTTTGAGCGATAGCTTAAATTGACGAGAGGCTCGAGTACTTGATTGTTAAAAAATTTCAAGGTTTTATGACGCTCCAGTAAAAAGTTACAAGCATTTGTATGTTGCAAACTTTGATAGGTGTAGGACGTACCGTATAGAAGTTAGGGCCATTTGAAGTTTTATCAGTGTTTGATTTGGGACTCAAGGGTAGCATAGCTTTGAGCGATAGCTTAAATTGACAAGAGGCTCGAGTACTTTATTGTTACAAAATTTCAAGGTTTTATGACGCTCCAGTAAAAAGTTACAAGCATTTGAATGTTGCAAACTTTGATAGGTGTAGGACGTACCGTATAGAAGTTAGGCCCATTTTATGTTTTATGAGTGTTTGATTTGGCACTAAAGGGTAGCATAGCTTTAAGCGATAGCTTAAATTGACAAGAGGCTCGAGTACTGTATTGTTACAAAATTTCAAGGTTTTATGACGCTCCAGTAAAAAGTTACAAGCATTTGTATGTTGCAAACTTTGTTAGGTGTAGGACGGACCGTATAGAAGTTAGGGCCATTTGAAGTTTTATCAGTGTTTGATTTGGGACTCAAGAGTAGCATAGCTTTGAGCGATAGCTTAAATTGACAAGAGGCTCGAGTACTTTATTGTTACAAAATTTCAAGGTTTTATGACGCTCCAGTAAAAAATTACAAGCATTTGTATGTTGCAAACTTTGATAGGTATAGGACGCACTGTATTGAAGTTAGTGGCCATTTGAAGTTTTATCATTGTTTGACTTTGGAGTCAAGGGTAGCATAGTTATGAGCGATAGCTTAAATTGATAAGAAGCACGAGTACTTTATTGTCACAAAATCTCAAGATTTTATGACGCTCCAGTAAAAAGTTACAAGCATTTGTATGTTGCAAACTTTGATAGGTGTAGGACGTACCGTATAGAAGTTAGGGCCATTTGAAGTTTTATCAGTGTTTGATTTGGGACTCAAGGGTAGCATAGCTTTGAGCGATAGCTTAAATTGACAAGAGGCTCGAGTACTTTATTGTTGCAAAATTTCAAGGTTTTATGACGCTCCAGTAAAAAATTACAAGCATTTGTATGTTGAAAACTTTGATAGGTATAGGACGCACCGTATTGAAGTTCGGGGCCATTTGAAGTTTTATCACTGTTTGATTTTGGAGTCAAGGGTAGCATAGTTATGAGCGATAGCTTAAATTGATAAGAAGCACGAGTAGTTTATTGTCACAAAATCTCAAGATTTTATGAGGCTCCAGTAAAAAGTTACAAGCATTTGTATGTTGCAAAGTTTGATATTTGTAGGACGTACCGTATAGAAGTTAGGGCCATTTGAAGGTTTATCAGTGTTTGATTTGGGACTCAAGGGTAGCATAGCTTTGATTGATAGCTTAAATTGACAAGAGGCTCGCGTACTTTATTGTTCCAAAATTTCAAGGTTTTATGACGCTCCAGTAAAAAGTTACAAGCATTTGAATGTTGCAAGCTTTGATAGGTGTAGGACGTACCGTATAGAAGTTAGGGCCATTTGAAATATTATCAGTGCTTGATTTGGAACTCAAGGGTAGCATAGCTTTGAGCGATGGCTTAAATTGACAAGAGGCTCGAGTACTTTATTGTTACACACTTTCAAGGTTTTATGACGCTCCAGTAAAAAGTTACAAGCATTTGTATGTTGCAAACTTTGATGGGTGTAGGACATGCCGTATAGAAGTTAGGGCCATTTGAAGTTTTATCAGTGTTTGATTTGGGACTCAAGGATAGAATAGCTTTGAGCGATAGCTTAAATTGACAAGAGGCTCGAGTACTTGATTGTTAAAAAATTTCAAGGTTTTATGACGCTCCAGTAAAAAGTTACAAGCATTTGGATGTTGCAAACTTTGATAGGTGTAGGACGTACCGTATAGAAGTTACGGCCATTTTAAGTTTTATTAGTGTTTGATTTGGGACTCAAGGGTAGCATAGCTTTGAGCGATAGCTTAAATTGACAAGAGGCTCGAGTACTTTATTGTTACAAAATTTCAAGGTTTTATGACGCTCCAGTAAAAAGTTACAAGCATTTGAATGTTGCAAACTTTGATAGGTGTAGGACGTACCGTATAGAAGTTAGGGCCATTTTAAGTTTTATGAGTGTTTGATTTGGGACTCAAGGGTAGCATAGCTTTAAACGATAGCTTAAATTGACAAGAGGCTCGAGTACTTTATTGTTACAAAATTTCAAGGTTTTATGACGCTCCAGTAAAAAGTTACAAGCATTTGTATGTTGCAAACTTTGATAGGTGTAGGACGTACCGTATAGAAGTTAGGGCCATTTGAAGTTTTATCAGTGTTCGCTTTGGGCTCAAGGGTAGCATAGCTTTGAACGATAGCTTAAATTGACAAGGGGCTCGAGTACTTTATTGTTACACACTTTCAAGGTTTTATGACGCTCCAGTAAAAAGTTACAAGCATTTGTATGTTGCAAACTTTGTTAGGTGTAGGACGTACCGTATAGAAGTTAGGGCCGTTTGATGTTTTATCAGTGTTTGATTTGGGACTCAAGGATAGCATAGCTTTGAGCGATAGCTTAAATTGACAAGAGGCTCGAGTACTTGATTGTTAAAAAATTTCAAGGTTTTATGACGCTCCAGTAAAAAGTTACAAGCATTTGTATGTTGCAAACTTTGATAGGTGTAGGACTTACCGTATAGAAGTTAGGGCCATTTGAAGTTTTATCAGTGTTTGATTTGGGACTCAAGGGTGCATAGCTTTGAGCGATAGCTTAAATTGACAAGAGGCACGAGTACTTTATTGTTACAAAATTTCAAGGTTTTATGACGCTCCAGTAAAAAGTTACAAGCATTTGTATGTTGCAAACTTTGATAGATGTAGGACGTACCGTATAGAAGTTAGGGCCATTTGAAGTTTTATCAGTGTTTGATTTGGGACTCAAGGGTAGCATACCTTCGAGCGATAGCTTAAATTGACAAGAGGCTCGAGTACTTTATTGTTACAAAATTTCAAGGTGTTATGACGCTCCAGTAAAAAATTACAAGCATTTGTATGTTGCAAACTTTGATAGGTATAGGACGCACCGTATTGAAGTTAGAGGTCATTTGAAGTTTTATCACTGTTTGATTTTGGAGTCAAGGGTAACATAGTTATGAGCGATAGCTTAAATTGATAAGAAGCACGAGTACTTTATTGTCACAAAATCTCAAGATTTTATGACGCTCCAGTAAAAAGTTACAAGCATTTGTATGTTGCAAACTTTGATAGGTATAGGACGTACCGAATAGAAGTTAGGGCCATTTGAAGTTTTATCAGTGTTTGATTTGGGACTCAAGGATAGCATAGCTTTGAGCGATAGCTTAAATTGACAAGAGGCTCGAGTACTTGATCGTTAAAAAATTTCAAGGTTTTATGACGCTCCAGTAAAAAGTTACAAGCATTTGTATGTTGCAAACGTTGATAGGTGTAGGACGTACCGTATAGAAGTTAGGGCCATTTGAAGTTTTATCAGTGTTTGATTTGGGACTCAAGGGTGCATAGCTTTGAGCGATGGCTTAAATTGACAAGAGGCACGAGTACTTTATTGTTACACACTTTCAAGGTTTTATGACGCTCCAGTAAAAAGTTTCAAGCATTTGTATGTTGCAAACTTTGATAGGTGTAGGACGTACCGTATAGAAGTTAGGGCCATTTGAAGTTTTATCAGTGTTTGATTTGGGACTCAAGGATAGGATAGCTTTGAGCGATAGCTTAAATTGACAAGAGGCTCGATTACTTGACTGTTAAAAAATTTCAAGGTTTTATGACGCTCCAGTAAATAGTTACAAGCATTTGTATGTTGCAAACTTTGATAGGTGTAGGACGTACCGTATAGTAGTTAGGGCCATTTGAAGTTTTATCAGTGTTTGAATTGGGACTCAAGGGTGCATAGCTTTGAGCGATAGCTTATATTAACAAGAGGCACGAGTACTTTATTGTTTCAAAATTTCAAGGTTTTATGACGCTCCAGTAAAAAGTTACAAGCATTTGTATGTTGCAAACTTTGATAGGTGTAGGACGTACCGTATAGAAGTTAGGGCCATTTGAAGTTTTATCTGTGTTTGATTTGGGACTCAAGGGTAGCATAGCTTTGAGCGATAGCTTAAATTGACAAGAGGCTCGAGTACTTTATTGTTACAAAATTTCAAGGTTTTATGACGCTCCAGTAAAAAATTACAAGCATTTGTATGTTGCAAACTTTGATAGGTATAAGACGCACCGTATTGAAGTTAGGGGCCATTTGAAGTTTTATCACTGTTTGATTTTGGAGTCAAGGGTACCATAGTTATGAGCGATAGCTTAAATTGATAAGAAGCACGAGTACTTTATTGTCACAAAATCTCAAGATTTTATGACGCTCCAGTAAAAAGTTACAAGCATTTGTATGTTGCAAATTTTGATAGGTGTAGGACGTACCGTATAGAAGATAGGGCCATTTGAAGTTTTATCAATGTTTGATTTGGGACTCAAGGATAGCATAGCTTTGAGCGATAGCTTAAATTGACAAGAGGCTCGAGTACTTGATCGTTAAAAAATTTCAAGGTTTTATGACGCTCCAGTAAAAAGTTACAAGCATTTGTATGTTGCAAACTTTGATAGGTGTAGGACGTACCGTATAGAAGTTAGGGCCATTTGAAGTTTTATCAGTGTTTGATTTGGGACTCAAGAGTAGCATAGCTTTGATACGGTGCATTGAAGTTAGTGGCCATTTGAAGTTTTATCACTGTTTGATTTTGGAGTCAAGGGTAGCATAGTTATGAGCGATAGCTTAAATTGACAAAAGGCTCGAGTACTTTATTGTTACAAAATTTCAAGGTTTTATGACGCTCCAGTAAAAAGTTACAAGCATTTGAATGTTGCAAGCTTTGATAGGTGTAGGACGTACCGTATAGAAGTTAGGGCCATTTGAAATTTTATCAGTGCTTGATTTGGGACTCAAGGGTAGCATAGCTTTGAGCGATGACTTAAATTGACAAGAGGCTCGAGTACTTTATTGTTACACACTTTCAAGGTTTTATGACGCTCCAGTAAAAAGTTACAAGCATTTGTATGTTGCAAACTTTGATAGGTGTAGGACATACCGTATAGAAGTTAGGGCCATTTGAAGTTTTATCCGTGTTTGATTTGGGACTCAAGGATAGAATAGCTTTGAGCGATAGCTTAAATTGACGAGAGGCTCGAGTACTTGATTGTTAAAAAATTTCAAGGTTTTATGACGCTCCAGTAAAAAGTTACAAGCATTTGTATGTTGCAAACTTTGATAGGTGTAGGACGTACCGTATAAAAGTTACGGCCATTTGAAGTTTTATCAGTGTTTGATTTGGGACTCAAGGGGAGCATAGCTTTGAGCGATAGCTTAAGTTGACAAGAGGCTCGAGTACTTTATTGTTACAAAATTTCAAGGTTTTATGACGCCCCTTAAAAAATTACAAGCATTTGTATGTTGAAAACTTTGATAGGTATAGGACGCACCGTATTGAAGTTAGGGGCCATTTGAAGTTTTATCACTGTTTGATTTTGGAGTCAAGGGTAGCATAGTTATGAGCGATAGCTTAAATTGACAAGAGGCTCGAGTACTTTATTGTTACAAAATTTCAAGGTTTTATGACGCTCCAGTAAAAAGTTACAAGCATTTGAATGTTGCAAACTTTGGTAGGTGTAGGACGTACCGTATAGAAGTTAGGGCCATTTTAAGTTTTATGAGTGTTTGATTTGGCACTCAAGGGTAGCATAGCTTTAAGCGATAGCTTAAATTGACAAGAGGCTCGAGTACTTTATTGTTACAAAATTTCAAGGTTTTATGACGCTCCAGTAAAAAGTTACAAGCATTTGTATGTTGCAAACTTTGTTAGGTGTAGGACGTACCGTATAGAAGTTAGGGCCATTTGAAGTTTTATCAGTGTTTGATTTGGGACTCAAGGATAGCATAGCTTTGAGCGATAGCTTAAATTGACAAGAGGCTCGAGTACTTGATTGTTAAAAAATATCAAGGTTTTATGACGCTCCAGTAAAAAGTTACAAGCATTTGTATGTTGCAAACTTTCATAGGTGTAGGACGTACCGTATAGAAGTTAGGGCCATTTGAAGTTTTATCAGTGTTTGATTTGGGACTCAAGGATAGAATAGCTTTGAGCGATAGCTTAAATTGACGAGAGGCTCGAGTACTTGATTGTTAAAAAATTTCAAGGTTTTATGACGCTCCAGTAAAAAGTTACAAGCATTTGTATGTTGCAAACTTTGATAGGTGTAGGACGTACCGTATAAAAGTTACGGCCATTTGAAATTTTATCAGTGCTTGATTTGGGACTCAAGGGTAGCATAGCTTTGAGCGATGACTTAAATTGACAAGAGGCTCGAGTACTTTATTGTTACACACTTTCAAGGTTTTATGACGCTCCAGTAAAAAGTTACAAGCATTTGTATGTTGCAAACTTTGATAGGTGTAGGACATACCGTATAGAAGTTAGGGCCATTTGAAGTTTTATCCGTGTTTGATTTGGGACTCAAGGATAGAATAGCTTTGAGCGATAGCTTAAATTGACGAGAGGCTCGAGTACTTGATTGTTAAAAAATTTCAAGGTTTTATGACGCTCCAGTAAAAAGTTACAAGCATTTGTATGTTGCAAACTTTGATAGGTGTAGGACGTACCGTATAAAAGTTACGGCCATTTGAAGTTTTATCAGTGTTTGATTTGGGACTCAAGGGGAGCATAGCTTTGAGCGATAGCTTAAGTTGACAAGAGGCTCGAGTACTTTATTGTTACAAAATTTCAAGGTTTTATGACGCCCCTTAAAAAATTACAAGCATTTGTATGTTGAAAACTTTGATAGATATAGGACGCACCGTATTGAAGTTAGGGGCCATTTGAAGTTTTATCACTGTTTGATTTTGGAGTCAAGGGTAGCATAGTTATGAGCGATAGCTTAAATTGACAAGAGGCTCGAGTACTTTATTGTTACAAAATTTCAAGGTTTTATGACGCTCCAGTAAAAAGTTACAAGCATTTGTATGTTGCAAACTTTGATAGGTGTAGGACGTACCGTATAGAAGTTAGGGCCATTTGAAGTTTTATCGGTGTTTGATTTGGGACTCAAGGGTAGCATAGCTTTGAGCGATAGCTTAAATTGACAAGAGGCTCGAGTACTTTATTGTTACAAAATTTCAAGGTTTTATGACGCTCCAGTAAAAAATTACAAGCATTTGTATGTTGCAAACTTTGATATGTATAAGACGCACCGTATTGAAGTTAGGGGCCATTTGAAGTTTTATCACTGTTTGATTTTGGAGTCAAGGGTACCATAGTTATGAGCGATAGCTTAAATTGATAAGAAGCACGAGTACTTTATTGTCACAAAATCTCAAGATTTTATGACGCTCCAGTAAAAAGTTACAAGCATTTGTATGTTGCAAATTTTGATAGGTGTAGGACGTACCGTATAGAAGTTAGGGCCATTTGAAGTTTTATCAATGTTTGATTTGGGACTCAAGGATAGCATAGCTTTGAGCGATAGCTTAAATTGACAAGAGGCTCGAGTACTTGATCGTTAAAAAATTTCAAGGTTTTATGACGCTCCAGTAAAAAGTTACAAGCATTTGTATGTTGCAAACTTTGATAGGTGTAGGACGTACCGTATAGAAGTTAGGGCCATTTGAAGTTTTATCAGTGTTTGATTTGGGACTCAAGAGTAGCATAGCTTTGATACGGTGCATTGAAGTTAGTGGCCATTTGAAGTTTTATCACTGTTTGATTTTGGAGTCAAGGGTAGCATAGTTATGAGCGATAGCTTAAATTGACAAGAGGCTCGATTACTTTATTGTTACAAAATTTCAAGGTTTTATGACGCTCCAGTAAAAAGTTACAAGCATTTGAATGTTGCAAGCTTTGATAGGTGTAGGACGTACCGTATAGAAGTTAGGGCCATTTGAAATTTTATCAGTGCTTGATTTGGGACTCAAGGGTAGCATAGCTTTGAGCGATTGACAAGAGGCTCGAGTACTTTATTGTTACACACTTTCAAGGTTTTATGACGCTCCAGTAAAAAGTTACAAGCATTTGTATGTTGCAAACTTTGATAGGTGTAGGACATACCGTATAGAAGTTAGGGCCATTTGAAGTTTTATCCGTGTTTGATTTGGGACTCAAGGATAGAATAGCTTTGAGCGATAGCTTAAATTGACGAGAGGCTCGAGTACTTGATTGTTAAAAAATTTCAAGGTTTTATGACGCTCCAGTAAGAAGTTACAAGCATTTGTATGTTGCAAACTTTGATAGGTGTAGGACGTACCGTATAAAAGTTACGGCCATTTGAAGTTTTATCAGTGTTTGATTTGGGACTCAAGGGGAGCATAGCTTTGAGCGATAGCTTAAGTTGACAAGAGGCTCGAGTACTTTATTGTTACAAAATTTCAAGGTTTTATGACGCCCCTTAAAAAATTACAAGCATTTGTATGTTGAAAACTTTGATAGGTATAGGACGTACCGTATAGAAGTTAGGGGCCATTTGAAGTTTTATCACTGTTTGATTTTGGAGTCAAGGGTAGCATAGTTATGAGCGATAGCTTAAATTGACAAGAGGCTCGAGTACTTTATTGTTACAAAATTTCAAGGTTTTATGACGCTCCAGTAAAAAGTTACAAGCATTTGAATGTTGCAAACTTTGGTAGGTGTAGGACGTACCGTATAGAAGTTAGGGCCATTTTAAGTTTTATGAGTGTTTGATTTGGCACTCAAGGGTAGCATAGCTTTAAGCGATAGCTTAAATTGACAAGAGGCTCGAGTACTTTATTGTTACAAAATTTCAAGGTTTTATGACGCTCCAGTAAAAAGTTACAAGCATTTGTATGTTGCAAACTTTGTTAGGTGTAGGACGTACCGTATAGAAGTTAGGGCCATTTGAAGTTTTATCAGTGTTTGATTTGGGACTCAAGGATAGCATAGCTTTGAGCGATAGCTTAAATTGACAAGAGGCTCGACTACTTGATTGTTAAAAAATATCAAGGTTTTATGACGCTCCAGTAAAAAGTTACAAGCATTTGTATGTTGCAAACTTTCATAGGTGTAGGACGTACCGTATAGAAGTTAGGGCCATTTGAAGTTTTATCAGTGTTTGATTTGGGACTCAAGGATAGAATAGCTTTGAGCGATAGCTTAAATTGACGAGAGGCTCGAGTACTTGATTGTTAAAAAATTTCAAGGTTTTATGACGCTCCAGTAAAAAGTTACAAGCATTTGTATGTTGCAAACTTTGATAGGTGTAGGACGTACCGTATAAAAGTTACGGCCATTTGAAATTTTATCAGTGCTTGATTTGGGACTCAAGGGTAGCATAGCTTTGAGCGATGACTTAAATTGACAAGAGGCTCGAGTACTTTATTGTTACACACTTTCAAGGTTTTATGACGCTCCAGTAAAAAGTTACAAGCATTTGTATGTTGCAAACTTTGATAGGTGTAGGACATACCGTATAGAAGTTAGGGCCATTTGAAGTTTTATCCGTGTTTGATTTGGGACTCAAGGATAGAATAGCTTTGAGCGATAGCTTAAATTGACGAGAGGCTCGAGTACTTGATTGTTAAAAAATTTCAAGGTTTTATGACGCTCCAGTAAAAAGTTACAAGCATTTGTATGTTGCAAACTTTGATAGGTGTAGGACGTACCGTATAAAAGTTACGGCCATTTGAAGTTTTATCAGTGTTTGATTTGGGACTCAAGGGGAGCATAGCTTTGAGCGATAGCTTAAGTTGACAAGAGGCTCGAGTACTTTATTGTTACAAAATTTCAAGGTTTTATGACGCCCCTTAAAAAATTACAAGCATTTGTATGTTGAAAACTTTGATAGATATAGGACGCACCGTATTGAAGTTAGGGGCCATTTGAAGTTTTATCACTGTTTGATTTTGGAGTCAAGGGTAGCATAGTTATGAGCGATAGCTTAAATTGACAAGAGGCTCGAGTACTTTATTGTTACAAAATTTCAAGGTTTTATGACGCTCCAGTAAAAAGTTACAAGCATTTGAATGTTGCAAACTTTGGTAGGTGTAGGACGTACCGTATAGAAGTTAGGGCCATTTTAAGTTTTATGAGTGTTTGATTTGGCACTCAAGGGTAGCATAGCTTTAAGCGATAGCTTAAATTGACAAGAGGCTCGAGTACTTTATTGTTACAAAATTTCAAGGTTTTATGACGCTCCAGTAAAAAGTTACAAGCATTTGTATGTTGCAAACTTTGTTAGGTGTAGGACGTACCGTATAGAAGTTAGGGCCATTTGAAGTTTTATCAGTGTTTGATTTGGGACTCAAGGATAGCATAGCTTTGAGCGATAGCTTAAATTGACAAGAGGCTCGAGTACTTGATTGTTAAAAAATATCAAGGTTTTATGACGCTCCAGTAAAAAGTTACAAGCATTTGTATGTTGCAAACTTTCATAGGTGTAGGACGTACCGTATAGAAGTTAGGGCCATTTGAAGTTTTATCAGTGTTTGATTTGACAAGAGGCTCGAGTACTTTATTGTTACAAAATTTCAAGGTTTTATGACGCTCCAGTAAAAAGTTACAAGCATTTGTATGTTGCAAACTTTGATAGGTGTAGGACATACCGTATAGAAGTTAGGGCCATTTGAAGTTTTATCCGTGTTTGATTTGGGACTATAGGATGCACCGTATTGAAGTTAGGGGCCATTTGAAGTTTTATCACTGTTTGATTTTGGAGTCAAGGGTAGCATAGTTATGAGCGATAGCTTAAATTGATAAGAAGCACGAGTACTTTATTGTCACAAAATCTCAAGATTTTATGACGCTCCAGTAAAAAGTTACAAGCATTTGTATGTTGCAAACTTTGATAGTTGTAGGACGCACCGTATTGAAGTTAGGGGCCATTTGAAGTTTTATCACTGTTTGATTTTGGAGTCAAGGGTAGCATAGTTATGAGCGATAGCTTAAATTGATAAGAAGCACGAGTACTTTATTGTCACAAAATCTCAAGATTTTATGACGCTCCAGTAAAAAGTTACAAGCATTTGTATGTTGCAAACTTTGATAGTTGTAGGACGCACCGTATTGAAGTTAGGGGCCATTTGAAGTTTTATCACTGTTTGATTTTGGAGTCAAGGGTAGCATAGTTATGAGCGATAGCTTAAATTGATAAGAAGCACGAGTACTTTATTGTCACAAAATCTCAAGATTTTATGACGCTCCAGTAAAAAGTTACAAGCATTTGTATGTTGCAAACTTTGATAGGTGTAGGACGTACCGTACAGAAGTTAGGGCCATTTGAAGTTTTATCACTGTTTGATTTGGGACTCAATGGTGCATAGCTTTGAGCGATGGCGTAAGTTGACAAGAGGCACGAGTACTTTATTGTTACAAAATTTCAAGGTTTTATGACGCTCCAGTAAAAAGTTACAAGCATTTGTATGTTGCAAACTTTGATAGGTGTAGGACGTACCGTATAGAAGATAGGGCCATTTGAAGTTCTATCAGTGTGTGATTTGGGACTCAAGGGTAGCATAGCTTTGAGCGATGGCTTAAATTGACAAGAGGCACGAGTACTTTATTGTTACAAAATTTCAAGGTTTTATGACGCTCCAGTAAAAAGTTACAAGCATTTGTATGTTGCAAACTTTGATAGGTGTAGGACGTACCGTATAGAAGTTAGGGCCATTTGAAGTTTTATCAGTGTTTGATTTGGGACTCAAGGGTAGCATAGCTTTGAGCGATAGCTTAAATTGACAAGAGGCTCGAGTACTTTATTGTTACAAAATTTCAAGGTTTTATGACGCTCCAGTAAAAAATTACAAGCATTTGTATGTTGCAAACTTTGATAGGTATAGGACGCACCGTATTGAAGTTGGGGCCATTTGAAGTTTTATCACTGTTTGATTTTGGAGTCAAGGGTACCATAGTTATGAGCGATAGCTAAAATTGATAAGAAGCACGAGTGCTTTATTGTCACAAAATCTCAAGATTTTATGACGCTCCAGTAAAAAGTTACTAGCATTTGTATGTTGCAAACTTTGATAGGTGTAGGACGTACCGTATAGAAGTTAGGGCCATTTGAAGTTTTATCAGTGTTTGATTTGGGACTCAAGGATAGCATAGCTTTGAACGATAGCTTAAATTGACAAGAGGCTCGAGTACTTTATTGTTACACACTTTCAAGGTTTTATGACGCTCCAGTAAAAAGTTACAAGCATTTGTATGTTGCAAACTTTGATAGGTGTAGGACGTACCGTATAAAAGTTACGGCCATTTGAAGTTTTATCAGTGTTTGATTTGGGACTCAAGGGGAGCATAGCTTTGAGCGATAGCTTAAGTTGACAAGAGGCTCGAGTACTTTATTGTTACAAAATTTCAAGGTTTTATGACGCCCCTTAAAAAATTACAAGCATTTGTATGTTGAAAACTTTGATAGATATAGGACGCACCGTATTGAAGTTAGGGGCCATTTGAAGTTTTATCACTGTTTGATTTTGGAGTCAAGGGTAGCATAGTTATGAGCGATAGCTTAAATTGACAAGAGGCTCGAGTACTTTATTGTTACAAAATTTCAAGGTTTTATGACGCTCCAGTAAAAAGTTACAAGCATTTGTATGTTGCAAACTTTGATAGGTGTAGGACGTACCGTATAGAAGTTAGGGCCATTTGAAGTTTTATCGGTGTTTGATTTGGGACTCAAGGGTAGCATAGCTTTGAGCGATAGCTTAAATTGACAAGAGGCTCGAGTACTTTATTGTTACAAAATTTCAAGGTTTTATGACGCTCCAGTAAAAAATTACAAGCATTTGTATGTTGCAAACTTTGATATGTATAAGACGCACCGTATTGAAGTTAGGGGCCATTTGAAGTTTTATCACTGTTTGATTTTGGAGTCAAGGGTACCATAGTTATGAGCGATAGCTTAAATTGATAAGAAGCACGAGTACTTTATTGTCACAAAATCTCAAGATTTTATGACGCTCCAGTAAAAAGTTACAAGCATTTGTATGTTGCAAATTTTGATAGGTGTAGGACGTACCGTATAGAAGTTAGGGCCATTTGAAGTTTTATCAATGTTTGATTTGGGACTCAAGGATAGCATAGCTTTGAGCGATAGCTTAAATTGACAAGAGGCTCGAGTACTTGATCGTTAAAAAATTTCAAGGTTTTATGACGCTCCAGTAAAAAGTTACAAGCATTTGTATGTTGCAAACTTTGATAGGTGTAGGACGTACCGTATAGAAGTTAGGGCCATTTGAAGTTTTATCAGTGTTTGATTTGGGACTCAAGAGTAGCATAGCTTTGATACGGTGCATTGAAGTTAGTGGCCATTTGAAGTTTTATCACTGTTTGATTTTGGAGTCAAGGGTAGCATAGTTATGAGCGATAGCTTAAATTGACAAGAGGCTCGATTACTTTATTGTTACAAAATTTCAAGGTTTTATGACGCTCCAGTAAAAAGTTACAAGCATTTGAATGTTGCAAGCTTTGATAGGTGTAGGACGTACCGTATAGAAGTTAGGGCCATTTGAAATTTTATCAGTGCTTGATTTGGGACTCAAGGGTAGCATAGCTTTGAGCGATTGACAAGAGGCTCGAGTACTTTATTGTTACACACTTTCAAGGTTTTATGACGCTCCAGTAAAAAGTTACAAGCATTTGTATGTTGCAAACTTTGATAGGTGTAGGACATACCGTATAGAAGTTAGGGCCATTTGAAGTTTTATCCGTGTTTGATTTGGGACTCAAGGATAGAATAGCTTTGAGCGATAGCTTAAATTGACGAGAGGCTCGAGTACTTGATTGTTAAAAAATTTCAAGGTTTTATGACGCTCCAGTAAGAAGTTACAAGCATTTGTATGTTGCAAACTTTGATAGGTGTAGGACGTACCGTATAAAAGTTACGGCCATTTGAAGTTTTATCAGTGTTTGATTTGGGACTCAAGGGGAGCATAGCTTTGAGCGATAGCTTAAGTTGACAAGAGGCTCGAGTACTTTATTGTTACAAAATTTCAAGGTTTTATGACGCCCCTTAAAAAATTACAAGCATTTGTATGTTGAAAACTTTGATAGGTATAGGACGTACCGTATAGAAGTTAGGGGCCATTTGAAGTTTTATCACTGTTTGATTTTGGAGTCAAGGGTAGCATAGTTATGAGCGATAGCTTAAATTGACAAGAGGCTCGAGTACTTTATTGTTACAAAATTTCAAGGTTTTATGACGCTCCAGTAAAAAGTTACAAGCATTTGAATGTTGCAAACTTTGGTAGGTGTAGGACGTACCGTATAGAAGTTAGGGCCATTTTAAGTTTTATGAGTGTTTGATTTGGCACTCAAGGGTAGCATAGCTTTAAGCGATAGCTTAAATTGACAAGAGGCTCGAGTACTTTATTGTTACAAAATTTCAAGGTTTTATGACGCTCCAGTAAAAAGTTACAAGCATTTGTATGTTGCAAACTTTGTTAGGTGTAGGACGTACCGTATAGAAGTTAGGGCCATTTGAAGTTTTATCAGTGTTTGATTTGGGACTCAAGGATAGCATAGCTTTGAGCGATAGCTTAAATTGACAAGAGGCTCGACTACTTGATTGTTAAAAAATATCAAGGTTTTATGACGCTCCAGTAAAAAGTTACAAGCATTTGTATGTTGCAAACTTTCATAGGTGTAGGACGTACCGTATAGAAGTTAGGGCCATTTGAAGTTTTATCAGTGTTTGATTTGGGACTCAAGGATAGAATAGCTTTGAGCGATAGCTTAAATTGACGAGAGGCTCGAGTACTTGATTGTTAAAAAATTTCAAGGTTTTATGACGCTCCAGTAAAAAGTTACAAGCATTTGTATGTTGCAAACTTTGATAGGTGTAGGACGTACCGTATAAAAGTTACGGCCATTTGAAATTTTATCAGTGCTTGATTTGGGACTCAAGGGTAGCATAGCTTTGAGCGATGACTTAAATTGACAAGAGGCTCGAGTACTTTATTGTTACACACTTTCAAGGTTTTATGACGCTCCAGTAAAAAGTTACAAGCATTTGTATGTTGCAAACTTTGATAGGTGTAGGACATACCGTATAGAAGTTAGGGCCATTTGAAGTTTTATCCGTGTTTGATTTGGGACTCAAGGTTAGAATAGCTTTGAGCGATAGCTTAAATTGACGAGAGGCTCGAGTAATTGATTGTTAAAAAATTTCAAGGTTTTATGACGCTCCAGTAAAAAGTTACAAGCATTTGTATGTTGCAAACTTTGATAGGTGTAGGACGTACCGTATAAAAGTTACGGCCATTTGAAGTTTTATCAGTGTTTGATTTGGGACTCAAGGGGAGCATAGCTTTGAGCGATAGCTTAAGTTGACAAGAGGCTCGAGTACTTTATTGTTACAAAATTTCAAGGTTTTATGACGCCCCTTAAAAAATTACAAGCATTTGTATGTTGAAAACTTTGATAGATATAGGACGCACCGTATTGAAGTTAGGGGCCATTTGAAGTTTTATCACTGTTTGATTTTGGAGTCAAGGGTAGCATAGTTATGAGCGATAGCTTAAATTGACAAGAGGCTCGAGTACTTTATTGTTACAAAATTTCAAGGTTTTATGACGCTCCAGTAAAAAGTTACAAGCATTTGAATGTTGCAAACTTTGGTAGGTGTAGGACGTACCGTATAGAAGTTAGGGCCATTTTAAGTTTTATGAGTGTTTGATTTGGCACTCAAGGGTAGCATAGCTTTAAGCGATAGCTTAAATTGACAAGAGGCTCGAGTACTTTATTGTTACAAAATTTCAAGGTTTTATGACGCTCCAGTAAAAAGTTACAAGCATTTGTATGTTGCAAACTTTGTTAGGTGTAGGACGTACCGTATAGAAGTTAGGGCCATTTGAAGTTTTATCAGTGTTTGATTTGGGACTCAAGGATAGCATAGCTTTGAGCGATAGCTTAAATTGACAAGAGGCTCGAGTACTTGATTGTTAAAAAATATCAAGGTTTTATGACGCTCCAGTAAAAAGTTACAAGCATTTGTATGTTGCAAACTTTCATAGGTGTAGGACGTACCGTATAGAAGTTAGGGCCATTTGAAGTTTTATCAGTGTTTGATTTGACAAGAGGCTCGAGTACTTTATTGTTACACACTTTCAAGGTTTTATGACGCTCCAGTAAAAAGTTACAAGCATTTGTATGTTGCAAACTTTGATAGGTGTAGGACATACCGTATAGAAGTTAGGGCCATTTGAAGTTTTATCCGTGTTTGATTTGGGACTATAGGATGCACCGTATTGAAGTTAGGGGCCATTTGAAGTTTTATCACTGTTTGATTTTGGAGTCAAGGGTAGCATAGTTATGAGCGATAGCTTAAATTGATAAGAAGCACGAGTACTTTATTGTCACAAAATCTCAAGATTTTATGACGCTCCAGTAAAAAGTTACAAGCATTTGTATGTTGCAAACTTTGATAGTTGTAGGACGCACCGTATTGAAGTTAGGGGCCATTTGAAGTTTTATCACTGTTTGATTTTGGAGTCAAGGGTAGCATAGTTATGAGCGATAGCTTAAATTGATAAGAAGCACGAGTACTTTATTGTCACAAAATCTCAAGATTTTATGACGCTCCAGTAAAAAGTTACAAGCATTTGTATGTTGCAAACTTTGATAGTTGTAGGACGCACCGTATTGAAGTTAGGGGCCATTTGAAGTTTTATCACTGTTTGATTTTGGAGTCAAGGGTAGCATAGTTATGAGCGATAGCTTAAATTGATAAGAAGCACGAGTACTTTATTGTCACAAAATCTCAAGATTTTATGACGCTCCAGTAAAAAGTTACAAGCATTTGTATGTTGCAAACTTTGATAGGTGTAGGACGTACCGTACAGAAGTTAGGGCCATTTGAAGTTTTATCACTGTTTGATTTGGGACTCAATGGTGCATAGCTTTGAGCGATGGCGTAAGTTGACAAGAGGCACGAGTACTTTATTGTTACAAAATTTCAAGGTTTTATGACGCTCCAGTAAAAAGTTACAAGCATTTGTATGTTGCAAACTTTGATAGGTGTAGGACGTACCGTATAGAAGATAGGGCCATTTGAAGTTCTATCAGTGTGTGATTTGGGACTCAAGGGTAGCATAGCTTTGAGCGATGGCTTAAATTGACAAGAGGCACGAGTACTTTATTGTTACAAAATTTCAAGGTTTTATGACGCTCCAGTAAAAAGTTACAAGCATTTGTATGTTGCAAACTTTGATAGGTGTAGGACGTACCGTATAGAAGTTAGGGCCATTTGAAGTTTTATCAGTGTTTGATTTGGGACTCAAGGGTAGCATAGCTTTGAGCGATAGCTTAAATTGACAAGAGGCTCGAGTACTTTATTGTTACAAAATTTCAAGGTTTTATGACGCTCCAGTAAAAAATTACAAGCATTTGTATGTTGCAAACTTTGATAGGTATAGGACGCACCGTATTGAAGTTGGGGCCATTTGAAGTTTTATCACTGTTTGATTTTGGAGTCAAGGGTACCATAGTTATGAGCGATAGCTAAAATTGATAAGAAGCACGAGTGCTTTATTGTCACAAAATCTCAAGATTTTATGACGCTCCAGTAAAAAGTTACTAGCATTTGTATGTTGCAAACTTTGATAGGTGTAGGACGTACCGTATAGAAGTTAGGGCCATTTGAAGTTTTATCAGTGTTTGATTTGGGACTCAAGGATAGCATAGCTTTGAGCGATAGCTTAAATTGACAAGAGGCTCGAGTACTTGATCGTTAAAAAATTTCAAGGTTTTATGACGCTCCAGTAAAAAGTTACAAGCATTTGTATGTTGCAAACTTTGATAGGTGTAGGACGTACCGTATAGAAGTTAGGGCCATTTGAAGTTTTATCAGTGTTTGATTTGGGACTCAAGGGTGCATAGCTTTGAGCGATGGCTTAAATTGACAAGAGGCACGAGTACTTTATTGCTACAAAATTTCAAGGTTTTATGAGGCTCCAGTAAAAAGTTACAAGCATTTGTATGTTGCAAACTTTGATAGGTGTAGGATGCACCGTATAGAAGTTAGGGCCATTTGAAGTTTTATCAGTGTTTGACTTGGGACTCAAGGGTGCATAGCTTTGAGCGATGGCTTAAATTGACAAGAGGCACGAGTACTTTATTGTTACAAAGTTTCAAGGTTTTATGCCGCTCCAGTAAAAAGTTACAAGCATTTGTATGTTGCAAACTTTGATAGGTGTAGGACGTACCGTATAGAAGTTAGGGCCATTTGAAGATTTATCAGTGTTTGATTTGGGACTCAAGGGTAGCATAGCTTTGAGCGATAGCTTAAATTGACAAGAGGCTCGAGTACTTTATTGTTACAAAATTTCAAGGTTTTATGACGCTCCAGTAAAAAATTACAAGCATTTGTATGTTGCAAACCTTGATAGGTATAGGACGCACCGTATTGAAGTTAGGGGCCATTTGAAGTTTTATCACTGTTTGATTTTGGAGTCAAGGGTACCATAGTTATGAGCGATAGCTTAAATTGATAAGAAGCACGAGTACTTTATTGTCACAAAATCTCAAGATTTTATGACGCTCCAGTAAAAAGTTACAAGCATTTGAATGTTGCAAGCTTTGATAGGTGTAGGACGTACCGTATAGAAGTTAGGGCCATTTGAAATTTTATCAGTGCTTGATTTGGGACTCAAGGGTAGCATAGCTTTGAGCGAAGACTTAAATCGACAAGAGGCTCGAGTACTTTATTGTTACACACTTTCAATGTTTTATGACGCTCCAGTAAAAATTTACAAGCATTTGTATGTTGCAAACTTTGATAGGTGTAGGACATACCGTAAAGAAGTTAGGGCCATTTGAAGTTTTATCAGTGTTTGATTTGGGACTCAAGGATAGAATAGCTTTGAGCGATAGCTTAAATTGACGAGAGGCTCGAGTACTTGATTGTTAAAAAATTTCAAGGTTTTATGACGCTCCAGTAAAAAGTTACAAGCATTTGTATGTTGCAAACTTTGATAGGTGTAGGACGTACCGTATAGAAGTTAGGGCCATTTGAAGTTTTATCACTGTTTGATTTTGGAGTCAAGGGTAGCATAGTTATGAGCGATAGCTTAAATTGATAAGACGCACGAGTACTTTATTGTCACAAAATCTCAAGATTTTATGACGCTCCAGTAAAAAGTTACAAGCATTTGTATGTTGCAAACTTTGATAGGTGTAGGACGTACCGTATAGAAGTTAGGGCCATTTGAAGTTTTATCACTGTTTGATTTGGGACTCAATGGTGCATAGCTTTGAGCGATGGCGTAAGTTGACAAGAGGCACGAGTACTTTATTGTTACAAAATTTCAAGGTTTTATGACGCTCCAGTAAAAAGTTACAAGCATTTGTATGTTGCAAACTTTGATAGGTGTAGGACGTACCGTATAGAAGATAGGGCCATTTGAAGTTCTATCAGTGTGTGATTTGGGACTCAAGGGTAGCATAGCTTTGAGCGATGGCTTAAATTGACAAGAGGCACGAGTACTTTATTGTTACAAAATTTCAAGGTTTTATGACGCTCCAGTAAAAAGTTACAAGCATTTGTATGTTGCAAACTTTGATAGGTGTAGGACGTACCGTATAGAAGTTAGGGCCATTTGAAGTTTTATCAGTGTTTGATTTGGGACTCAAGGGTAGCATAGCTTTGAGCGATAGCTTAAATTGACAAGAGGCTCGAGTACTTTATTGTTACAAAATTTCAAGGTTTTATGACGCTCCAGTAAAAAATTACAAGCATTTGTATGTTGCAAACTTTCATAGGTATAGGACGCACCGTATTGAAGTTGGGGCCATTTGAAGTTTTATCACTGTTTGATTTTGGAGTCAAGGGTACCATAGTTACGAGCGATAGCTTAAATTGATAAGAAGCACGAGTACTTTACTGTCACAAAATCTCAAGATTTTATGACGCTCCAGTAAAAAGTTACTAACATTTGTATGTTGCAAACTTTGATAGGTGTAGGACGTACCGTATAGAAGTTAGGGCCATTTGAAGTTTTATCAGTGTTTGATTTGGGACTCAAGGATAGCATAGCTTTGAGCGATAGCTTAAATTGACAAGAGGCTCGAGTACTTGATCGTTAAAAAATTTCAAGGTTTTATGGCGCTCCAGTAAAAAGTTACAAGCATTTGTATGTTGCAAACTTTGATAGGTGTAGGACGTACCGTATAGAAGTTAGGGCCATTTGAAGTTTTATCAGTGGTTGATTTGGGACTCAAGGGTGCATAGCTTTGAGCGATGGCTTAAATTGACAAGAGGCACGAGTACTTTATTGCTACAAAATTTCAAGGTTTTATGACGCTCCAGTAAAAAGCTACAAGCATTTGTATGTTGCAAACTTTGATAGGTGTAGGACGTACCGTATAGAAGCTAGGGCCATTTGAAGTTTTATCAGTGTTTGATTTGGGACTCAAGGGTAGCATAGCTTTGAGCGATAGCTTAAATTGACAAGAGGCTCGAGTACTTTATTGTTACAAAATTTCAAGGTTTTATGACGCTCCAGTAAAAAATTACAAACATTTGTATGTTGCAAACTTTGATAGGTATAGGACGCACCGTATTGAAGTTAGGGGCCATTTGAAGTTTTATCACTGTTTGATTTTGGAGTCAAGGGTAGCATAGTTATGAGCGATAGCTTAAATTGATAAGAAGCACGAGTACTTTATTTTCACAAAATCTCAAGATTTTATGACGCTCCAGTAAAAAGTTACAAGCATTTGTATGTTGCAAACTTTGATAGGTGTAGGACGTACCGTATAGAAGGTAGGACCATTTGAAGTTTTATCAGTGTTTGATTTGGGACTCAAGGATAGCATAGCTTTGAGCGATAGCTTAAATTGACAAGAGGCTCGAGTACTTGATAGTTAAAAAATTTCAAGGTTTTATGACGCTCCAGTAAAAAGTTACAAGCATTTGTATGTTGCAAACTTTGATAGGTGTAGGACGCACCGTATAGAAGTTAGGGCCATTTGAAGTTTTATCAGTGTTTGATTTGGGACTCAAGGGTGCATAGCTTTGAGCGATGGCTTAAATTGACAAGAGGCACGAGTACTTTATTGTTACAAAATTTCAAGGTTTTATGCCGCTCCAGTAAAAAGTTACAAGCATTTGTATGTTGCAAACTTTGATAGGTGTAGGACGTACCGTATAGAAGTTAGGGCCATTTGAAGATTTATCAGTGTTTGATTTGGGACTCAAGGGTAGCATAGCTTTGAGCGATAGCTTAAATTGACAAGAGGCTCGAGTACTTTATTGTTACAAAATTTCAAGGTTTTATGACGCTCCAGTAAAAAATTACAAGCATTTGTATGTTGCAAACCTTGATAGGTATAGGACGCACCGTATTGAAGTTAGGGGCCATTTGAAGTTTTATCAGTGCTTGATTTGGGACTCAAGGGTAGCATAGCTTTGAGCGAAGACTTAAATCGACAAGAGGCTCGAGTACTTTATTGTTACACACTTTCAATGTTTTATGACGCTCCAGTAAAAATTTACAAGCATTTGTATGTTGCAAACTTTGATAGGTGTAGGACATACCGTAAAGAAGTTAGGGCCATTTGAAGTTTTATCAGTGTTTGATTTGGGACTCAAGGATAGAATAGCTTTGAGCGATAGCTTAAATTGACGAGAGGCTCGAGTACTTGATTGTTAAAAAATTTCAAGGTTTTATGACGCTCCAGTAAAAAGTTACAAGCATTTGTATGTTGCAAACTTTGATAGGTGTAGGACGTACCGTATAGAAGTTAGGGCCATTTGAAGTTTTATCAGTGTTTGATTTGGGACTCAAGGGTAGCATAGCTTTGAGCGATAGCTTAAATTAACAAGAGGCTCGAGTACTTTATTGTTACCAAATTTCAAGGTTTTATGACGCTCCAGTAAAAAGTTACAAGCATTTGAATGTTGCAAGCTTTGATAGGTGTAGGACGTACCGTATAGAAGTTAGGGCCATTTTAAGTTTTATGAGTGTTTGATTTGGGACTCAAGGGTAGCATAGCTTTAAGCGATAGCTTAAATTGACAAGAGGCTCGAGTACTTTATTGTTACAAAATTTCAAGGTTTTATGACGCTCCAGTAAAAAGTTACAAGCATTTGTATGTTGCAAACTTTGATAGGAGTAGGACGTACCGTATAGAAGTTAGGGCATTTGAAGTTTTATCAGTGTTCTATTTGGGCTCAAGGGAACCATAGCTTTGAACGAAAGCTTAAATTGACAAGAGGCTCGAGTACTTTATTGTTACAAAATTTCAAGGTTTTATGACGCTCCAGTAAAAAATTACAAGCATTTGTATGTTGCAAACTTTGATAGGTATAGGACGCACCGTATTGAAGTTAGGGGCCATTTGAAGTTTTATCACTGTTTGATTTTGGAGTCAAGGGTACCATAGTTATGAGCGATAGCTTAAATTGATAAGAAGCACGAGTACTTTATTGTCACAAAATCTCAAGATGTTATGACGCTCCAGTAAAAAGTTACAAGCATTTGTATGTTGCAAACTTTGATAGGTGTAGGACGTACCGTATAGAAGTTAGGGCCATTTGAAGTTTTATCAGTGTTTGGTTTGGGACTCAAGGGTAGCATAGCTTTGAGCGATAGCTTAAATTGACAAGAGGCTCGAGTACTTTATTGTTGCAAAATTTCAAGGTTTTATGACGCTCCAGTAAAAAATTACAAGCATTTGTATGTTGAAAACTTTGATAGGTATAGGACGTACCGTATAGAAGTTAGGGCCATTTGAAGTTTTATCAGTGTTCGCTTTGGGCTCAAGGGTAGCATAGCTTTGAACGATAGCTTAAATTGACAAGAGGCTCGAGTACTTTATTGTTACACACTTTCAAGGTTTTATGACGCTCCAGTAAAAAGTTACAAGCATTTGTATGTTGCAAACTTTGTTAGGTGTAGGACGTACCGTATAGAAGTTAGGGCCGTTTGATGTTTTATCAGTGTTTGATTTGGGACTCAAGGATAGCAAAGCTTTGAGCGATAGCTTAAATTGACAAGAGGCTCGAGTACTTGATCGTTAAAAAATTTCAAGGTTTTATGACGCTCCAGTAAAAAGTTACAAGCATTTGTATGTTGCAAACTTTGATAGGTGTAGGACGTACCGTATAGAAGTTAGGGCCATTTGAAGTTTTATCAGTGTTTGATTTGGGACTCAAGGGTGCATAGCTTTGAGCGATGGCTTAAATTGACAAGAGGCACGAGTACTTTATTGTTACAAAATTTCAAGGTTTTATGACGCTCCAGTAAAAAGTTACAAGCATTTGTATGTTGCAAACTTTGATAGGTGTAGGACGTACCGTATAGAAGTTAGGGCCATTTGAAGATTTATCAGTGTTTGATTTGGGACTCAAGGGTAGCATAGCTTTGAGCGATAGCTTAAATTGACAAGAGGCTCGAGTACTTTATTGTTACAAAATTTCAAGGTTTTATGACGCTCCAGTAAAAAATTACAAGCATTTGTATGTTGCAAACCTTGATAGGTATAGGACGCACCGTATTGAAGTTAGGGGCCATTTGAAGTTTTATCACTGTTTGATTTTGGAGTCAAGGGTACCATAGTTATGAGCGATAGCTTAAATTGATAAGAAGCACGAGTACTTTATTGTCACAAAATCTCAAGATTTTATGACGCTCCAGTAAAAAGTTACAAGCATTTGAATGTTGCAAGTTTTGATAGGTGTAGGACGTACCGTATAGAAGTTAGGGCCATTTGAAATTTTATCAGTGCTTGATTTGGGACTCAAGGGTAGCATAGCTTTGAGCGAAGACTTAAATCGACAAGAGGCTCGAGTACTTTATTGTTACACACTTTCAATGTTTTATGACGCTCCAGTAAAAATTTACAAGCATTTGTATGTTGCAAACTTTGATAGGTGTAGGACATACCGTAAAGAAGTTAGGGCCATTTGAAGTTTTATCAGTGTTTGATTTGGGACTCAAGGATAGAATAGCTTTGAGCGATAGCTTAAATTGACGAGAGGCTCGAGTACTTGATTGTTAAAAAATTTCAAGGTTTTATGACGCTCCAGTAAAAAGTTACAAGCATTTGTATGTTGCAAACTTTGATAGGTGTAGGACGTACCGTATAGAAGTTAGGGCCATTTGAAGTTTCATCAGTGTTTGATTTGGGACTCAAGGGTAGCATAGCTTTGAGCGATAGCTTAAATTAACAAGAGGCTCGAGTACTTTATTGTTACCAAATTTCAAGGTTTTATGACGCTCCAGTAAAAAGTTACAAGCATTTGAATGTTGCAAGCTTTGATAGGTGTAGGACGTACCGTATAGAAGTTAGGGCCATTTTAAGTTTTATGAGTGTTTGATTTGGGACTCAAGGGTAGCATAGCTTTAAGCGATAGCTTAAATTGACAAGAGGCTCGAGTACTTTATTGTTACAAAATTTCAAGGTTTTATGACGCTCCAGTAAAAAGTTACAAGCATTTGTATGTTGCAAACTTTGATAGGAGTAGGACGTACCGTATAGAAGTTAGGGCCATTTGAAGTTTTATCAGTGTTCTATTTGGGCTCAAGGGAACCATAGCTTTGAACGAAAGCTTAAATTGACAAGAGGCTCGAGTACTTTATTGTTACAAAATTTCAAGGTTTTATGACGCTCCAGTAAAAAATTACAAGCATTTGTATGTTGCAAACTTTGATAGGTATAGGACGCACCGTATTGAAGTTAGGGGCCATTTGAAGTTTTATCACTGTTTGATTTTGGAGTCAAGGGTACCATAGTTATGAGCGATAGCTTAAATTGATAAGAAGCACGAGTACTTTATTGTCACAAAATCTCAAGATGTTATGACGCTCCAGTAAAAAGTTACAAGCATTTGTATGTTGCAAACTTTGATAGGTGTAGGACGTTCCGTATAGAAGTTAGGGCCATTTGAAGTTTTATCAGTGTTTGATTTGGGACTCAAGGGTAGCATAGCTTTGAGCGATAGCTTAAATTGACAAGAGGCTCGAGTACTTTATTGTTGCAAAATTTCAAGGTTTTATGACGCTCCAGTAAAAAATTACAAGCATTTGTATGTTGAAAACTTTGATAGGTATAGGACGTACCGTATAGAAGTTAGGGCCATTTGAAGTTTTATCAGTGTTCGCTTTGGGCTCAAGGGTAGCATAGCTTTGAACGATAGCTTAAATTGACAAGAGGCTCGAGTACTTTATTGTTACACACTTTCAAGGTTTTATGACGCTCCAGTAAAAAGTTACAAGCATTTGTATGTTGCAAACTTTGTTAGGTGTAGGACGTACCGTATAGAAGTTAGGGCCGTTTGATGTTTTATCAGTGTTTGATTTGGGACTCAAGGATAGCATAGCTTTGAGCGATAGCTTAAATTGACAAGAGGCTCGAGTACTTGATCGTTAAAAAATTTCAAGGTTTTATGACGCTCCAGTAAAAAGTTACAAGCATTTGTATGTTGCAAACTTTGATAGGTGTAGGACGTACCGTATAGAAGTTAGGGCCATTTGAAGTTTTATCAGTGTTTGATTTGGGACTCAAGGGTGCATAGCTTTGAGCGATGGCTTAAATTGACAAGAGGCACGCGTACTTTATTGTTACAAAATTTCAAGGTTTTATGACGCTCCAGTAAAAAGTTACAAGCATTTGTATGTTGCAAACTTTGATAGGTGTAGGACGTACCGTATAGAAGTTAGGGCCATTTGAAGATTTATCAGTGTTTGATTTGGGACTCAAGGGTAGCATAGCTTTGAGCGATAGCTTAAATTGACAAGAGGCTCGAGTACTTTATTGTTACAAAATTTCAAGGTTTTATGACGCTCCAGTAAAAAATTACAAGCATTTGTATGTTGCAAACCTTGATAGGTATAGGACGCACCGTATTGAAGTTAGGGGCCATTTGAAGTTTTATCACTGTTTGATTTTGGAGTCAAGGGTACCATAGTTATGAGCGATAGCTTAAATTGATAAGAAGCACGAGTACTTTATTGTCACAAAATCTCAAGATTTTATGACGCTCCAGTAAAAAGTTACAAGCATTTGAATGTTGCAAGCTTTGATAGGTGTAGGACGTACCGTATAGAAGTTAGGGCCATTTGAAATTTTATCAGTGCTTGATTTGGGACTCAAGGGTAGCATAGCTTTGAGCGAAGACTTAAATCGACAAGAGGCTCGAGTACTTTATTGTTACACACTTTCAATGTTTTATGACGCTCCAGTAAAAATTTACAAGCATTTGTATGTTGCAAACTTTGATAGGTGTAGGACATACCGTAAAGAAGTTAGGGCCATTTGAAGTTTTATCAGTGTTTGATTTGGGACTCAAGGATAGAATAGCTTTGAGCGATAGCTTAAATTGACGAGAGGCTCGAGTACTTGAATGTTAAAAAATTTCAAGGTTTTATGACGCTCCAGTAAAAAGTTACAAGCATTTGTATGTTGCAAACTTTGATAGGTGTAGGACGTACAGTATAGAAGTTAGGGCCATTTGAAGTTTTATCAGTGTTTGATTTGGGACTCAAGGGTAGCATAGCTTTGAGCGATAGCTTAAATTAACAAGAGGCTCGAGTACTTTATTGTTACCAAATTTCAAGGTTTTATGACGCTCCAGTAAAAAGTTACAAGCATTTGAATGTTGCAAGCTTTGATAGGTGTAGGACGTACCGTATAGAAGTTAGGGCCATTTTAAGTTTTATGAGTGTTTGATTTGGGACTCAAGGGTAGCATAGCTTTAAGCGATGGCTTAAATTGACAAGAGGCTCCAGTACTTTATTGTTACAAAATTTCAAGGTTTTATGACGCTCCAGTAAAAAGTTACAAGCATTTGTATGTTGCAAACTTTGATAGGAGTAGGACGTACCGTATAGAAGTTAGGGCCATTTGAAGTTTTATCAGTGTTCTATTTGGGCTCAAGGGAACCATAGCTTTGAACGATAGCTTAAATTGACAAGAGGCTCGAGTACTTTATTGTTACAAAATTTCAAGGTTTTATGACGCTCCAGTAAAAAATTACAAGCATTTGTATGTTGCAAACTTTGATAGGTATAGGACGCACCGTATTGAAGTTAGGGGCCATTTGAAGTTTTATCACTGTTTGATTTTGGAGTCAAGGGTACCATAGTTTGAGCGATAGCTTAAATTGATAAGAAGCACGAGTACTTTATTGTCACAAAATCTCAAGATGTTATGACGCTCCAGTAAAAAGTTACAAGCATTTGTATGTTGCAAACTTTGATAGGTGTAGGACGTACCGTATAGAAGTTAGGGCCATTTGAAATTTTATCAGTGCTTGATTTGGGACTCAAGGGTAGCATAGCTTTGAGCGAAGACTTAAATCGACAAGAGGCTCGAGTACTTTATTGTTACACACTTTCAATGTTTTATGACGCTCCAGTAAAAATTTACAAGCATTTGTATGTTGCAAACTTTGATAGGTGTAGGACATACCGTAAAGAAGTTAGGGCCATTTGAAGTTTTATCAGTGTTTGATTTGGGACTCAAGGATAGAATAGCTTTGAGCGATAGCTTAAATTGACGAGAGGCTCGAGTACTTGAATGTTAAAAAATTTCAAGGTTTTATGACGCTCCAGTAAAAAGTTACAAGCATTTGAATGTTGCAAGCTTTGATAGGTGTAGGACGTACCGTATAGAAGTTAGGGCCATTTTAAGTTTTATGAGTGTTTGATTTGGGACTCAAGGGTAGCATAGCTTTGAGCGAAGACTTAAATCGACAAGAGGCTCGAGTACTTTATTGTTACAAAATTTCAAGGTTTTATGACGCTCCAGTAAAAAATTACAAGCATTTGTATGTTGCAAACTTTGATAGGTATAGGACGCACCGTATTGAAGTTAGGGGCCATTTGAAGTTTTATCACTGTTTGATTTTGGAGTCAAGGGTACCATAGTTATGAGCGATAGCTTAAATTGATAAGAAGCACGAGTACTTTATTGTCACAAAATCTCAAGATGTTATGACGCTCCAGTAAAAAGTTACAAGCATTTGTATGTTGCAAACTTTGATAGGTGTAGGACGTACCGTATAGAAGTTAGGGCCATTTGAAGTTTTATCAGTGTTTGATTTGGGACTCAAGGGTAGCATAGCTTTGAGCGATAGCTTAAATTGACAAGAGGCTCGAGTACTTTATTGTTGCAAAATTTCAAGGTTTTATGACGCTCCAGTAAAAAATTACAAGCATTTGTATGTTGAAAACTTTGATAGGTATAGGACGCACCGTATTGAAGTTAGGGGCCATTTGAAGTTTTATCACTGTTTGATTTTGGAGTCAAGGGTAGCATAGTTATGAGCGATAGCTTAAATTGACAAGAGGCTCGAGTACTTTATTGTTACACACTTTCAAGGTTTTATGACGCTCCAGTAAAAAGTTACAAGCATTTGTATGTTGCAAACTTTGATAGGTGTAGGACATACCGTAAAGAAGTTAGGGCCATTTGAAGTTTTATCAGTGTTTGATTTGGGACTCAAGGATAGAATAGCTTTGAGCGATAGTTTAAATTGACGAGAGGCTCGAGTACTTGATTGTTAAAAAATTTCAAGGTTTTATGATGCTCCACTAAAAAGTTACAAGCATTTGTACGTTGCAAACTTTGATAGGTGTAGGACGTACCGTATAGAAGTTAGGGCCATTTGAAGTTTTATCAGTGTTCTATTTGGGCTCAAGGGAACCATAGCTTTGAACGATAGCTTAAATTGACAAGAGGCTCGAGTACTTTATTGTTAAAAAATTTGAAGGTTTTATAACGCTCCAGTAAAAATTACAAGCATTTGTATGTTGCAAACTTTGATAGGTATAGGACGCACCGTATTGAAATTAGGGACCATTTGAAGTTTTATCACTGTTTGATTTTGGAGTCAATGGTAGCATAGTTATGAGCGATAACATAAATTGGCAAGAGGCTCGAGTACTTTATTGTTACAAATTTCAAGGTTTTATGACGCTCCAGTAAAAAATGACAAGCATTTGAATGTTGCAAACTTTGATAGGTGTAGGACGTACCGTATAGAAGTTATGCCCATCTGAAGTTTTATCAGTGTTTGATTTGGGACTCAACGGTAGCATAGCTTTGAGCGATAGCTTAAATTGACAAGAGGCTCGAGTACTTTATTGTTAAAAAATTTCAAGGTTTTATGACGCTCCAGTAAAAAATTACAAGCATTTGTATGTTGCAAACTTTGATAGGTATAGGACGCACCGTATTGAAGTTAGGGGCCATTTGAAGTTTTATCACTGTTTGATTTTGGAGTCAAGGGTAGCATAGTTATGAGCGATAGCTTACATTGATAAGAAGGACGAGTACTTTATTGTCACAAAATCTCATGATTTTATGACGCTCCAGTAAAAAGTTACAAGCATTTGTATGTTGCAAAGTTTGATAGGTGTAGGACGTACCGTATAGAAGTTAGGGCCATTTGAAGGTTTTTCAGTGTTTGATTTGGGACTCAAGGGTAGCATAGCTTTGAGCGATGGCTTAAATTGACAAGAGGCTCGAGTACTTTATTGTTACACACTTTCAAGGTTTTATGACGCTCCAGTAAAAAGTTAGAAGCATTTGTATGTTGCAAACTTTGATAGGTGTAGGACGTACCGTATAGAAGTTAGGGCCATTTGAAGTTTTATCAGTGTTTGATTTGTGACTCAAGGATAGAATAGCTTTGAGCGATAGCTTAAATTGACAAGAGGCTCGAGTACTTGATTGTTAAAAAATTTCAAGGTTTTATGACGCTCCAGTAAAAAGTTACAAGCATTTGTATGTTGCAAACTTTGATAGGTGTAGGACGTACCGTATAGAAGTTAGGTCCATTTGAAGTTTTATCAGTGTTTGATTTGGGACTCAAGGGTAGCAAAGCTTTGAGCGATAGCTTAAATTGACAAGAGGCTCGAGTACTTTATTGTTACACACTTTCAAGGATTTATGACGCTCCAGTAAAAAGTTACAAGCATTTGTATGTTGCAAACTTTGATAGGTGTAGGACGTACCGTATAGAAGCTAGGGCCATTTGAAGTTTTATCAGTGTTTGATTTGGGACTCAAGGGTAGCATAGCTTTGAGCGATAGCTTAAATTGACAAGAGGCTCGAGTACTTTATTGTTAAAAAATTTCAAGGTTTTATGACGCTCCAGTAAAAAATTACAAGCAATTGTATGTTGCAAAGTTTGATAGGTGTAGGACGTACCGTATAGAAGTTAGGGCCATTTGAAGGTTTTTCAGTGTTTGATTTGGGACTCAAGGGTAGCATAGCTTTGAGCGATGGCTTAAATTGACAAGAGGCTCGAGTACTTTATTGTTACACACTTTCAAGGTTTTATGACGCTCCAGTAAAAAGTTAGAAGCATTTGTATGTTGCAAACTTTGATAGGTGTAGGACGTACCGTATAGAAGTTAGGGCCATTTGAAGTTTTATCTGTGTTTGATTTGGGACTCAAGGGTAGCATAGCTTTGAGCGATAGCTTAAATTGACAAGAGGCTCGAGTACTTTATTGTTACAAAATTTGAAGGTTTTATAACGCTCCAGTAAAAATTACAAGCATTTGTATGTTGCAAACTTTGATAGGTATAGGACGCACCGTATTGAAATTAGGGACCATTTGAAGTTTTATCACTGTTTGATTTTGGAGTCAATGGTAGCATAGTTATGAGCGATAACATAAATTGGCAAGAGGCTCGAGTACTTTATTGTTACAAATTTCAAGGTTTTATGACGCTCCAGTAAAAAATGACAAGCATTTGAATGTTGCAAACTTTGATAGGTGTAGGACGTACCGTATAGAAGTTATGCCCATCTGAAGTTTTATCAGTGTTTGATTTGGGACTCAAGGGTAGCATAGCTTTGAGCGATAGCTTAAATTGACAAGAGGCTCGAGTACTTTATTGTTAAAAAATTTCAAGGTTTTATGACGCTCCAGTAAAAAATTACAAGCATTTGTATGTTGCAAACTTTGATAGGTATAGGACGCACCGTATTGAAGTTAGGGGCCATTTGAAGTTTTATCACTGTTTGATTTTGGAGTCAAGGGTAGCATAGTTATGAGCGATAGCTTACATTGATAAGAAGGACGAGTACTTTATTGTCACAAAATCTCATGATTTTATGACGCTCCAGTAAAAAGTTACAAGCATTTGTATGTTGCAAAGTTTGATAGGTGTAGGACGTACCGTATAGAAGTTAGGGCCATTTGAAGGTTTTTCAGTGTTTGATTTGGGACTCAAGGGTAGCATAGCTTTGAGCGATGGCTTAAATTGACAAGAGGCTCGAGTACTTTATTGTTACACACTTTCAAGGTTTTATGACGCTCCAGTAAAAAGTTAGAAGCATTTGTATGTTGCAAACTTTGATAGGTGTAGGACGTACCGTATAGAAGTTAGGGCCATTTGAAGTTTTATCAGTGTTTGATTTGTGACTCAAGGATAGAATAGCTTTGAGCGATAGCTTAAATTGACAAGAGGCTCGAGTACTTGATTGTTAAAAAATTTCAAGGTTTTATGACGCTCCAGTAAAAAGTTACAAGCATTTGTATGTTGCAAACTTTGATAGGTGTAGGACGTACCGTATAGAAGTTAGGTCCATTTGAAGTTTTATCAGTGTTTGATTTGGGACTCAAGGGTAGCAAAGCTTTGAGCGATAGCTTAAATTGACAAGAGGCTCGAGTACTTTATTGTTACACACTTTCAAGGATTTATGACGCTCCAGTAAAAAGTTACAAGCATTTGTATGTTGCAAACTTTGATAGGTGTAGGACGTACCGTATAGAAGCTAGGGCCATTTGAAGTTTTATCAGTGTTTGATTTGGGACTCAAGGGTAGCATAGCTTTGAGCGATAGCTTAAATTGACAAGAGGCTCGAGTACTTTATTGTTAAAAAATTTCAAGGTTTTATGACGCTCCAGTAAAAAATTACAAGCAATTGTATGTTGCAAAGTTTGATAGGTGTAGGACGTACCGTATAGAAGTTAGGGCCATTTGAAGGTTTTTCAGTGTTTGATTTGGGACTCAAGGGTAGCATAGCTTTGAGCGATGGCTTAAATTGACAAGAGGCTCGAGTACTTTATTGTTACACACTTTCAAGGTTTTATGACGCTCCAGTAAAAAGTTAGAAGCATTTGTATGTTGCAAACTTTGATAGGTGTAGGACGTACCGTATAGAAGTTAGGGCCATTTGAAGTTTTATCAGTGTTTGATTTGGGACTCAAGGATAGAATAGCTTTGAGCGATAGCTTAAATTGACAAGAGGCTCGAGTACTTGATTGTTAAAAAATTTCAAGGTTTTATGACGCTCCAGTAAAAAGTTACAAGCATTTGTATGTTGCAAACTTTGATAGGTGTAGGACGTACCGTATAGAAGTTAGGGCCATTTGAAGTTTTATCAGTGTTTGATTTGGGACTCAAAGGTAGCATAGCTTTGAGCGATAGCATAAATTGGCAAGAGGCTCGAGTACTTTATTGTTATAAATTTCAAGGTTTTATGACGCTCCAGTAAAAAATTACAAGCATTTGTATGTTGCAAACTTTGATAGGAATAGGACGCACCGTATTGAAGTTAGGGGCTATTTGAAGTTTTATCACTGTTTGATTTTGGAGTCAAGGGTAGCATAGTTATGAGCGATAGCTTAAATTGATAAGAAGCACGAGTACTTTATTGTCACAAAATCTCAAGATTTTATGACGCTCCAGTAAAAAGTTACAAGCATTTGTATGTTGCAAGGTTTGATAGGTGTAGGACGTACCATATAGAAGTTAGGGCCATTTGAAGGTTTATCAGTGTTTGATTTGGGACTCAAGGGTAGCATAGCTTTGAGCGATAGCTTAAATTGACAAGAGGCTCGAGTACTTTATTGTTACAAAATTTCAAGGTTTTATGACGCTCCAGTAAAAAGTTACAAGCATTTGAATGTTGCAAACTTTGATAGGTGTAGGACGTACCGTATAGAAGTTAGGGCCATTTGAAATTTTATGAGTGTTTGATTTGGGACTCAAGGGTAGCATAGCTTTGAACGATAGCTCAAATTGACAAGAGGCTCGAGTACTTTATTGTTACAAAATTTCAAGGTTTTATGACGCTCCAGTAAAAAGTTACAAGCATTTGAATGTTGCAAGCTTTGATAGGTGTAGGACGTACCGTATAGAAGTTAGGGCCATTTTAAGTTTTATGAGTGTTTGATTTGGGACTCAAGGGTAGCATAGCTTTAAGCGATAGCTTAAACTGACAAGAGGCTCGAGTACTTTATTGTTACAAAATTTCAAGGTTTTATGACGCTCCAGTAAAAAGTTACAAGCATTTGTATGTTGCAAACTTTGATAGGAGTAGGACGTACCGTATAGAAGTTAGGGCCATTTGAAGTTTTATCAGTGTTCTATTTGGGCTCAAGGGAACCATAGCTTTGAACGATAGCTTAAATTGACAAGAGGCTCGAGTACTTTATTGTTAAAAAATTTGAAGGTTTTATGACGCTCCAGTAAAAAATTACAAGCATTTGTATGTTGCAAACTTTGATAGGTATAAGACGCACCGTATTGAAGTTAGGGACCATTTGAAGTTTTATCACTGTTTGATTTTGGAGTCAAGGGTAGCATAGTTATGAGCGATAGCTTAAATTGATAAGAAGCACGAGTACTTTATTGTCACAAAATCTCATGATTTTATGACGCTCCAGTAAAAAGTTACAAGCATTTGTATGTTGCAAAGTTTGATAGGTGTAGGACGTACCGTATAGAAGTTAGGGCCATTTGAAGGTTTTTCAGTGTTTGATTTGGGACTCAAGGGTAGCATAGCTTTGAGCGATGGCTTAAATTGACAAGAGGCTCGAGTACTTTATTGTTACACACTTTCAATGTTTTATGACGCTCCAGTAAAAAGTTACAAGCATTTGTATGTTGCAAACTTTGATAGGTGTACGACGTACCGTATAGAAGTTAGGTCCATTTGAAGTTTTATCAGTGTTTGATTTGGGACTCAAGGGTAGCAAAGCTTTGAGCGATAGCTTAAATTGACAAGAGGCTCGAGTACTTTATTGTTACACACTTTCAAGGTTTTATGACGCTCCAGTAAAAAGTTACAAGCATTTGTATGTTGCAAACTTTGATAGGTGTAGGACGTACCGTATAGAAGTTAGGGCCATTTGAAGTTTTATCAGTGTTTGATTTGGGACTCAAGGGTAGCATAGCTTTGAGCGATAGCATAAATTGGCAAAAGGCTCGAGTACTTTATTGTTACAAATTTCAAGGTTTTATGACGCTCCAGTAAAAAATTACAAGCATTTGTATGTTGCAAACTTTGATAGGAATAGGACGCACCGTATTGAAGTTAGGGGCTATTTGAAGTTTTATCACTGTTTGATTTTGGAGTCAAGGGTAGCATAGTTATGAGCGATAGCTTAAATTGATAAGAAGCACGAGTACTTTATTGTCACAAAATCTCAAGATTTTATGACGCTCCAGTAAAAAGTTACAAGCATTTGTATGTTGCAAACTTTGATAGGTGTAGGACGTACCGTATAGAAGTTAGGGCCATTTGAAGTTTTATCAGTGTTTGATTTGGGACTCAAGGATAGCATAGCTTTGAGCGATAGCTTAAATTGACAACAGGCTCGAGTACTTGATCGTTAAAAAATTTCAAGGTTTTATGACGCTCCAGTAAAAAGTTACAAGCATTTGTATGTTGCAAACTTTGATAGGTGTAGGACGTACCGTATAGAAGTTAGGGCCATTTGAAGTTTTATCAGTGTTTGATTTGGGACTCAAGGGTGCATAGCTTTGAGCGATGGCTTAAATTGACAAGAGGCTCGAGTACTTTATTGTTACACACTTTCAAGGTTTTATGACGCTCCAGTTAAAAGTTAGAAGCATTTGTATGTTGCAAACTTTGATAGGTGTAGGACGTACCGTATAGAAGTTAGGGCCATTTGAAGTTTTATCAGTGTTTGATTTGGGACTCAAGGATAGAATAGCTTTGAGCGATAGCTTAAATTGACAAGAGGCTCGAGTACTTGATTGTTAAAAAATTTCAAGGTTTTATGACGCTCCAGTAAAAAGTTACAAGCATTTGTATGTTGCAAACTTTGATAGGTGTAGGACGTACCGTATAGAAGTTAGGTCCATTTGAAGTTTTATCAGTGTTTGATTTGGGACTCAAGGGTAGCAAAGCTTTGAGCGATAGCTTAAATTGACAAGAGGCTCGAGTACTTTATTGTTACACGCTTTCAAGGTTTTATGACGCTCCAGTAAAAAGTTACAAGCATTTGTATGTTGCAAACTTTGATAGGTGTAGGACGTACCGTATAGAAGTTAGGGCCATTTGAAGTTTTATCAGTGTTTGATTTGGGACTCAAAGGTAGCATAGCTTTGAGCGATAGCATAAATTGGCAAGAGGCTCGAGTACTTTTTGTTACAAACTTCAAGGTTTTATGACGCTCCAGTAAAAAATTACAAGCATTTGTATGTTGCAAACTTTGATAGGAATAGGACGCACCGTATTGAAGTTAGGGGCTATATTAAATTTTATCACTGTTTGATTTTGGAGTCAAGGGTAGCATAGTTATGAGCGATAGCTTAAATTGATAAGAAGCACGAGTACTTTATTGTCACAAAATCTCAAGATTTTATGACGCTCCAGTAAAAAGTTACAAGCATTTGTATGTTGCAAGGTTTGATAGGTGTAGGACGTACCGTATAGAAGTTAGGTCCATTTGAAGTTTTATCAGTGTTTGATTTGGGACTCAAGGGTAGCATAGCTTTGAGCGATAGCTTAAATTGACAAGAGGCTCGAGTACTTTACTGTTACAAAATTTCAAGGTTTTATGACGCTCCAGTAAAAAGTTACAAGCATTTGTATGTTGCAAGGTTTGATAGGTGTAGGACGTACCGTATAGAAGTTAGGGCCATTTGAAGGTCTATCAGTGTTTGATTTGGGACTCAAGGGTAGCATAGCTTTGAGCGATAGCTTAAATTGACAAGAGGCTCGAGTACTTTATTGTTACAAAATTTCAAGGTTTTATGACGCTCCAGTAAAAAGTTACAAGCATTTGAATGTTGCAAACTTTGATAGGTGTAGGACGTACCGTATAGAAGTTAGGGCCATTTGAAATTTTATGAGTGTTTGATTTGGGACTCAAGGGTAGCATAGCTTTGAACGATAGCTCAAATTGACAAGAGGCTCGAGTATGTACTTTATTGTTACAAAATTTCAAGGTTTTATGACGCTACAGTAAAAAGTTACATGCATTTGTATGTTGCAAACTTTGATAGGTGTAGGACGTACCGTATAGAAGTTAGGGCCATTTAAAGTTTTATCAGTGCTTGATTTGGGACTCAAGGGTAGCATAGCTTTGAGCGATGGCTTAAATTGACAAGTGGCTCGAGTACTTTATTGTTACACACTTTCAAGGTTTTATGACGCTCCAGTAAAAAGTTAGAAGCATTTGTATGTTGCAAACTTTGATAGGTGTAGGACATACCGTATAGAAGTTAGGGCCATTTGAAGTTTTATCAGTGTTTGATTTGGGACTCAAGGATAGAATAGCTTTGAGCGATAGCTTAAATTGACAAGAGGCTCGAGTACTTGATTGTTAAAAAATTTCAAGGTTTTATGACGCTCCAGAAAAAAGTTACAAGCATTTGTATGTTGCAAACTTTGATAGGTGTAGGACGTACCGTATAGAAGTTAGGTCCATTTGAAGTTTTATCAGTGTTTGATTTGGGACTCAAGGGTAGTATAGCTTTGAGCGATAGCTTAAATTGACAAGAGGCTCGAGTACTTTACTGTTACAAAATTTCAAGGTTTTATGACGCTCCAGTAAAAAGTTACAAGCATTTGAATGTTGCAAACTTTGATAGGAGTAGGACGTACCGTATAGAAGTTAGGGCCATTTTAAGTTTTATGAGTGTTTGATTTGGGACTCAAGGGTAGCATATCTTTAAGCGATAGCTTAAATTGACAAGAGGCTCAAGTACTTTATTGTTACAAAATTTCAAGGTTTTATGACGCTCCAGTAAAAAATTACAAGCATTTGTATGTTGCAAACTTTGATAGGAATAGGACGCACCGTATTGAAGTTATGGGCTATTTGAAGTTTTATCACTGTTTGATTTTGGAGTCAAGCGTAGCATAGTTATGAGCGATAGCTTAAATTGATAAGAAGCACGAGTACTTTATTGTCACAAAATCTCAAGATTTTATGACGCTCCAGTAAAAAGTTACAAGCATTTGTATGTTGCAAGGTTTGATAGGTGTAGGACGTACCGTATAGAAGTTAGGGCCATTTGAAGGTTTATCAGTGTTTGATTTGGGACTCAAGGGTAGCATAGCTTTGAGCGATAGCTTAAATTGACAAGAGGCTCGAGTACTTTATTGTTACAAAATTTCAAGGTTTTATGACGCTCCAGTAAAAAGTTACAAGCATTTGAATGTTGCAAACTTTGATAGGTGTAGGACGTACCGTATAGAAGTTAGGGCCATTTGAAATTTTATGAGTGTTTGATTTGGGACTCAAGGGTAACATAGCTTTGAACGATAGCTTAAATTGACAAGAGGCTCGAGTACTTTATTGTTACAAAATTTCAAGGTTTTATGACGCTACAGTAAAAAGTTACATGCATTTGTATGTTGCAAACTTTGATAGGTGTAGGACGTACCGTATAGAAGTTAGGGCCATTTGAAGTTTTATCAGTGCTTGATTTGGGACTCAAGGGTAGCATAGCTTTGAGCGATGGCTTAAATTGACAAGAGGCTCGAGTACTTTATTGTTACACACTTTCAAGGTTTTATGACGCTCCAGTAAAAAGTTACAAGCATTTGTATGTTGCAAACTTTTATAGGTGTAGGACGTACCATATAGAAGTTAGGTCCATTTGAAGTTTTATCAGTGTTTGATTTGGGACTCAAGGGTAGCATAGCTTTGAGCGATAGCTTAAATTGACAAGAGGCTCGAGTACTTTACTGTTACAAAATTTCAAGGTTTTATGACGCTCCAGTAAAAAGTTACAAGCATTTAAATGTTGCAAACTTTGATAGGAGTAGGACGTACCGTATAGAAGTTAGGGCCATTTTAAGTTTTATGAGTGTTTGATTTGGGAATCAAGGGTAGCATATCTTTAAGCGATAGCTTAAATTGACAAGAGGCTCGAGTACTTTATTGTTACAAAATTTCAAGGTTTTATGACGCTCCAGTAAAAAATTACAAGCATTTGTATGTTGCAAACTTTGATAGGAATAGGACGCACCGTATTGAAGTTATGGGCTATTTGAAGTTTTATCACTGTTTGATTTTGGAGTCAAGCGTAGCATAGTTATGAGCGATAGCTTAAATTGATAAGAAGCACGAGTACTTTATTGTCACAAAATCTCAAGATTTTATGACGCTCCAGTAAAAAGTTACAAGCATTTGTATGTTGCAAGGTTTGATAGGTGTAGGACGTACCGTATAGAAGTTAGGGCCATTTGAAGGTTTATCAGTGTTTGATTTGGGACTCAAGGGTAGCATAGCTTTGAGCGATAGCTTAAATTGACAAGAGGCTCGAGTACTTTATTGTTACAAAATTTCAAGGTTTTATGACGCTCCAGTAAAAAGTTACAAGCATTTGAATGTTGCAAACTTTGATAGGTGTAGGACGTACCGTATAGAAGTTAGGGCCATTTGAAATTTTATGAGTGTTTGATTTGGGACTCAATGGTAACATAGCTTTGAACGATAGCTTAAATTGACAAGAGGCTCGAGTACTTTATTGTTACAAAATTTCAAGGTTTTATGACGCTACAGTAAAAAGTTACATGCATTTGTATGTTGCAAACTTTGATAGGTGTAGGACGTACCGTATAGAAGTTAGGGCCATTTGAAGTTTTATCAGTGCTTGATTTGGGACTCAAGGGTAGCATAGCTTTGAGCGATGGCTTAAATTGACAAGAGGCTCGAGTACTTTATTGTTACACACTTTCAAGGTTTTATGACGCTCCAGTAAAAAGTTACAAGCATTTGTATGTTGCAAACTTTGATAGGTGTAGGACGTACCGTATAGAAATTAGGGCCATTTGAAGTTTTATCAGTGTTTAATTTGGGACTCAAGGATAGAATAGCTTTGAGCGATAGCTTAAATTGACAAGAGGCTCGAGTACTTGATTGTTAAAAAATTTCAAGGTTTTATGACGCTCCAGTAAAAAGTTACAAGCATTTGTATGTTGCAAACTTTGATAGGTGTAGGACGTACCGTATAGAAGTTAGGTCCATTTGAAGTTTTATCAGTGTTTGATTTGGGACTTAAGGGTAGCATAGCTTTGAGCGATAGCTTAAATTGACAAGAGGCTCGAGTACATTACTGTTACAAAATTTCAAGGTTTTATGACGCTCCAGTAAAAAGTTACAAGCATTTGAATGTTGCAAACTTTGATAGGTGTAGGACGTACCGTATATAAGTTAGGGCCATTTTAAGTTCTATGAGTGTTTGATTTGGGACTCAAGGGTAGCATAGCTTTAAGCGATAGCTTAAATTGACAAGAGGCTCGAGTACTTTATTGTTACAAAATTTCAAGGTTTTATGACGCTCCAGTAAAAAGTTACAAGCATTTGTATGTTGCAAACTTTGATAGGTGTAGGACGTACCGTATAGAATTTAGGGCCATTTGAAGTTTTATCAGTGTTCGATTTGGGCTCAAGGGTAGCATAGCTTTGAACGATAGCTTAAATTGACAAGAGGCTCGAGTACTTTATTGTTACACACTTTCAAGGTTTTATGACGCTCCAGTAAAAAGTTACAAGCATTTGTATGTTGCAAACTTTGATAGGTGTAGGACGTACCGTATAGAAGTTAGGGCCATTTGAAGTTTTATCAGTGTTTGATTTGGGACTCAAGGGTAGCATAGCTTTGAGCGATAGCATAAATTGGCAAGAGGCTCGAGTACTTTATTGTTACAAAATTTCAAGGTTTTATGACGCTCCAGTAAAAAATTACAAGCATTTGTATGTTGCAAACTTTGATAGGAATAGGACGCACCGTATTGAAGTTAGGGGCTATTTTAAGTTTTATCACTGTTTGATTTTGGAGTCAAGGGTAGCATAGTTATGAGCGATAGCTTAAAATGATAAGAAGCACGAGTACTTTATTGTCACAAAATCTCAAGATTTTATGACGCTCCAGTAAAAAGTTACAAGCATTTGTATGTTGCAAAGTTTGATAGGTGTAGGACGTACCGTATAGAAGTTAGGGCCATTTGAAGGTATATCAGTGTTTGATTTGGGACTCAAGGGTAGCAAAGCTTTGAGCGATAGCTTAAATTGACAAGAGGCTCGAGTATTTTATTGTTACAAAATTTCAAGGTTCTATGACTCTCCAGTAAAAAGTTACAAGCATTTGTATGTTGCAAACTTAGAAAGGTGTAGGACATACCGTATAGAAGTTAGGGCCATTTGAAGTTTTATCAGTGCTTGATTTGGGACGCAAGGGTAGCATAGCTTTGAGCGATGGCTTAAATTGACAAGAGGCTCGAGTACTTTATTGTTACACACTTTCAAGGTTTTATGACGCTCCAGTAAAAAGTTACAAGCATTTGTATGTTGCAAACTTTGATAGTTGTAGGACGTACCTTGTAGAAGTTAGGGCCATTTGAAGTTTTATCAGTGTTTGATTTGGGACTCAAGGATAGAATAGTTTTGCGCAATAGCTTAAATTGACAAGAGGCTCGAGTACTTGATGGTTAAAAAATTTCAAGGTTTTATGACGCTCCAGTAAAAAGTTACAAGCATTTGTATGTTGCAAACTTTGATAGATGTAGGACGTACCGTATAGAAGTTAGGTCCATTTGAAGTTTTATCAGTGTTTGATTTGGGACTCAAGGGTAGCATAGCTTTGAGCGATATCTTAAATTGACAAGAGGCTCGAGTACTTTACTGTTACAAAATTTCAAGGTTTTATGACGCTCCAGTAAAAAGTTACAAGCATTTGAATGTTGCAAACTTTGATAGGTGTAGGACGTGCCGTATAGAAGTTAGGGCCATTTTAAGTTCTATGAGTGTTTGATTTGGGACTCAAAGGTAGCATAGCTTTAAGCGATAGCTTAAATTGACAAGAGGCTCGAGTACTTTATTGTTACAAAATTTCATGATTTTATGACGCTCCAGTAAAAAGTTACAAGCAATTGTATGTTGCAAACTTTGATAGGTGTAGGACGTACCGTATAGAATTTAGGGCCATTTGAAGTTTTATCAGTGTTCGATTTGGGCTCATGGGTAGCATAGCTTTGAACGATAGCTTAAATTGACAAGAGGCTCGTGTACTTTATTGTTACACACTTTCAAGGTTTTATGACGCTCCAGTAAAAAGTTACAAGCATTTGTATGTTGCAAACTTTGATAGGTGTAGGACGTACCGTATAGAAGTTCGGGCCATTTGAAGTTTTATCAGTGTTTGATTTGGGACTCAAGGGTAGCATAGCTTTGAGCGATAGCATAAATTGGCAAGAGGCTCGAGTACTTTATTGTTACAAAATTTCAAGGTTTTATGACGCTCCAGTAAAAAATTACAAGCATTTGTATGTTGCAAACTTTGATAGGAATAGGACGCACCGTATTGAAGTTAGGGGCTATTTTAAGTTTTATCACTGTTTGATTTTGGAGTCAAGGGTAGCATAGTTATGAGCGATAGCTTAAATTGATAAGAAGCACGAGTACTTTATTGTCACAAAATCTCAAGATTTTATGACGCTCCAGTAAAAAGTTACAAGCATTTGTATGTTGCAAAGTTTGATAGGTGTAGGACGTACCGTATAGAAGTTAGGGCCATTTGAAGGTATATCAGTGTTTGATTTGGGACTCAAGGGTAGCATAGCTTTGAGCGATGGCTTAAATTGACAAGAGGCTCGAGTACTTTATTGTTACACACTTTCAAGGTTCTATGACTCTCCAGTAAAAAGTTACAAGCATTTGTATGTTGCAAACTTTGAAAGGTGTAGGACATACCGTATAGAAGTTAGGGCCATTTGAAGTTTTATCAGTGCTTGATTTGGGACTCAAGGGTAGCATAGCTTTGAGCGATGGCTTAAATTGACAAGAGGCTCGAGTACTTTATTGTTACACACTTTCAAGGTTTTATGACGCTCCAGTAAAAAGTTACAAGCATTTGTATGTTGCAAACTTTGATAGTTGTAGGACGTACCATGTAGAAGTTAGGGCCATTTGAAGTTTTATCAGTGTTTGATTTGGGACTCAAGGATAGAATAGTTTTGCGCGATAGCTTAAATTGACAAGAGGCTCGAGTACTTTATTGTTACACACTTTCAAGGTTTTATGACGCTCCAGTAAAAAGTTACAAGCATTTGTATGTTGCAAACTTTGATAGTTGTAGGACGTACCATGTAGAAGTTAGGTCCATTTGAAATTTTATGAGTGTTTGATTTGGGACTCAAGGGTAACATAGCTTTGAACGATAGCTTAAATTGACAAGAGGCTCGAGTACTTTATTGTTACAAAATTTCAAGGTTTTATGACGCTACAGTAAAAAGTTACATGCATTTGTATGTTGCAAACTTTGATAGGTGTAGGACGTACCGTATAGAAGTTAGGGCCATTTGAAGTTTTATCAGTGCTTGATTTGGGACTCAAGGGTAGCATAGCTTTGAGCGATGGCTTAAATTGACAAGAGGCTCGAGTACTTTATTGTTACACACTTTCAAGGTTTTGTGACGCTCCAGTAAAAAGTTACAAGCATTTGTATGTTGCAAACTTTGATAGGTGTAGGACGTACCGTATAGAAGTTAGGGCCATTTGAAGTTTTATCAGTGTTTAATTTGGGACTCAAGGATAGAATAGCTTTGAGCGATAGCTTAAATTGACAATAGGCTCGAGTACTTGATTGTTAAAAAATTTCAAGGTTTTATGACGCTCCAGTAAAAAGTTACAAGCATTTGTATGTTGCAAACTTTGATAGGTGTAGGACGTACCGTATAGAAGTTAGGTCCATTTGAAGTTTTATCAGTGTTTGATTTGGGACTTAAGGGTAGCATAGCTTTGAGCGATAGCTTAAATTGACAAGAGGCTCGAGTACATTACTGTTACAAAATTTCAAGGTTTTATGACGCTCCAGTAAAAAGTTACAAGCATTTGAATGTTGCAAACTTTGATAGGTGTAGGACGTACCGTATATAAGTTAGGGCCATTTTAAGTTCTATGAGTGTTTGATTTGGGACTCAAGGGTAGCATAGCTTTAAGCGATAGCTTAAATTGACAAGAGGCTCGAGTACTTTATTGTTACAAAATTTCAAGGTTTTATGACGCTACAGTAAAAAGTTACAAGCATTCGTATGTTGCAAACTTTGATAGGTGTAGGACGTACCGTATAGAATTTAGGGCCATTTGAAGTTTTATCAGTGTTCGATTTGGGCTCAAGGGTAGCATAGCTTTGAACGATAGCTTAAATTGACAAGAGGCTCGAGTACTTTATTGTTACACACTTTCAAGGTTTTATGACGCTCCAGTAAAAAGTTACAAGCATTTGTATGTTGCAAAATTTGATAGGTGTAGGACGTACCGTATAGAAGTTAGGGCCATTTGACGTTTTATCAGTGTTTGATTTGGGACGCAAGGGTAGCATAGCTTTGAGCGATGGCTTAAATTGACAAGAGGCTCGAGTACTTTATTGTTACACACTTTCAAGGTTTTATGACGCTCCAGTAAAAAATTACAAGCATTTGTATGTTGCAAACTTTGATAGGAATAGGACGCACCGTATTGAAGTTAGGGGCTATTTTAAGTTTTATCACTGTTTGATTTTGGAGTCAAGGGTAGCATAGTTATGAGCGATAGCTTAAAATGATAAGAAGCACGAGTACTTTATTGTCACAAAATCTCAAGATTTTATGACGCTCCAGTAAAAAGTTACAAGCATTTGTATGTTGCAAAGTTTGATAGGTGTAGGACGTACCGTATAGAAGTTAGGGCCATTTGAAGGTATATCAGTGTTTGGTTTGGGACTCAAGGGTAGCATAGCTTTGAGCGATAGCTTAAATTGACAAGAGGCTCGAGTATTTTATTGTTACAAAATTTCAAGGTTCTATGACTCTCCAGTAAAAAGTTACAAGCATTTGTATGTTGCAAACTTAGAAAGGTGTAGGACATACCGTATAGAAGTTAGGGCCATTTGAAGTTTTATCAGTGCTTTCAAGGTTTTATGACGCTCCAGTAAAAAGTTACAAGCATTTGTATGTTGCAAACTTTGATAGTTGTAGGACGTACCATGTAGAAGTTAGGGCCATTTGAAGTTTTATCAGTGTTTGATTTGGGACTCAAGGATAGAATAGTTTTGCGCGATAGCTTAAATTGACAAGAGGCTCGAGTACTTGATGGTTAAAAAAATTCAAGGTTTTATGACGCTCCAGTAAAAAGTTACAAGCATTTGTATGTTGCAAACTTTGATAGATGTAGGACGTACCGTATAGAAGTTAGGTCCATTTGAAGTTTTATCAGTGTTTGATTTGGGACTCAAGGGTAGCATAGCTTTGAGCGATATCTTAAATTGACAAGAGGCTCGAGTACTTTACTGTTACAAAATTTCAAGGTTTTATGGCGCTCCAGTAAAAAGTTACAAGCATTTGAATGTTGCAAACTTTGATAGGTGTAGGACGTGCCGTATAGAAGTTAGGGCCATTTTAAGTTCTATGAGTGTTTGATTTGGGACTCAAGGGTAGCATAGCTTTAAGCGATAGCTTAAATTGACAAGAGGCTCGAGTACTTTATTGTTACAAAATTTCATGATTTTATGACGCTCCAGTAAAAAGTTACAAGCAATTGTATGTTGCAAACTTTGATAGGTGTAGGACGTACCGTATAGAATTTAGGGCCATTTGAAGTTTTATCAGTGTTCGATTTGGGCTCATGGGTAGCATAGCTTTGAACGATAGCTTAAATTGACAAGAGGCTCGTGTACTTTATTGTTACACACTTTCAAGGTTTTATGACGCTCCAGTAAAAAGTTACAAGCATTTGTATGTTGCAAACTTTGATAGGTGTAGGACGTACCGTATAGAAGTTCGGGCCATTTGAAGTTTTATCAGTGTTTGATTTGGGACTCAAGGGTAGCATAGCTTTGAGCGATAGCATAAATTGGCAAGAGGCTCGAGTACTTTATTGTTACAAAATTTCAAGGTTTTATGACGCTCCAGTAAAAAATTACAAGCATTTGTATGTTGCAAACTTTGATAGGAATAGGACGCACCGTATTGAAGTTAGGGGCTATTTTAAGTTTTATCACTGTTTGATTTTGGAGTCAAGGGTAGCATAGTTATGAGCGATAGCTTAAATTGATAAGAAGCACGAGTACTTTATTGTCACAAAATCTCAAGATTTTATGACGCTCCAGTAAAAAGTTACAAGCATTTGTATGTTGCAAAGTTTGATAGGTGTAGGACGTACCGTATAGAAGTTAGGGCCATTTGAAGGTATATGAGTGTTTGATTTGGGACTCAAGGGTAGCATAGCTTTGAGCGATAGCTTAAATTGACAAGAGGCTCGAGTATTTTATTGTTACAAAATTTCAAGTTTCTATGACTCTCCAGTAAAAAGTTACAAGCATTTGTATGTTGCAAACTTTGAAAGGTGTAGGACATACCGTATAGAAGTTAGGGCCATTTGAAGTTTTATCAGTGCTTGATTTGGGACTCAAGGGTAGCATAGCTTTGAGCGATGGCTTAAATTGACAAGAGGCTCGAGTACTTTATTGTTACACACTTTCAAGGTTTTATGACGCTCCAGTAAAAAGTTACAAGCATTTGTATGTTGCAAACTTTGATAGTTGTAGGACGTACCATGTAGAAGTTAGGGCCATTTGAAGTTTTATCAGTGTTTGATTTGGGACTCAAGGATAGAATAGTTTTGCGCGATAGCTTAAATTGACAAGAGGCTCGAGTACTTGATTGTTAAAAAATTTCAAGGTTTTATGACGCTCCAGTAAAAAGTTACAAGCATTTGTATGTTGCAAACTTTGATAGGTGTAGGACGTACCGTATAGAAGTTAGGTCCATTTGAAGTTTTATCAGTGTTTGATTTGGGACTCAAGGGTAGCATAGCTTTGAGCGATAGATTAAATTGACAAGAGGCTCGAGTACTTTACTGTTACAAAATTTCAAGGTTTTATGACGCTCCACTAAAAAGTTACAAGCATTTGAATATTGCAAACTTTGATAGGTGTAGGACGTACCGTATAGAAGTTAGGGCCATTTTAAGTTCTATGAGTGTTTGATTTGGGACTCAAGGGTAGCATAGCTTTAAGCGATAGCTTAAATTGACAAGAGGCTCGAGTACTTTATTGTTACAAAATTTCAAGGTTTTATGACGCTCCAGTAAAAAGTTACTAGCATTTGTATGTTGCAAACTTTGATAGGTGTAGGATGTACCGTATAGAAGTTAGGGCCATTTGAAGTTTTATCAGTGTTTGATTTGGGACTCAAGGGTAGCATAGCTTTGAGCGATAGCATAAATTGGCAAGAGGCTCGAGTACTTTATTGTTACAAAATTTCAAGGTTTTATGACGCTCCAGTAAAAAATTACAAGCATTTGTATGTTGCAAACTTTGATAGGAATTGGACGCACCGTATTGAAGTTAGGGGCTATTTGAAGTTTTATCACTGTTTGATTTTGGAGTCAAGGGTAGCATAGTTATGAGCGATAGCTTAAATTGATAAGAAGCACGAGTACTTTATTGTCACAAAATCTCAAGATTTTATGACGCTCCAGTAAAAAGTTACAAGCATTTGTATGTTGCAAAGTTTGATAGGTGTAGGACGTACCGTATAGAAGTTAGGGCCATTTGAAGGTTTATCAGTGTTTGATTTGGGACTCAAGGGTAGCATAGCTTTGAGCGACAGCTTAAATTGACAAGAAGCTCGAGTACTTTATTGTTACAAAATTTCAAGGTTCTATGACTCTCCAGTAAAAAGTTACAAGCATTTATATGTTGCAAACTTTGTTAGGTGTAGGACGTACCGTATAGAAGTTAGGGCCATTTGAAGTTTTATCAGTGTTTGATTTGGGACTCAAGGGTAGCATAGCTTTGAGCGATAGCTTAAATTGACAAGAGGCTCGAGTACTTTACTGTTACAAAATTTCAAGGTTTTATGACGCTCCAGTAAAAAGTTACAAGCATTTGAATGTTGCAAACTTTGATAGGTGTAGGACGTACCATATAGAAGTTAGAGCCATTTTAAGTTTTATCAGTGTTCGATTTGGGCTCAAAGGTAGCATAGCTTTGAACGATAGCTTAAATTGACAAGAGGCTCAAGTACTTTATTGTTACAAAATTTCAAGGTTTTATGACGCTCCAGTAAAAAGTTACAAGCATTTCTATGTTGCAAACTTTGATAGGTGTAGGACGTACCGTATAGAAGTTAGGGCCATTTGAAGTTTTATCAGTGTTTGATTTGGGACGCAAGGGTAGCATAGCTTTGAGCGATAGCTTAAATTGACAAGAGGCTCGAGTACTTTATTGTTACAAAATTTCAAGTTTTTATGACGCTCCAGTAAAAAGTTACAAGCATTTGTATGTTGCAAAGTTTGATAGATGTAGGACGTACCGTATAGAAGTTAGGGCAATTTGAAGTTTTATCAGTGCTTGATTTGGGACTCAAGGGTAGCATAGCTTTGAGCGATGGCTTAAATTGACAAGAGGCTCGAGAACTTTATTGTTACACACTTTCAAGGTTTTATGACGTTCCAGTAAAAAGTTACAAGCATTTGTATGTTGCAAACTTTGATAGGTGTAGGACGTACCGTATAGAAGTTAGGGCAATTTGAAGTTTTATCAGTGTTTGATTTGGGACTCAAGGGTAGCATAGCTTTGAGCGATAGCTTAAATTGACAAGAGGCTCGAGTACTTTATTGTTACAAAATTTCAATGTTTTATGACGCTCCAGTAAAAAGTTACAAGCATTTGTATGTTGCAAACTTTGATAGGTATAGGATGCACCGTATTGAAGTTAGGGGCCATTTAAAGTTTTATCACTATTTGATTTTGGAGTCAAGGGTAGCATAGTTATGAGCGATAGCTTAAATTGATAAGAAGCACGAGTACTTTATTGTCACAAAATCTCAAGATTTTATGACGCTCCAGTAAAAAGTTACAAGCATTTGTATGTTGCAAAGTTTGATAGGTGTAGGACGTACCGTAGAAGTTAGGGCCATTTGCAGGTTTATCAGTGTTTGATTTGGGACTCAAGGGCAGCATAGCTTTGAGCGATAGCTTAAATTGACAAGAGGCTCGAGTACTTTATTGTTACAAAATTTCAAGGTTTTATGACGCTCTAGTAAAAAGTTACAAGCATTTGTATGTTGCAAACTTTGATAGGTGTAGGACGTACCGTATAGAAGTTAGGGCCATTTGAAGTTTTATCAGTGCTTGATTTGGGACTCAAGGGTAGCATAGCTTTGAGCGATGGCTTAAATTGACAAGAGGCTCGAGTACTTTATTGTTACACACTTTCAAGGTTTTATGACGCTCCAGTAAAAAGTTACAAGCATTTGTATGTTGCAAACTTTGATAGGTGTAGGACGTACCGTATAGAAGTTAGGGCTATTTGAAGTTTCATCAGTGTTTGATTTGGGACTCAAGGATAGAATAGCTTTGAGCGATAGCTTAAATTGACAAGAGGCTCGAGTATTTGATTGTTAAAAAATGTCAAGGTTTTATGACGCTCCAGTAAAAAGTTACAAACATTTGTATGTTGCAAACTTTGATAGGTGTAGGACGTACCGTATAGAAGTTAGGGCCATTTGAAGTTTTATCAGTGCTTGATTTGGGACTCAAGGGTAGCATAGCTTTGAGCGACGGCTTAAATTGACAAGAGGCTCGAGTACTTTATTGTTACACACTTTCAAGGTTTTATGACGCTCCAGTAAAAAGTAACAAGCATTTGTATGTTGCAAACTTTGATAGGTGTGGGACGTACCGTATAGAATTAAGGGCCATTTGAAGTTTTATCAGTGTTCGATTTGGGCTCAAGGGTAGCATAGCTTTGAACGATAGCTTAAATTGACAAGAGGCTCGAGTACTTTATTGTTACAAAATTTCAAGGCTTTATGACGCTCCAGTAAAAAGTTACACGCATTTCTATGTTGCAAACTTTGATAGGTGTTGGACGTACCGTATAGAACTTAGGGCCATTTGAAGCTTTATCAGTGTTTGATTTGGGACACAAGGGTAGCATAGCTTTGAGCGATAGCTTAAATTGACAAGAGGCTCGAGTACTTTATTGTTACAAAATTTCAAGGTTTTATGACGCTCCAGTAAAAAGTTACAAGCATTTGTATGTTGCAAAGTTTGATAGGTGTAAGACGTACCGTATAGAAGTTAGGGCCATTTGAAGTTTTATCAGTGCTTGATTTGGGACTCAAGGGTAGCATAGCTTTGAGCGATAGCTTAAATTGACAAGAGGCTCGAGTACTTTACTGTTACAAAATTTCAAGGTTTTATGACGCTCCAGTAAAATGTTACAAGCATTTGAATGTTACAAACTTTGATAGGTGTAGGACGTACCGTATAGAAGTTAGGGCCATTTTAAGTTTTATGAGTGTTTGATTTGGGACTCAAGGATAGCATAGCTTTAAGCGATAGCTTAAATTGACAAGAGGCTCGAGTACTTTATTGTTACAAAATTTCAAGGTTTTATGACGCTAAAGTAAAAAGTTACAAGCATATGTATGTGGCAAACTTTGATAGGTGTAGGACGTACCGTATAGAATTTAGGGCCATTTGAAGTTTTATCAGTGTTCGATTTGGGCTCAAGGGTAGCATAGCTTTGAACGATAGCTTAAATTGACAAGAGGCTCGAGTACTTTATAGTTATAAAATTTCAAGGTTTTATGACGCTCCAGTAAAAAGTTACAAGCATTTGTATGTTGCAAACTTTGATAGGTGTAGGACGTACCGTATAGAAGTTAGGGCCATTTGAAGTTTTATCAGTGCTTGGTTTGGGACTCAAGGGTAGCATAGCTTTGAGCGATGGCTTAAATTGACAAGAGGCTCGAGTACTTTATTGTTACACACTTTCAAGGTTTTATGACGCTCCAGTAAAAAGTTACAAGCATTTGTATGTTGCAAACTTTGATAGTTGTAGGACGTACCATGTAGAAGTTAGGGCCATTTGAAGTTTTATCAGTGTTTGATTTGGGACTCAATGATAGAATAGTTTTGCGCGATAGCTTAAATTGACAAGAGGCTCGAGTATTTGATTGTTAAAAAATTTCAAGGTTATATGACGCTCCAGTAAAAAGTTACAAGCATTTGAATGTTGCAAACTTTGATAGGTGTAGGACGTACCGTATAGAAGTTGGGGCCATTTTAAGTTTTATCAGTGTTCGATTTGGGCTCAAGGGTAGCATAGCTTTGAACGATAGCTTAAATTGACAAGAGGCTCGAGTACTTTATTGTTACAAAATTTCAAGGTTTTATAACGCTCCAGTAAAAAGTTACAAGCATTTCTATGTTGCAAACTTTGATAGGTGTAGGACGTACCGTATAGAAGTTAGGGCCATTTGAAGTTTTATCAGTGTTTGATTTGGGACGCAAGGGTAGCATAGCTTTGAGCGATAGCTTAAATTGACAAGAGGCTCGAGAACTTTATTGTTACAAAATTTCAAGGTTTTATGACGCTCCAGTAAAAAGTTACAAGCATTTGTATGTTGCAAACTTTGATAGGTGTAGGACGTACCGTATAGAAGTTAGGGCCATTTGAAGTTTTATCAGTGTTTGATTTGGGACGCAAGGGTAGCATAGCTTTGAGCGATAGCTTAAATTGACAAGAGGCTCGAGTACTTTATTGTTACAAAATTTCAATGTTTTATGACGCTCCAGTAAAAAATTACAAGCATTTGTATGTTGCAAACTTTGATAGGTATAGGACGCACCGAATTGAAGTTAGGGGCCATTTAAAGTTTTATCACTGTTTGATTTTGGAGTCAAGGGTAGCATAGTTATGAGCGATAGCTTAAATTGATAAGAAGCACTAGTACTTTATTGTCACAAAATCTCAAGATTTTATGACGCAGGGTAGCATAGCTTTGAGCGATAGCTTAAATTGACAAGAGGCTCGAGTACTTTATTGTTACAAAATTTCAAGGTTTTATGACGCCCCAGTAAAAAGTTACAAGCATTTGAATGTTGCAAACTTTGATAGGTGTAGGACGTACCGTATAGAAGTTAGGGCCATTTTAAGTTTTATCAGTGTTCGATTTGGGCTCAAGGGTAGCATAGCTTTGAACGATAGCTTAAATTGACAAGAGGCTCGAGTACTTTATTGTTACAAAATTTCAAGGTTTTATGACGCTCCAGTAAAAAGTTACAAGCATTTCTATGCTGCAAACTTTGATAGGTGTAGAACGTACCGTATAGAAGTTAGGGCCATTTGAAGTTTTATCAGTGTTTGATTTCGGACGCAAGGGTAGCATAGCTTTGAGCGATGGCTTAAATTGACAAGAGGCTCGAGTACTCTATTGTTACACACTTTCAAGGTTTTATGACGCTCCAGTAAAAAGTTACAAGCATTTGTATGTTGCAAACTTTGATAGGTGTAGGACGTACCGTATAGAAGTTAGGGCCATTTGAAGTTTTATCAGTGTTTGATTTGGGACTCAAGGGTAGCATAGCTTTGAGCGATAGCTTAAATTGACAAGAGGCTCGAGTACTTTATTGTTACAAAATTTCAATGTTTTATGACGCTCCAGTAAAAAGTTACAAGCATTTGAATGTTGCAAACTTTGATAGGTATAGGACGCACCGAATTGAAGTTAGGGGCCATTTAAAGTTTTATCACTGTTTGATTTTGGAGTCAAGGGTAGCATAGTTATGAGCGATAGCTTAAATTGATAAGAAGCACGAGTACTTTATTGTCACAAAATCTCAAGATTTTATGACGCTCCTGTAAAAAGTTACAAGCATTTGTATGTTGCAAAGTTTGATAGGTGTAGGACGTACCGTATAGAAGTTAGGGCCATTTGAAGGTTTATCAGTGTTTGATTTGGACTCAAGGGTAGCATAGCTTTGAGCGATAGCTTAAATTGACAAGAGGCTCGAGTACTTTATTGTTACAAAATTTCAAGGTTTTATGACGCTCCAGTAAAAAGTTACAAGCATTTGTATGTTGCAAACTTTGATAGGGGTAGGACATACCGTATAGAACTTAGGGCCATTTGAAGTTTTATCAGTGTTTGATTTGGGACTCAAGGGTAGCATAGCTTTGAGCGATGGCTTAAATTGACAAGTGGCTCGAGTACTTTATTGTCACACACTTTCAAGGTTTTATGACGCCCCAGTAAAAAGTTACAAGCATTTGAATGTTGCAAACTTTGATAGGTGTAGGACGTACCGTATAGAAGTTAGGGCCATTTTAAGTTTTATCAGTGTTCGATTTGTTTTCAAGGGTAGCATAGCTTTGAGCGATAGCTTAAATTGACAAGAGGCTCGAGTACTTGATTGTTAAAAAATTTCAAGGTTTTATGACGATCCAGTAAAAAGTTACAAACATTTGTATGTTGCAAACTTTGATAGGTGTAGGACGTACCGTATAGAAGTTAGGGCCATTTGAAGTTTTATCAGTGCTTGATTTGGGACTCAAGGGTAGCATAGCTTTGAGCGACGGCTTAAATTGACAAGAGGCTCGAGTACTTTATTGTTACACACTTTCAAGGTTTTATGACGCTCCAGTAAAAAGTAACAAGCATTTGTATGTTGCAAACTTTGATAGGTGTGGGACGTACCGTATAGAATTAAGGGCCATTTGAAGTTTTATCAGTGTTCGATTTGGGCTCAAGGGTAGCATAGCTTTGAACGATAGCTTAAATTGACAAGAGGCTCGAGTACTTTATTGTTACAAAATTTCAAGGTTTTATGACGCTCCAGTAAAAAGTTACACGCATTTCTATGTTGCAAACTTTGATAGGTGTTGGACGTACCGTATAGAACTTAGGGCCATTTGAAGCTTTATCAGTGTTTGATTTGGGACACAAGGGTAGCATAGCTTTGAGCGATAGCTTAAATTGACAAGAGGCTCGAGTACTTTATTGTTACAAAATTTCAAGGTTTTATGACGCTCCAGTAAAAAGTTACAAGCATTTGTATGTTGCAAAGTTTGATAGGTGTAAGACGTACCGTATAGAAGTTAGGGCCATTTGAAGTTTTATCAGTGCTTGATTTGGGACTCAAGGGTAGCATAGCTTTGAGCGATAGCTTAAATTGACAAGAGGCTCGAGTACTTTACTGTTACAAAATTTCAAGGTTTTATTACGCTCCAGTAAAATGTTACAAGCATTTGAATGTTACAAACTTTGATAGGTGTAGGACGTACCGTATAGAAGTTAGGGCCATTTTAAGTTTTATGAGTGTTTGGTTTGGGACTCAAGGATAGCATAGCTTTAAGCGATAGCTTAAATTGACAAGAGGCTCGAGTACTTTATTGTTACAAAATTTCAAGGTTTTATGACGCTAAAGTAAAAAGTTACAAGCATATGTATGTTGCAAACTTTGATAGGTGTAGGACGTACCGTATAGAATTTAGGGCCATTTGAAGTTTTATCAGTGTTCGATTTGGGCTCAAGGGTAGCATAGCTTTGAACGATAGCTTAAATTGACAAGAGGCTCGAGTACTTTATAGATATAAAATTTCAAGGTTTTATGACGCTCCAGTAAAAAGTTACAAGCATTTGTATGTTGCAAACTTTGATAGGTGTAGGACGTACCGTATAGAAGTTAGGGCCATTTGAAGTTTTATCAGTGCTTGGTTTGGGACTCAAGGGTAGCATAGCTTTGAGCGATGGCTTAAATTGACAAGAGGCTCGAGTACTTTATTGTTACACACTTTCAAGGTTTTATGACGCTCCAGTAAAAAGTTACAAGCATTTGTATGTTGCAAACTTTGATAGTTGTAGGACGTACCATGTAGAAGTTAGGGCCATTTGAAGTTTTATCAGTGTTTGATTTGGGACTCAATGATAGAATAGTTTTGCGCGATAGCTTAAATTGACAAGAGGCTCGAGTATTTGATTGTTAAAAAATTTCAAGGTTTTATGACGCTCCAGTAAAAAGTTACAAGCATTTGTATGTTGCAAACTTTGATAGGTGTAGGACGTACCGTATAGAAGTTAGGGCCATTTGAAGTTTTATCAGTGTTTGATTTGGGACACAAGGGTAGCATAGCTTTGAGCGATAGCTTAAATTGACAAGAGGCTCGAGTACTTTACTGTTACAAAATTTCAAGGTTATATGACGCTCCAGTAAAAAGTTACAAGCATTTGAATGTTGCAAACTTTGATAGGTGTAGGACGTACCGTATAGAAGTTGGGGCCATTTTAAGTTTTATCAGTGTTCGATTTGGGCTCAAGGGTAGCATAGCTTTGAACGATAGCTTAAATTGACAAGAGGCTCGAGTACTTTATTGTTACAAAATTTCAAGGTTTTATGACGCTCCAGTAAAAAGTTACAAGCATTTCTATGTTGCAAACTTTGATAGGTGTAGGACGTACCGTATAGAAGTTAGGGCCATTTGAAGTTTTATCAGTGTTTGATTTGGGACGCAATTGTAGCATAGCTTTGAGCGATAGCTTAAATTGACAAGAGGCTCGAGAACTTTATTGTTACAAAATTTCAAGGTTTTATGACGCTCCAGTAAAAAGTTACAAGCATTTGTATGTTGCAAACTTTGATAGGTGTAGGACGTACCGTATAGAAGTTAGGGCCATTTGAAGTTTTATCAGTGTTTGATTTGGGACGCAAGGGTAGCATAGCTTTGAGCGATAGCTTAAATTGACAAGCGGCTCGAGTACTTTATTGTTACAAAATTTCAATGTTTTATGACGCTCCAGTAAAAAATTACAAGCATTTGTATGTTGCAAACTTTGATAGGTATAGGACGCACTGAATTGAAGTTAGGGGCCATTTAAAGTTTTATCACTGTTTGATTTTGGAGTCAAGGGTAGCATAGTTATGAGCGATAGCTTAAATTGATAAGAAGCACTAGTACTTTATTGTCACAAAATCTCAAGATTCTATGACGCTCCAGTAAAAAGTTACAAGCATTTGTATGTTGCAAAGTTTGATAGGTGTAGGACGTACCGTATAGAAGTTAGGTCCATTTGAAGGTTTATCAGTGTTTGATTTGGGACTCAAGGGTAGCATAGCTTTGAGCGATAGCTTAAATTGACAAGAGGCTCGAGTACTTTACTGTTACAAAATTTCAAGGTTTTATGACGTTCCAGTAAAAAGTTATAAGCATTTGAATGTTGCAAACTTTGATAGGTGTAGGACGTACCGTATAGAAGTTAGGGCCATTTTAAGTTTTATCAGTGTTCGATTTGGGCTCAAGGGTAGCATAGCTTTGAACGATAGCTTAAATTGACAAGAGGCTCGAGTACTTTATTGTTACAAAATTTCAAGGTTTTATGACGCCCCAGTAAAAAGTTACAAGCATTTCTATGTTGCAAACTTTGATAGGTGTAGGACGTACCGTATAGAAGTTAGGGCCATTTGAAGTTTTATCAGTGTTTGATTTGGGACGCAAGGGTAGCATAGCTTTGAGCGATAGCTTAAATTGACAAGAGGCTCGAGTACTTTATTGTTACAAAATTTCAAGGTTTTATGACGCTCCAGTAAAAAGTTACAAGCATTTGTATGTTGCAAAGTTTGATAGGTGTAGGACGTACCGTATAGAAGTTAGGGCAATTTGAAGCTTTATCAGTGCTTGATTTGGGACTCAAGGGTAGCATAGCTTTGAGCGATGGCTTAAATTGACAAGAGGCTCGAGTACTCTATTGTTACACACTTTCAAGGTTTTATGACGCTCCAGTAAAAAGTTACAAGCATTTGTATGTTGCAAACTTTGATAGGTGTAGGACGTACCGTATAGAAGTTAGGGCCATTTGAAGTTTTATCAGTGTTTGATTTGGGACTCAAGGGTAGCATAGCTTTGAGCGATAGCTTAAATTGACAAGAGGCTCGAGTACTTTATTGTTACAAAATTTCAAGGTTTTATGACGCCCCAGTAAAAAGTTACAAGCATTTGAATGTTGCAAACTTTGATAGGTGTAGGACGTACCGTATAGAAGTTAGGGCCATTTTAAGTTTTATCAGTGTTCGATTTGGGCTCAAGGGTAGCATAGCTTTGAACGATAGCTTAAATTTACAAGAGGCTCGAGTACTTTATTGTTACAAAATTTCAAGGTTTTATGACGCTCCAGTAAAAAGTTACAAGCATTTCTATGTTGCAAACTTTGATAGGTGTAGGACGTACCGTATAGAAGTTAGGGCCATTTGAAGTTTTATCAGTGTTTGATTTGGGACTCAAGGGTAGCATAGCTTTGAGCGATAGCTTAAGTTGACAAGAGGCTCGAGTACTTTATTGTTACAAAATTTCAAGGTTTTATGACGCTCCAGTAAAAAGTTACAAGCATTTGTATGTTGCAAACTTTGATAGGTGTAGGACATACCGTATAGAACTTAGGGCCATTTGAAGTTTTATCAGTGTTTGATTTGGGACTCAAGGGTAGCATAGCTTTGAGCGATGGCTTAAATTGACAAGTGGCTCGAGTACTTTATTGTCACACACTTTCAAGGTTTTATGACGCCCCAGTAAAAAGTTACAAGCATGTGAATGTTGCAAACTTTGATAGGTGTAGGACGTACCGTATAGAAGTTAGGGCCATTTTAAGTTTTATCAGTGTTCGATTTGTTTTCAAGGGTAGCATAGCTTTGAACGATAGCTTAAATTGACAAGAGGCTCGAGTACTTTATTGTTACAAAATTTCAAGGTTTTATGACGCTCCAGTAAAAAGTTACAAGCATTTCTATGCTGCAAACTTTGATAGGTGTAGAACGTACCGTATAGAAGTTAGGGCCATTTGAAGTTTTATCAGTGTTTTGTTTGGGACGCAAGGGTAGCATAGCTTTGAGCGATGGCTTAAATTGACAAGAGGCTCGAGTACTCTATTGTTACACACTTTCAAGGTTTTATGACGCTCCAGTAAAAAGTTACAAGCATTTGTATGTTGCAAACTTTGATAGGTGTAGGACGTACCGTATAGAAGTTAGGGCCATTTGAAGTTTTATCAGTGTTTGATTTGGGACTCAAGGGTAGCATAGCTTTGAGCGATAGCTTAAATTGACAAGAGGCTCGAGTACTTTATTGTTACAAAATTTCAATGTTTTATGACGCTCCAGTAAAAAGTTACAAGCATTTGAATGTTGCAAACTTTGATAGGTGTAGGACGTACCGTATAGAAGTTAGGGCCATTTTAAGTTTTATCAGTGTTCGATTTGGGCTCAAGGGTAGCATAGCTTTGAACGATAGCTTAAATTGACAAGAGGCTCGAGTACTTTATTGTTACAAAATTTCAAGGTTTTATGACGCTCCAGTAAAAAGTTACAAGCATTTCTATGTTGCAAACTTTGATAGGTGTAGAACGTACCGTATAGAAGTTAGGGCCATTTGAAGTTTTATCAGTGTTTGATTTGGGACGCAAGGGTAGCATAGCTTTGAGCGATGGCTTAAATTGACAAGAGGCTCGAGTACTTTATTGTTACACACTTTCAAGGTTTTATGACGCTCCAGTAAAAAGTTACAAGCATTTGTATGTTGCAAACTTTGATAGGTGTAGGACGTACCGTATAGAAGTTAGGGCCATTTGAAGTTTTATCAGTGTTTGATTTGGGACTCAAGGGTAGCATAGCTTTGAGCGATAGCTTAAATTGACAAGAGGCTCGAGTACTTTATTGTTACAAAATTTCAATGTTTTATGACGCTCCAGTAAAAAATTACAAGCATTTGTATGTTGCAAACTTTGATAGGTATAGGACGCACCGAATTGAAGTTAGGGGCCATTTAAAGTTTTATCACTGTTTGATTTTGGAGTCAAGGGTAGCATAGTTATGAGCGATAGCTTAAATTGATAAGAAGCACGAGTACTTTATTGTCACAAAATCTCAAGATTTTATGACGCTCCAGTAAAAAGTTACAAGCATTTGTATGTTGCAAAGTTTGATAGGTGTAGGACGTACCGTATAGAAGTTAAGGCCATTTGAAGGTTTATCAGTGTTTGATTTGGGACTCAAGGGTAGCATAGCTTTGAGCGATAGCTTAAATTGACAAGAGGCTCGAGTACTTTATTGTTACAAAATTTCAAGGTTTTATGACGCTCCAGTAAAAAGTTACAAGCATTTGTATGTTGCAAACTTTGATAGGTGTAGGACGTACCGTATAGAAGTTAGGGCCATTTGAAGTTTTATCAGTGTTTGATTTGGGACTCAAGGGTAGCATAGCTTTAAGCGATAGCTTAAATTGACAAGAGGCCAGAGTACTTTATTGTTACAAAATTTCAAGGTTTTATGACGCTCCAGTAAAAAGTTACAAGCATTTGTATGTTGCAAACTTTGATAGGTGTAGGACGTACCGCATAGAATTTAGGGCCATTTGAAGTTTTATCAGTGTTCGATTTGGGCTCAAGGGTAGCATAGCTTTGAACGATAGCTTAAATTGACAAGAGGCTCGAGTACTTTATTGTTACAAAATTTCAAGGTTTTATGACGCTCCAGTAAAAAGTTACAAGCATTTCTATGTTGCAAACTTTGATAGGTGTGGGACGTACCGTATAGAAGTTAGGGCCATTTGAAGTTTGATCAGTGTTTGATTTGGGACACAAGGGTAGCATAGCTTTGAGCGATAGCTTAAATTGACAAGAGGCTCGAGTACTGTATTGTTACAAAATTTCAAGGTTTTATGACGCTCCAGTAAACAGTTACAAGCATTTCTATGTTGCAAACTTTGATAGGTGTGGGACGTACCGTATTGAAGTTAGGGGCCATTTAAAGTTTTATCACTGTTTGATTTTGGAGTCAAGGGTAGCATAGTTATGAGCGATAGCTTAAATTGATAAGAAGCACGAGTACTTTATTGTCACAAAATCCCAAGATTTTATGACGCTCCAGTTAAAAGTTACAAGCATTTGTATGTTGCAAAGTTTGATAGGTGTAGGACGTACCGTATAGAAGTTAGGGCAATTTGAAGCTTTATCAGTGCTTGATTTGGGACTCAAGGGTAGCATAGCTTTGAGCGATGGCTTAAATTGACAAGAGGCTCGAGTACTTTATTGTTACACACTTTCAAGGTTTTATGACGCTCCAGTAAAAAGTTACAAGCATTTGTATGTTGCAAACTTTGATAGGTGTAGGACGTACCGTATAGAAGTTAGGGCCATTTGAAGTTTTATCAGTGTTTGATTTGGGACTCAAGGGTAGCATAGCTTTGAGCGATAGCTTAAATTGACAAGAGGCTCGAGTACTTTATTGTTACAAAATTTCAATGTTTTATGACGCTCCAGTAAAAAATTACAAGCATTTGTATGTTGCAAACTTTGATAGGTATAGGACGCACCGAATTGAAGTTAGGGGCCATTTAAAGTTTTATCACTGTTTGATTTTGGAGTCAAGGGTAGCATAGTTATGAGCGATAGCTTAAATTGATAAGAAGCACGAGTACTTTATTGTCACAAAATCTCAAGATTTTATGACGCTCCAGTAAAAAGTTACAAGCATTTATATGTTGCAAAGTTTGATAGGTGTAGGACGTACCGTATAGAAGTTAGGGCCATTTGAAGGTTTATCAGTGTTTGATTTGGGACTCAAGGGTAGCATAGCTTTGAGCGATGGCTTAAATTGACAAGTGGCTCGAGTACTTTATTGTCACACACTTTCAAGGTTTTATGACGCTCCAGTAAAAAGTTACAAGCATTTGTATGTTGCAAATTTTGATAGGTGTAGGACGTACCGTATAGAAGTTAGGGCTATTTGAAGTGATATCAGTGTTTGATTTGGGACTCAAGGATAGAATAGCTTTGAGCGATAGCTTAAATTGCCAAGAGGCTCGAGTACTTGATTGTTAAAAAATTTCAAGGTTTTATGACGCTCCAGTAAAAAGTTACAAGCATTTGTATGTTGCAAACTTTGATAGGTGTAGGACGTACCGTATAGAAGTTAGGGCCATTTGAAGTTTTATCAGTGCTTGATTTGGGACTCAAGGGTAGCATAGCTTTGAGCGATGGCCTAAATTGACAAGAGGCTCGAGTACTTTATTGTTACACACTTTCAAGGTTTTATGACGCTCCAGTAAAAAGTTACAAACATTTGTATGTTGCAAACTTTGATAGGTGTAGGACGTACCGTATAGAAGTTAGGGCCATTTGAAGTTTTATCAGTGTTCGATTTGGGCTCAAGGGTAGCATAGCTTTGAACGATAGCTTAAATTGACAAGAGGCTCGAGTACTTTATTGTCACAAAATCTCAAGATTTTATGACGCTCCAGTAAAAAGTTACAAGCATTTGTATGTTGCAAAGTTTGATAGGTGTAGGACGTACCGTATAGAAGTTAGGGCCATTTGAAGGTTTATCAGTGTTTGATTTGGGACTCAAGGGTAGCATAGCTTTGAGCGATGGCTTAAATTGACAAGTGGCTCGAGTACTTTATTGTCACACACTTTCAAGGTTTTATGACGCTCCAGTAAAAAGTTACAAGCATTTGTATGTTGCAAACTTTGATAGGTGTAGGACGTACCGTATAGAAGTTAGGGCTATTTGAAGTGATATCAGTGTTTGATTTGGGACTCAAGGATAGAATAGCTTTGAGCGATAGCTTAAATTGCCAAGAGGCTCGAGTACTTGATTGTTAAAAAATTTCAAGGTTTTATGACGCTCCAGTAAAAAGTTACAAGCATTTGTATGTTGCAAACTTTGATAGGTGTAGGACGTACCGTATAGAAGTTAGGGCCATTTGAAGTTTTATCAGTGCTTGATTTGGGACTCAAGGGTAGCATAGCTTTGAGCGATGGCTTAAATTGACAAGAGGCTCGAGTACTTTATTGTTACACACTTTCAAGGTTTTATGACGCTCCAGTAAAAAGTTACAAACATTTGTATGTTGCAAACTTTGATAGGTGTAGGACGTACCGTATAGAAGTTAGGGCCATTTGAAGTTTTATCAGTGTTTGATTTGGGACTCAAGGGTAGCATAGCTTTGAGCAATACCTTAAATTGACAAGAGGCTCGAGTATTTGATTGTAAAAAAATTTCAAGTTTTTATGACGCTCCAGTAAAAAGTTACAAGCATTTGTATGTTGCAAACTTTGATAGGTGTAGGACATACCGTATAGAAGTTAGGGCCATTTGAAGTTTTATCAGTATTTGATTTGGGACTCAAGGGTAGCATAGCTTTGAGCGATAGCTTAAATTGACAAGAGGCTCGAGTACTTTACTGTTACAAAATTTCAAGGTTTTATGACGCTCCAGTAAAAAGTTACAAGCATTTGTATGTTGCAAACTTTGATAGGTGTAGGACGTACCGTATAGAATTTAGGGCCATTTGAAGTTTTATCAGTGTTCGATTTGGGCTCAAGGGTAGCATAGCTTTGAACGATAGCTTAAATTGACAAGAGGCTCGAGTACTTTATTGTTACAAAATTTCAAGGTTTTATGACGCTCCAGTAAACAGTTACAAGCATTTCTATGTTGCAAACTTTGATAGGTGTGGGACGTACCGTATAGAAATTAGGGCCATTTGAAGTTTGATCAGTGTTTGATTTGGGACACAAGGGTAGCATAGCTTTGAGCGATAGCTTAAATTGACAAGAGGCTCGAGTACTTTATTGTTACAAAATTTCAAGGTTTTATGACGCTCCAGTAAAAAGTTACAAGCATTTGTATGTTGCAAACTTTGATAGGTGTAGGACGTACCGCATAGAATTTAGGGCCATTTGAAGTTTTATCAGTGTTCGATTTGGGCTCAAGGGTAGCATAGCTTTGAACGATAGCTTAAATTGACAAGAGGGTCGAGTACTTTATTGTTACAAAATTTCAAGGTTTTATGACACTCCAGTAAAAAGTTACAAGCATTTCTATGTTGCAAACTTTGATAGGTGTGGGACGTACCGTATAGAAGTTAGGGCCATTTGAAGTTTGATCAGTGTTTGATTTGGGACACAAGGGTAGCATAGCTTTGAGCGATAGCTTAAATTGACAAGAGGCTCGAGTACTTTATTGTTACAAAATTTCAAGGTTTTATGACGCTCCAGTAAACAGTTACAAGCATTTCTATGTTGCAAACTTTGATAGGTGTGGGACGTACCGTATTGAAGTTAGGGGCCATTTAAAGTTTTATCACTGTTTGATTTTGGAGTCAAGGGTAGCATAGTTATGAGCGATAGCTTAAATTGATAAGAAGCACGAATACTTTATTGTCACAAAATCCCAAGATTTTATGACGCTCCAGTAAAAAGTTACAAGCATTTGTATGTTGCAAAGTTTGATAGGTGTAGGACGTACCGTATAGAAGTTAGGGCTATTTGAAGTTTTATCAGTGTTTGATTTGGGACTCAAGGATAGAATAGCTTTGAGCGATAGCTTAAATTGACAAGAGGCTCGAGTACTTGATTGTTAAAAAATTTCAAGGCTTTATGACGCTCCAGTAAAAAGTTACAAGCATTTGTATGTTGCAAACTTTGATAGTTGTAGGATATACCGTATAGTAGTTAGGGCCATTTGGAGTTTTATCAGTGTTTGATTTGGGACTCAAGGGTAGCATAGCTTTGAGCGATAGCTTAAATTGACAAGAGGCTCGAGTACTTTACTGTTACAAAATTTCAAGGTTTTATGACGCTCCAGTAAAAAGTTACAAGCATTTGTATGTTGCAAACTTTGATATGTGTAGGACGTACTGTATAGAAGTTAGGGCCATTTGAAGTTTTATCAGTGTTTGATTTGGGTCTCAAGGGTAGCATAGCTTTGAGCAATACCTTAAATTCAAAAGAGGCTCGAGTATTTGATTGTTAAAAAATTTTAAGGTTTTATGACGCTCCAGTAAAAAGTTACAAGCATTTGTATGTTGCAAACTTTGATAGGTGTAGGACGTACCGTATAGAAGTTAGGGCCATTTGAAGTTTTATCAGTGTTTGATTTGGAACGCAAGGGTAGCATAGCTTTCAGCGATAGCTTAAATTGACAAGAGGCTCGTGTACTTTATTGTTACAAAATTTCAAGGTTTTATGACGCTCCAGTAAAAAGTTACAAGCATTTCTATGTTGCAAACTTTGATAGGTGTGGGACGTACCGTATAGAAGTTAGGGCCATTTGAAGTTTTATCAGTGCTTGATTTGGGACTCAAGGGTAGCATAGCTTTGAGCGATAGCTTAAATTGACAAGAGGCTCGAGTACTTTACTGTTACAAAATTTCAAGGTTTTATGACGCTCCAGTAAAAAGTTACAAGCATTTGTATGTTGCAAACTTTGATAGGTGTAGGCCGTACCGTATCGAATTTAGGGCCATTTGAAATTTTATCAGTGTTAGATTTGGGCTCAAGGGTAGCACAGCTTTGAACGATAGCTTAAATTGACAAGAGGCTCGAGTACTTTATTGTTACAAAATTTCAAGGTTTTATGACGCTCCAGTAAAAAGTTACAAGCATTTGAATGTTGCAAACTTTGATAGGTGTAGGACGTACCGTATAGAAGTTAGGGCCATTTTAAGTTTTATCAGTGTTCGATTTGGGCTCAAGGGTAGCATAGCTTTGAACGATAGCTTAAATTGACAAGAGGCTCGAGTACTTTATTGTTACAAAATTTCAAGGTTTTATGACGCTCCAGTAAAAAGTTACAAGCATTTCTATGTTGCAAACTTTGATAGGTGTAGAACGTACCGTATAGAAGTTAGGGCCATTTGAAGTTTTATCAGTGTTTGATTTGGGACGCAAGGGTAGCATAGCTTTGAGCGATGGCTTAAATTGACAAGAGGCTCGAGTACTTTATTGTTACACACTTTCAAGGTTTTATGACGCTCCAGTAAAAAGTTACAAGCATTTGTATGTTGCAAACTTTGATAGGTGTAGGACGTACCGTATAGAAGTTAGGGCCATTTGAAGTTTTATCAGTGTTTGATTTGGGACTCAAGGGTAGCATAGCTTTGAGCGATAGCTTAAATTGACAAGAGGCTCGAGTACTTTATTGTTACAAAATTTCAATGTTTTATGACGCTCCAGTAAAAAATTACAAGCATTTGTATGTTGCAAACTTTGATAGGTATAGGACGCACCGAATTGAAGTTAGGGGCCATTTAAAGTTTTATCACTGTTTGATTTTGGAGTCAAGGGTAGCATAGTTATGAGCGATAGCTTAAATTGATAAGAAGCACGAGTACTTTATTGTCACAAAATCTCAAGATTTTATGACGCTCCAGTAAAAAGTTACAAGCATTTGTATGTTGCAAAGTTTGATAGGTGTAGGACGTACCGTATAGAAGTTAAGGCCATTTGAAGGTTTATCAGTGTTTGATTTGGGACTCAAGGGTAGCATAGCTTTGAGCGATAGCTTAAATTGACAAGAGGCTCGAGTACTTTATTGTTACAAAATTTCAAGGTTTTATGACGCTCCAGTAAAAAGTTACAAGCATTTGTATGTTGCAAACTTTGATAGGTGTAGGACGTACCGTATAGAAGTTAGGGCCATTTGAAGTTTTATCAGTGTTTGATTTGGGACTCAAGGGTAGCATAGCTTTAAGCGATAGCTTAAATTGACAAGAGGCCAGAGTACTTTATTGTTACAAAATTTCAAGGTTTTATGACGCTCCAGTAAAAAGCTACAAGCATTTGTATGTTGCAAACTTTGATAGGTGTAGGACGTACCGCATAGAATTTAGGGCCATTTGAAGTTTTATCAGTGTTCGATTTGGGCTCAAGGGTAGCATAGCTTTGAACGATAGCTTAAATTGACAAGAGGCTCGAGTACTTTATTGTTACAAAATTTCAAGGTTTTATGACGCTCCAGTAAAAAGTTACAAGCATTTCTATGTTGCAAACTTTGATAGGTGTGGGACGTACCGTATAGAAGTTAGGGCCATTTGAAGTTTGATCAGTGTTTGATTTGGGACACAAGGGTAGCATAGCTTTGAGCGATAGCTTAAATTGACAAGAGGCTCGAGTACTGTATTGTTACAAAATTTCAAGGTTTTATGACGCTCCAGTAAACAGTTACAAGCATTTCTATGTTGCAAACTTTGATAGGTGTGGGACGTACCGTATTGAAGTTAGGGGCCATTTAAAGTTTTATCACTGTTTGATTTTGGAGTCAAGGGTAGCATAGTTATGAGCGATACCTTAAATTGATAAGAAGCACGAGTACTTTATTGTCACAAAATCCCAAGATTTTATGACGCTCCAGTAAAAAGTTACAAGCATTTGTATGTTGCAAAGTTTGATAGGTGTAGGACGTACCGTATAGAAGTTAGGGCAATTTGAAGCTTTATCAGTGCTTGATTTGGGACCCAAGGGTAGCATAGCTTTGAGCGATGGCTTAAATTGACAAGAGGCTCGAGTACTTTATTGTTACACACTTTCAAGGTTTTATGACGCTCCAGTAAAAAGTTACAAGCATTTGTATGTTGCAAACTTTGATAGGTGTAGGACGTACCGTATAGAAGTTACGGCCATTTGAAGTTTTAACAGTGTTTGATTTGGGACTCAAGGGTAGCATAGCTTTGAGCGATAGCTTAAATTGACAAGAGGCTCGAGTACTTTATTGTTACAAAATTTCAATGTTTTATGACGCTCCAGTAAAAAATTACAAGCATTTGTATGTTGCAAACTTTGATAGGTATAGGACGCACCGAATTGAAGTTAGGGGCCATTTAAAGTTTTATCATTGTTTGATTTTGGAGTCAAGGGTAGCATAGTTATGAGCGATAGCTTAAATTGATAAGAAGCACGAGTACTTTATTGTCACAAAATCTCAAGATTTTATGACGCTCCAGTAAAAAGTTACAAGCATTTATATGTTGCAAAGTTTGATAGGTGTAGGACGTACCGTATAGAAGTTAGGGCCATTTGAAGGTTTATCAGTGTTTGATTTGGGACTCAAGGGTAGCATAGCTTTGAGCGATGGCTTAAATTGACAAGTGGCTCGAGTACTTTATTGTCACACACTTTCAAGGTTTTATGACGCTCCAGTAAAAAGTTACAAGCATTTGTATGTTGCAAACTTTGATAGGTGTAGGACGTACCGTATAGAAGTTAGGGCCATTTGAAGTTTTATCAGTGCTTGATTTGGGACTCAAGGGTAGCATAGCTTTGAGCGATGGCTTAAATTGACAAGAGGCTCGAGTACTTTATTGTTACACACTTTCAAGGTTTTATGACGCTCCAGTAAAAAGTTACAAACATTTGTATGTTGCAAACTTTGATAGGTGTAGGACGTACCGTATAGAAGTTAGGGCCATTTGAAGTTTTATCAGTGTTCGATTTGGGCTCAAGGGTAGCATAGCTTTGAACGATAGCTTAAATTGACAAGAGGCTCGAGTACTTTATTGTTACAAAATTTCAAGGTTTTATGACGCTCCAGTAAAAAGTTACAAGCATTTCTATGTTGCAAACTTTGATAGGTGTGGGACGTACCGTATAGAAGTTAGGGCCATTTGAAGTTTGATCAGTGTTTGATTTGGGACACAAGGGTAGCATAGCTTTGAGCGATAGCTTAAATTGACAAGAGGCTCGAGTACTTTATTGTTACAAAATTTCAAGGTTTTATGACGCTCCAGTAAACAGTTACAAGCATTTCTATGTTGCAAACTTTGATAGGTGTGGGACGTACCGTATTGAAGTTAGGGGCCATTTAAAGTTTTATCACTGTTTGATTTTGGAGTCAAGGGTAGCATAGTTATGAGCGATAGCTTAAATTGATAAGAAGCACGAGTACTTTATTGTCACAAAATCCCAAGATTTTATGACGCTCCAGTAAAAAGTTACAAGCATTTGTATGTTGCAAAGTTTGATAGTTGTAGGACGTACCGTATAGAAGTTAGGGCAATTTGAAGCTTTATCAGTGCTTGATTTGGGACTCAAGTGTAGCATAGCTTTGAGCGATGGCTTAAATTGACAAGAGGCTCGAGTACTTTATTGTTACACACTTTCAAGGTTTTATGACGCTCCAGTAAAAAGTTACAAGCATTTGTATGTTGCAAACTTTGATAGGTGTAGGACGTACCGTATAGAAGTTAGGGCCATTTGAAGTTTTATCAGTGTTTGATTTGGGACTCAAGGGTAGCATAGCTTTGAGCGATAGCTTAAATTGACAAGAGGCTCGAGTACTTTATTGTTACAAAATTTCAATGTTTTATGACGCTCCAGTAAAAAATTACAAGCATTTGTATGTTGCAAACTTTGATAGGTATAGGACGCACCGAATTGAAGTTAGGGGCCATTTAAAGTTTTATCACTGTTTGATTTTGGAGTCAAGGGTAGCATAGTTATGAGCGATAGCTTAAATTGATAAGAAGCACGAGTACTTTATTGTCACAAAATCTCAAGATTTTATGACGCTCCAGTAAAAAGTTACAAGCATTTGTATGTTGCAAAGTTTGATAGGTGTAGGACGTACCGTATAGAAGTTAGGGCCATTTGAAGGTTTATCAGTGTTTGATTTGGGACTCAAGGGTAGCATAGCTTTGAGCGATGGCTTAAATTGACAAGTGGCTCGAGTACTTTATTGTCACACACTTTCAAGGTTTTATGACGCTCCAGTAAAAAGTTACAAGCATTTGTATGTTGCAAACTTTGATAGGTGTAGGACGTACCGTATAGAAGTTACGGCTATTTGAAGTGATATCAGTGTTTGATTTGGGACTCAAGGATAGAATAGCTTTGAGCGATAGCTTAAATTGCCAAGAGGCTCGAGTACTTGATTGTTAAAAAATTTCAAGGTTTTATGACGCTCCAGTAAAAAGTTACAAGCATTTGTATGTTGCAAACTTTGATAGGTGTAGGACGTACCGTATAGAAGTTAGGGCCATTTGAAGTTTTATCAGTGCTTGATTTGGGACTCAAGGGTAGCATAGCTTTGAGCGATGGCTTAAATTGACAAGAGGCTCGAGTACTTTATTGTTACACACTTTCAAGGTTTTATGACGCTCCAGTAAAAAGTTACAAACATTTGTATGTTGCAAACTTTGATAGGTGTAGGACGTACCGTATAGAAGTTAGGGCCATTTGAAGTTTTATCAGTGTTTGATTTGGGACTCAAGGGTAGCATAGCTTTGAGCAATACCTTAAATTGACAAGAGGCTCGAGTATTTGATTGTAAAAAAATTTCAAGTTTTTATGACGCTCCAGTAAAAAGTTACAAGCATTTGTATGTTGCAAACTTTGATAGGTGTAGGACATACCGTATAGAAGTTAGGGCCATTTGAAGTTTTATCAGTATTTGATTTGGGACTCAAGGGTAGCATAGCTTTGAGCGATAGCTTAAATTGACAAGAGGCTCGAGTACTTTACTGTTACAAAATTTCAAGGTTTTATGACGCTCCAGTAAAAAGTTACAAGCATTTGTATGTTGCAAACTTTGATAGGTGTAGGACGTACCGTATAGAATTTAGGGCCATTTGAAGTTTTATCAGTGTTCGATTTGGGCTCAAGGGTAGCATAGCTTTGAACGATAGCTTAAATTGACAAGAGGCTCGAGTACTTTATTGTTACAAAATTTCAAGGTTTTATGACGCTCCAGTAAACAGTTACAAGCATTTCTATGTTGCAAACTTTGATAGGTGTGGGACGTACCGTATAGAAATTAGGGCCATTTGAAGTTTGATCAGTGTTTGATTTGGGACACAAGGGTAGCATAGCTTTGAGCGATAGCTTAAATTGACAAGAGGCTCGAGTACTTTATTGTTACAAAATTTCAAGGTTTTATGACGCTCCAGTAAAAAGTTACAAGCATTTGTATGTTGCAAACTTTGATAGGTGTAGGACGTACCGCATAGAATTTAGGGCCATTTGAAGTTTTATCAGTGTTCGATTTGGGCTCAAGGGTAGCATAGCTTTGAACGATAGCTTAAATTGACAAGAGGGTCGAGTACTTTATTGTTACAAAATTTCAAGGTTTTATGACACTCCAGTAAAAAGTTACAAGCATTTCTATGTTGCAAACTTTGATAGGTGTGGGACGTACCGTATAGAACTTAGGGCCATTTGAAGTTTGATCAGTGTTTGATTTGGGACACAAGGGTAGCATAGCTTTGAGCGATAGCTTAAATTGACAAGAGGCTCGAGTACTTTATTGTTACAAAATTTCAAGGTTTTATGACGCTCCAGTAAACAGTTACAAGCATTTCTATGTTGCAAACTTTGATAGGTGTGGGACGTACCGTATTGAAGTTAGGGGCCATTTAAAGTTTTATCACTGTTTGATTTTGGAGTCAAGGGTAGCATAGTTATGAGCGATAGCTTAAATTGATAAGAAGCACGAATACTTTATTGTCACAAAATCCCAAGATTTTATGACGCTCCAGTAAAAAGTTACAAGCATTTGTATGTTGCAAAGTTTGATAGGTGTAGGACGTACCGTATAGAAGTTAGGGCTATTTGAAGTTTTATCAGTGTTTGATTTGGGACTCAAGGATAGAATAGCTTTGAGCGATATCTTAAATTGACAAGAGGCTCGAGTACTTGATTGTTAAAAAATTTCAAGGCTTTATGACGCTCCAGTAAAAAGTTACAAGCATTTGTATGTTGCAAACTTTGATAGTTGTAGGATATACCGTATAGTAGTTAGGGCCATTTGGAGTTTTATCAGTGTTTGATTTGGGACTCAAGGGTAGCATAGCTTTGAGCGATAGCTTAAATTGACAAGAGGCTCGAGTACTTTACTGTTACAAAATTTCAAGGTTTTATGACGCTCCAGTAAAAAGTTACAAGCATTTGTATGTTGCAAACTTTGATAGGTGTAGGACGTACTGTATAGAAGTTTGGGCCATTTGAAGTTTTATCAGTGTTTGATTTGGGTCTCAAGGGTAGCATAGCTTTGAGCAATACCTTAAATTCAAAAGAGGCTCGAGTATTTGATTGTTAAAAAATTTTAAGGTTTTATGACGCTCCAGTAAAAAGTTACAAGCATTTGTATGTTGCAAACTTTGATAGGTGTAGGACGTACCGTATAGAAGTTAGGGCCATTTGAAGTTTTATCAGTGTTTGATTTGGAACGCAAGGGTAGCATAGCTTTCAGCGATAGCTTAAATTGACAAGAGGCTCGAGTACTTTATTGTTACAAAATTTCAAGGTTTTATGACGCTCCAGTAAAAAGTTACAAGCATTTCTATGTTGCAAACTTTGATAGGTGTGGGACGTACCGTATAGAAGTTAGGGCCATTTGAAGTTTTATCAGTGCTTGATTTGGGACTCAAGGGTAGCATAGCTTTGAGCGATAGCTTAAATTGACAAGAGGCTCGAGTACTTTACTGTTACAAAATTTCAAGGTTTTATGACGCTCCAGTAAAAAGTTACAAGCATTTGTATGTTGCAAACTTTGATAGGTGTAGGCCGTACCGTATCGAATTTAGGGCCATTTGAAATTTTATCAGTGTTAGATTTGGGCTCAAGGGTAGCACAGCTTTGAACGATAGCTTAAATTGACAAGAGGCTCGAGTACTTTATTGTTACAAAATTTCAAGGTTTTATGACGCTCCAGTAAAAAGTTACAAGCATTTGTATGTTGCAAAGTTTGATAGGTGTAAGACGTACCGTATAGTAGTTAGGGCCATTTGAAGTTTTATCAGTGTTTGATTTGGGACTCAAGGGTAGCATAGCTTTGAGCGATAGCTTAAATTGACAAGAGGCTCGAGTACTTTACTGTTACAAAATGTCAAGGTTTTATGACGCTCCAGTAAAAAGTTACAAGCATTTGAATGTTGCAAACTTTGGTAGGTGTAGGACGTACCGTATAGAAGTTAGGGCCATTTTCAGTTTTATGAGTGTTTGATTTGGGACTCAAGGGTAGCATAGCTTTAAGCGATAGCTTAAATTGACAAGAGGCTCGAGTACTTTATTGTTACAAAATTTCAAGGTTTTATGACGCTCCAGTAAAAAGTTACAAGCATTTGTATGTTGCAAACTTTGATAGGTGTAGGACGTACCGTATAGAATTTAGGGCCATTTGAAGTTTTATCAGTGTTTGATTTGGGACTCAAGGGTAGCATAGCTTTGAGCGATAGCTTAAATTGACAAGAGGCTCGAGTACTTTATTGTTACAAAATTTCAAGGTTGTATGGCGCTCCAGTAAAAAGTTACAAGCATTTGTATGTTGCAAAGTTTGATAGGTGTAAGACGTACCGTATAGAAGTTAGGGCCCTTTGAAATTTTATCAGTGTTCGATTTGGGCTCAAGGGTAGCATAGCTTTGAACGATAGCTTAAATTGACAAGAGGCTCGAGTACTTTATTGTTACAAAATTTCAAGGTTTTATGACGCTCCAGTAAAAAGCTACAAGCATTTCTATGTTGCAAACTTTGATAGGTGTAGGACGTACCGTATAGAAGTTAGGGCCATTTGAAGTTTTAGCAGTGTTTGATTTGGGACGCAAGGGTAGCATAGCTTTGAGCGATAGCTTAAATTGACAAGAGGCTCGAGTACTTTATTGTTACAAAATTTCAAGGTTTTATGACGCTCCAGTAAAAAGTTACAAGCATTTGTATGTTGCAAACTTTGATAGGTGTAGGCCGTACCTTATAGAATTTAGGGCCATTTGAAATTTTATCAGTGTTCGATTTGGGCTCAAGGGTAGCATAGCTTTGAACGATAGCTTAAATTGACAAGAGGCTCGAGTACTTTATTGTTACAAAATTTCAAGGTTTTATGACGTTCCAGTAAAAAGTTACAAGCATTTGTATGTTGCAAAGTTTGATAGGTGTAAGACGTACCGTATAGAAGTTAGGGCCATTTGAAGTTTTATCAGTGCTTGATTTGGGACTCAAGGGTAGCATAGCTTTGCGCGATAGCTTAAATTGACAAGAGGCTCGAGTACTTTACTGTTACAAAATTTCAAGGTTTTATGACGTTCCAGTAAAAAGTTACAATCATTTGTATGTTGCAAACTTTGATAGGTGTAGGCCGTACCGTATAGAATTTAGGGCCATTTGAAATTTTATCAGTGTTTGATTTGGGACTCAATGGTAGCATAGCTTTAAGCGATAGCTTAAATTGACAAGAGGCTCGAGTACTTTATTGTTACAAAATTTCAAGGTTTTATGACGCTCCAGTAAAAAGTTACCAGCATTTGTATGTTGCAAACTTTGATAGGTGTAGGCCGTACCGTATAGAATTTAGGGCCATTTGAAATTTTATCAGTGTTCGATTTGGGCTCAAGGGTAGCATAGCTTTGAACGATAGCTTAAATTGACAAGAGGCTCGAGTACTTTTATTGTTACAAAATTTCAAGGTTTTATGACGCTCCAGTAAAAAGTTACAAGCATTTCTATGTTGCAAACTTTGAAAGGTGTAGGACGTGCCGTATATAAGTTAGGGCCATTTTAAATTTTATGAGTGTTTGATTTGGGACTCAAGGGTAGCATAGCTTTAAGCGATAGCTTAAATTGACAAGAGGCTCGAGTACTTTATTGTTACAAAATTTCAAGGTTTTATTACGCTCCAGTAAAAAGTTACAAGCATTTGTATGTTGCAAACTATGATAGGTGTAGGCTGTACCGTATAGAATTTAGGGCCATTTGAAATTTTATCAGTGTTCGATTTGGGCTCAAGGGTAGCATAGCTTTAAACGATAGCTTAAATTGACAAGAGGCTCGAGTACTTTATTGATACAAAATTTCAAGGTTTTATGACGCTCCAGTAAAAAGTTACAAGCATTTCTATGTTGCAAACTTTGATAGGTGTAGGACGTACCGTATAGAAGTTAGGGCCATTTGAAGTTTTAGCAGTGTTTGATTTGGGACGCAAGGGTAGCATAGCTTTGAGCGATGGCTTAAATTGACAAGAGGCTCGAGTACTTTATTGTTACACACTTTCAAGGTTTTATGACGCTCCAGTAAAAAGTTACAAGCATTTGTATGTTGCAAACTTTGATAGGTGTAGGACGTACCGTATAGAAGTAAGGGCCATTTGAAGTTTTATCAGTGTTCGATTTGGGCTCAAGGATATAATAGCTTTGAGCGATAGCTTAAATTGACAAGAGGCTCGAGTACGTGATTGTTAAAAAATTTCAAGGTTTTATGACGCTCCAGTAAAAAGTTACAAGCATTTCTATGTTGCAAACTTTGATAGGTGTAGGACGTACTGTATAGAAGTTAGGGCCATTTGAAGTTTTATCAGTGTTTGATTTGGGACACAAGGGTAGCATAGCTTTGAGCGATGGCTTAAATTGACAAGAGTCTCGAGTACTTTATTGTTACACACTTTCAAGGTTTTATGACGCTCCAGTAAAAAGTTACAAGCATTTGTATGTTGCAAAGTTTGATAGGTGTAGGACGTACCGTATAGAAGTTAGGGCCATTTGAAGTTTTATCAGTGCTTGATTTGGGACTCAAGGGTAGCATAGCTTTGAGCGATGGCTTAAATTGACAAGAGGCTCGAGTACTTTATTGTTACACAATTTCAAGGTTTTATGACGCTCCAGTAAAAAATTACAAGCATTTGTATGTTGCAAACTTTGATAGGTATAGGACGCACCATATTGAAGTTAGGAGCCATTTAAAGTTTTATCACTGTTTGATTTTGGAGTCAAGGGTAGCATAGTTATGAGCGATAGCTTAAATTGATAAGAAGCACGAGTACTTTATTGTCACAAAATCCCAAGATTTTATGACGCTCCAGTAGAAAGTTACAAGCATTTGTATGTTGCAAAGTTTGATAGGTGTAGGACGTACCGTATAGAAGTTAGGGCTATTTGAAGTTTTATCAGTGTTTGATTTGGGAGTCAAGGATAGAATAGCTTTGAGCGATAGCTTAAATTGACAAGAGGCTCGAGTACTTGATTGTTAAAAAATTTCAAGGCTTTATGACGCTCCAGTAAAAAGTTACAAGCATTTGTATGTTGCAAACTTTGATAGTTGTAGGACATACCGTATAGTAGTTAGGGCCATTTGAAGTTTTATCAGTGTTTGATTTGGGACTCAAGGGTAGCATAGCTTTGAGCGATAGCTTAAATTGACAAGAGGCTCGAGTACTTTACTGTTACAAAATGTCAAGGTTTTATGACGCTCCAGTAAAAAGTTACAAGCATTTGAATGTTGCAAACTTTGATAGGTGTAGGACGTACCGTATAGAAGTTAGGGCCATTTTAAGTTTTATGAGTGTTTGATTTGGGACTCAAGGGTAGCATAGCTTTGAGCGATAGCTTAAATTGACAAGAGGCTCGAGTACTTGATTGTTAAAAAATCTCAAGCTTTTATGACGCTCCAGTAAAAAGTTACAAGCATTTCTATGTTGCAAACTTTGATAGGTGTAGGACGTACCGTATAGAAGTTAGGGCCATTTGAAGTTTTATCAGTGTTTGATTTGGGACTCAAGGGTAGCATAGCTTTGAGCGATGGCTTAAATTGACAAGAGGCTCGAGTACTTTATTGTTAGAAAATTTTAAGGTTTTATGACGCTCCAGTAAAAAGTTACAAGCATTTGTATGTTGCAAAGTTTGATAGGTGTAGGATGTACCGTATAGAAGTTAGGGCCATCTAAAGTTTTATCAGTGTTTGATTTGGGACTCAAGGGTAGCATAGCTTTGAGCGACAGCTTAAATTGACAAGAGGCTCGAGAACTTTATTGTTACAAATTTTCAAGGTTTTATGACGCTCCAGTAAAAAGTTACAAGCATTTGTATGTTGCAAACTTTGATAGGTGTAGGACGTACCGTATAGAAGTTAGGGCCATTTGAAGTTTTATCAGTGTTTGATTTGGGCCTCAAAGGTAGCATAGCTTTGAGCGATAGCTTAAATTGACAAGAGGCTCGAGTACTTGATTGTTAAAAAATTTCAAGGTTTTATGACGCTCCAGTAAAAAGTTACAAGCATTTCTATGTTGCAAACTTTGATAGGTGTAGGACGTACCGTATAGAAGTTAGGGCCATTTGAAGTTTTATCAGTGTTTGATTTGGGACACAAGGGTAGCATAGCTTTGAGCGATGGCTTAAATTGACAAGAGGCTCGAGTACTTTATTGTTACACACTTTCAAGGTTTTATGACGCTCCAGTAAAAAGTTACAAGCATTTGTATGTTGCAAACTTTGATAGGTGTAGGACGTACCGTATAGAAGTAAGGGCCATTTGAAGTTTTATCAGTGTTCGATTTGGGCTCAAGGATAGAATAGCTTTGAGCGATAGCTTAAATTGACAAGAGGCTCGAGAACTTTATTGTTACAAAATTTCAAGGTTTTATGACGCTCCAGTAGAATATTACAAGCATTTGTATGTTGCAAACTTTGATAGGTGTAGGACGTACCGTATAGAAGTTAGGGCCATTTGAAGGTTTATCAATGTTTGATTTGGGACTCAAGGGTAGCATAGCTTTGAGCGATAGCTTAAATTGACAAGAGGCTCGAGTACTTGATTGTTAAAAAATTCCAAGGTTTTATGACGCTCCAGTAAAAAGTTACAAGCATTTCTATGTTGCAAACTTTGATAGGTGTAGGACGTACCGTATAGAAGTTAGGGCCATTTGAAGTTTTATCAGTGTTTGATTTGGGACACAAGGGTAGCATAGCTTTGAGCGATGGCTTAAATTGACAAGAGGCTCGAGTACTTTATTGTTACACACTTTCAAGGTTTTATGACGCTCCAGTAAAAAGTTACAAGCATTTGTATGTTGCAAACTTTGATAGGTGTAGGACGTACCGTATAGAAGTAAGGGCCATTTGAAGTTTTATCAGTGTTCGATTTGGGCTCAAGGATATAATAGCTTTGAGCGATAGCTTAAATTGACAAGAGGCTCGAGTACGTGATTGTTAAAAAATTTCAAGGTTTTATGACGCTCCAGTAAAAAGTTACAAGCATTTCTATGTTGCAAACTTTGATAGGTGTAGGACGTACTGTATAGAAGTTAGGGCCATTTGAAGTTTTATCAGTGTTTGATTTGGGACACAAGGGTAGCATAGCTTTGAGCGATGGCTTAAATTGACAAGAGTCTCGAGTACTTTATTGTTACACACTTTCAAGGTTTTATGACGCTCCAGTAAAAAGTTACAAGCATTTGAATGTTGCAAACTTTGATAGGTGTAGGACGTACCGTATAGAAGTTAGGGCCATTTGAAGTTTTATCAGTGTTTGATTTGGGACTCAAGGGTAGCATAGCTTTGAGCGATAGCTTAAATTGACAAGAGGCTCGAGTACTTGATTGTTAAAAAATTTCAAGGTTTTATGACGCTCCAGTAAAAAGTTACAAGCATTTCTATGTTGCAAACTTTGATAGGTGTAGGACGTACCGTATAGAAGTTAGGGCCATTTGAAGTTTTATCAGTGTTTGATTTGGGACACAAGGGTAGCACAGCTTTGAGCGATGGCTTAAATTGACAAGAGGCTCGAGTACTTTATTGTTACACACTTTCAAGGTTTTATGACGCTCCAGTAAAAAGTTACAAGCATTTGTATGTTGCAAACTTTGATAGGTGTAGGACGTACCGTATAGAAGTAAGGGCCATTTGAAGTTTTATCAGTGTTCGATTTGGGCTCAAGGATAGAATAGCTTTGAGCGATAGCTTAAATTGACAAGAGGCTCGAGAACTTTATTGTTACAAAATTTCAAGGTTTTATGACGCTCCAGGAAAAAATTACAAGCATTTGTATGTTGCAAACTTTGATAGGTGTAGGACGTACCGTATAGAAGTTAGGGCCATTTGAAGTTTTATCAGTGTTTGATTTGGGACTCAAGGGTAGCATAGTTTTGAGCGATAGCTTAAATTGACAAGAGGCTCGAGTACTTGATTGTTAAAAAATTTCAAGGTTTTATGACGCTCCAGTAAAAAGTTACAAGCATTTCTATGTTGCAAACTTTGATAAGTGTAGGACGTACCGTATAGAAGTTAGGGCCATTTGAAGTTTTATCAGTGTTTGATTTGGGACACAAGGGTAGCATAGCTTTGAGCGATGGCTTAAATTGACAAGAGGCTCGAGTACTTTATTGTTACACACTTTCAAGGTTTTATGACGCTCCAGTAAAAAGTTATAAGCATTTGTATGTTGCAAACTTTGATAGGTGTAGGACGTACCGTATAGAAGTAAGGGCCATTTGAAGTTTTATCAGTGTTCGATTTGGGCTCAAGGATAGAATAGCTTTGAGCGATAGCTTAAATTGACAAGAGGCTCGAGTACTTGATTGTTAAAAAATTTCAAGGTTTTATGACGCTCCAGTAAAAAGTTACAAGCATTTCTATGTTGCAAACTTTGATAGGTGTAGGTCGTACCGTATAGAAGTTAGGGCCATTTGAAGTTTTATCAGTGTTTGATTTGGGACTCAAGGGTGGCATAGCTTTGAGCGATAGCTTAAATTGACAAGAGGCTCGAATACTTTATTGTTACAAAATTTCAAGGTTTTATGACGCTCCAGTAAAAAGTTACAAGCATTTGTATGTTGCAAACTTTGATAGGTATAGGACGCACCGTATTGAAGTTAGGGGCCATTGGAAGTTTTATCACTGTTTGATTGTGGAGTCAAGGGTAGCATAGTTATGAGCGATAGCTTAAATTGATAAGAAGCACGAGTACTTTATTGTCACAAAATTTCAAGATTTTATGACGCTCCAGTAAAAAGTTACAAGCATTTGTATGTTGAAAACTGTGATAGGTGTAGGACGTACCGTATAGAAGTTAGGTCCATTTGAAGTTTTATCAGTGTTTGATTTGGGACTCAAGGGTAGCATAGCTTTGAGCGATAGCTTAAATTGACAAGAGGCTCGAGTACTTTATTGTTTCAAAATTTCAAGGTGTTATGACGCTCCAGAAAAAGTTACAAGCATTTGTATGTTGCAAACTTTGATAGGTGTAGGACGTACCGTTTAGAAGTTAGGTTCATTTGAAGTTTTATCAGTGTTTGATTTGGGACGCAAGGGTAGCATAGCTTTGAGCGATAGATTAAATTGACAAGAGGCTCGAGTACTTTATTGTTACAAAATTTCAAGGTTTTATGACGCTCCAGTAAAAAGTTACAAGCATTTGTATGTTTCAAACTTTGATAGGTATAGGACGCACCGTATTGAAGCTAGGGGCCATTTGAAGTTTTATCAGTTTTCTTTTGGGACTCAAGGGTAGCATAGCTTTGAGCGATGGCTTAAATTGACAAGAGGCTCGAGTACTTTATTCTTACACACTTTCAAGGTTTTATGACGCTCCAGTAAAAAGTTACAAGCATTTGTATGTTGCAAACTTTGATAGGTGTAGGACATACCGTATAGAAGTTAGGGCCATTTGAAGTTTTATCAGTTTTTGATTTGGGACTCAAGGGTAGCATAGCTTTCAGCGATAGCTTAAATTGACAAGAGGCTCGAGTACTTTATTGTCACAAAATTTCAAGGTTTTATGACGCTCCAGTAAAAAATTACAAGCATTTGCATGTTGCAAACTTTGATAGGTATAGGACGCACCGTATTGAAGTTAGGGGCCATTTAAAGTTTTATCACTGTTTGATTTTGGAGTCAAGGGTAGCATAGTTATGAGCGATAGCTTAAATTGATAAGAAGCACGAGTACTTTATTGTCACAAAATCCCAAGATTTTATGACGCTCCAGTAAAAATTACAAGCATTTGTATGTTGCAAAGTTTGATAGGTGTAGGACGTACCGTATAGAAGTTAGGGCTATTTGAAGTTTTATCAGTGTTTGATTTGGGACTCAAGGATAGAATAGCTTTGAGCGATAGCTTAAATTGACAAGAGGCTCGAGTACTTGATTGTTAAAAAATTTCAAGGCTTTATGACGCTCCAGTAAAAAGTTACAAGCATTTGAATGTTGCAAACTTTGATAGTTGTAGGACATACCGTATAGAAGTTAGTGCCATTTGAAGTTTTATCAGTGTTTGATTTGGGACTCAAGGGTAGCATAGCTTTGAGCGATAGCTTAAATTGACAAGAGGCTCGAGTACTTTACTGTTACAAAATTTCAAGGTTTTATGACGCTCCAGTAAAAAGTTACAAGCATTTGAATGTTGCAAACTTTGATAGGTGTAGGACGTACCGTATAGAAGTTAGGGCCATTTTAAGTTTTCTGAGTGTTTGATTTGGGACTCAAGGGTAACATAGCTTTAAGCGATAGCTTAAATTGACAAGAGGCTCGAGTACTTTATTGTTACAAAATTTCAAGGTTTTATGACGCTCCAGAAAAAAGTTACAAGCATTTGTATGTTGCAAACTTTGATAGGTGTCGGACGTACCGTATAGAATTTAGGGCCATTTGAAGTTTTATCAGTGTTCGATTTGGGCTCAAGGGTAGCATAGCTTTGAACGATAGCTTAAATTGACAAGTGGCTCGAGTACTTTATTGTTACAAAATTTCAAGGTTTTATGACCCTCCAGTAAAAAGTTACAAGCATTTCTATGTTGCAAACTTTGATAGGTGTAGGACGTACCGTATAGAAGTTAGGGCCATTTGAAGTTTTATCAGTGTTTGATTTGGGACTCAAGGGTAGCATAGCTTTGAGCGATAGCTTAAATTGACAAGAGGCTCGAGAACTTTATTGTTACAAAATTTCAAGGTTTTATGACGCTCCAGTAAAAAGTTACAAGCATTTGTATGTTGCAAACTTTGATAGATGTAGGACGTACCGTATAGAAGTTAGGGCCATTTGAAGTTTTATCAGTGTTTGATTTGGGACTCAAGGGTAGCATAGCTTTGAGCGATAGCTTAAATTGACAAGACGCTCGAATACTTTATTGTTACAAAACTTCAAGGTTTTATGACGCTCCAGTAAAAAGTTACAAGCATTTGTATGTTGCAAACTTTGATAGGTATAGGACGCACCGTATTGAAGTTAGGGGCCATTTGAAGTTTTATCACTGTTTGATTGTGGAGTCAAGGGTAGCATAGTTATGAGCTTTAGCTTAAATTGATAAGAACCACGAGTACTTTATTGTCACAAAATTTCAAGATTTTATGACGCTCCAGTAAAAAGTTACAAGCATTTGTATGTTACAAAGTTTGATAGGTGTAGGACGTACCGTATAGAAGTTAGGTCCATTTGAAGTTTTATCAGTGTTTGATTTGGGACTCAAGGGTAGCATAGCTTTGAGCGATAGCTTAAATGGACAAGAGGCTCGAGTACTTTATTGTTTCAAAATTTCAAGGTGTTATGACGCTCCAGTAAAAAGTTACAAGCATTTGTATGTTGCAAACTTTGATAGGTGTAGGACGTACCGTTTAGAAGTTAGGTCCATTTGAAGTTTTATCAGTGTTTGATTTGGGACTCAAGGGTAGCATAGCTTTGAGCGATAGCTTAAATTGACAAGAGGCTCGAGTACTTTATTGTTACAAAATTTCAAGGTTTTATGACGCTCCAGTAAAAAGTTACAAGTATTTGTATGTTGCAAACTTTGATAGGTGTAGGACGTACCGTTTAGAAGTTAGGGCCATTTGAAGTTTTATCAGTGTTTGATTTGGGACTCAAGGGTAGCATAGCTTTGAGCGATAGCTTAAATTGACAAGAGGCTCGAGTACTTTATTGTTACAAAATTTCAAGGTTTTATGACGCTCCAGTAAAAAGTTACAAGCATTTGAATGTTGCAAACTTTGATAGGTGTAGGATGTACCGTATAGAAGTTAGGGCCATCTGAAGCTTTATCAGTGTTTGATTTGGGACTCAAGGGTAGCATAGCTTTGGGCGATAGCTTAAATTGACAAGAGGCTCGATTACTTTATTGTTACACACTTTCAAGGTTTTATGACGCTCCAGTAAAAAGTTACAAGCATTTGTATGTTGCAAACTTTGATAGGTGTAGGACGTACCATATAGAAGTTAGGGCCATTTGAAGTTTTATCAGTGTTTGATTTGGGACTCAAGGGTAGCATAGCTTTGAGCGATAGCTTAAATTGACAAGAGGCTCGAATACTTTATTGTTACAAAACTTCAAGGTTTTATGACGCTCCAGTAAAAAGTTACAAGCATTTGTATGTTGCAAACTTTGATAGGTATAGGACGCACTGTATTGAAGTTAGGGGCCATTTGAAGCTTTATCACTGTTTGATTGTGGAGTCAAGGGTAGCATAGTTATGAGCGATAGCTTAAATTGATAAGAACCACGAGTACTTTATTGTCACAAAATTTCAAGATTTTATGACGCTCCAGTAAAAAGTTACAAGCATATGTATGTTACAAAGTTTGATAGGTGTAGGACGTACCGTATAGAAGTTAGGTCCATTTGAAGTTTTATCAGTGTTTGATTTGGGACTCAAGGATAGAATAGCTTTGAGCGATAGCTTAAATTGACAAGAGGCTCGAGTACTTGATTGTTAAAAAATTTCAAGGCTTTATGACGCTCCAGTAAAAAGTTACAAGCATTTGTATGTTGCAAACTTTGATAGTTGTAGGATATACCGTATAGTAGTTAGGGCCATTTGGAGTTTTATCAGTGTTTGATTTGGGACTCAAGGGTAGCATAGCTTTGAGCGATAGCTTAAATGGACAAGAGGCTCGAGTACTTTATTGTTTCAAAATTTCAAGGTGTTATGACGCTCCAGTAAAAAGTTACAAGCATTTGTATGTTGCAAACTTTGATAGGTGTAGGACGTACCGTTTAGAAGTTAGGTCCATTTGAAGTTTTATCAGTGTTTGATTTGGGACTCAAGGGTAGCATAGCTTTGAGCGATAGCTTAAATTGATAAGAAGCACGAATACTTTATTGTCACAAAATCCCAAGATTTTATGACGCTCCAGTAAAAAGTTACAAGCATTTGTATGTTGCAAAGTTTGATAGGTGTAGGACGTACCGTATAGAAGTTAGGGCTATTTGAAGTTTTATCAGTGTTTGATTTGGGACTCAAGGATAGAATAGCTTTGAGCGATAGCTTAAATTGACAAGAGGCTCGAGTACTTGATTGTTAAAAAATTTCAAGGCTTTATGACGCTCCAGTAAAAAGTTACAAGCATTTGTATGTTGCAAACTTTGATAGTTGTAGGATATACCGTATAGTAGTTAGGGCCATTTGGAGTTTTATCAGTGTTTGATTTGGGACTCAAGGGTAGCATAGCTTTGAGCGATAGCTTAAATTGACAAGAGGCTCGAGTACTTTACTGTTACAAAATTTCAAGGTTTTATGACGCTCCAGTAAAAAGTTACAAGCATTTGTATGTTGCAAACTTTGATAGGTGTAGGACGTACTGTATAGAAGTTAGGGCCATTTGAAGTTTTATCAGTGTTTGATTTGGGTCTCAAGGGTAGCATAGCTTTGAGCAATACCTTAAATTCAAAAGAGGCTCGAGTATTTGATTGTTAAAAAATTTTAAGGTTTTATGACGCTCCAGTAAAAAGTTACAAGCATTTGTATGTTGCAAACTTTGATAGGTGTAGGACGTACCGTATAGAAGTTAGGGCCATTTGAAGTTTTATCAGTGTTTGATTTGGAACGCAAGGGTAGCATAGCTTTCAGCGATAGCTTAAATTGACAAGAGGCTCGAGTACTTTATTGTTACAAAATTTCAAGGTTTTATGACGCTCCAGTAAAAAGTTACAAGCATTTCTATGTTGCAAACTTTGATAGGTGTGGGACGTACCGTATAGAAGTTAGGGCCATTTGAAGTTTTATCAGTGCTTGATTTGGGACTCAAGGGTAGCATAGCTTTGAGCGATAGCTTAAATTGACAAGAGGCTCGAGTACTTTACTGTTACAAAATTTCAAGGTTTTATGACGCTCCAGTAAAAAGTTACAAGCATTTGTATGTTGCAAACTTTGATAGGTGTAGGCCGTACCGTATAGAATTTAGGGCCATTTGAAATTTTATCAGTGTTAGATTTGGGCTCAAGGGTAGCACAGCTTTGAACGATAGCTTAAATTGACAAGAGGCTCGAGTACTTTATTGTTACAAAATTTCAAGGTTTTATGACGCTCCAGTAAAAAGTTACAAGCATTTGTATGTTGCAAAGTTTGATAGGTGTAAGACGTACCGTATAGTAGTTAGGGCCATTTGAAGTTTTATCAGTGTTTGATTTGGGACTCAAGGGTAGCATAGCTTTGAGCGATAGCTTAAATTGACAAGAGGCTCGAGTACTTTACTGTTACAAAATGTCAAGGTTTTATGACGCTCCAGTAAAAAGTTACAAGCATTTGAATGTTGCAAACTTTGGTAGGTGTAGGACGTACCGTATAGAAGTTAGGGCCATTTTCAGTTTTATGAGTGTTTGATTTGGGACTCAAGGGTAGCATAGCTTTAAGCGATAGCTTAAATTGACAAGAGGCTCGAGTACTTTATTGTTACAAAATTTCAAGGTTTTATGACGCTCCAGTAAAAAGTTACAAGCATTTGTATGTTGCAAACTTTGATAGGTGTAGGACGTACCGTATAGAATTTAGGGCCATTTGAAGTTTTATCAGTGTTTGATTTGGGACTCAAGGGTAGCATAGCTTTGAGCGATAGCTTAAATTGACAAGAGGCTCGAGTACTTTATTGTTACAAAATTTCAAGGTTGTATGGCGCTCCAGTAAAAAGTTACAAGCATTTGTATGTTGCAAAGTTTGATAGGTGTAAGACGTACCGTATAGAAGTTAGGGCCCTTTGAAATTTTATCAGTGTTCGATTTGGGCTCAAGGGTAGCATAGCTTTGAACGATAGCTTAAATTGACAAGAGGCTCGAGTACTTTATTGTTACAAAATTTCAAGGTTTTATGACGCTCCAGTAAAAAGTTACAAGCATTTCTATGTTGCAAACTTTGATAGGTGTAGGACGTACCGTATAGAAGTTAGGGCCATTTGAAGTTTTAGCAGTGTTTGATTTGGGACGCAAGGGTAGCATAGCTTTGAGCGATAGCTTAAATTGACAAGAGGCTCGAGTACTTTATTGTTACAAAATTTCAAGGTTTTATGACGCTCCAGTAAAAAGTTACAAGCATTTGTATGTTGCAAACTTTGATAGGTGTAGGCCGTACCTTATAGAATTTAGGGCCATTTGAAATTTTATCAGTGTTCGATTTGGGCTCAAGGGTAGCATAGCTTTGAACGATAGCTTAAATTGACAAGAGGCTCGAGTACTTTATTGTTACAAAATTTCAAGGTTTTATGACGTTCCAGTAAAAAGTTACAAGCATTTGTATGTTGCAAAGTTTGATAGGTGTAAGACGTACCGTATAGAAGTTAGGGCCATTTGAAGTTTTATCAGTGCTTGATTTGGGACTCAAGGGTAGCATAGCTTTGCGCGATAGCTTAAATTGACAAGAGGCTCGAGTACTTTACTGTTACAAAATTTCAAGGTTTTATGACGTTCCAGTAAAAAGTTACAAGCATTTGTATGTTGCAAACTTTGATAGGTGTAGGCCGTACCGTATAGAATTTAGGGCCATTTGAAATTTTATCAGTGTTTGATTTGGGACTCAATGGTAGCATAGCTTTAAGCGATAGCTTTAATTGACAAGAGGCTCGAGTACTTTATTGTTACAAAATTTCAAGGTTTTATGACGCTCCAGTAAAAAGTTACCAGCATTTGTATGTTGCAAACTTTGATAGGTGTAGGCCGTACCGTATAGAATTTAGGGCCATTTGAAATTTTATCAGTGTTCGATTTGGGCTCAAGGGTAGCATAGCTTTGAACGATAGCTTAAATTGACAAGAGGCTCGAGTACTTTTATTGTTACAAAATTTCAAGGTTTTATGACGCTCCAGTAAAAAGTTACAAGCATTTCTATGTTGCAAACTTTGAAAGGTGTAGGACGTGCCGTATATAAGTTAGGGCCATTTTAAATTTTATGAGTGTTTGATTTGGGACTCAAGGGTAGCATAGCTTTAAGCGATAGCTTAAATTGACAAGAGGCTCGAGTACTTTATTGTTACAAAATTTCAAGGTTTTATTACGCTCCAGTAAAAAGTTACAAGCATTTGTATGTTGCAAACTATGATAGGTGTAGGCTGTACCGTATAGAATTTAGGGCCATTTGAAATTTTATCAGTGTTCGATTTGGGCTCAAGGGTAGCATAGCTTTAAACGATAGCTTAAATTGACAAGAGGCTCGAGTACTTTATTGATACAAAATTTCAAGGTTTTATGACGCTCCAGTAAAAAGTTACAAGCATTTCTATGTTGCAAACTTTGATAGGTGTAGGACGTACCGTATAGAAGTTAGGGCCATTTGAAGTTTTAGCAGTGTTTGATTTGGGACGCAAGGGTAGCATAGCTTTGAGCGATAGCTTAAATTGACAAGAGGCTCGAGTACTTTATTGTTACAAAATTTCAAGGTTTTATGACGCTCCAGTAAAAAGTTACAAGCATTTGTATGTTGCAAAGTTTGATAGGTGTAGGACGTACCGTATAGAAGTTAGGGCCATTTGAAGTTTTATCAGTGCTTGATTTGGGACTCAAGGTTAGCATAGCTTTGAGCGATGGCTTAAATTGACAAGAGGCTCGAGTACTTTATTGTTACACAATTTCAAGGTTTTATGACGCTCCAGTAAAAAATTACAAGCATTTGTATGTTGCAAACTTTGATAGGTATAGGACGCACCATATTGAAGTTAGGGGCCATTTAAAGTTTTATCACTGTTTGATTTTGGAGTCAAGGGTAGCATAGTTATGAGCGATAGCTTAAATTGATAAGAAGCACGAGTACTTTATTGTCACAAAATCCCAAGATTTTATGACGCTCCAGTAGAAAGTTACAAGCATTTGTATGTTGCAAAGTTTGATAGGTGTAGGACGTACCGTATAGAAGTTAGGGCTATTTGAAGTTTTATCAGTGTTTGATTTGGGAGTCAAGGATAGAATAGCTTTGAGCGATAGCTTAAATTGACAAGAGGCTCGAGTACTTGATTGTTAAAAAATTTCAAGGCTTTATGACGCTCCAGTAAAAAGTTACAAGCATTTGTATGTTGCAAACTTTGATAGTTGTAGGACATACCGTATAGTAGTTAGGGCCATTTGAAGTTTTATCAGTGTTTGATTTGGGACTCAAGGGTAGCATAGCTTTGAGCGATAGCTTAAATTGACAAGAGGCTCGAGTACTTTACTGTTACAAAATGTCAAGGTTTTATGACGCTCCAGTAAAAAGTTACAAGCATTTGAATGTTGCAAACTTTGATAGGTGTAGGACGTACCGTATAGAAGTTAGGGCCATTTTAAGTTTTATGAGTGTTTGATTTGGGACTCAAGGGTAGCATAGCTTTGAGCGATAGCTTAAATTGACAAGAGGCTCGAGTACTTGATTGTTAAAAAATCTCAAGCTTTTATGACGCTCCAGTAAAAAGTTACAAGCATTTCTATGTTGCAAACTTTGATAGGTGTAGGACGTACCGTATAGAAGTTAGGGCCATTTGAAGTTTTATCAGTGTTTGATTTGGGACTCAAGGGTAGCATAGCTTTGAGCGATGGCTTAAATTGACAAGAGGCTCGAGTACTTTATTGTTAGAAAATTTTAAGGTTTTATGACGCTCCAGTAAAAAGTTACAAGCATTTGTATGTTGCAAAGTTTGATAGGTGTAGGATGTACCGTATAGAAGTTAGGGCCATCTAAAGTTTTATCAGTGTTTGATTTGGGACTCAAGGGTAGCATAGCTTTGAGCGATAGCTTAAATTGACAAGAGGCTCGAGAACTTTATTGTTACAAAATTTCAAGGTTTTATGACGCTCCAGTAAAAAGTTACAAGCATTTGTATGTTGCAAACTTTGATAGGTGTAGGACGTACCGTATAGAAGTTAGGGCCATTTGAAGTTTTATCAGTGTTTGATTTGGGCCTCAAGGGTAGCATAGCTTTGAGCGATAGCTTAAATTGACAAGAGGCTCGAGTACTTGATTGTTAAAAAATTTCAAGGTTTTATGACGCTCCAGTAAAAAGTTACAAGCATTTCTATGTTGCAAACTTTGATAGGTGTAGGACGTACCGTATAGAAGTTAGGGCCATTTGAAGTTTTATCAGTGTTTGATTTGGGACACAAGGGTAGCATAGCTTTGAGCGATGGCTTAAATTGACAAGAGGCTCGAGTACTTTATTGTTACACACTTTCAAGGTTTTATGACGCTCCAGTAAAAAGTTACAAGCATTTTTATGTTGCAAACTTTGATAGGTGTAGGACGTACCGTATAGAAGTAAGGGCCATTTGAAGTTTTATCAGTGTTCGATTTGGGCTCAAGGATAGAATAGCTTTGAGCGATAGCTTAAATTGACAAGAGGCTCGAGAACTTTATTGTTACAAAATTTCAAGGTTTTATGACGCTCCAGTAGAATATTACAAGCATTTGTATGTTGCAAACTTTGATAGGTGTAGGACGTACCGTATAGAAGTTAGGGCCATTTGAAGGTTTATCAATGTTTGATTTGGGACTCAAGGGTAGCATAGCTTTGAGCGATAGCTTAAATTGACAAGAGGCTCGAGTACTTGATTGTTAAAAAATTCCAAGGTTTTATGACGCTCCAGTAAAAAGTTACAAGCATTTCTATGTTGCAAACTTTGATAGGTGTAGGACGTACCGTATAGAAGTTAGGGCCATTTGAAGTTTTATCAGTGTTTGATTTGGGACACAAGGGTAGCATAGCTTTGAGCGATGGCTTAAATTGACAAGAGGCTCGAGTACTTTATTGTTACACACTTTCAAGGTTTTATGACGCTCCAGTAAAAAGTTACAAGCATTTGTATGTTGCAAACTTTGATAGGTGTAGGACGTACCGTATAGAAGTAAGGGCCATTTGAAGTTTTATCAGTGTTCGATTTGGGCTCAAGGATATAATAGCTTTGAGAGATAGCTTAAATTGACAAGAGGCTCGAGTACTTGATTGTTAAAAAATTTCAAGGTTTTATGACGCTCCAGTAAAAAGTTACAAGCATTTCTATGTTGCAAACTTTGATAGGTGTAGGACGTACTGTATAGAAGTTAGGGCCATTTGAAGTTTTATCAGTGTTTGATTTGGGACACAAGGGTAGCATAGCTTTGAGCGATGGCTTAAATTGACAAGAGGCTCGAGTACTTTATTGTTACACACTTTCAAGGTTTTATGACGCTCCAGTAAAAAGTTACAAGCCTTTGAATGTTGCAAACTTTGATAGGTGTAGGACGTACCGTATAGAAGTTAGGGCCATTTGAAGTTTTATCAGTGTTTGATTTGGGACTCAAGGGTAGCATAGCTTTGAGCGATAGCTTAAATTGACAAGAGGCTCGAGTACTTGATTGTTAAAAAATTTCAAGGTTTTATGACGCTCCAGTAAAAAGTTACAAGCATTTCTATGTTGCAAACTTTGATAGGTGTAGGACGTACCGTATAGAAGTTAGGGCCATTTGAAGTTTTATCAGTGTTTGATTTGGGACACAAGGGTAGCACAGCTTTGAGCGATGGCTTAAATTGACAAGAGGCTCGAGTACTTTATTGTTACACACTTTCAAGGTTTTATGACGCTCCAGTAAAAAGTTACAAGCATTTGTATGTTGCAAACTTTGATAGGTGTAGGACGTACCGTATAGAAGTAAGGGCCATTTGAAGTTTTATCAGTGTTCGATTTGGGCTCAAGGATAGAATAGCTTTGAGCGATAGCTTAAATTGACAAGAGGCTCGAGAACTTTATTGTTACAAAATTTCAAGGTTTTATGACGCTCCAGTAAAAAATTACAAGCATTTGTATGTTGCAAACTTTGATAGTTGTAGGACGTACCGTATAGAAGTTAGGGCCATTTGAAGTTTTATCAGTGTTTGATTTGGGACTCAAGGGTAGCATAGCTTTGAGCGATAGCTTAAATTGACAAGAGGCTCGAGTACTTGATTGTTAAAAAATTTCAAGGTTTTATGACGCTCCAGTAAAAAGTTACAAGCATTTCTATGTTGCAAACTTTGATAAGTGTAGGACGTACCGTATAGAAGTTAGGGCCATTTGAAGTTTTATCAGTGTTTGATTTGGGACACAAGGGTAGCATAGCTTTGAGCGATGGCTTAAATTGACAAGAGGCTCGAGTACTTTATTGTTACACACTTTCAAGGTTTTATGACGCTCCAGTAAAAAGTTACAAGCATTTGTATGTTGCAAACTTTGATAGGTGTAGGACGTACCGTATAGAAGTAAGGGCCATTTGAAGTTTTATCAGTGTTCGATTTGGGCTCAAGGATAGAATAGCTTTGAGCGATAGCTTAAATTGACAAGAGGCTCGAGTACTTGATTGTTAAAAAATTTCAAGGTTTTATGACGCTCCAGTAAAAAGTTACAAGCATTTCTTTGTTGCAAACTTTGATAGGTGTAGGTCGTACCGTATAGAAGTTAGGGCCATTTGAAGTTTTATCAGTGTTTGATTTGGGACTCAAGGGTGGCATAGCTTTGAGCGATAGCTTAAATTGACAAGAGGCTCGAATACTTTATTGTTACAAAATTTCAAGGTTTTATGACGCTCCAGTAAAAAGTTACAAGCATTTGTATGTTGCAAACTTTGATAGGTATAGGACGCACCGTATTGAAGTTAGGGGCCATTGGAAGTTTTATCACTGTTTGATTGTGGAGTCAAGGGTAGCATAGTTATGAGCGATAGCTTAAATTGATAAGAAGCACGAGTACTTTATTGTCACAAAATTTCAAGATTTTATGACGCTCCAGTAAAAAGTTACAAGCATTTATATGTTGAAAACTGTGATAGGTGTAGGACGTACCGTATAGAAGTTAGGTCCATTTGAAGTTTTATCAGTGTTTGATTTGGGACTCAAGGGTAGCATAGCTTTGAGCGATAGCTTAAATTGACAAGAGGCTCGAGTACTTTATTGTTTCAAAATTTCAAGGTGTTATGACGCTCCAGAAAAAGTTACAAGCATTTGTATGTTGCAAACTTTGATAGGTGTAGGACGTACCGTTTAGAAGTTAGGTTCATTTGAAGTTTTATCAGTGTTTGATTTGGGACGCAAGGGTAGCATAGCTTTGAGCGATAGATTAAATTGACAAGAGGCTCGAGTACTTTATTGTTACAAAATTTCAAGGTTTTATGACGCTCCAGTAAAAAGTTACAAGCATTTGTATGTTTCAAACTTTGATAGGTATAGGACGCACCGTATTGAAACTAGGGGCCATTTGAAGTTTTATCAGTTTTCTTTTGGGACTCAAGGGTAGCATAGCTTTGAGCGATGGCTTAAATTGACAAGAGGCTCGAGTACTTTATTCTTACACACTTTCAAGGTTTTATGACGCTCCAGTAAAAAGTTACAAGCATTTGTATGTTGCAAACTTTGATAGGTGTAGGACATACCGTATAGAAGTTAGGGCCATTTGAAGTTTTATCAGTTTTTGATTTGGGACTCAAGGGTAGCATAGCTTTGAGCGATAGCTTAAATTGACAAGAGGCTCGAGTACTTTATTGTTACAAAATTTCAAGGTTTTATGACGCTCCAGTAAAAAATTACAAGCATTTGCATGTTGCAAACTTTGATAGGTATAGGACGCACCGTATTGAAGTTAGGGGCCATTTAAAGTTTTATCACTGTTTGATTTTGGAGTCAAGGGTAGCATAGTTATGAGCGATAGCTTAAATTGATAAGAAGCACGAGTACTTTATTGTCACAAAATCCCAAGATTTTATGACGCTCCAGTAAAAAGTTACAAGCATTTGAATGTTGCAAACTTTGATAGTTGTAGGACATACCGTATAGAAGTTAGGGCCATTTGAAGTTTTATCAGTGTTTGATTTGGGACTCAAGGGTAGCATAGCTTTGAGCGATAGCTTAAATTGACAAGAGGCTCGAGTACTTTACTGTTACAAAATTTCAAGGTTTTATGACGCTCCAGTAAAAAGTTACAAGCATTTGAATGTTGCAAACTTTGATAGGTGTAGGACGTACCGTATAGAAGTTAGGGCCATTTTAAGTTTTCTGAGTGTTTGATTTGGGACTCAAGGGTAACATAGCTTTAAGCGATAGCTTAAATTGACAAGAGGCTCGAGTACTTTATTGTTACAAAATTTCAAGGTTTTATGACGCTCCAGAAAAAAGTTACAAGCATTTGTATGTTGCAAACTTTGATAGGTGTCGGACGTACCGTATAGAATTTAGGGCCATTTGAAGTTTTATCAGTGTTCGATTTGGGCTCAAGGGTAGCATAGCTTTGAACGATAGCTTAAATTGACAAGTGGCTCGAGTACTTTATTGTTACAAAATTTCAAGGTTTTATGACCCTCCAGTAAAAAGTTACAAGCATTTCTATGTTGCAAACTTTGATAGGTGTAGGACGTACCGTATAGAAGTTAGGGCCATTTGAAGTTTTATCAGTGTTTGATTTGGGACGCAAGGGTAGCATAGCTTTGAGCGATAGCTTAAATTGACAAGAGACTCGAGTACTTTATTGTTACAAAATTTTAAGGTTTTATGACGCTCCAGTAAAAAGTTACAAGCATTTGTATGTTCCAAAGTTTGATAGGTGTAGGATGTACCGTATAGAAGTTAGGGCCATCTGAAGTTTTATCAGTGTTTGATTTGGGACTCAAGGGTAGCATAGCTTTGAGCGATAGCTTAAATTGACAAGAGGCTCGAGAACTTTATTGTTACAAAATTTCAAGGTTTTATGACGCTCCAGTAAAAAGTTACAAGCATTTGTATGTTGCAAACTTTGATAGATGTAGGACGTACCGTATAGAAGTTAGGGCCATTTGAAGTTTTATCAGTGTTTGATTTGGGACTCAAGGGTAGCATAGCTTTGAGCGATAGCTTAAATTGACAAGACGCTCGAATACTTTATTGTTACAAAACTTCAAGGTTTTATGACGCTCCAGTAAAAAGTTACAAGCATTTGTATGTTGCAAACTTTGATAGGTATAGGACGCACCGTATTGAAGTTAGGGGCCATTTGAAGTTTTATCACTGTTTGATTGTGGAGTCAAGGGTAGCATAGTTATGAGCTTTAGCTTAAATTGATAAGAACCACGAGTACTTTATTGTCACAAAATTTCAAGATTTTATGACGCTCCAGTAAAAAGTTACAAGCATTTGTATGTTACAAAGTTTGATAGGTGTAGGACGTACCGTATAGAAGTTAGGTCCATTTGAAGTTTTATCAGTGTTTGATTTGGGACTCAAGGGTAGCATAGCTTTGAGCGATAGCTTAAATGGACAAGAGGCTCGAGTACTTTATTGTTTCAAAATTTCAAGGTGTTATGACGCTCCAGTAAAAAGTTACAAGCATTTGTATGTTGCAAACTTTGATAGGTGTAGGACGTACCGTTTAGAAGTTAGGTCCATTTGAAGTTTTATCAGTGTTTGATTTGGGACTCAAGGGTAGCATAGCTTTGAGCGATAGCTTAAATTGACAAGAGGCTCGAGTACTTTATTGTTACAAAATTTCAAGGTTTTATGACGCTCCAGTAAAAAGTTACAAGTATTTGTATGTTGCAAACTTTGGTAGGTGTAGGACGTACCGTTTAGAAGTTAGGGCCATTTGAAGTTTTATCAGTGTTTGATTTGGGACTCAAGGGTAGAATAGCTTTGAGCGATAGCTTAAATTGACAAGAGGCTCGAGTACTTTATTGTTACAAAATTTCAAGGTTTTATGACGCTCCAGTAAAAAGTTACAAGCATTTGAATGTTGCAAACTTTGATAGGTGTAGGATGTACCGTATAGAAGTTAGGGCCATTTGAAGTTTTATCAGTTTTCTTTTGGGACTCAAGGGTAGCATAGCTTTGAGCGATGGCTTAAATTGACAAGAGGCTCGAGTACTTTATTCTTACACACTTTCAAGGTTTTATGACGCTCCAGTAAAAAATTACAAGCATTTGCATGTTGCAAACTTTGATAGGTATAGGACGCACCGTATTGAAGTTAGGGGCCATTTAAAGTTTTATCACTGTTTGATTTTGGAGTCAAGGGTAGCATAGTTATGAGCGATAGCTTAAATTGATAAGAAGCACGAGTACTTTATTGTCACAAAATCCCAAGATTTTATGACGCTCCAGTAAAAAGTTACAAGCATTTGAATGTTGCAAACTTTGATAGTTGTAGGACATACCGTATAGAAGTTAGGGCCATTTGAAGTTTTATCAGTGTTTGATTTGGGACTCAAGGGTAGCATAGCTTTGAGCGATAGCTTAAATTGACAAGAGGCTCGAGTACTTTACTGTTACAAAATTTCAAGGTTTTATGACGCTCCAGTAAAAAGTTACAAGCATTTGAATGTTGCAAACTTTGATAGGTGTAGGACGTACCGTATAGAAGTTAGGGCCATTTTAAGTTTTCTGAGTGTTTGATTTGGGACTCAAGGGTAACATAGCTTTAAGCGATAGCTTAAATTGACAAGAGGCTCGAGTACTTTATTGTTACAAAATTTCAAGGTTTTATGACGCTCCAGAAAAAAGTTACAAGCATTTGTATGTTGCAAACTTTGATAGGTGTCGGACGTACCGTATAGAAGTTAGGGCCATTTGAAGTTTTATCAGTGTTTGATTTGGGACGCAAGGGTAGCATAGCTTTGAGCGATAGCTTAAATTGACAAGAGACTCGAGTACTTTATTGTTACAAAATTTTAAGGTTTTATGACGCTCCAGTAAAAAGTTACAAGCATTTGTATGTTCCAAAGTTTGATAGGTGTAGGATGTACCGTATAGAAGTTAGGGCCATCTGAAGTTTTATCAGTGTTTGATTTGGGACTCAAGGGTAGCATAGCTTTGAGCGATAGCTTAAATTGACAAGAGGCTCGAGAACTTTATTGTTACAAAATTTCAAGGTTTTATGACGCTCCAGTAAAAAGTTACAAGCATTTGTATGTTGCAAACTTTGATAGATGTAGGACGTACCGTATAGAAGTTAGGGCCATTTGAAGTTTTATCAGTGTTTGATTTGGGACTCAAGGGTAGCATAGCTTTGAGCGATAGCTTAAATTGACAAGACGCTCGAATACTTTATTGTTACAAAACTTCAAGGTTTTATGACGCTCCAGTAAAAAGTTACAAGCATTTGTATGTTGCAAACTTTGATAGGTATAGGACGCACCGTATTGAAGTTAGGGGCCATTTGAAGTTTTATCACTGTTTGATTGTGGAGTCAAGGGTAGCATAGTTATGAGCTTTAGCTTAAATTGATAAGAACCACGAGTACTTTATTGTCACAAAATTTCAAGATTTTATGACGCTCCAGTAAAAAGTTACAAGCATTTGTATGTTACAAAGTTTGATAGGTGTAGGACGTACCGTATAGAAGTTAGGTCCATTTGAAGTTTTATCAGTGTTTGATTTGGGACTCAAGGGTAGCATAGCTTTGAGCGATAGCTTAAATGGACAAGAGGCTCGAGTACTTTATTGTTTAAAAATTTCAAGGTGTTATGACGCTCCAGTAAAAAGTTACAAGCATTTGTATGTTGCAAACTTTGATAGGTGTAGGACGTACCGTTTAGAAGTTAGGTCCATTTGAAGTTTTATCAGTGTTTAATTTGGGACTCAAGGGTAGCATAGCTTTGAGCGATAGCTTAAATTGACAAGAGGCTCGAGTACTTTATTGTTACAAAATTTCAAGGTTTTATGACGCTCCAGTAAAAAGTTACAAGTATTTGTATGTTGCAAACTTTGGTAGGTGTAGGACGTACCGTTTAGAAGTTAGGGCCATTTGAAGTTTTATCAGTGTTTGATTTGGGACTCAAGGGTAGCATAGCTTTGAGCGATAGCTTAAATTGACAAGAGGCTCGAGTACTTTATTGTTACAAAATTTCAAGGTTTTATGACGCTCCAGTAAAAAGTTACAAGCATTTGAATGTTGCAAACTTTGATAGGTGTAGGATGTACCGTATAGAAGTTAGGGCCATCTGAAGCTTTATCAGTGTTTGATTTGGGACTCAAGGGTAGCATAGCTTTGGGCGATAGCTTAAATTGACAAGAGGCTCGATTACTTTATTGTTACACACTTTCAAGGTTTTATGACGCTCCAGTAAAAAGTTACAAGCATTTGTATGTTGCAAACTTTGATAGGTGTAGGACGTACCATATAGAAGTTAGGGCCATTTGAAGTTTTATCAGTGTTTGATTTGGGACTCAAGGGTAGCATAGCTTTGAGCGATAGCTTAAATTGACAAGAGGCTCGAATACTTTATTGTTACAAAACTTCAAGGTTTTATGACGCTCCAGTAAAAAGTTACAAGCATTTGTATGTTGCAAACTTTGATAGGTATAGGACGCACTGTATTGAAGTTAGGGGCCATTTGAAGCTTTATCACTGTTTGATTGTGGAGTCAAGGGTAGCATAGTTATGAGCGATAGCTTAAATTGATAAGAACCACGAGTACTTTATTGTCACAAAATTTCAAGATTTTATGACGCTCCAGTAAAAAGTTACAAGCATTTGTATGTTACAAAGTTTGATAGGTGTAGGACGTACCGTATAGAAGTTAGGTCCATTTGAAGTTTTATCAGTGTTTGATTTGGGACTCAAGGGTAGCATAGCTTTGAGCGATAGCTTAAATGGACAAGAGGCTCGAGTACTTTATTGTTTCAAAATTTCAAGGTGTTATGACGCTCCAGTAAAAAGTTACAAGCATTTGTATGTTGCAAACTTTGATAGGTGTAGGACGTACCGTTTAGAAGTTAGGTCCATTTGAAGTTTTATCAGTGTTTGATTTGGGACTCAAGGGTAGCATAGCTTTGAGCGATAGCTTAAATTGACAAGAGGCTCGAGTACTTTATTGTTACAAAATTTCAAGGTTTTATGACGCTCCAGTAAAAAGTTACAAGCATTTGAATGTTGCAAACTTTGATAGGTGTAGGACGTACCGTATAGAAGTTAGTGCCATTTGAAATTTTATCAGTGTGTGATTTGGGACTCAAGGGTAGCATAGCTTTGAGCGATAGCTTAAATTGACAAGAGGCTCGAGTACTTTATTGTTACAAAATTTCAAGGTTTTATGACGCTCCAGTAAAAAATTACAAGCATTTGCATGTTGCAAACTTTGATAGGTATAGGACGCACCGTATTGAAGTTAGGGGCCATTTAAAGTTTTATCACTGTTTGATTTTGGAGTCAAGGGTAGCATAGTTATGAGCGATAGCTTAAATTGATAAGAAGCACGAGTACTTTATTGTCACAAAATCCCAAGATTTTATGACGCTCCAGTAAAAAGTTACAAGCATTTGAATGTTGCAAACTTTGATAGTTGTAGGACATACCGTATAGAAGTTAGGGCCATTTGAAGTTTTATCAGTGTTTGATTTGGGACTCAAGGGTAGCATAGCTTTGAGCGATAGCTTAAATTGACAAGAGGCTCGAGTACTTTACTGTTACAAAATTTCAAGGTTTTATGACGCTCCAGTAAAAAGTTACAAGCATTTGAATGTTGCAAACTTTGATAGGTGTAGGACGTACCGTATAGAAGTTAGGGCCATTTTAAGTTTTCTGAGTGTTTGATTTGGGACTCAAGGGTAACATAGCTTTAAGCGATAGCTTAAATTGACAAGAGGCTCGAGTACTTTATTGTTACAAAATTTCAAGGTTTTATGACGCTCCAGAAAAAAGTTACAAGCATTTGTATGTTGCAAACTTTGATAGGTGTCGGACGTACCGTATAGAATTTAGGGCCATTTGAAGTTTTATCAGTGTTCGATTTGGGCTCAAGGGTAGCATAGCTTTGAACGATAGCTTAAATTGACAAGTGGCTCGAGTACTTTATTGTTACAAAATTTCAAGGTTTTATGACCCTCCAGTAAAAAGTTACAAGCATTTCTATGTTGCAAACTTTGATAGGTGTAGGACGTACCGTATAGAAGTTAGGGCCATTTGAAGTTTTATCAGTGTTTGATTTGGGACGCAAGGGTAGCATAGCTTTGAGCGATAGCTTAAATTGACAAGAGACTCGAGTACTTTATTGTTACAAAATTTTAAGGTTTTATGACGCTCCAGTAAAAAGTTACAAGCATTTGTATGTTCCAAAGTTTGATAGGTGTAGGATGTACCGTATAGAAGTTAGGGCCATCTGAAGTTTTATCAGTGTTTGATTTGGGACTCAAGGGTAGCATAGCTTTGAGCGATAGCTTAAATTGACAAGAGGCTCGAGAACTTTATTGTTACAAAATTTCAAGGTTTTATGACGCTCCAGTAAAAAGTTACAAGCATTTGTATGTTGCAAACTTTGATAGATGTAGGACGTACCGTATAGAAGTTAGGGCCATTTGAAGTTTTATCAGTGTTTGATTTGGGACTCAAGGGTAGCATAGCTTTGAGCGATAGCTTAAATTGACAAGACGCTCGAATACTTTATTGTTACAAAACTTCAAGGTTTTATGACGCTCCAGTAAAAAGTTACAAGCATTTGTATGTTGCGAACTTTGATAGGTATAGGACGCACCGTATTGAAGTTAGGGGCCATTTGAAGTTTTATCACTGTTTGATTGTGGAGTCAAGGGTAGCATAGTTATGAGCTTTAGCTTAAATTGATAAGAACCACGAGTACTTTATTGTCACAAAATTTCAAGATTTTATGACGCTCCAGTAAAAAGTTACAAGCATTTGTATGTTACAAAGTTTGATAGGTGTAGGACGTACCGTATAGAAGTTAGGTCCATTTGAAGTTTTATCAGTGTTTGATTTGGGACTCAAGGGTAGCATAGCTTTGAGCGATAGCTTAAATGGACAAGAGGCTCGAGTACTTTATTGTTTCAAAATTTCAAGGTGTTATGACGCTCCAGTAAAAAGTTACAAGCATTTGTATGTTGCAAACTTTGATAGGTGTAGGACGTACCGTTTAGAAGTTAGGTCCATTTGAAGTTTTATCAGTGTTTGATTTGGGACTCAAGGGTAGCATAGCTTTGAGCGATAGCTTAAATTGACAAGAGGCTCGAGTACTTTATTGTTACAAAATTTCAAGGTTTTATGACGCTCCAGTAAAAAGTTACAAGTATTTGTATGTTGCAAACTTTGGTAGGTGTAGGACGTACCGTTTAGAAGTTAGGGCCATTTGAAGTTTTATCAGTGTTTGATTTGGGACTCAAGGGTAGCATAGCTTTGATCGATAGCTTAAATTGACAAGAGGCTCGAGTACTTTATTGTTACAAAATTTCAAGGTTTTATGACGCTCCAGTAAAAAGTTACAAGCATTTGAATGTTGCAAACTTTGATAGGTGTAGGATGTACCGTATAGAAGTTAGGGCCATCTGAAGCTTTATCAGTGTTTGATTTGGGACTCAAGGGTAGCATAGCTTTGGGCGATAGCTTAAATTGACAAGAGGCTCGATTACTTTATTGTTACACACTTTCAAGGTTTTATGACGCTCCAGTAAAAAGTTACAAGCATTTGTATGTTGCAAACTTTGACAGGTGTAGGACGTACCATATAGAAGTTAGGGCCATTTGAAGTTTTATCAGTGTTTGATTTGGGACTCAAGGGTAGCATAGCTTTGAGCGATAGCTTAAATTGACAAGAGGCTCGAATACTTTATTGTTACAAAACTTCAAGGTTTTATGACGCTCCAGTAAAAAGTTACAAGCATTTGTATGTTGCAAACTTTGATAGGTATAGGACGCACTGTATTGAAGTTAGGGGCCATTTGAAGCTTTATCACTGTTTGATTGTGGAGTCAAGGGTAGCATAGTTATGAGCGATAGCTTAAATTGATAAGAACCACGAGTACTTTATTGTCACAAAATTTCAAGATTTTATGACGCTCCAGTAAAAAGTTACAAGCATTTGTATGTTACAAAGTTTGATAGGTGTAGGACGTACCGTATAGAAGTTAGGTCCATTTGAAGTTTTATCAGTGTTTGATTTGGGACTCAAGGGTAGCATAGCTTTGAGCGATAGCTTAAATGGACAAGAGGCTCGAGTACTTTATTGTTTCAAAATTTCAAGGTGTTATGACGCTCCAGTAAAAAGTTACAAGCATTTGTATGTTGCAAACTTTGATAGGTGTAGGACGTACCGTTTAGAAGTTAGGTCCATTTGAAGTTTTATCAGTGTTTGATTTGGGACTCAAGGGTAGCATAGCTTTGAGCGATAGCTTAAATTGACAAGAGGCTCGAGTACTTTATTGTTACAAAATTTCAAGGTTTTATGACGCTCCAGTAAAAAGTTACAAGCATTTGAATGTTGCAAACTTTGATAGGTGTAGGACGTACCGTATAGAAGTTAGTGCCATTTGAAATTTTATCAGTGTGTGATTTGGGACTCAAGGGTAGCATAGCTCTGAGGGATAGCTTAAATTGACAAGAGGCTCGAGTACTTGATTGTTAAAAAATTTCAAGGTTTTATGACGCTCCAGTAAAACGTTACAAGCATTTGTATGTTGCAAACTTTGATAGTTGTAGGACGTACCGTATAGAAGTTAGGGCCATTTGAAGTTTTATCAGTGTTCGATTTGGGCTCAAGGGTAGCATAGCTTTGAACGATAGCTTAAATTGACAAGTGGCTCGAGTACTTTATTGTTACAAAATTTCAAGGTTTTATGACGCTCCAGTAAAAAGTTACAAGTATTTCTATGTTGCAAACTTTGATAGGTGTAGGATGTACCGTATAGAAGTTAGGGCCATTTGAAGTTTTATCAGTGTTTGATTTGGGACTCAAGGGTAGCATAGCTTTGAGCGATAGCTTAAATTGACAAGAGACTCGAGTACTTTATTGTTACAAAATTTCAAGGTTTTATGACGCTCCAGTAAAAAGTTACAAGCATTTGTATGTTGCAAACTTTGATAGGTATAGGACGCACCGTAATGAAGTTAGGGGCCATTGGAAGTTTTATCACTGTTTGATTGTGGAGTCAAGGGTAGCATAGTTATGAGCGATAGCTTAAATTGATAAGAAGCACGAGTACTTTATTGTCACAAAATTTCAAGATTTTATGACGCTCCAGTAAAAAGTTACAAGCATTTGTATGTTGAAAACTGTGATAGGTGTAGGACGTACCGTATAGAAGTTAGGTCCATTTGAAGTTTTATCAGTGTTTGATTTGGGACTCAAGGGTAGCATAGCTTTGAGCGATAGCTTAAATTGACAAGAGGCTCGAGTACTTTATTGTTTCAAAATTTCAAGGTGTTATGACGCTCCAGAAAAAAGTTACAAGCATTTGTATGTTGCAAACTTTGATAGGTGTAGGACGTACCGTTTAGAAGTTAGGTTCATTTGAAGTTTTATCAGTGTTTGATTTGGGACGCAAGGGTAGCATAGCTTTGAGCGATAGATTAAATTGACAAGAGGCTCGAGTACTTTATTGTTACAAAATTTCAAGGTTTTATGACGCTCCAGTAAAAAGTTACAAGCATTTGTATGTTTCAAACTTTGATAGGTATAGGACGCACCGTATTGAAGCTAGGGGCCATTTGAAGTTTTATCAGTTTTCTTTTGGGACTCAAGGGTAGCATAGCTTTGAGCGATGGCTTAAATTGACAAGAGGCTCGAGTACTTTATTCTTACACACTTTCAAGGTTTTATGACGCTCCAGTAAAAAGTTACAAGCATTTGTATGTTGCAAACTTTGATAGGTGTAGGACATACCGTATAGAAGTTAGGGCCATTTGAAGTTTTATCAGTTTTTGATTTGGGACTCAAGGGTAGCATAGCTTTGAGCGATAGCTTAAATTGACAAGAGGCTCGAGTACTTTATTGTTACAAAATTTCAAGGTTTTATGACGCTCCAGTAAAAAATTACAAGTATTTGCATGTTGCAAACTTTGATAGGTATAGGACGCACCGTATTGATGTTAGGGGCCATTTAAAGTTTTATCACTGTTTGATTTTGGAGTCAAGGGTAGCATAGTTATGAGCGATAGCTTAAATTGATAAGAAGCGCGAGTACTTTATTGTCACAAAATCCCAAGATTTTATGACGCTCCAGTAAAAAGTTACAAGCATTTGAATGTTGCAAACTTTGATAGGTGTAGGACGTACCGTATAGAAGTTATGCCCATCTGAAGTTTTATCAGTGTTTGATTTGGGACTCAAGGGTAGCATAGCTTTGAGCGATAGCTTAAATTGACAAGAGGCTCGAGAACTTTATTGTTACAAAATTTCAAGGTTTTATGACGCTCCAGTAAAAAGTTACAAGCATTTGTATGTTGCAAACTTTGATAGATGTAGGACGTACCGTATAGAAGTTAGGGCCATTTGAAGTTTTATCAGTGTTTGATTTGGACTCAAGGGTAGCATAGCTTTGAGCCATAGCTTAAATTGACAAGAGGCTCGAATACTTTATTGTTACAAAACTTCAAGGTTTTATGACGCTCCAGTAAAAAGTTACAAGCATTTGTATGTTGCAAACTTTGATAGGTATAGGACGCACCGTATTGAAGTTAGGGGCCATTTGAAGTTTTATCACTGTTTGATTGTGGAGTCAAGGGTAGCATAGTTAAGAGCGATAGCTTAAATTGATAAGAACCACGAGTACTTTATTGTCACAAAATTTCAAGATTTTATGACGCTCCAGTAAAAAGTTACAAGCATTTGTATGTTACAAAGTTTGATAGGTGTAGGACGTACCGTATAGAAGTTAGGTCCATTTGAAGTTTTATCAGTGTTTGATTTGGGACTCAAGGGTAGCATAGCTTTGAGCGATAGCTTAAATGGACAAGAGGCTCGAGTACTTTATTGTTTCAAAATTTCAAGGTGTTATGACGCTCCAGTAAAAAGTTACAAGCATTTGTATGTTGCAAACTTTGATAGGTGTAGGACGTACCGTTTAGAAGTTAGGTCCATTTGAAGTTTTATCAGTGTTTGATTTGGGACTCAAGGGTAGCATAGCTTTGAGCGATAGCTTAAATTGACAAGAGGCTCGAGTACTTTATTGTTACAAAATTTCAAGGTTTTATGACGCTCCAGTAAAAAGTTACAAGCATTTGTATGTTGCAAACTTTGATAGGTGTAGGACGTACCGTTTAGAAGTTAGGGCCATTTGAAGTTTTATCAGTGTTTGATTTGGGACTCAAGGGTAGCATAGCTTTGAGCGATAGCTTAAATTGACAAGAGGCTCGAGTACTTTATTGTTACAAAATTTCAAGGTTTTATGACGCTCCAGTAAAAAGTTACAAGCATTTGAATGTTGCAAACTTTGATAGGTGTAGGACGTACCGTAAAGAAGTTAGTGCCATTTGAAATTTTATCAGTGTTTGATTTGGGACTCAAGGGTAGCATAGCTTTGGGCGATGGCTTAAATTGACAAGAGGCTCGATTACTTTATTGTTACACACTTTCAAGGTTTTATGACGCTCCAGTAAAAAGTTACAAGCATTTGTATGTTGCAAACTTTGATAGGTGTAGGACGTACCCTATAGAAGTCAGGGCCATTTGAAATTTTATGAGTGTTTGATTTGGGACTAAAGGGTAGCATAGCTTTGAACGATAGCTTAAATTGACAAGAGGCTCGAGTACTTGATTGTTACAAAATTTCAAGGTTTTATGACGCTCCAGTAAAACGTTACAAGCATTTGTATGTTGCAAACTTTGATAGGTGTAGGACGTACCGTTTAGAAGTTAGGGCCATTTGAAGTTTTATCAGTGTTTGATTTGGGACTCAAGGGTAGCATAGCTTTGAGCGATAGCTTAAATTGACAAGAGGCTCGAGTACTTTACTGTTACAAAATTTCAAGGTTTTATGACGCTCCAGTAAAAAGTTACAAGCATTTGAATGTTGCAAACTTTGATAGGTGTAGGACGTACCGTATAGAAGTTAGGGCCATTTTAAGTTTTATGAGTGTTTGATTTGGGACTCAAGGGTAACATAGCTTTAAGCGATAGCTTAAATTGACAAGAGGCTCGAGTACTTTATTGTTACAAAATTTCAAGGTTTTATGACGCTCCAGTAAAAAGTTACAAGCATTTGTATGTTGCAAACTTTGATAGGTGTCGGACGTACCGTATAGAATTTAGGGCCATTTGAAGTTTTATCAGTGTTCGATTTGGGCTCAAGGGTAGCATAGCTTTGAACGATAGCTTAAATTGACAAGTGGCTCGAGTACTTTATTGTTACAAAATTTCAAGGTTTTATGACGCTCCAGTAAAAAGTTATAAGCATTTGTATGTAGCAAACTTTGATAGGTGTAGGACGTACCCTATAGAAGTCAGTGCCATTTGAAATTTTATGAGTGTTTGATTTGGGACTAAAGGGTAGCATAGCTTTGAACGATAGCTTAAATTGACAAGAGGCTCGAGTACTTGATTGTTACAAAATTTCAAGGTTTTATGACGCTCCAGTAAAACGTTACAAGCATTTGTATGTTGCAAACTTTGATAGGTGTAGGACGTACCGTTTAGAAGTTAGGGCCATTTGAAGTTTTATCAGTCTTTGATTTGGGACGCAAGGGTAGCATTGCTTTGAGCGATAGCTTAAATTGACAAGAGACTCGAGTACTTTATTGTTACAAAATTTTAAGGTTTTATGACGCTCCAGTAAAAAGTTACAAGCATTTGTATGTTCCAAAGTTTGATAGGTGTAGGATGTACCGTATAGAAGTTAGGGGCATCTGAAGTTTTATCAGTGTTTGATTTGGGATTCAAGGGTAGCATTGCTTTGAGCGATAGCTTAAATTGGCAAGAGGCTCGAGAACTTTATTGTTACAAAATTTCAAGGTTTTATGACGCTCCAGTAAAAAGTTACAAGCATTTGTATGTTGCAAACTTTGATAGGTATAGGACGCACCGTATTGAAGTTAGGGGCCATTGGAAGTTTTATCACTGTTTGATTGTGGAGTCAAGGGTAGCATAGTTATGAGCGATAGCTTAAATTGATAAGAAGCACGAGTACTTTATTGTCACAAAATTTCAAGATTTTATGACGCTCCAGTAAAAAGTTACAAGCATTTGTATGTTGAAAACTGTGATAGGTGTAGGACGTACCGTATAGAAGTTAGGTCCATTTGAAGTTTTATCAGTGTTTGATTTGGGACTCAAGGGTAGCATAGCTTTGAGCGATAGCTTAAATTGACAAGAGGCTCGAGTACTTTATTGTTTCAAAATTTCAAGGTGTTATGACGCTCCAGAAAAAAGTTACAAGCATTTGTATGTTGCAAACTTTGATAGGTGTAGGACGTACCGTTTAGAAGTTAGGTTCATTTGAAGTTTTATCAGTGTTTGATTTGGGACGCAAGGGTAGCATAGCTTTGAGCGGTAGATTAAATTGACAAGAGGCTCGAGTACTTTATTGTTACAAAATTTCAAGGTTTTATGACGCTCCAGTAAAAAGTTACAAGCATTTGTATGTTTCAAACTTTGATAGGTATAGGACGCACCGTATTGAAGCTAGGGGCCATTTGAAGTTTTATCAGTTTTCTTTTGGGACTCAAGGGTAGCATAGCTTTGAGCGATGGCTTAAATTGACAAGAGGCTCGAGTACTTTATTCTTACACACTTTCAAGGTTTTATGACGCTCCAGTAAAAAGTTACAAGCATTTGTATGTTGCAAACTTTGATAGGTGTAGGACATACCGTATAGAAGTTAGGGCCATTTGAAGTTTTATCAGTTTTTGATTTGGGACTCAAGGGTAGCATAGCTTTGAGCGATAGCTTAAATTGACAAGAGGCTCGAGTACTTTATTGTTACAAAATTTCAAGGTTTTATGACGCTCCAGTAAAAAATTACAAGCATTTGCATGTTGCAAACTTTGATAGGTATAGGACGCACCGTATTGAAGTTAGGGGCCATTTAAAGTTTTATCACTGTTTGATTTTGGAGTCAAGGGTAGCATAGTTATGAGCGATAGCTTAAATTGATAAGAAGCGCGAGTACTTTATTGTCACAAAATCCCAAGATTTTATGACGCTCCAGTAAAAAGTTACAAGCATTTGAATGTTGCAAACTTTGATAGGTGTAGGACGTACCGTATAGAAGTTATGCACATCTGAAGTTTTATCAGTGTTTGATTTGGGACTCAAGGGTAGCATAGCTTTGAGCGATAGCTTAAATTGACAAGAGGCTCGAGAACTTTATTGTTACAAAATTTCAAGGTTTTATGACGCTCCAGTAAAAAGTTACAAGCATTTGTATGTTGCAAACTTTGATAGATGTAGGACGTACCGTATAGAAGTTAGGGCCATTTGAAGTTTTATCAGTGTTTGATTTGGACTCAAGGGTAGCATAGCTTTGAGCCATAGCTTAAATTGACAAGAGGCTCGAATACTTTATTGTTACAAAACTTCAAGGTTTTATGACGCTCCAGTAAAAAGTTACAAGCATTTGTATGTTGCAAACTTTGATAGGTATAGGACGCACCGTATTGAAGTTAGGGGCCATTTGAAGTTTTATCACTGTTTGATTGTGGAGTCAAGGGTAGCATAGTTATGAGCGATAGCTTAAATTGATAAGAACCACGAGTACTTTATTGTCACAAAATTTTAAGATTTTATGACGCTCCAGTAAAAAGTTACAAGCATTTGTATGTTACAAAGTTTGATAGGTGTAGGACGTACCGTATAGAAGTTAGGTCCATTTGAAGTTTTATCAGTGTTTGATTTGGGACTCAAGGGTAGCATAGCTTTGAGCGATAGCTTAAATGGACAAGAGGCTAGAGTAATTTATTGTTTCAAAATTTCAAGGTGTTATGACGCTCCAGTAAAAAGTTACAAGCATTTGTATGTTGCAAACTTTGATAGGTGTAGGACGTACCGTTTAGAAGTTAGGTCCATTTGAAGTTTTATCAGTGTTTGATTTGGGACTCAAGGGTAGCATAGCTTTGAGCGATAGCTTAAATTGACAAGAGGCTCGAGTACTTTATTGTTACAAAATTTCAAGGTTTTATGACGCTCCAGTAAAAAGTTACAAGCATTTGTATGTTGCAAACTTTGATAGGTGTAGGACGTACCGTTTAGAAGTTAGGGCCATTTGAAGTTTTATCAGTGTTTGATTTGGGACTCAAGGGTAGCATAGCTTTGAGCGATAGCTTAAATTGACAAGAGGCTCGAGTACTTTATTGTTACAAAATTTCAAGGTTTTATGACGCTCCAGTAAAAAGTTACAAGCATTTGAATGTTGCAAACTTTGATAGGTGTAGGACGTACCGTATAGAAGTTAGTGCCATTTGAAATTTTATCAGTGTTTGATTTGGGACTCAAGGGTAGCATAGCTTTGGGCGATGGCTTAAATTGACAAGAGGCTCGACTACTTTATTGTTACACACTTTCAAGGTTTTATGACGCTCCAGTAAAAAGTTACAAGCATTTGTATGTTGCAAACTTTGATAGGTGTAGGACGTACCCTATAGAAGTCAGGGCCATTTGAAATTTTATGAGTGTTTGATTTGGGACTAAAGGGTAGCATAGCTTTGAACGATAGCTTAAATTGACAAGAGGCTCGAGTACTTGATTGTTACAAAATTTCAAGGTTTTATGACGCTCCAGTAAAACGTTACAAGCATTTGTATGTTGCAAACTTTGATAGGTGTAGGACGTACCGTTTAGAAGTTAGGGCCATTTGAAGTTTTATCAGTGTTTGATTTGGGACTCAAGGGTAGCATAGCTTTGAGCGATAGCTTAAATTGACAAGAGGCTCGAGTACTTTACTGTTACAAAATTTCAAGGTTTTATGACGCTCCAGTAAAAAGTTACAAGCATTTGAATGTTGCAAACTTTGATAGGTGTAGGACGTACCGTATAGAAGTTAGGGCCATTTTAAGTTTTATGAGTGTTTGATTTGGGACTCAAGGGTAACATAGCTTTAAGCGATAGCTTAAATTGACAAGAGGCTCGAGTACTTTATTGTTACAAAATTTCAAGGTTTTATGACGCTCCAGTAAAAAGTTACAAGCATTTGTATGTTGCAAACTTTGATAGGTGTCGGACGTACCGTATAGAATTTAGGGCCATTTGAAGTTTTATCAGTGTTCGATTTGGGCTCAAGGGTAGCATAGCTTTGAACGATAGCTTAAATTGACAAGTGGCTCGAGTACTTTATTGTTACAAAATTTCAAGGTTTTATGACGCTCCAGTAAAAAGTTACAAGCATTTCTATGTTGCACACTTTGATAGGTGTAGGACGTACCGTATAGAAGTTAGGGCCATTTGAAGTTTTATCAGTCTTTGATTTGGGACGCAAGGGTAGCATTGCTTTGAGCGATAGCTTAAATTGACAAGAGACTCGAGTACTTTATTGTTACAAAATTTTAATGTTTTATGACGCTCCAGTAAAAAGTTACAAGCATTTGTATGTTCCAAAGTTTGATAGGTGTAGGATGTACCGTATAGAAGTTAGGGGCATCTGAAGTTTTATCAGTGTTTGATTTGGGACTCAAGGGTAGCATTGCTTTGAGCGATAGCTTAAATTGGCAAGAGGCTCGAGAACTTTATTGTTACAAAATTTCAAGGTTTTATGACGCTCCAGTAAAAAGTTACAAGCATTTGTATGTTGCAAACTTTGATAGGTATAGGACGCACCGTATTGAAGTTAGGGGCCATTTGAAGTTTTATCACTGTTTGATTGTGGAGTCAAGGGTAGCATAGTTATGAGCGATAGCTTAAATTGACAAGAACCACGAGTACTTTATTGTCACAAAATTTCAAGATTTTATGACGCTCCAGTAAAAAGTTACAAGCATTTGTATGTTACAAAGTTTGATAGGTGTAGGACGTACCGTATAGAAGTTAGGTCCATTTGAAGTTTTATCAGTGTTTGATTTGGGACTCAAGGGTAGCATAGCTTTGAGCGATAGCTTAAATGGACAAGAGGCTCGAGTACTTTATTGTTTCAAAATTTCAAGGTGTTATGACGCTCCAGTAAAAAGTTACAAGCATTTGTATGTTGCAAACTTTGATAGGTGTAGGACGTACCGTTTAGAAGTTAGGTCCATTTGAAGTTTTATCAGTGTTTGATTTGGGACTCAAGGGTAGCATAGCTTTGAGCGATAGCTTAAATTGACAAGAGGCTCGAGTACTTTATTGTTACAAAATTTCAAGGTTTTATTACGCTCCAGTAAAAAGTTACAAGCATTTGTATGTTGCAAACTTTGATAGGTGTAGGACGTACTGTTTAGAAGTTAGGGCCATTTGAAGTTTTATCAGTGTTTGATTTGGGACTCAAGGGTAGCATAGCTTTGAGCGATAGCTTAAATTGACAAGAGGCTCGAGTACTTTATTGTTACAAAATTTCAAGGTTTTATGACGCTCCAGTAAAAAGTTACAAGCATTTGAATGTTGCAAACTTTGATAGGTGTAGGACGTACCGTATAGAAGTTAGTGCCATTTGAAATTTTATCAGTGGGTGATTTGGGACTCAAGGGTAGCATAGCTCTGAGGGAAAGCTTAAATTGACAAGAGGCTCGAGTACTTGATTGTTAAAAAATTTCAAGGTTTTATGACGCTCCAGTAAAACGTTACAAGCATTTGTATGTTGCAAACTTTGATAGGTGTAGGACGTACCATATAGAAATTAGGGCCATTTGAAGTTTTATCAGTGTTCGATTTGGGCTCAAGGGTAGCATAGCTTTGAACGATAGCTTAAATTGACAAGTGGCTCGAGTACTTTATTGTTACAAAATTTCAAGGTTTTATGACGCTCCAGTAAAAAGTTACAAGTATTTCTATGTTGCAAACTTTGATAGGTGTAGGATGTACCGTATAGAATTTAGGGCCATTTGAAGTTTTATCAGTGTTCGATTTGGGCTCAAGGGTAGCATAGCTTTGAACGATAGCTTAAATTGACAAGTGGCTCGAGTACTTTATTGTTACAAAATTTCAAGGTTTTATGACGCTCCAGTAAAAAGTTACAAGCATTTCTATGTTGCACACTTTGATAGGTGTAGGACGTACCGTATAGAAGTTAGGGCCATTTGAAGTTTTATCAGTGTTTGATTTGGGACGCAAGGGTAGCATTGCTTTGAGCGATAGCTTAAATTGACAAGAGACTCGAGTACTTTATTGTTACAAAATTTTAAGGTTTTATGACGCTCCAGTAAAAAGTTACAAGCATTTGTATGTTCCAAAGTTTGATAGGTGTAGGATGTACCGTATAGAAGTTAGGGCCATCTGAAGTTTTATCAGTGTTTGATTTGGGACTCAAGGGTAGCATTGCTTTGAGCGATAGCTTAAATTGGCAAGAGGCTCGAGAACTTTATTGTTACAAAATTTCAAGGTTTTATGACGCTCCAGTAAAAAGTTACAAGCATTTGTATGTTGCAAACTTTGATAGGTGTAGGACGTACCATATAGAAGTTAGGGCCATTTGAAGTTTTATCAGTGTTTGATTTGGGACTCAAGGGTAGCATAGCTTTGAGCGATAGCTTAAATTGACAAGAGGCTCGAATACTTTATTGTTACAAAACTTCAAGGTTTTATGACGCTCCAGTAAAAAGTTACAAGCATTTGTATGTTGCAAACTTTGATAGGTATAGGACGCACCGTATTGAAGTTAGGGGCCATTTGAAGTTTTATCACTGTTTGATTGTGGAGTCAAGGGTAGCATAGTTATGAGCGATAGCTTAAATTGATAAGAACCACGAGTACTTTATTGTCACAAAATTTCAAGATTTTATGACGCTCCAGTAAAAAGTTACAAGCATTTGTATGTTACAAAGTTTGATAGGTGTAGGACGTACCGTATAGAAGTTAGGTCCATTTGAAGTTTTATCAGTGTTTGATTTGGGACTCAAGGGTAGCATAGCTTTGAGCGATAGCTTAAATGGACAAGAGGCTCGAGTACTTTATTGTTTCAAAATTTCAAGGTGTTATGACGCTCCAGTAAAAAGTTACAAGCATTTGTATGTTGCAAACTTTGATAGGTGTAGGACGTACCGTTTAGAAGTTAGGTCCATTTGAAGTTTTATCAGTGTTTGATTTGGGACTCAAGGGTAGCATAGCTTTGAGCGATAGCTTAAATTGACAAGAGGCTCGAGTACTTTATTGTTACAAAATTTCAAGGTTTTATTACGCTCCAGTAAAAAGTTACAAGCATTTGTATGTTGCAAACTTTGATAGGTGTAGGACGTACTGTTTAGAAGTTAGGGCCATTTGAAGTTTTATCAGTGTTTGATTTGGGACTCAAGGGTAGCATAGCTTTGAGCGATAACTTAAATTGACAAGAGGCTCGAGTACTTTATTGTTACAAAATTTCAAGGTTTTATGACGCTCCAGTAAAAAGTTACAAGCATTTGAATGTTGCAAACTTTGATAGGTGTAGGACGTACCGTATAGAAGTTAGTGCCATTTGAAATTTTATCAGTGGGTGATTTGGGACTCAAGGGTAGCATAGCTCTGAGGGATAGCTTAAATTGACAAGAGGCTCGAGTACTTGATTGTTAAAAAATTTCAAGGTTTTATGACGCTCCAGTAAAACGTTACAAGCATTTGTATGTTGCAAACTTTGATAGTTGTAGGACGTACCGTATAGAAGTTAGGGCCATTTGAAGTTTTATCAGTGTTCGATTTGGGCTCAAGGGTAGCATAGCTTTGAACGATAGCTTAAATTGACAAGTGGCTCGAGTACTTTATTGTTACAAAATTTCAAGGTTTTATGACGCTCCAGTAAAAAGTTACAAGTATTTCTATGTTGCAAACTTTGATAGGTGTAGGATGTACCGTAGAGAAGTTAGGGCCATTTGAAGTTTTATCAGTGTTTGATTTGGGACTCAAGGGTAGAATTGCTTTGAGCGATAGCTTAAATTGGCAAGAGGCTCGAGAACTTTATTGTTACAAAATTTCAAGGTTTTATGACGCTCCAGTAAAAAGTTACAAGCATTTGTATGTTGCAAACTTTGATAGGTGTAGGACGTACCATATAGAAATTAGGGCCATTTGAAGTTTTATCAGTGTTTGATTTGGGACTCAAGGGTAGCATAGCTTTGAGCGATAGCTTAAATTGACAAGAGGCTCGAATACTTTATTGTTACAAAACTTCAAGGTTTTATGACGCTCCAGTAAAAAGTTACAAGCATTTGTATGTTGCAAACTTTGATAGGTATAGGACGCACCGTATTGAAGTTAGGGGCCATTTGAAGTTTTATCACTGTTTGATTGTGGAGTCAAGGGTAGCATAGTTATGAGCGATAGCTTAAATTGATAAGAACCACGAGTACTTTATTGTCACAAAATTTCAAGATTTTATGACGCTCCAGTAAAAAGTTACAAGCATTTGTATGTTACAAAGTTTGATAGGTGTAGGACGTACCGTATAGAAGTTAGGTCCATTTGAAGTTTTATCAGTGTTTGATTTGGGACTCAAGGGTAGCATAGCTTTGAGCGATAGCTTAAATGGACAAGAGGCTCGAGTACTTTATTGTTTCAAAATTTCAAGGTGTTATGACGCTCCAGTAAAAAGTTACAAGCATTTGTATGTTGCAAACTTTGATAGGTGTAGGACGTACCGTTTAGAAGTTAGGTCCATTTGAAGTTTTATCAGTGTTTGATTTGGGACTCAAGGGTACCATAGCTTTGAGCGATAGCTTAAATTGACAAGAGGCTCGAGTACTTTACTGTTACAAAATTTCAAGGTTTTATGACGCTCCAGTAAAAAGTTACAATCATTTGAATGTTGCAAACTTTGATAGGTGTAGGACGTACCGTATAGAAGTTATGCCCATTTGAAGATTTATCAGTGTTTGATTTGGGACTCAAGGGTAGCATAGCTTTAAGCGATAGCTTAAATTGACAAGAGGCTCGAGTACTTTATTGTTACAAAATTTCAAGGTTTTATGACGCTCCAGTAAAAAGTTACAAGCATTTGTATGATGCAAACTTTGATAGGTGTAGGACGTACCGTATAGAATTAAGGGCCATTTGAAGTTTTATCAGTGTTTGATTTGGGCTCAAGGGTAGCATAGCTTTGAGCGATAGCTTAAATTGACAAGAGGCTCGAATACTTTATTGTTACAAAATTTCAAGGTTTTATGATGCTCCAGTAAAAAGTTACAAGCATTTGTATGTTGCAAACTCTGATAGGTATCGGACGCACCGTATTGAAGTTAGGGGCCATTTAAAGTTTTATCACTGTTTGATTGTGGAGTCAAGGGTAGCATAGTTATGAGCGATAGCTTAAATTGATAAGAACCACGAGTACTTTATTGTCACAAAATTTCAAGATTTTATGACGCTCCAGTGAAAAGTTACAAGCATTTGTATGTTACAAAGTTTGATAGGTGTAGGACGTACCGTATAGAAGTTAGGTCCATTTGAAGTTTTATCAGTGTTTGATTTGGGACTCAAGGGTAGCATAGCTTTGAGCGATAGCTTAAATGGACAAGAGGCTCGAGTACTTTATTGTTTCAAAATTTCAAGGTGTTATGACGCTCCAGTAAAAAGTTACAAGCATTTGTATGTTGCAAACTTTGATAGGTGTAGGACGAACCGTTTAGAAGTTAGGTCCATTTGAAGTTTTATCAGTGTTTGATTTGGGACTCAAGGGTAGCATAGCTTTGAGCGATAGCTTAAATTGACAAGAGGCTCGAGTACTTTATTGTTACAAAATTTCAAGGTTTTATGACGCTCCAGTAAAAAGTTACAAGCATTTGTATGTTGCAAACTTTGATAGGTGTAGGACGTACCGTTTAGAAGTTAGGGCCATTTGAAGTTTTATCAGTGTTTGATTTGAGACTCAAGGGTAGCATAGCTTTGAGCGATAGCTTAAATTGACAAGAGGCTCGAGTACTTTATTGTTACAAAATTTCATGACGCTCCAGTAAAAAGTTACAAGCATTTGAATGTTGCAAACTTTGATAGGTGTAGGACGTACCGTATAGAAGTTAGTGCCATTTGAAATTTTATCAGTGTTTGATTTGGGACTCAAGGGTAGCATAGCTTTGGGCGATGGCTTAAATTGAGAAGAGGCTCGATTACTTTATTGTTACACACTTTCAAGATTTTATGACGCTCCAGTAAAAAGTTATAAGCATTTGTATGTTGCAAACTTTGATAGGTGTAGGACGTACCCTATAGAAGTTAGGGCCATTTGAAGTTTTATCAGTGTTTGATTTGGGACTCAAGGGTAGCATAACTTTGAGCGATGGCTTAAATTGACAAGAGGCTCGAGTACTTTATTGTTACAAAATTTCAAGGTTTTATGACGCTCCAGTAAAAAGTTACAAGCATTTGAATGTTGCAAACTTTGATAGGTGTAGGACGTATCGTATAGAAGTTAGGGCAATTTGAAATTTTATGAGTGTTTGATTTGGGACTCAAGGGCAGCATAGCTTTGAACGATAGCTTAAATTGACAAGAGGCTTGAGTACTTTATTGTTACAAAATTTCAAGGTTTTATGACGCTCCAGTAAAAAGTTACAAGCATTTGTATGTTGCAAACTTTGATAGGTGTAGGACGTACCGTATAGAAGTTGTGGCCATTAGGAGATTTATCAGTGTTTGATTTGGGACTCAAGGGTAGCATAGCTTTAAGCGATAGCTTAAATTGACAAGAGGCTCGAGTACTTTATTGTTACAAAATTTCAAGGTTTTATGACGCTCCAGTAAAAAGTTACAAGCATTTGTATGTTGCAAACTTTGAGAGGTGTAGGACGTACCGTATAGAAGTTATGGCCATTTGAAGTTTTATCAGTGTTTGATTTGGGACTCAAGGGTAGCATAGCTTTGAGCAATAGCTTAAATTGACAAGAGGCTCGAGTACTTTATTGTTACAAAATTTCAAGGTTTTATGACGCTCCAGTAAAAAGTTACAAGCATTTGTATGTTGCAAACTTTGATAGGTGTAGGACGTTCCGTATACAAGTTAGGGCCATTTGAAATTTTATCAGTGTTTGATTTGGGACTCAAGGGTAGCATAGCTTTGAGCGATGGCTTAAATTGACAAGAGGCTCGATTTCTTTATTGTTACACACTTTCAAGGTTTTATGACGCTCCAGTAAAAAGTTACAAGAATTTGTATGTTGCAAACTTTGATAGGTGTAGGACGTACCGTATAGAAGTTAGGGCCATTTGAAGTTTTATCAGTGTTTGAGTTGGGACTCAAGGATAACATAGCTTTGAGCGATGGCTTAAATTGACAAGAGGCTCGAGTACTTTATTGTTACAAAATTTCAAGGTTTTATGACGCTCCAATAAAAAGTTACAAGCATTTGTATGTTGCAATCTGTGATAGGTGTAGGACGTACCGTATAGAAGTTATGGCCATTTGAAGTCTTATCAGTGTTTGATTTGGGACTCAAGGGTAGCATAGCTTTGAGCAATAGCTTAAATTGACAAGAGGCTCGAGTACTTTATTGTTACAAAATTTCAAGGTTTTATGACGCTCCAGTAAAAAGTTACAAGCATTTGTATGTTGCAAACTTTGATAGGTGTAGGGCGTACCGTATAGAAGTGAGGGCCATTTGAAGTTTTATCACTGTTTGATTGTGGAGTCAAGGGTCGCATAGTTATGAGCGATAGCTTAAATTGATAAGAAGCACGAGTACTTTATTGTCACAAAATTTCCAGATTTTATGACGCTCCAGTAAAAAGTTACAAGCATTTTATGTTGCAAAGTTTGATAGGTGTAGAACGTACCGTATAGAAGTTAGGTCCATTTGAAGTTTTATCAGTGTTTGATTTGGGAATCAAGGGTAGCATAGCTTTGAGCGATAGCTTAAATTGACAAGAGGTTCGAGTACTTTATTGTTACAAAATTTCAATGTTTTATGAAGCTCCAGTAAAAAGTTACAAGCATTTGTATGTTGCAAACTTTGATAGGTATAGGGCGCACCGTATTGAAGTTAGGGGCCATTTGAAGTTTTATCACTGTTTGATTGTGGAGTCAAGGGTAGCATAGTTATGAGCGATAGCTTAAATTGATAAGAAGCACGAGTACTTTATTGTCACAAAATTTCAAGATTTTATGACGCTCCAGTAAAAAGTTACAAGCATTTGTATGTTGCAAAGTTTGATAGGTGTAGAACGTACCGTATAGAAGTTAGGTCCATTTGAAGTTTTATCAGTGTTTGATTTGGGACTCAAGGGTAGCATAGCTTTGAGCGATAGCTTAAATTGACAAGAGGCTCGAGTACTTTATTGTTAGAAAATTTCAAGGTTTTATGACGCTACAGTAAAAAGTTACAAGCATTTGTATGTTGCAAACTTTGATAGGTGTAGGACGTACCGTATAAAAGTAAGGGCCATTTGAAGTTTTATCAGTGCTTGATTTGGGACTCAAGGATAGAATAGCTCTAAGGGATAGCTTAAATTGACAAGAGGCTCGAGTACTTGATTGTTAAACAATTTCAAGGTTTTATGACGCTCCAGAAAAACGTTACAAGCATTTGTATGTTGCAAACTTTGATAGTTGTAGGACGTACCGTATAGAAGTTAGGACCATTTGAAGTTTTATCAGTGTTCGATTTGGGCTCAAGGGTAGCATAGCTTTGAACGATAGCTTAAATTGACAAGTGGCTCGAGTACTTTATTGTTACAAAATTTCAAGGTTTTATGACGCTCCAGTAAAAAGTTACAAGCATTTCTATGTTGCAAACTTTGATAGGTGTAGGACGTACCGTATAGAAGTTAGGGCCATTTGAAGTTTTATCAGTGTTTGATTTGGGACGCAAGGGTAGCATAGCTTTGAGCGATAGCTTAAATTGACAAGAGACTCGAGTACTTTATTGTTACAAAATTTTAAGGTTTTACGACGCTCCAGTAAAAAGTTACAAGCATTTGAATGTTACAAACTTTGATAGGTATAGGACGCACCATATAGAAGTTAGGGCCATCTGAAGTTTTATCAGTGTTTGATTGTGGAGTCAAGGGTAGCATAGTTATGAGCGATAGCTTAAATTGATAAGAACCACGAGTACTTTATTGTCACAAAATTTCAAGATTTTATGACGCTCCAGTAAAAAGTTACAAGCATTTGTATGTTGCAAAGTTTGATAGGTGTAGGACGTACCGTATAGAAGTTAGGTCCATTTGAAGTTTTATCAGTGTTTGATTTGGGACTCAAGGGTAGCATAGCTTTGAGCGATAGGTTAAATGGACAAGAGGCTCGAGTACTTTATTGTTTCAAAATTTCAAGGTGTTATGACGCTCCAGTAAAAAGTTACAAGCATTTGTATGTGGCAAACTTTGGTAGGTTTAGGACGTACCGTTTAGAAGTTAGGTCCATTTGAAGTTTTATCAGTGTTTGATTTGGGACTCAAGGGTAGCATAGCTTTGAGCGATAGCTTAAATTGACAAGAGGCTCGAGTACTTTATTGTTACAAAATTTCAAGGTTTTATGACGCTCCAGTAAAAAGTTACAAGCATTTGTATGTTGCAAACTTTGATAGGTGTAGGACGTACCGTTTAGAAGTTAGGGCCATTTGAAGTTTTATCAGTGTTTGATTTGGGACACAAGGGTAGCATAGCTTTGAGCGATAGCTTAAATTGACAAGAGGCTCGAGTACTTTATTGTTACAAAATTTCAAGGTTTTATGACGCTCCAGTAAAAAGTTACAAGCATTTGAATGTTGCAAACTTTGATAGGTGTAGGACGTACCGTATAGAAGTTAGTGCCATTTGAAATTTTATCAGTGTTTGATTTGGGACTCAAGGGTAGCATAGCTTTGGGCGATGGCTTAAATTGACAAGAGTCTCGATTACTTTAATGTTACACACTTTCAAGGTTTTATGACGCTCCAGTAAAAAGTTACAAGCATTTGTATGTTGCAAACTTTGATAGGTGTAGGACGTACCCTATAGAAGTTAGGGCCATTTGAAGTTTTATCAGTGTTTGATTTGGGACTCAAGGGTATCATAACTTTGAGCGATGGCTTAAATTGACAAGAGGCTCGAGTACTTTATTGTTACACACTTTCAAGGTTTTATGACGCTCCAGTAAAAAGTTACAAGCATTTGTATGTTGCAAACTTTGATAGGTGTAGGACGTACCGTATAGAAGTAAGGGCCATTTGAAGTTTTATCAGTGCTTGATTTGGGACTCAAGGATAGAATAGCTTTGAGGGATAGCTTAAATTGACAAGAGGCTCGAGTACTTGATTGTTAAAAAATTTCAAGGTTTTATGACGCTCCAGTAAAACGTTACAAGCATTTGTATGTTGCAAACTTTGATAGTTGTAGGACGTACCGTATAGAAGTTAGGGCCATTTGAAGTTTTATCAGTGTTTGATTTGGGACTCAAGGGTAGCATAGCTTTGAGCGATAGCTTAAATTGACAAGAGGCTCGAGTACTTTACTGTTACAAAATTTCAAGGTTTTATGACGCTCCAGTAAAAAGTTACAAGCATTTGAATGTTGCAAACTTTGATAGGTGTAGGACGTACCGTATAGAAGTAAGGGCCATTTGAAGTTTTATCAGTGCTTGATTTGGGACTCAATGATAGAATAGCTTTGAGGGATAGCTTAAATTGACAAGAGGCTCGAGTACTTGATTGTTAAAAAATTTCAAGGTTTTATGACGCTCCAGTAAAACGTTACAAGCATTTGTATGTTGCAAACTTTGATAGTTGTAGGACGTACCGTATAGAAGTTAGGGCCATTTGAAGTTTTATCAGTGTTTGATTTGGGACTCAAGGGTAGCATAGCTTTGAGCGATAGCTTAAATTGACAAGAGGCTCGAGTACTTTACTGTTACAAAATTTCAAGGTTTTATGACGCTCCAGTAAAAAGTTACAAGCATTTGAATGTTGCAAACTTTGATAGGTGTAGGACGTACCGTATAGAAGTTATGGCCATTTGAAGATTTATCAGTGTTTGATTTTGGACTCAAGGGTAGCATAGCTTTAAGCGATAGCTTAAATTGACAAGAGGCTCGAGTACTTTATTGTTACAAAATTTCAAGGTTTTATGACGCTCCAGTAAAAAGTTACAAGCATTTGTATGTTGCAAACTTTGATAGGTGTAGGACGTTCCGTATAGAATTTAGGGCCATTTGAAGTTTTATCAGTGTTCGATTTGGGCTCAAGGGTAGCATAGCTTTGAGCGATAGCTTAAATTGACAAGAGGCTCGAGTACTTTATTGTTACAAAATTTCAAGGTTTTATGACGCTCCAGTAAAAAGTTACAAGCATTTGAATGTTGCAAACTTTGATAGGTGTAGGACGTACCGTATAGAAGTTAGTGCCATTTGAAATTTTATCAGTGTTTGATTTGGGACTCAAGGGTAGCATAGCTTTGAGCGATGGCTTAAATTGACAAGAGGCTCGATTACTTTATTGTTACACACTTTCAAGGTTTTATGACGCTCCAGTAAAAAGTTACAAGCATTTGTATGTTGCAAACTTTGATAGGTGTAGGACGTACCGTATAGAAGTTAGGGCCATTTGAAGTTTTATCAGTGTTTGAGTTGGGACTCAAGGATAGCATAGCTTTGAGCGATGGCTTAAATTGACAAGAGGCTCGAGTACTTTATTGTTACAAAATTTCAAGGTTTTATGACGCTCCAGTAAAAAGTTACAAGCATTTGTATGTTGCAAACTTTGATAGGTGTAGGACGTACCGTATAGAATTTAGGGCCATTTGAAGTTTTATCAGTGTTCGATTTGGGCTCAAGGGTAGCATAGCTTTGAACGATAGCTTAAATTGACAAGAGGCTCGAGTACTTTATTGTTCCAAAATTTCAAGGTTTTATGACGCTCCAGTAAAAAGTTACAAGCATTTCTATGTTGCAAACTTTGATAGGTGTAGGACGTACCGTATAGAAGTTAGGGCCATTTGAAGTTTTATCAGTGTTTGATTTGGGACTCAAGGGTAGCATAGCTTTGAGCGATAGCTTGAATTGACAAGAGGCTCGAGTACTTTATTGTTACAAAATTTCAAGGTTTTATGACGCTCCAGTAAAAAGTTACAAGCATTTGTATGTTGCAAACTTTGATAGGTGTAGGACGTACCGTATAGAAGTTAGTGCCATTTGAAATTTTATCAGTGTTTGATTTGGGACTCAAGGGTAGCATAGCTTTGAGCGATGGCTTAAATTGACAAGAGGCTCGATTACTTTATTGTTACACACTTTCAAGGTTTTATGACGCTCCAGTAAAAAGTTACAAGCGTTTGTATGTTGCAAACTTTGATAGGTGTGGGACGTACCGTATAGAAGTTAGGGCCATTTGAAGTTTTATCAGTGTTTGAGTTGGGACTCAAGGATAGCATAGCTTTGAGCGATGGCTTAAATTGACAAGAGGCTCGAGTACTTTATTGTTACAAAATTTCAAGGTTTTATGACGCTCCAGTAAAAAGTTACAAGCATTTGTATGTTGCAAACTTTGATAGGTGTAGGACGTACCGTATAGAAGCTATGGCCATTTGAAGTTTTATCAGTGTTTGATTTGGGACTCAAGGGTAGCATAGCTTTGAGCAATAGCTTAAATTGACAAGAGGCTCGAGTACTTTATTGTTACAAAATTTCAAGGTTTTATGACGCTCCAGTAAAAAGTTACAAGCATTTGTATGTTGCAATCTTTGATAGGTGTAGGACGTACCGTATAGAAGTTAGGGCCATTTGAAGTTTTATCACTGTTTGATTGTGGAGTCAAGGGTAGCATAGTTATGAGCGATAGCTTAAATTGATAAGAAGCACGAGTACTTTATTGTCACAAAATTTCAAGATTTTATGACGCTCCAGTAAAAAGTTACAAGCATTTGTATGTTGCAAAGTTTGATAGGTGTAGAACGTACCGTATAGAAGTTAGGTCCATTTGAAGTTTTATCAGTGTTTGATTTGGGACTCAAGGGTAGCATAGCTTTGAGCGATAGCTTAAATTGACAAGAGGTTCGAGTACTTTATTGTTACAAAATTTCAAGGTTTTATGACGCTCCAGTAAAAAGTTACAAGCATTTGTATGTTGCAAACTTTGATAGGTATAGGACGCACCGTATTGAAGTTAGGGGCCATTTGAAGTTTTATCACTGTTTGATTGTGGAGTCAAGGGTAGCATAGTTATGAGCGATAGCTTAAATTGATAAGAAGCACGAGTACTTTATTGTCACAAAATTTCAAGGTTTTATGACGCTCCAGTAAAAAGTTACAAGCATTTGTATGTTGCAAACTTTGATAGGTGTAGGACGTACCGTATAGAAGTTAGTGCCATTTGAAATTTTATCAGTGTTTGATTTGGGACTCAAGGGTAGCATAGCTTTGAGCGATGGCTTAAATTGACAAGAGGCTCGATTACTTTATTGTTACACACTTTCAAGGTTTTATGACGCTCCAGTAAAAAGTTACAAGCGTTTGTATGTTGCAAACTTTGATAGGTGTGGGACGTACCGTATAGAAGTTAGGGCCATTTGAAGTTTTATCAGTGTTTGAGTTGGGACTCAAGGATAGCATAGCTTTGAGCGATGGCTTAAATTGACAAGAGGCTCGAGTACTTTATTGTTACAAAATTTCAAGGTTTTATGACGCTCCAGTAAAAAGTTACAAGCATTTGTATGTTGCAAACTTTGATAGGTGTAGGACGTACCGTATAGAAGCTATGGCCATTTGAAGTTTTATCAGTGTTTGATTTGGGACTCAAGGGTAGCATAGCTTTGAGCAATAGCTTAAATTGACAAGAGGCTCGAGTACTTTATTGTTACAAAATTTCAAGGTTTTATGACGCTCCAGTAAAAAGTTACAAGCATTTGTATGTTGCAATCTTTGATAGGTGTAGGACGTACCGTATAGAAGTTAGGGCCATTTGAAGTTTTATCACTGTTTGATTGTGGAGTCAAGGGTAGCATAGTTATGAGCGATAGCTTAAATTGACAAGAGGCTCGAGTACTTTATGGTTAGAAAATTTCAAGGTTTTATGACGCTACAGTAAAAAGTTACAAGCATTTGTATGTTGCAAACTTTGATAGGTGTAGGACGTACCGTATAGAAGTAAGGGCCATTTGAAGTTTTGTCAGTGCTTGATTTGGGACTCAAGGATAGAATAGCTCTGAGGGATAGCTTAAATTGACAAGAGGCTCGAGTACTTGATTGTTAAAAAATTTCAAGGTTTTATGACGCTCCAGTAAAACGTTACAAGCATTTGTATGTTGCAAACTTTGATAGTTGTAGAACGTACCGTATAGAAGTTAGGGCCATTTGAAGTTTTATCAGTGTTTGATTTGGGACTCAAGGGTAGCATAGCTTTGAGCGATAGCTTAAATTGACAAGAGGCTCGAGAACTTTACTGTTACAAAATTTCAAGGTTTTATGACGCTCCAGTGAAAAGTTACAAGCATTTGAATGTTGCAAACTTTGATAGGTGTAGGACGTACCGTATAGAAGTTAGCGCCATTTTAAGTTTTATGAGTGTTTGATTTGGGACTCAAGGGTAACATAGCTTTAAGCGATAGCTTAAATTGACAAGAGGCTCGAGTACTTTATTGTTACAAAATTTCAAGGTTTTCTGACGCTCCAGTAAAAAGTTACAAGCATTTGTATGTTGCAAACTTTGATAGGTGTAGGACGTACCGTTTAGAAGTAAGGTCCATTTGAAGTTTTATCAGTGTTTGATTTGGGACTCAAGGGTAGCATAGCTTTGAGCGATAGCTTAAATTGACAAGAGGCTCGAGTACTTTATTGTTACAAAATTTCAAGGTTTTATGATGCTCCAGTAAAAAGTTACAAGCATTTGTATGTTGCAAACTTTGATAGGTGTAGGACGTACCGTTTAGAAGTTAGGGCCATTTGAAGTTTTATCAGTGTTTGATTTGGGACTCAAGGGATAGCATAGCTTTGAGCGATAGCTTAAATTGACAAGAGGCTCGAGTACTTTATTGTTACAAAATTTCAAGGTTTTATGACGCTCCACTAAAAAGTTACAAGCATTTGAATGTTGCAAACTTTGATAGGTGTAGGACGTACCGTATAGAAGTTAGTGCCATTTGAAATTTTATCAGTGTTTCTTTTGGGACTCAAGGGTAGCATAGCTTTGAGCGATGGCTTAAATTGACAAGAGGCTCGATTACTTTATTGTTACACACTTTCAAGGTTTTATGACGCTCCAGTAAAAAGTTACAAGCATTTGTATGTTGCAAACTTTGATAGGTGTAGGACGTACCGTATAGAAGTTAGGGCCATTTGAAGTTTTATCAGTGTTTGAGTTGGGACTCAAGGATAGCATAGCTTTGAGCGATGGCTTAAATTGACAAGAGGCTCGAGTACTTTATTGTTTCAAAATTTCAAGGTTTTATGACGCTCCAGTAAAAAGTTACAAGCATTTGTATGTTGCAAACTTTGATAGGTGTAGGACGTACCGTATAGAAGTTATGGCCATTTGAAGTTTTATCAGTGTTTGATTTGGGACTCAAGGGTAGCATAGCTTTGAGCGATAGCTTAAATTGACAAGAGGCTCGAGTACTTTATTGTTACAAAATTTCAAGGTTTTATGACGCTCCAGTAAAAAGTTACAAGCATTTGTATGTTGCAAACTTTGATAGGTGTAGGACGTACCGTATAGAAGTTAGGGCCATTTGAAGTTTTATCAGTGTTTGATTTGGGACTCAAGGGTAGCATAGCTTTGAGCGATAGCTTAAATTGACAAGAGGCTCGAGTACTTTATTGTTACAAAATTTCAAGGTTTTATGACGCTCCAGTAAAAAGTTACAAGCATTTGTATGTTGCAAAGTTTGATAGGTGTAGGACGTACCGTATAGAAGTTAGGTCCATTTGAAGTTTTATCAGTGTTTGATTTGGGACTCAAGGGTAGCATAGCTTTGAGCGATAACTTAAATTGACAAGAGGCTCGAGTACTTTATTGTTACAAAATTTCAAGGTTTTATGACGCTCAAGTAAAAAGTTACAAGCATTTGTATGTTGCAAACTTTGATAGGTGTAGGACGTACTGTTTAGAAGCTAGGTCCATTTGAAGTTTTATCAGTGTTTGATTTGGGACTCAAGGGTAGCATAGCTTTGAGCGATGGCTTAAATTGACAAGAGGCTCGAGTACTTTATTGTTACAAAATTTCAAGGTTTTATGACGCTCCACTAAAAAGTTACAAGCATTTGAATGTTGCAAACTTTGATAGGTGTAGGACGTACCGTATAGAAGTTAGGGCCATTTGAAATTTTATCAGTGTTTGATTTGGGACTCAGGGGTAGCATAGCTTCGAGCGATGGCTTAAATTGACAAGAGGCTCGATTACTTTATTGTTACACACTTTCAAGGTTTTATGACGCTCCAGTAAAAATTTACAAGCATTTGTATGTTGCAAAATTTGATAGGTGTAGGACGTACCGTTTAGAAGTTAGGGCCATTTGAAGTTTTATAAGTGTTTGACTTGGGACTCAAGGATAGCATAGCTTTGAGCGATAGCTTAAATTGACAAGAGGCTCGAGTGCTTGATTGTTAAAAAATTTCAAGGTTTTATGACGCTCCAGTAAAAAGTTAGAAGCATTTGTATGTTGCAAGCTTTGATAGATGTAGGACGTACCGTATAAAAGTTAGGGCCATTTGAAGTTTTATCAGTGTTTGATTTGGGACTCAAGGGTAGAATAGCTTTGAGCGATGGCTTAAATTGACAAGAGGCTCGAGTACTTTATTGTTACAAAATTTCAAGGTTTTATGACGCTCCAGTAAAAAGTTACAAGCATTTGAATGTTGCAAACTTTGATAGGTGTAGGACGTACCGTATTGAAGTTAGGGCCATTTGAAGTTTTATCAGTGTTTGATTTGGGACTCAAGGGTAGCATAGCTTTGAGCGATAGCTCAAATTGACAAGAGGCTCGAGTACTTTATTGTAAAAAAATTTCAAGGTTTTATGACGCTCCAGTAAAAAGTTACAAGCATTTCAATGTTGCAAACTTTGATAGGTGTAGGACGTACCATATAGAAGTTAGGGCCATTTGAAGTTGTATGAGTGTTTGATTTGGGACTCAAGGGTAGCATAGCTTTAAGCGATAGCATAAATTGACAAGAGGCTCGAGCACTTTATTGTTACAAAATTTCAAGGTTTTATGACGCTCCAGTAAAAAGTTACAAGTATTTGTATGTTGCAAACTTTGGTAGGTGTAGGACGTACCGTATAGAAGTTAGGGCCATTTGAAGTTTTATCAGTGTTTGATTTGGGACTCCAGGGTAGCATAGCTTTGAGCGATAGCTTAAATTGACAAGAGGCTCGAGAAGTTTATTGTTACAAAATTTCAAGGTTTTATGACGCTCCAGTAAAAAGTTACAAGCATTTCTATGTTGCAAACTTTGATAGGAGTAGGACGTACCGTATAGAAGTTACGGCCATTTGAAGTTTTATCAGTGTTTTATTTGGGACTCAAGGGTAGCATAGCTTTGAGCGATAGCTTAAATTGACAAGAGGCTCGACTACTTTATTGTTACAATATTTCAAGGTTTTATGACGCTCCAGTAAAAAGTTACAAGCATTTGTATGTTGTAAACTTTGATAGGTGTAGGACGTACCGTATAGAAGTTAGGGCCATTTGAAGTTTTATCAGTGTTTGATTTGGGACTCAAGGGTAGCATAGCTTTGAGCTATAGCTTAAATTGACAAGAGGCTCGAATACTTTATTGTTACAACATTTCAAGGTTTAATGACGCTCCGGTAAAAAATTACAAGCATTTCTATGTTACAAACTTTGATAGGTGTAGGACGTACCGTATAGAAGTAGTTTTATCAGTGTTTGATTTGGGACTCAAGGGTATCATAGCTTTGAGCGATAGCTTAAATTGACAAGAGGCTCGAGTACTTTATTGTTCCAAAATTTCAAGGTTTTATGATGCTCCAGTAAAAAGTTACAAGCATTTGTATGTTGCAAACTTTGATAGGTGTAGGACGTACCGTTTAGAAGTTAGGGCCATTTGAAGTTTTATCAGTGTTTGATTTGGGACTCAAGGGATAGCATAGCTTTGAGCGATAGCTTAAATTGACAAGAGGCTCGAGTACTTTATTGTTACAAAATTTCAAGGTTTTATGACGCTCCACTAAAAAGTTACAAGCATTTGAATGTTGCAAACTTTGATAGGTGTAGGACGTACCGTATAGAAGTTAGTGCCATTTGAAATTTTATCAGTGTTTCTTTTGGGACTCAAGGGTAGCATAGCTTTGAGCGATGGCTTAAATTGACAAGAGGCTCGATTACTTTATTGTTACACACTTTCAAGGTTTTATGACGCTCCAGTAAAAAGTTACAAGCATTTGTATGTTGCAAACTTTGATAGGTGTAGGACGTACCGTATAGAAGTTAGGGCCATTTGAAGTTTTATCAGTGTTTGAGTTGGGACTCAAGGATAGCATAGCTTTGAGCGATGGCTTAAATTGACAAGAGGCTCGAGTACTTTATTGTTTCAAAATTTCAAGGTTTTATGACGCTCCAGTAAAAAGTTACAAGCATTTGTATGTTGCAAACTTTGATAGGTGTAGGACGTACCGTATAGAAGTTATGGCCATTTGAAGTTTTATCAGTGTTTGATTTGGGACTCAAGGGTAGCATAGCTTTGAGCGATAGCTTAAATTGACAAGAGGCTCGAGTACTTTATTGTTACAAAATTTCAAGGTTTTATGACGCTCCAGTAAAAAGTTACAAGCATTTGTATGTTGCAAACTTTGATAGGTGTAGGACGTACCGTATAGAAGTTAGGGCCATTTGAAGTTTTATCAGTGTTTGATTTGGGACTCAAGGGTAGCATAGCTTTGAGCGATAGCTTAAATTGACAAGAGGCTCGAGTACTTTATTGTTACAAAATTTCAAGGTTTTATGACGCTCCAGTAAAAAGTTACAAGCATTTGTATGTTGCAAAGTTTGATAGGTGTAGGACGTACCGTATAGAAGTTAGGTCCATTTGAAGTTTTATCAGTGTTTGATTTGGGACTCAAGGGTAGCATAGCTTTGAGCGATAACTTAAATTGACAAGAGGCTCGAGTACTTTATTGTTACAAAATTTCAAGGTTTTATGACGCTCAAGTAAAAAGTTACAAGCATTTGTATGTTGCAAACTTTGATAGGTGTAGGACGTACTGTTTAGAAGCTAGGTCCATTTGAAGTTTTATCAGTGTTTGATTTGGGACTCAAGGGTAGCATAGCTTTGAGCGATGGCTTAAATTGACAAGAGGCTCGAGTACTTTATTGTTACAAAATTTCAAGGTTTTATGACGCTCCACTAAAAAGTTACAAGCATTTGAATGTTGCAAACTTTGATAGGTGTAGGACGTACCGTATAGAAGTTAGGGCCATTTGAAATTTTATCAGTGTTTGATTTGGGACTCAGGGGTAGCATAGCTTCGAGCGATGGCTTAAATTGACAAGAGGCTCGATTACTTTATTGTTACACACTTTCAAGGTTTTATGACGCTCGAGTAAAAATTTACAAGCATTTGTATGTTGCAAAATTTGATAGGTGTAGGACGTACCGTTTAGAAGTTAGGGCCATTTGAAGTTTTATAAGTGTTTGACTTGGGACTCAAGGATAGCATAGCTTTGAGCGATAGCTTAAATTGACAAGAGGCTCGAGTGCTTGATTGTTAAAAAATTTCAAGGTTTTATGACGCTCCAGTAAAAAGTTAGAAGCATTTGTATGTTGCAAGCTTTGATAGATGTAGGACGTACCGTATAAAAGTTAGGGCCATTTGAAGTTTTATCAGTGTTTGATTTGGGACTCAAGGGTAGCATAGCTTTGAGCGATGGCTTAAATTGACAAGAGGCTCGAGTACTTTATTGTTACAAAATTTCAAGGTTTTATGACGCTCCAGTAAAAAGTTACAAGCATTTCAATGTTGCAAACTTTGATAGGTGTAGGACGTACCGTATAGAAGTTAGGGCCATTTGAAGTTGTATGAGTGTTTGATTTGGGACTCAAGGGTAGCATAGCTTTAAGCGATAGCATAAATTGACAAGAGGCTCGAGCACTTTATTGTTACAAAATTTCAAGGTTTTATGACGCTCCAGTAAAAAGTTACAAGTATTTGTATGTTGCAAACTTTGGTAGGTGTAGGACGTACCGTATAGAAGTTAGGGCCATTTGAAGTTTTATCAGTGTTTGATTTGGGACTCAAGGGTAGCATAGCTTTGAGCGATAGCTTAAATTGACAAGAGGCTCGAGAAGTTTATTGTTACAAAATTTCAAGGTTTTATGACGCTCCAGTAAAAAGTTACAAGCATTTCTATGTTGCAAACTTTGATAGGAGTAGGACGTACCGTATAGAAGTTACGGCCATTTGAAGTTTTATCAGTGTTTTATTTGGGACTCAAGGGTAGCATAGCTTTGAGCGATAGCTTAAATTGACAAGAGGCTCGACTACTTTATTGTTACAATATTTCAAGGTTTTATGACGCTCCAGTAAAAAGTTACAAGCATTTGTATGTTGTAAACTTTGATAGGTGTAGGACGTACCGTATAGAAGTTAGGGCCATTTGAAGTTTTATCAGTGTTTGATTTGGGACTCAAGGGTAGCATAGCTTTGAGCTATAGCTTAAATTGACAAGAGGCTCGAATACTTTATTGTTACAACATTTCAAGGTTTAATGACGCTCCGGTAAAAAATTACAAGCATTTCTATGTTACAAACTTTGATAGGTGTAGGACGTACCGTATAGAAGTAGTTTTATCAGTGTTTGATTTGGGACTCAAGGGTATCATAGCTTTGAGCGATAGCTTAAATTGACAAGAGGCTCGAGTACTTTATTGTTCCAAAATTTCAAGGTTTTATGACGCTCCAGTAAAAAGTTACAAGCATTTGTATGTTGGAAACTCTAATAGGTGTAGGACGTACCGTATAGTAGTTAGGACCATTTTAAATTTTATCAGTGTTTGATTTGGGACTCAAGGGAAGCATAGCTTTGAGCGGTAGCTTAAATTGACAAGAGGCTCGAGTACTTTATTGTTACAAAATTTCAAGGTTCTAAGACGCTCCAGTTAAAAGATACAAGCATTTGTATATTACAAAACTTTGAACGTTGTAGGACGTACCTTATAGAAGTAAGGGCCATTTGAAGTTTTATCAGTGTTTGATTTGGGACTCAAGGGTAGCATAGCTTTGAGCGATAGCTTAAATTGACAAGAGGCTCGAGTACTTTATTGTTACAAAATTTCAAGGATTTATGACGCTCCAGTAAAAAGTTACAAGCATTTGTATGTTGCAAACTTTGATAGGTGTAGGACGTACCGTATAGAAGTTAGGGCCATTTGAAGTTTTATCAGTGTTTGATTTGGGACTCAAGGGTAGCATAGCTTTGAGCGATAGCTTAAATTGACAAGAGGCTCGAGTACTTTATTGTTACAAAATTTCAAGGTTTTATGACGCTCCAGTAAAAAGTTACAAGCATTTGAATGTTGCAAACTTTGATAGGTGTAGGACGTACCGTATAGAAGTTAGGGCCATTTGAAATTTTATCAGTGTTTGATTTAGGACTCAAGGGTAGCATAGCTTTGAACAATTGCTTAAATTGACAAGAGGCTCGAGTACTTTATTGTTACAAAATTTCAAGGTTTTATGACGCTCCAGTAAAAAGTTACAAGCATTTCTATGTTGCAAACTTTGATAGGAGTAGGACGTACCGTATAGAAGTTAGGGCCATTTGAAGTTTTATCAGTGTTTGATTTGGGACTCAAGGGTAGCATAGCTTTGAGCGGTAGCTTAAATTGACAAGAGGCTCGAGTACTTTATTGTTACAAAATTTCAAGGTTCTAAGACGCTCCAGTTAAAAGATACAAGCATTTGTATATTACAAAACTTTGAACGTTGTAGGACGTACCTTATAGAAGTAAGGGCCATTTGAAGTTTTATCAGTGTTTGATTTGGGACTCAAGGGTAGCATAGCTTTGAGCGATAGCTTAAATTGACAAGAGGCTCGAGTACTTTATTGTTACAAAATTTCAAGGATTTATGACGCTCCAGTAAAAAGTTACAAGCATTTGTATGTTGCAAACTTTGATAGGTGTAGGACGTACCGTATAGAAGTTAGGGCCATTTGAAGTTTTATCAGTGTTTGATTTGGGACTCAAGGGTAGCATAGCTTTGAGCGATAGCTTAAATTGACAAGAGGCTCGAGTACTTTATTGTTACAAAATTTCAAGGTTTTATGACGCTCCAGTAAAAAGTTACAAGCATTTGAATGTTGCAAACTTTGATAGGTGTAGGACGTACCGTATAAAAGTTAGGGCCATTTGAAATTTTATCAGTGTTTGATTTAGGACTCAAGGGTAGCATAGCTTTGAACAATTGCTTAAATTGACAAGAGGCTCGAGTACTTTATTGTTACAAAATTTCAAGGTTTTATGACGCTCCAGTAAAAAGTTACAAGCATTTCTATGTTGCAAACTTTGATAGGAGTAGGACGTACCGTATAGAAGTTAGGGCCATTTGAAGTTTTATCAGTGTTTTATTTGGGACTCAAGGGTAGCATAGCTTTGAGCGATAGCTTAAATTGACAAGAGGCTCGATTACTTTATTGTTACAAAATTTCAAGGTTTTATGACGCTCCAGTAAAAAGTTACAAGCATTTGTATGTTGCAAACTTTGATAGGTGTAGGACGTACCGTATAGAAGTTAGGGCCATTTGAAGTTTTATCAGTGTTTGATTTGGGACTCAAGGGTAGCATAGCTTTGAGCGATAGCTTAAATTGACAAGAGGCTCGAGTACTTTATTGTTACAAAATTTCAAGGTTTTATGACGCTCCAGTAAAAAGTTACAAGCATTTGAATGTTGCAAACTCTGATAGGTGTAGGACGTACCGTATAGAAGTTATTGCCATTTGTAGTTTTATCAGTGTTTGATTTGGGACTCAAGGGTAGCATAGCTTTGAGCGATAGCTTAAATTGACAAGAGGCTCGAGTACTTTATTGTTCCAAAATTTCAAGGTTTTATGACGCTCCAGTAAAAAGTTACAAGCATTTGTATGTTGGAAACTTTGATAGGTGTAGGACGTACCGTATAGAAGTAAGGGCCATTTGAAGTTTTATCAGTGTTTGATTTGGGACTCAAGGGTAGCATAGCTTTGAGCGATAGCTTAAATTGACAAGAGCCTCGAGTACTTTATTGTTACAAAATTTCAAGGTTTTATGATGCTCAAGTAAAAAGTTACAAGCATTTGTATGTTGCAAACTTTGATAGGTGGAGGAAGTACCGGATAGAAGTTAGGGCCATTTGAAGTTCTATCAGTGTTTGATTTGGGACTCAAGGGTAGCATAGCTTTGAGGGATAGCTTAAATTGACAAGAGGCTCGAGTACTTTATTGTTACAAAATTTCAAGGATTTATGATGCTCCAGTAAAAAGTTACAAGCATTTGTATGTTGCAAACTTTGATAGGTGTAGGACGTACCGTATAGAAGTTAGGGCCATTTGAAATTTTATCAGTGTTTGATTTAGGACTCAAGGGTAGCATAGCTTTGAACAATTGCTTAAATTGACAAGAGGCTCGAGTACTCTATTGTTACAAAATTTCAAGGTTTTATGACGCTCCAGTAAAAAGTTACAAGCATTTGAATGTTGCAAACTTTGATAGGTGTAGGACGTACCGTATAGAAGTTAGGGCCATTTGAAATTTTATCAGTGTTTGATTTGGGACTTAAGGGTAGCATAGCTTTGAACAATTGCTTAAATTGACAAGAGGCTCGAGTACTTTATTGTTACAAAATTTCAAGGTTTGATGACGCTCCAGTAAAAAGTTACAAGCATTTGTATGTTGCAAACTTTGATAGGTGTAGGAAGTACCGTATAGAAGTTAGGTCCATTTGAAGTTTTATCAGTGTTTGATTTGGGACTCAAGGGTAGCATAGCTTTGAGCGATAGCTTAAATTGACAAGAGGCTCGAGTACTTTATTGTTACAAAATTTCAAGGTTTTATGACGCTCAAGTAAAAAGTTACAAGCATTTGTATGTTGCAAACTTTGATAGGTGTAGGACGTACTGTTTAGAAGCTAGGGCCATTTGAAGTTTTATCAGTGTTTGATTTGGGACTCAAGGGTAGCATAGCTTTGAGCGATGGCTTAAATTGACAAGAGGCTCGAGTACTTTATTGTTACAAAATTTCAAGGTTTTATGACGCTCCACTAAAAAGTTACAAGCATTTGAATGTTGCAAACTTTGATAGGTGTAGGACGTACCGTATAGAAGTTAGGGCCATTTGAAATTTTATCAGTGTTTGATTTGGGACTCAAGGGTAGCATAGCTTCGAGCGATGGCTTAAATTGATAAGAGGCTCGATTACTTTATTGTTACACACTTTCAAGGTTTTATGACGCTCCAGTAAAAATTTACAAGCATTTGTATGTTGCAAAATTTGATAGGTGTAGGACGTACCGTTTAGAAGTTAGGGCCATTTGAAGTTTTATAAGTGTTTGACTTGGGACTCAAGGATAGCATAGCTTTGAGCGATAGCTTAAATTGACAAGAGGCTCGAGTGCTTGATTGTTAAAAAATTTCAAGGTTTTATGACGCTCCAGTAAAAAGTTAGAAGCATTTGTATGTTGCAAGCTTTGATAGATGTAGGACGTACCGTATAAAAGTTAGGGCCATTTGAAGTTTTATCAGTGTTTGATTTGGGACTCAAGGGTAGCATAGCTTTGAGCGATGGCTTAAATTGACAAGAGGCTCGAGTACTTTATTGTTACAAAATTTCAAGGTTTTATGACGCTCCAGTAAAAAGTTACAAGCATTTGTATGTTGCAAACTTTGATAGGTGTAGGACGTACCGTATTGAAGTTAGGGCCATTTGAAGCTTTATCAGTGTTTGATTTGGGACTCAAGGGTAGCATAGTTTTGAGCGATAGCTCAAATTAACAAGAGGCTCGAGTACTTTATTGTAAAAAAATTTCAAGGTTTTATGACGCTCCCGTAAAAAGTTACAAGCATTTCAATGTTGCAAACTTTGATAGGTGTAGGACGTACCGTATAGAAGTTAGGGCCATTTGAAGTTTTATGAGTGTTTGATTTGGGACTCAAGGGTAGCATAGCTTTAAGCGATAGCATAAATTGACAAGAGGCTCGAGCACTTTATTGTTACAAAATTTCAAGGTTTTATGACGCTCCAGTAAAAAGTTACAAGTATTTGTATGTTGCAAACTTTGGTAGGTGTAGGACGTACCGTATAGAAGTTAGGGCCATTTGAAGTTTTATCAGTGTTTGATTTGGGACTCAAGGGTAGCATAGCTTTGAGCGATAGCTTAAATTGACAAGAGGCTCGAGAAGTTTATTGTTACAAAATTTCAAGGTTTTATGACGCTCCAGTAAAAAGTTACAAGCATTTCTATGTTGCAAACTTTGATAGGAGTAGGACGTACCGTATAGAAGTTAGGGCCATTTGAAGTTTTATCAGTGTTTTATTTGGGACTCAAGGGTAGCATAGCTTTGAGCGATAGCTTAAATTGACAAGAGGCTCGAGTACTTTATTGTTACAAAATTTCAAGGTTTTATGACGCTCCAGTAAAAAGTTACAAGCATTTGTATGTTGCAAACTTTGATAGGTGTAGGACGTACCGTATAGAAGTTAGGGCCATTTGAAGTTTTATCAGTGTTTGATTTGGGACTCAAGGGTAGCATAGCTTTGAGCTATAGCTTAAATTGACAAGAGGCTCGAATACTTTATTGTTACAACATTTCAAGGTTTAATGACGCTCCGGTAAAAAATTACAAGCATTTCTATGTTACAAACTTTGATAGGTGTAGGACGTACCGTATAGTAGTAGTTTTATCAGTGTTTGATTTGGGACTCAAGGGTAGCATAGCTTTGAGCGATAGCTTAAATTGACAAGAGGCTCGAGTACTTTATTGTTCCAAAATTTCAAGGTTTTATGACGCTCCAGTAAAAAGTTACAAGCATTTGTATGTTGGAAACTCTGATAGGTGTAGGACGTACCGTATAGTAGTTAGGGCCATTTTAAATTTTATCAGTGTTTGATTTGGGACTCAAGGGTAGCATAGCTTTGAGCGGTAGCTTAAATTGACAAGAGGCTCGAGTACTTTATTGTTACAAAATTTCAAGGTGCTAAGACGCTCCAGTAAAAAGTTACAAGCATTTGTATGTTGCAAACTTTGATAGGTGTAGGACGTACCGTATAGAAGTTAGGGCCATTTGAAGTTTTATCAGTGTTTGATTTGGGATTCAAGGGTAGTATAGCTTTGAGCGATAGCTTAAATTGACAAGAGGTTCGAGTACTCTATTGTTACAAAATTTCAAGGTTTTATGACGCACCAGTAAAAAGTTACAAGCATTTGAATGTTGCAAATTTTAATAGGTGTAGGACGTACCGTATAGAAGTTAGGGCCATTTGAAATTTTATCAGTGTTTGATTTAGGTTTCAAGGGTAGCATAGCTTTGAACAATTGCTTAAATTGACAAGAGGCTCGAGTACTTTATTGTTACAAAATTTCAAGGTTTTATGACGCTCCAGTAAAAAGTTACAAGCATTTCTATGTTGCAAACTTTGATAGGAGTAGGACGTACCGTATAGAAGTTAGGGCCATTTGAAGTTTTATCAGTGTTTTATTTGGGACTCAAGGGTAGCATAGCTTTGAGCGATAGCTTAAATTGACAAGAGGCTCGATTACTTTATTGTTACAAAATTTCAAGGTTTTATGACGCTCCAGTAAAAAGTTACAAGCATTTGTATGTTGCAAACTTTGATAGGTGTGGGACGTACCGTATAGAAGTTAGGGCCATTTGAAGTTTTATCAGTGTTTGATTTGGGACTCAAGGGTAGCATAGCTTTGAGCGATAGCTTAAATTGACAAGAGGCTCGAATACTTTATTGTTACAACATTTCAAGGTTTAATGATGCTCCAGTAAAAAATTACAAGCATTTCTATGTTACAAACTTTGATAGGTGTAGGACGTACCGTATAGAAGTTATTGCCATTTGTAGTTTTATCAGTGTTTGATTTGGGACTCAAGGGTAGCATAGCTTTGAGCGATAGCTTAAATTGACAAGAGGCTCGAGTACTTTATTGTTCCAAAATTTCAAGGTTTTATGACGCTCCAGTAAAAAGTTACAAGCATTTGTATGTTGGAAACTTTGATAGGTGTAGGACGTACCGTATAGAAGTTAGGGCCATTTTAAATTTTATCAGTGTTTGATTTGGGACTCAAGAGTAGCATAGCTTTGAGCGGCAGCTTAAATTGACAAGAGGCTCGAGTACTTTATTGTTACAAAATTTCAAGGTTCTAAGACGCTCCAGTAAAAAGATACAAGCATTTGTATATTGCAAACTTTGAACGTTGTAGGACGTACCGTATAGAAGTAAGGGCCATTTGAAGTTTTATCAGTGTTTGATTTGGGACTCAAGGGTAGCATAGCTTTGAGCGATAGCTTAAATTGACAAGAGCCTCGAGTACTTTATTGTTACAAAATTTCAAGGTTTTATGATGCTCAAGTAAAAAGTTACAAGCATTTGTATGTTGCAAACTTTGATAGGTGGAGGAAGTACCGGATAGAAGTTAGGGCCATTTGAAGTTCTATCAGTGTTTGATTTGGGACTCAAGGGTAGCATAGCTTTGAGGGATAGCTTAAATTGACAAGAGGCTCGAGTACTTTATTGTTACAAAATTTCATGGATTTATGATGCTCCAGTAAAAAGTTACAAGCATTTGTATGTTGCAAACTTTGATAGGTGTAGGACGTACCGTATAGAAGTTAGGGCCATTTGAAGTTCTATCAGTGTTTGATTTGGGACTCAAGGGTAGCATAGCTTTGACGGATAGCTTAAATTGACAAGAGGCTCGAGTACTTTATTGTTACAAAATTTCAAGGATTTATGATGCTCCAGTAAAAAGTTACCAGCATTTGTATGTTGCAAACTTTGATAGGTGTAGGACGTACCGTATAGAAGTTAGGGCCATTTGAAGTTTTATCAGTGTTTTATTTGGGACTCAAGGGTAGCATAGCTTTGAGCGATAGCTTAAATTGACAAGAGGCTCGAGTACTCTATTGTTACAAAATTTCAAGGTTTTATGACGCTCCAGTAAAAAATTACAAGCATTTGAATATTGCAAACTTTGATAGGTGTAGGACGTACCGTATAGAAGTTAGGGCCATTTGAAATTTTATCAGTGTTTGATTTGGGACTTAAGGGTAGCATAGCTTTGAACAATTGCTTAAATTGACAAGAGGCTCGAGTACTTTATTGTTACAAAATTTCAAGGTTTTATGACGCTCCAGTAAAAAGTTACAAGCATTTGTATGTTGCAAACTTTGATAGGTGTAGGACGTACCGTATAGAAATTAGGGCCATCTGAAGTTTTATCAGTGTTTGTTTTGGGACTCAAGGGTAGCATAGCTTTGAGTGATAGCTTAAATTGACAAGAGGCTCGTGTACGTTATTCTTACAAAATTTCAAGGTTCTATGACGCTCCAGTAAAAAGTTACAAGCATTTGTATGTTGCAAACTTTGATAGGTGTAGGACGTACCGTATAGAAGTTAGGGACATTTGAAGTTTTATCTGTGTTTGATTTGGGACTCAAGGGTAGCATAGCTTTGAGCGATGGCTTAAATTGACAAGAGGCTCGATTACTTTATTGTTACACACTTTCAAGGTTTTATGACGCTCCAGTAAAAAGTTACAAGCATTTGTATGTTGCAAACTTTGATAGGTGTAGGAAGTACCGTATAGAAGTTAGGGCCATTTGAAGTTTTATCAGTGTTTGAGTTGGGACTCAAGGATAGCATAGCTTTGAGCGATAGCTTAAATTGACAAGAGGCTCGAGTACTTGATTGTTAAAAAATTTCAAGGTTTTATGACGCTCCAGTAAAAAGTTACAAGCATTTGTATGTTGCAAACTTTGATAGGTGTAGGACGTACCGTATAGAAGTTAGGGCCATTTGAAGTTTTATCAGTGTTTGAGTTGGGACTCAAGGATAGCATAGCTTTGAGCGATGGCTTAAATTGACAAGAGGCTCGAGTACTTTATTGTTACAAAATTTCAAGGTTTTATGACGCTCCAGTAAAAAGTTACAAGCATTTGTATGTTGCAAACTTTTATAGGTGTAGGACGTACCGTATAGAAGTTAGGGCCATTTGAAGTTTTATCAGTATTTGATTTGGGACTCAAGGGTAGCATAGCTTTGCGCGATAGCTTAAATTGACAAGAGGCTCGAGTACTTTATTGTTACAAAGTTTCAAGGTTTTATGACGCTCCAGTAAAAAGTTACAAGCATTTCTATGTTGCAAACTTTGATAGGAGTAGCACGTACCGTATAGAAGTTTGGGCCATTTGAAGTTTTATCAGTGTTTTATTTGGGACTCGAGGGTAGCATAGCTTTGAGCGATAGCTTAAATTGACAAGAGGCTCGAGTACTTTATTGTTACAAAATTTCAAGGCTTTATGACGCTCCAGATAAAAGTTACAAGCATTTGTATGTTGCAAACTTTGATAGGTGTAGGACGTACCGTTTAGAAGCTAGGGCCATTTGAAGTTTTATCAGTGTTTGATTTGGGACTCAAGGGTTGCATAGCTTTGAGCGATAGCTTAAATTGACAAGAGGCTCGAGTACTTTACTGTTACAAAATTTCAAGGTTTTATGACGCTCCAGTGAAAAGTTACAAGCATTTGTATGTTGCAAACTTTGATAGGTGCAGGACGTACCGTATAGAAGTAAGGGCCATTTGAAGTTTTATCAGTGCTTGATTTGGGACTCAAGGATAGAATAGCTCTGAGGGATAACTTAAATTGACAAGAGGCTCGAGTACTTGATTGTTAAAAAATTTCAAGGTTTTATGACGCTCCAGTAAAACGTTACAAGCATTTGTATGTTGCAAACTTTGATAGTTGTAGGACGTACCGTATAGAAGTTAGGGCCATTTTAAGTTTTATCAGTGTTTGATTTGGGACTCAAGGGTAGCATAGCTTTGAGCGATAGCTTAAATTGACAAGAGGCTCGAGTACTTTACTGTTACAAAATTTCAAGGTTTTATGACGCTCCAGTGAAAAGTTACAAGCATTTGAATGTTGCAAACTTTGATAGGTGTAGGACGTACCGTATAGAAGTTAGGGCCATTTTAAGTTTTATGAGTGTTTGATTTGGGACTCAAGGGTAACATAGCTTTAAGCGATAGCTTAAATTGACAAGAGGCTCGAGTACTTTATTGTTACAAAATTTCAAGGTTTTATGACGCTCCAGTAAAAAGTTACAAGCATTTGTATGTTGCAAACTTTGATGGGTGTAGGACGTACCGTATAGAATTTAGGGCCATTTGAAGTTTTATCAGTGTTCGATTTGGGCTCAAGGGTAGCATAGCTTTGAGCGATAGCTTAAATTGACAAGAGGCTCGAGTACTTTATTGTTACAAAATTTCAAGCTTTTATGACGCTCCAGTAAAAAGTTACAAGCATTTGTATGTTGCAAACTTTGATAGGTGTAGGACGTACCGTATAGAAGTTAGGGCCATTTGAAGTTTTATCAGTGTTTGAGTTGGGACTCAAGGATAGCATAGCTTTGAACGATGGATTAAATTGACAAGAGGCTCGAGTACTTTATTGTTACAAAATTTCAAGGTTTTATGACGCTCCAGTAAAAAGTTACAAGCATTTGTATGTTGCAAACTTTGATAGGTGTAGGACGTACCGTATAGAAGTTATGGCCATTTGAAGTTTTATCAGTGTTTGATTTGGGACTCAAGGGTAGCATAGCTTTGAGCGATAGCTTAAATTGACAAGAGGCTCGAGTACTTTATTGTTACAAAGTTTCAAGCTTTTATGACGCTCCAGTAAAAAGTTACAAGCATTTGTATGTTGCAAACTTTGATAGGTGTAGGACGTACCGTATAGAAGTAAGGTCCATTTGAAGTTTTATCAGTGTTTGATTTGGGACTCAAGGGTAGCATAGCTTTGAGCGATAGCTTACATTGACAAGAGGCTCGAGTACTTTATTGTTACAAAGTTTCAAGCTTTTATGACGCTCCAGTAAAAAGTTACAAGCATTTGTATGTTGCAAACTTTGATAGGTGTAGGACGTACCGTATAGAAGTTATGGCCATTTGAAGTTTTATCAGTGTTTGATTTGGGACTCAAGGGTAGCATAGCTTTGAGCGATAGCTTAAATTGACAAGAGGCTCGAGTACTTTATTGTTACAAAGTTTCAAGCTTTTATGACGCTCCAGTAAAAAGTTACAAGCATTTGTATGTTGCAAACTTTGATAGGTGTAGGACGTACCGTATAGAAGTAAGGTCCATTTGAAGTTTTATCAGTGTTTGATTTGGGACTCAAGGGTAGCATAGCTTTGAGCGATAGCTTACATTGACAAGAGGCTCGAGTACTTTATTGTTACAAAATTTCAAGGTTTTATGACGCTCCAGTAAAAAGTTACAAGCATTTGTATGTTGCAAAGTTTGATAGGTGTAGGACGTACCGTATAGAAGTTAGGTCCATTTGAAGTTTTATCAGTGTTTGATTTGGGACTCAAGGGTAGCATAGCTTTGAGCGATAGCTTAAATTGACAAGAGGCTCGAGTACTTTATTGTTACAAAATTTCAAGGTTTTATGACGCTCAAGTAAAAAGTTACAAGCATTTGTATGTTGCAAACTTTGATAGGTGTAGGACGTACCGTTTAGAAGCTAGGGCCATTTGAAGTTTTATCAGTGTTTGATTTGGGACTCAAGGGTAGCATAGCTTTGAGCGATGGCTTAAATTGACAAGAGGCTCGAGTACTTTATTGTTAAAAAATTTCAAGGTTTTATGACGCTCCAGTAAAAAGTTACAAGCATTTGTATGTTGCAAGCTTTGATAGATGTAGGACGTACCGTATAAAAGTTAGGGCTATTTGAAGTTTTATCAGTGTTTGATTTGGGACTCAAGGGTAGCATAGCTTTGAGCGATGGCTTAAATTGACAAGAGGCTCGAGTACTTTATTGTTACAAAATTTCAAGGTTTTATGACGCTCCAGTAAAAAGTTACAAGCATTTGTATGTTGCAAACTTTGATAGGTGTATGACGTACCGTATAGAAATTAGGGCCATTTGAAGTTTTATCAGTGTTTGATTTGGGACTCAAGGGTAGCATAGCTTTGAGCGATAGCTTAAATTAACAAGAGGCTCGAGTACTTTATTGTTACAAAATTTCAAGGTTTTATGACGCTCCAGTAAAAAGTTACAAGCATTTCAATGTTGCAAACTTTGATAGGTGTAGGACGTACCGGATAGAAGTTAGGGCCATTTGAAGATTTATCAGTGTTTGATTTGGGACTCAAGGGTAGCATAGCTTTAAGCGATAGCATACATTGACAAGAGGCTCGAGTACTTTATTGTTACAAAATTTCAAGGTTTTATGACGCTCCAGTAAAAAGTTACAAGTATTTGTATGTTGCAAACTTTGGTAGGTGTAGGACGTACCGTATAGAAGTTAGGGCCATTTGAAGTTTTATCAGTGTTTGATTTGGGACTCAAGGGTAGCATAGCTTTGAGCGATAGCTTAAATTGACAAGAGGCTCGAGAAGTTTATTGTTACAAAATTTCAAGGTTTTATGACGCTCCAGTAAAAAGTTACAAGCATTTCTGTGTTGCAAACTTTGTTAGGAGTAGGACGTACCGTATAGAAGTTAGGGTCATTTGAAGTTTTATCAGTGTTTTATTTGGGACTCAAGGGTAGCATGGCTTTGAGCGATAGCTTAAATTGACAAGAGGCTCGAGTACTTTATTGTTACAAAATTTCAAGGTTTTATGACGCTCTAGTAAAAAGTTACAAGCATTTGTATGTTGCAAACTTTGATAGGTGTAGGACGTACCGTATAGAAGTTAGGGCCATTTGAAGTTTTATCAGTGTTTGATTCGGGACTTAAGGGTAGCATAGCTTTGAGCGATAGCTTAAATTGACAAGAGGCTCGAGTACTTTATTGTTACAAAATTTCAAGAATTTATGACGCTCCAGTAAAAAATTACAAGCATTTCTATGTTACAAACTTTGATAGGTGTAGGACGTACCGTATAGAAGTTAGGGCCATTTGAAGTGTTATCAGTGTTTGATTTGGGACTCAAGAGTAGCATAGCTTTGAGCGGTAGCTTAAATTGACAAGAGGCTCGAGTACTTTATTGTTACAAAATTTCAAGGTTCTAAGACGCTCCAGTAAAAAGATACAAGAATTTGTATATTGCAAACTTTGAACGTTGTAGGACGTACCGTATAGAAGTAAGGGCCATTTGAAGTTTTATCAGTGTTTGATTTGGGACTCAAGGGTAGCATAGCTTTGAGCGATGGCTTAAATTGACAAGAGGCTCGAATACTTTATTGTTACAATATTTCAAGGTTTAATGACGCTCCAGTAAAAAGTTACAAGCATTTCTATGTTACAAACTTTGATAGGTGTAGGACGTACCGTATTGAAGTTAGGGGCCATTTGAAGTTTTATCAGTGTTCGATTTGGGCTCAAGGGTAGCATAGCTGTGAGCGATAACTTAAATTGACAAGAGGCTCGAGTACTTGATTGTTAAAAAATTTCAAGGTTTTATGACGCTCCAGTAAAACGTTACAAGCATTTGTATGTTGCAAACTTTGATAGTTGTAGGACGTACCGTATAGAAGTTAGGGCCATTTTAAGTTTTATCAGTGTTTGATTTGGGACTCAAGGGTAGCATAGCTTTGAGCGATAGCTTAAATTGACAAGAGGCTCGAGTACTTTACTGTTACAAAATTTCAAGGTTTTATGACGCTCCAGTGAAAAGTTACAAGCATTTGAATGTTGCAAACTTTGATAGGTGTAGGACGTACCGTATAGAAGTAAGGTCCATTTGAAGTTTTATCAGTGTTTGATTTGGGACTCAAGGGTAGCATAGCTTTGAGCGATAGCTTACATTGACAAGAGGCTCGAGTACTTTATTGTTACAAAATTTCAAGGTTTTATGACGCTCCAGTAAAAAGTTACAAGCATTTGTATGTTGCAAAGTTTGATAGGTGTAGGACGTACCGTATAGAAGTTAGGTCCATTTGAAGTTTTATCAGTGTTTGATTTGGGACTCAAGGGTAGTATAGCTTTGAGCGATAGCTTAAATTGACAAGAGGCTCGAGTACTTTATTGTTACAAAATTTCAAGGTTTTATGACGCTCAAGTAAAAAGTTACAAGCATTTGTATGTTGCAAACTTTGATAGGTGTAGGACGTACCGTTTAGAAGCTAGGGCCATTTGAAGTTTTATCAGTGTTTGATTTGGGACTCAAGGGTAGCATAACTTTGAGCGATGGCTTAAATTGACAAGAGGCTCGAGTACTTTATTGTTAAAAAATTTCAAGGTTTTATGACGCTCCAGTAAAAAGTTACAAGCATTTGTATGTTGCAAGCTTTGATAGATGTAGGACGTACCGTATAAAAGTTAGGGCTATTTGAAGTTTTATCAGTGTTTGATTTGGGACTCAAGGGTAGCATAGCTTTGAGCGATGGCTTAAATTGACAAGAGGCTCGAGTACTTTATTGTTACAAAATTTCAAGGTTTTATGACGCTCCAGTAAAAAGTTACAAGCATTTGTATGTTGCAAACTTTGATAGGTGTAGGACGTACCGTATAGAAATTAGGGCCATTTGAAGTTTTATCAGTGTTTGATTTGGGACTCAAGGGTAGCATAGCTTTGAGCGATAGCTTAAATTAACAAGAGGCTCGAGTACTTTATTGTTACAAAATTTCAAGGTTTTATGACGCTCCAGTAAAAAGTTACAAGCATTTCAATGTTGCAAACTTTGATAGGTGTAGGACGTACCGTATAGAAGTTAGGGCCATTTGAAGATTTATCAGTGTTTGATTTGGGACTCAAGGGTAGCATAGCTTTAAGCGATAGCATACATTGACAAGAGGCTCGAGTACTTTATTGTTACAAAATTTCAAGGTTTTATGACGCTCCAGTAAAAAGTTACAAGTATTTGTATGTTGCAAACTTTGGTAGGTGTAGGACGTACCGTATAGAAGTTAGGGCCATTTGAAGTTTTATCAGTGTTTGATTTGGGACTCAAGGGTAGCATAGCTTTGAGCGATAGCTTAAATTGACAAGAGGCTCGAGAAGTTTATTGTTACAAAATTTCAAGGTTTTATGACGCTCCAGTAAAAAGTTACAAGCATTTCTATGTTGCAAACTTTGTTAGGAGTAGGACGTACCGTATAGAAGTTAGGGCCATTTGAAGTTTTATCAGTGTTTGATTCGGGACTTAAGGGTAGCATAGCTTTGAGCGATAGCTTAAATTGACAAGAGGCTCGAGTACTTTATTGTTACAAAATTTCAAGAATTTATGACGCTCCAGTAAAAAATTACAAGCATTTCTATGTTACAAACTTTGATAGGTGTAGGACGTACCGTATAGAAGTTAGGGCCATTTGAAGTGTTATCAGTGTTTGATTTGGGACTCAAGAGTAGCATAGCTTTGAGCGGTAGCTTAAATTGACAAGAGGCTCGAGTACTTTATTGTTACAAAATTTCAAGGTTCTAAGACGCTCCAGTAAAAAGATACAAGAATTTGTATATTGCAAACTTTGAACGTTGTAGGACGTACCGTATAGAAGTAAGGGCCATTTGAAGTTTTATCAGTGTTTGATTTGGGACTCAAGGGTAGCATAGCTTTGAGCGATAGCTTACATTGACAAGAGGCTCGAGTACTTTATTGTTACAAAATTTCAAGGTTTTATGACGCTCCAGTAAAAAGTTACAAGCATTTGTATGTTGCAAAGTTTGATAGGTGTAGGACGTACCGTATAGAAGTTAGGTCCATTTGAAGTTTTATCAGTGTTTGATTTGGGACTCAAGGGTAGCATAGCTTTGAGCGATAGCTTAAATTGACAAGAGGCTCGAGTACTTTATTGTTACAAAATTTCAAGGTTTTATGATGCTCAAGTAAAAAGTTACAAGCATTTGTATGTTGCAAACTTTGATAGGTCTAGGACGTACCGTTTAGAAGCTAGGGCCATTTGAAGTTTTATCAGTGTTTGATTTGGGACTCAAGGGTAGCATAGCTTTGAGCGATGGCTTAAATTGACAAGAGGCTCGAGTACTTTATTGTTAAAAAATTTCAAGGTTTTATGACGCTCCAGTAAAAAGTTACAAGCATTTGTATGTTGCAAGCTTTGATAGATGTAGGACGTACCGTATAAAAGTTTGGGCTATTTGAAGTTTTATCAGTGTTTGATTTGGGACTCAAGGGTAGCATAGCTTTGAGCGATGGCTTAAATTGACAAGAGGCTCGAGTACTTTATTGTTAAAAAATTTCAAGGTTTTATGACGCTCCAGTAAAAAGTTACAAGCATTTGTATGTTGCAAACTTTGATAGGTGTAGGACGTACCGTATAGAAATTAGGGCCATTTGAAGTTTTATCAGTGTTTGATTTGGGACTCAAGGGTAGCATAGCTTTGAGCGATAGCTTAAATTAACAAGAGGCTCGAGTACTTTATTGTTACAAAATTTCAAGGTTTTATGACGCTCCAGTAAAAAGTTACAAGCATTTCAATGTTGCAAACTTTGATAGGTGTAGGACGTACCGGATAGAAGTTAGGGCCATTTGAAGATTTATCAGTGTTTGATTTGGGACTCAAGGGTAGCATAGCTTTAAGCGATAGCATACATTGACAAGAGGCTCGAGTACTTTATTGTTACAAAATTTCAAGGTTTTATGACGCTCCAGTAAAAAGTTACAAGTATTTGTATGTTGCAAACTTTGGTAGGTGTAGGACGTACCGTATAGAAGTTAGGGCCATTTGAAGTTTTATCAGTGTTTGATTTGGGACTCAAGGGTAGCATAGCTTTGAGCGATAGCTTAAATTGACAAGAGGCTCGAGAAGTTTATTGTTACAAAATTTCAAGGTTTTATGACGCTCCAGTAAAAAGTTACAAGCATTTCTATGTTGCAAACTTTGTTAGGAGTAGGACGTACCGTATAGAAGTTAGGGCCATTTGAAGTTTTATCAGTGTTTGATTCGGGACTTAAGGGTAGCATAGCTTTGAGCGATAGCTTAAATTGACAAGAGGCTCGAGTACTTTATTGTTACAAAATTTCAAGAATTTATGACGCTCCAGTAAAAAATTACAAACATTTCTATGTTACAAACTTTGATAGGTGTAGGACGTACCGTATAGAAGTTAGGGCCATTTGAAGTGTTATCAGTGTTTGATTTGGGACTCAAGAGTAGCATAGCTTTGAGCGGTAGCTTAAATTGACAAGAGGCTCGAGTACTTTATTGTTACAAAATTTCAAGGTTCTAAGACGCTCCAGTAAAAAGATACAAGAATTTGTATATTGCAAACTTTGAACGTTGTAGGACGTACCGTATAGAAGTAAGGGCCATTTGAAGTTTTATCAGTGTTTGATTTGGGACTCAAGGGTAGCATAGCTTTGAGCGATAGCTTACATTGACAAGAGGCTCGAGTACTTTATTGTTACAAAATTTCAAGGTTTTATGACGCTCCAGTAAAAAGATACAAGAATTTGTATATTGCAAACTTTGAACGTTGTAGGACGTACCGTATAGAAGTAAGGGCCATTTGAAGTTTTATCAGTGTTTGATTTGGGACTCAAGGGTAGCATAGCTTTGAGCGATAGCTTAAATTGACAAGAGGCTCGAGTACTTTATTGTTACAAAATTTCAAGGTTTTATGATGCTCAAGTAAAAAGTTACAAGCATTTGTATGTTGCAAACTTTGATAGGTCTAGGACGTACCGTTTAGAAGCTAGGGCCATTTGAAGTTTTATCAGTGTTTGATTTGGGACTCAAGGGTAGCATAGCTTTGAGCGATGGCTTAAATTGACAAGAGGCTCGAGTACTTTATTGTTAAAAAATTTCAAGGTTTTATGACGCTCCAGTAAAAAGTTACAAGCATTTGTATGTTGCAAGCTTTGATAGATGTAGGACGTACCGTATAAAAGTTTGGGCTATTTGAAGTTTTATCAGTGTTTGATTTGGGACTCAAGGGTAGTATAGCTTTGAGCGATGGCTTAAATTGACAAGAGGTTCGAGTACTTTATTGTTACAAAATTTCAAGGTTTTATGACGCTCCAGTAAAAAGTTACAAGCATTTGTATGTTGCAAACTTTGATAGGTGTAGGACGTACCGTATAGCAATTAAGGCCATTTGAAGTTTTATCAGTGTTTGATTTGGGACTCAAGGGTAGCATAGCTTTGAGCGATAGCTTAAATTAACAAGAGGCTCGAGTACTTTATTGTTACAAAATTTCAAGGTTTTATGACGCTCCAGTAAAAAGTTACAAGCATTTCAATGTTGCAAACTTTGATAGGTGTAGGACGTACCGTATAGAAGTTAGGGCCATTTGAAGATTTATCAGTGTTTGATTTGGGACTCAAGGGTAGCATAGCTTTAAGCGATAGCATACATTGACAAGAGGCTCGAGTACTTTATTGTTACAAAATTTCAAGGTTTTATGACGCTCCAGTAAAAAGTTACAAGCATTTGTATGTTGCAAACTTTGATAGGTGTAGGACGTACCGTATAGAAGCTAGGGCCATTTGAAGTTTTATCAGTGTTTGATTCGGGACTTAAGGGTAGCATAGCTTTGAGCGATAGCTTAAATTGACAAGAGGCTCGAGTACTTTATTGTTACAAAATTTCAAGAATTTATGACGCTCCAGTAAAAAATTACAAGCATTTCTATGTTACAAACTTTGATAGGTGTAGGACGTACCGTATAGAAGCTAGGGCCATTTGAAGTGTTATCAGTGTTTGATTTGGGACTCAAGAGTAGCATAGCTTTGAGCGGTAGCTTAAATTGACAAGAGGCTCGGGTACTTTATTGTTACAAAATTTCAAGGTTCTAAGACGCTCCAGTAAAAAGATACAAGAATTTGTATATTGCAAACTTTGAACGTTGTAGGACGTACCGTATAGAAGTAAGGGCCATTTGAAGTTTTATCAGTGTTTGATTTGGGACTCAAGGGTAGCATAGCTTTGAGCGATAGCTTAAATTGACAAGAGGCTCGAGTACTTTATTGTTACAAAATTTCAAGGTTTTATGATGCTCAAGTAAAAAGTTACAAGCATTTGTATGTTGCACACTTTGATAGGTGGAGGAAGTACCGGATAGAAGTTAGGGCCATTTGAAGTTCTATCAGTGTTTGATTTGGGACTCAAGGGTAGCATAGCTTTGAGCGATAGCTTAAATTGACAAGAGGCTCGAGTTCTTTATTGTTACAAAATTTCAAGGTTTTATGATGCTCAAGTAAAAAGTTACAAGCATTTGTATGTTGCAAACTTTGATAGGTGGAGGAAGTACCGGATAGAAGTTAGGGCCATTTGAAGTTCTATCAGTGTTTGATTTGGGACTCAAGGGTAGCATAGCTTTGAGGGATAGCTTAAATTGACAAGAGGCTCGAGTACTTTATTGTTACAAAATTTCAAGGTTTTATGACGCTCCAGTAAAAAGTTACAAGCATTTGTATGTTGCAAACTTTGATAGGTGTAGGACGTACCGTATAGAAGTTAGGGCCATTTGAAGTTTTATCAGTGTTTGATTTGGGACTCAAGGGTAGCATAGCTTTGAGCGATAGCTTAAATTGACAAGAGGCTCGAGTACCCTATTGTTACAAAATTTCAATGTTTTATGACGCTCCAGTAACAAGTTACAAGCATTTGAATTTTGCAAACTTTGATAGGTGTAGGACGTACCGTATAGAAGTTGGGGCCATTTGAAATTTTATCAGTGTTTGATTTGGGACTCAAGGGTAGCATAGCTTTGAACAATTGCTTAAATTGACAAGAGGCTCGAGTACTTTATTGTTACAAAATTTCAAGGTTTTATGACGCTCCAGTAAAAAGTTACAAGCATTTGTATGTTGCAAACTTTGATAGGTGTAGGACGTACCGTATAGAAGTTAGGGCCATCTGAAGTTTTATCAGTGTTTGTTTTGGGACTCAAGGGTAGCATAGCTTTGAGTGATAGCTTAAATTGACAAGAGGCTCGAGTACGTTATTGTTACAAAATTTCAAGGTTTTATGACGCTCCAGTAAAAAGTTACAAGCATTTGTATGTTGCAAACTTTGATAGGTGTAGGACGTACCGTATAGAAGTTAGGGACATTTGAAGTTTTATCAGTGTTTGATTTGGGACTCAAGGGTAGCATAGCTTTGAGCGATGGCTTAAATTGACAAGAGGCTCGAGTACTTTATTGTTACACACTTTCAAGGTTTTATGACGCTCCAGTAAAAAGTTACAAGCATTTGTATGTTGCAAACTTTGATAGGTGTAGGACGTAGCGTATAGAAGTTAGGGCTATTTGAAGTTTTATCAGTGTTTGAGTTGGGACTCAAGTATAGCATAGCTTTGAGCGATAGCTTAAATTGACAAGAGGCTCGAGTACTTGATTGTTAAAAAATTTCAAGGTTTTATGACGCTCCAGTAAAAAGTTACAAGCATTTGTATGTTGCAAGCTTTGATAGGTGGAGGAAGTACCGGATAGAAGTTAGGGCCATTTGAAGTTCTATCAGTGTTTGATTTGGGACTCAAGGGTAGCATAGCTTTGAGCGATAGCTTAAATTGACAAGAGGCTCGAGTACTTTATTGTTACAAAATTTCAAGGTTCTAAGACGCTCCAGTAAAAAGATACAAGAATTTGTATATTGCAAACTTTGAACGTTGTAGGACGTACCGTATAGAAGTAAGGGCCATTTGAAGTTTTATCAGTGTTTGATTTGGGACTCAAGGGTAGCATAGCTTTGAGCGATAGCTTACATTGACAAGAGGCTCGAGTACTTTATTGTTACAAAATTTCAAGGTTTTATGACGCTCCAGTAAAAAGTTACAAGCATTTGTATGTTGCAAAGTTTGATAGGTGTAGGACGTACCGTATAGAAGTTAGGTCCATTTGAAGTTTTATCAGTGTTTGATTTGGGACTCAAGGGTAGCATAGCTTTGAGCGATAGCTTAAATTGACAAGAGGCTCGAGTACTTTATTGTTACAAAATTTCAAGGTTTTATGATGCTCAAGTAAAAAGTTACAAGCATTTGTATGTTGCAAACTTTGATAGGTCTAGGACGTACCGTTTAGAAGCTAGGGCCATTTGAAGTTTTATCAGTGTTTGATTTGGGACTCAAGGGTAGCATAGCTTTGAGCGATGGCTTAAATTGACAAGAGGCTCGAGTACTTTATTGTTAAAAAATTTCAAGGTTTTATGACGCTCCAGTAAAAAGTTACAAGCATTTGTATGTTGCAAGCTTTGATAGATGTAGGACGTACCGTATAAAAGTTTGGGCTATTTGAAGTTTTATCAGTGTTTGATTTGGGACTCAAGGGTAGTATAGCTTTGAGCGATGGCTTAAATTGACAAGAGGTTCGAGTACTTTATTGTTACAAAATTTCAAGGTTTTATGACGCTCCAGTAAAAAGTTACAAGCATTTGTATGTTGCAAACTTTGATAGGTGTAGGACGTACCGTATAGAAATTAGGGCCATTTGAAGTTTTATCAGTGTTTGATTTGGGACTCAAGGGTAGCATAGCTTTGAGCGATAGCTTAAATTAACAAGAGGCTCGAGTACTTTATTGTTACAAAATTTCAAGGTTTTATGACGCTCCAGTAAAAAGTTACAAGCATTTCAATGTTGCAAACTTTGATAGGTGTAGGACGTACCGTATAGAAGTTAGGGCCATTTGAAGATTTATCAGTGTTTGATTTGGGACTCAAGGGTAGCATAGCTTTAAGCGATAGCATACATTGACAAGAGGCTCGAGTACTTTATTGTTACAAAATTTCAAGGTTTTATGACGCTCCAGTAAAAAGTTACAAGCATTTGTATGTTGCAAACTTTGATAGGTGTAGGACGTACCGTATAGAAGCTAGGGCCATTTGAAGTTTTATCAGTGTTTGATTCGGGACTTAAGGGTAGCATAGCTTTGAGCGATAGCTTAAATTGACAAGAGGCTCGAGTACTTTATTGTTACAAAATTTCAAGAATTTATGACGCTCCAGTAAAAAATTACAAGCATTTCTATGTTACAAACTTTGATAGGTGTAGGACGTACCGTATAGAAGCTAGGGCCATTTGAAGTGTTATCAGTGTTTGATTTGGGACTCAAGAGTAGCATAGCTTTGAGCGGTAGCTTAAATTGACAAGAGGCTCGGGTACTTTATTGTTACAAAATTTCAAGGTTCTAAGACGCTCCAGTAAAAAGATACAAGAATTTGTATATTGCAAACTTTGAACGTTGTAGGACGTACCGTATAGAAGTAAGGGCCATTTGAAGTTTTATCAGTGTTTGATTTGGGACTCAAGGGTAGCATAGCTTTGAGCGATAGCTTAAATTGACAAGAGGCTCGAGTACTTTATTGTTACAAAATTTCAAGGTTTTATGATGCTCAAGTAAAAAGTTACAAGCATTTGTATGTTGCAAACTTTGATAGGTGGAGGAAGTACCGGATAGAAGTTAGGGCCATTTGAAGTTCTATCAGTGTTTGATTTGGGACTCAAGGGTAGCATAGCTTTGAGCGATAGCTTAAATTGACAAGAGGCTCGAGTTCTTTATTGTTACAAAATTTCAAGGTTTTATGATGCTCAAGTAAAAAGTTACAAGCATTTGTATGTTGCAAACTTTGATAGGTGGAGGAAGTACCGGATAGAAGTTAGGGCCATTTGAAGTTCTATCAGTGTTTGATTTGGGACTCAAGGGTAGCATAGCTTTGAGGGATAGCTTAAATTGACAAGAGGCTCGAGTACTTTATTGTTACAAAATTTCAAGGATTTATGACGCTCCAGTAAAAAGTTACAAGCATTTGTATGTTGCAAACTTTGATAGGTGTAGGACGTACCGTATAGAAGTTAGGGCCATTTGAAGTTTTATCAGTGTTTGATTTGGGACTCAAGGGTAGCATAGCTTTGAGCGATAGCTTAAATTGACAAGAGGCTCGAGTACCCTATTGTTACAAAATTTCAAGGTTTTATGACGCTCCAGTAAAAAGTTACAAGCATTTGAATGTTGCAAACTTTGATAGGTGTAGGACGTACCGTATAGAAGTTAGGGCCATTTGAAATTTTATCAGTGTTTGATTTGGGACTCAAGGGTAGCATAGCTTTGAACAATTGCTTAAATTGACAAGAGGCTCGAGTACTTTATTGTTACAAAATTTCAAGGTTTTATGACGCTCCAGTAAAAAGTTACAAGCATTTGTATGTTGCAAACTTTGATAGGTGTAGGACGTACCGTATAGAAGTTAGGGCCATCTGAAGTTTTATCAGTGTTTGTTTTGGGACTCAAGGGTAGCATAGCTTTGAGTGATAGCTTAAATTGACAAGAGGCTCGAGTACGTTATTGTTACAAAATTTCAAGGTTTTATGACGCTCCAGTAAAAAGTTACAAGCATTTGTATGTTGCAAACTTTGATAGGTGTAGGACGTACCGTATAGAAGTTAGGGACATTTGAAGTTTTATCAGTGTTTGATTTGGGACTCAAGGGTAGCATAGCTTTGAGCGATGGCTTAAATTGACAAGAGGCTCGATTACTTTATTGTTACACACTTTCAAGGTTTTATGACGCTCCAGTAAAAAGTTACAAGCATTTGTATGTTGCAAACTTTGATAGGTGTAGGACGTAGCGTATAGAAGTTAGGGCTATTTGAAGTTTTATCAGTGTTTGAGTTGGGACTCAAGTATAGCATAGCTTTGAGCGATAGCTTAAATTGACAAGAGGCTCGAGTACTTGATTGTTAAAAAATTTCAAGGTTTTATGACGCTCCAGTAAAAAGTTACAAGCATTTGTATGTTGCAAGCTTTGATAGGTGGAGGAAGTACCGGATAGAAGTTAGGGCCATTTGAAGTTCTATCAGTGTTTGATTTGGGACTCAAGGGTAGCATAGCTTTGAGCGATAGCTTAAATTGACAAGAGGCTCGAGTTCTTTATTGTTACAAAATTTCAAGGTTTTATGATGCTCAAGTAAAAAGTTACAAGCATTTGTATGTTGCAAACTTTGAGAGGTGGAGGAAGTACCGGATAGAAGTTAGGGCCATTTGAAGTTCTATCAGTGTTTGATTTGGGACTCAAGGGTAGCATAGCTTTGAGGGATAGCTTAAATTGACAAGAGGCTCGAGTACTTTATTGTTACAAAATTTCAAGGATCTATGACGCTCCAGTAAAAAGTTACAAGCATTTGTAAGTTGCAAACTTTGATAGGTGTAGGCCGTACCATATAGAAGTTAGGGCCATTTGAAGTTTTATCAGTGTTTGATTTGGGACTCAAGGGTAGCATAGCTTTGAGCGATAGCTTAAATTGACAAGAGGCTTGAGTACGTTATTGTTACAAAATTTCAAGGTTTTATGACGCTCCAGTAAAAAGTTACAAGCATTTGTATGTTGCAAACTTTGATAGGTGTAGGACGTACCGTATAGAAGTTAGGGACATTTGAAGTTTTATCAGTGTTTGATTTGGGACTCAAGGGTAGCATAGCTTTGAGCGATGGCTTAAATTGACAAGAGGCTCGATTACTTTATTGTTACACACTTTCAAGGTTTTATGACGCTCCAGTAAAAAGTTACAAGCATTTGTATGTTGCAAACTTTGATAGGTGTAGGACGTACCGTATAGAAGTTAGGGCCATTTGAAGTTTTATCAGTGTTTGAGTTGGGACTCAAGGGTAGCATAGCTTTGAACAATTGCTTAAATTGACAAGAGGCTCGAGTACTTTATTGTTAAAAAATTTCAAGGTTTTATGACGCTCCAGTAAAAAGTTACAAGCATTTGTATGTTGCAAACTTTGATAGGTGTAGGACGTACCGTATAGAAGTTAGGTCCATTTGAAGCATTATCAGTGTTTGATTTGGAACTCAAGGGTAGCATAGCTTTGAGCGATAGCTTAAATTGACAAGAGGCTCGAGTACTTTATTGTTACAAAATTTCAAGGTTTTATGACGCTCCAGTAAAAAGTTACAAGCATTTGTATGTTGCAAACTTTGATAGGTGTAGGACGTACTGTATAGAAGTTAGGGCCATTTGAAGTTTTATCAGTGTATGATTTGGGACTCAAGGGTAGCATAGCTTTGAGCGATAGCTTAAATTGACAAGAGGCTCGAGTACTTTATTGTTACAAAATCTCAAGGTTTTATGACGCTCCAGTAAAAAGATACAAGCATTTGTATATTGCAAACTTTGAAAGTTGTAGGACGTACCGTATAGAAGTAAGGGCCATTTGAAGTTTTATCAGTGTTTGATTTGGGACTCAAGGGTAGCATAGCTTTGAGCGATAGCTTAAATTGACAAGAGGCTCGAGTACTTTATTGTCACAAAATTTCAAGGTTTTATGACGCTCCAGTAAAAAGTTACAAGCATTTCAATGTTGCAAACTTTGATAGGTGTAGGACGTACCGTATAGAAGTTAGGGCCATTTGAAGATTTATCAGTGTTTGATTTGGGACTCAAGGGTAGCATAGCTTTAAGCGATAGCATACATTGACAAGAGGCTCGAGTACTTTATTGTTACAAAATTTCAAGGTTTTATGACGCTCCAGTAAAAAGTTACAAGCATTTGTATGTTGCAAACTTTGATAGGTGTAGGACGTACCGTATAGAAGCTAGGGCCATTTGAAGTTTTATCAGTGTTTGATTCGGGACTTAAGGGTAGCATAGCTTTGAGCGATAACTTAAATTGACAAGCGGCTCGAGTACTTTATTGTTACAAAATTTCAAGAATTTATGACGCTCCAGTAAAAAATTACAAGCATTTCTATGTTACAAACTTTGATAGGTGTAGGACGTACCGTATAGAAGCTAGGGCCATTTGAAGTGTTATCAGTGTTTGATTTGGGACTCAAGAGTAGCATAGCTTTGAGCGGTAGCTTAAATTGACAAGAGGCTCGGGTACTTTATTGTTACAAAATTTCAAGGTTCTAAGACGCTCCAGTAAAAAGATACAAGAATTTGTATATTGCAAACTTTGAACGTTGTAGGACGTACCGTATAGAAGTAAGGGCCATTTGAAGTTTTATCAGTGTTTGATTTGGGACTCAAGGGTAGCATAGCTTTGAGCGATAGCTTAAATTGACAAGAGGCTCGAGTACTTTATTGTTACAAAATTTCAAGGTTTTATGATGCTCAAGTAAAAAGTTACAAGCATTTGTATGTTGCAAACTTTGATAGGTGGAGGAAGTACCGGATAGAAGTTAGGGCCATTTGAAGTTCTATCAGTGTTTGATTTGGGACTCAAGGGTAGCATAGCTTTGAGCGATAGCTTAAATTGACAAGAGGCTCGAGTTCTTTATTGTTACAAAATTTCAAGGTTTTATGATGCTCAAGTAAAAAGTTACAAGCATTTGTATGTTGCAAACTTTGATAGGTGGAGGAAGTACCGGATAGAAGTTAGGGCCATTTGAAGTTCTATCAGTGTTTGATTTGGGACTCAAGGGTAGCATAGCTTTGAGGGATAGCTTAAATTGACAAGAGGCTCGAGTACTTTATTGTTACAAAATTTCAAGGATTTATGACGCTCCAGTAAAAAGTTACAAGCATTTGTATGTTGCAAACTTTGATAGGTGTAGGACGTACCGTATAGAAGTTAGGGCCATTTGAAGTTTTATCAGTGTTTGATTTGGTACTCAAGGGTAGCTTAGCTTTGAGCGATAGCTTAAATTGACAAGAGGCTCGAGTACCCTATTGTTACAAAATTTCAAGGTTTTATGACGCTCCAGTAAAAAGTTACAAGCATTTGAATGTTGCAAACTTTGATAGGTGTAGGACGTACCGTATAGAAGTTAGGGCCATTTGAAATTTTATCAGTGTTTGATTTGGGACTCAAGGGTAGCATAGCTTTGAACAATTGCTTAAATTGACAAGAGGCTCGAGTACTTTATTGTTACAAAATTTCAAGGTTTTATGACGCTCCAGTAAAAAGTTACAAGCATTTGTATGTTGCAAACTTTGATAGGTGTAGGACGTACCGTATAGAAGTTAGGGCCATCTGAAGTTTTATCAGTGTTTGTTTTGGGACTCAAGGGTAGCATAGCTTTGAGTGATAGCTTAAATTGACAAGAGGCTCGAGTACGTTATTGTTACAAAATTTCAAGGTTTTATGACGCTCCAGTAAAAAGTTACAAGCATTTGTATGTTGCAAACTTTGATAGGTGTAGGACGTACCGTATAGAAGTTAGGGACATTTGAAGTTTTATCAGTGTTTGATTTGGGACTCAAGGGTAGCATAGCTTTGAGCGATGGCTTAAATTGACAAGAGGCTCGATTACTTTATTGTTACACACTTTCAAGGTTTTATGACGCTCCAGTAAAAAGTTACAAGCATTTGTATGTTGCAAACTTTGATAGGTGTAGGACGTAGCGTATAGAAGTTAGGGCTATTTGAAGTTTTATCAGTGTTTGAGTTGGGACTCAAGTATAGCATAGCTTTGAGCGATAGCTTAAATTGACAAGAGGCTCGAGTACTTGATTGTTAAAAAATTTCAAGGTTTTATGACGCTCCAGTAAAAAGTTACAAGCATTTGTATGTTGCAAGCTTTGATAGGTGGAGGAAGTACCGGATAGAAGTTAGGGCCATTTGAAGTTCTATCAGTGTTTGATTTGGGACTCAAGGGTAGCATAGCTTTGAGCGATAGCTTAAATTGACAAGAGGCTCGAGTTCTTTATTGTTACAAAATTTCAAGGTTTTATGATGCTCAAGTAAAAAGTTACAAGCATTTGTATGTTGCAAACTTTGAGAGGTGGAGGAAGTACCGGATAGAAGTTAGGGCCATTTGAAGTTCTATCAGTGTTTGATTTGGGACTCAAGGGTAGCATAGCTTTGAGGGATAGCTTAAATTGACAAGAGGCTCGAGTACTTTATTGTTACAAAATTTCAAGGATCTATGACGCTCCAGTAAAAAGTTACAAGCATTTGTAAGTTGCAAACTTTGATAGGTGTAGGCCGTACCATATAGAAGTTAGGGCCATTTGAAGTTTTATCAGTGTTTGATTTGGGACTCAAGGGTAGCATAGCTTTGAGCGATAGCTTAAATTGACAAGAGGCTTGAGTACGTTATTGTTACAAAATTTCAAGGTTTTATGACGCTCCAGTAAAAAGTTACAAGCATTTGTATGTTGCAAACTTTGATAGGTGTAGGACGTACCGTATAGAAGTTAGGGACATTTGAAGTTTTATCAGTGTTTGATTTGGGACTCAAGGGTAGCATAGCTTTGAGCGATGGCTTAAATTGACAAGAGGCTCGATTACTTTATTGTTACACACTTTCAAGGTTTTATGACGCTCCAGTAAAAAGTTACAAGCATTTGTATGTTGCAAACTTTGATAGGTGTAGGACGTACCGTATAGAAGTTAGGGCCATTTGAAGTTTTATCAGTGTTTGAGTTGGGACTCAAGGGTAGCATAGCTTTGAACAATTGCTTAAATTGACAAGAGGCTCGAGTACTTTATTGTTAAAAAATTTCAAGGTTTTATGACGCTCCAGTAAAAAGTTACAAGCATTTGTATGTTGCAAACTTTGATAGGTGTAGGACGTACCGTATAGAAGTTAGGTCCATTTGAAGCATTATCAGTGTTTGATTTGGAACTCAAGGGTAGCATAGCTTTGAGCGATAGCTTAAATTGACAAGAGGCTCGAGTACTTTATTGTTACAAAATTTCAAGGTTTTATGACGCTCCAGTAAAAAGTTACAAGCATTTGTATGTTGCAAACTTTGATAGGTGTAGGACGTACTGTATAGAAGTTAGGGCCATTTGAAGTTTTATCAGTGTATGATTTGGGACTCAAGGGTAGCATAGCTTTGAGCGATAGCTTAAATTGACAAGAGGCTCGAGTACTTTATTGTTACAAAATCTCAAGGTTTTATGACGCTCCAGTAAAAAGATACAAGCATTTGTATATTGCAAACTTTGAAAGTTGTAGGACGTACCGTATAGAAGTAAGGGCCATTTGAAGTTTTATCAGTGTTTGATTTGGGACTCAAGGGTAGCATAGCTTTGAGCGATAGCTTAAATTGACAAGAGGCTCGAGTACTTTATTGTCACAAAATTTCAAGGTTTTATGACGCTCCAGTAAAAAGATACAAGCATTTGTATATTGCAAACTTTGAAAGTTGTAGGACGTACCGTATAGAAGTAAGGGCCATTTGAAGTTTTATCAGTGTTTGATTTGGGACTCAAGGGTAGCATAGCTTTGAGCGATAGCTTAAATTGACAAGAGGCTCGAGTACTTTATTGTTACAAAATTTCAAGGTTTTATGACGCTCCAGTAAAAAGTTACAAGCATTTGTATGTTGCAAACTTTGATAGGTGTAGGACGTACTGTATAGAAGTTAGGGCAATTTGAAGTTTTATCAGTGTATGATTTGGGACTCAAGGGTAGCATAGCTTTGAGCGATAGCTTAAATTGACAAGAGGCTCGAGTACTTTATTGTTACAAAATCTCAAGGTTTTATGACGCTCCAGTAAAAAGATACAAGCATTTGTATATTGCAAACTTTGAAAGTTGTAGGACGTACCGTATAGAAGTAAGGGCCATTTGAAGTTTTATCAGTGTTTGATTTGGGACTCAAGGGTAGCATAGCTTTGAGCGATAACTTAAATTGACAAGAGGCTCGAGTACTTTATTGTCACACAATTTCAAGGTTTTATGACGCTCCAGTAAAAAGATACAAGCATTTGTATATTGCAAACTTTGAAAGTTGTAGGACGTACCGTATAGAAGTAAGGGCCATTTGAAGTTTTATCAGTGTTTGATTTGGGACTCAAGGGTAGCATAGCTTTGAGCGATAGCTTAAATTGACAAGAGGCTCGAGTACTTTATTGTCACAAAATTTCAATGTTTTATGATACTCAAGTAAAAAGTTACAAGCATTTGTATGTTGCAAACTTTGATAGGTGTAGGACGTACCGTATAGAAGTTAAGGCCATCTGAAGTTTTATCAGTGTTTGTTTTGGGACTCAAGGGTAGCATAGCTTTGAGTGATAGCTTAAATTGACAAGAGGCTCGAGTACGTTATTGTTACAAAATTTCAAGGTTTTATGACGCTCCAGTAAAAAGTTACAAGCATTTGTATGTTGCAAACTTTGATAGGTGTAGGACGTACCGTATAGAAGTTAGGGACATTTGAAGTTTTATCAGTGTTTGATTTGGGACTCAAGGGTAGCATAGCTTTGAGCGATGGCTTAAATTGACAAGAGGCTCGATTACTTTATTGTTACACACTTTCAAGGTTTTATGACGCTCCAGTAAAAAGTTACAAGCATTTGTATGTTGCAAACTTTGATAGGTGTAGGACGTACCGTATAGAAGTTAGGGCCATTTGAAGTTTTATCAGTGTTTGAGTTGGGACTCAAGGATAGCATAGCTTTGAGCGATAGCTTAAATTGACAAGAGGCTCGAGTACTTGATTGTTAAAAAATTTCAAGGTTTTATGACGCTCCAGTAAAAAGTTACAAGCATTTGTATGTTGCAAGCTTTGATAGGTGGAGGAAGTACCGGATAGAAGTTAGGGCCATTTGAAGTTCTATCAGTGTTTGATTTGGGACTCAAGGGTAGCATAGCTTTGAGCGATAGCTTAAATTGACAAGAGGCTCGAGTTCTTTATTGTTACAAAATTTCAAGGTTTTATGATGCTCAAGTAAAAAGTTACAAGCATTTGTATGTTGCAAACTTTGAGAGGTGGAGGAAGTACCATATAGAAGTTAGGGCCATTTGAAGTTTTATCAGTGTTTGATTTGGGACTCAAGGGTAGCATAGCTTTGAGCGATAGCTTAAATTGACAAGAGGCTCGAGTACTCTATTGTTACAAAATTTCAAGGTTTTATGACGCTCCAGTAAAAAGTTACAAGCATTTGAATGTTGCAAACTTTGAGAGGTGTAGGACGTACCGTATAGAAGTTAGGGCCATTTGAAATTTTATCAGTGTTTGATTTGGGACTCAAGGGTAGCATAGCTTTGAACAATTGCTTAAATTGACAAGAGGCTCGAGTACTTTATTGTTAAAAAATTTCAAGGTTTTATGACGCTCCAGTAAAAAGTTACAAGCATTTGTATGTTGCAAACTTTGATAGGTGTAGGACGTACCGTATAGAAGTTAGGGCCATTTGAAGTTTTATCAGTGTGTGATTTGGGACTCAAGGGTAGCATAGCTTTGAGCGATAGCTTAAATTAACAAGAGGCTCGAGTACTTTATTGTTACAAAATTTCAAGGTTTTATGACGCTCCAGTAAAAAGTTACAAGCATTTCAATGTTGCAAACTTTGATAGGTGTAGGACGTACCGTATAGAAGTTAGGGCCATTTGAAGTTTTATCAGTGTTTGATTTGGGACTCAAGGGTAGCATAGCTTTGAACAATTGCTTAAATTGACAAGAGGCTCGAGTACTTTATTGTTACAAAATTTCAAGGTTTTATGACGCTCCAGTAAAAAGTTACAAGCATTTGTATGTTGCAAACTTTGATAGGTGTAGGACGTACCGTATAGAAGTTAGGGCCATCTGAAGTTTTATCAGTGTTTGTTTTGGGACTCAAGGGTAGCATAGCTTTGAGTGATAGCTTAAATTGACAAGAGGCTCGAGTACGTTATTGTTACAAAATTTCAAGGTTTTATGACGCTCCAGTAAAAAGTTACAAGCATTTGTATGTTGCAAACTTTGATAGGTGTAGGACGTACCGTATAGAAGTTAGGGACATTTGAAGTTTTATCAGTGTTTGATTTGGGACTCAAGGGTAGCATAGCTTTGAGCGATGGCTTAAATTGACAAGAGGCTCGATTACTTTATTGTTACACACTTTCAAGGTTTTATGACGCTCCAGTAAAAAGTTACAAGCATTTGTATGTTGCAAACTTTGATAGGTGTAGGACGTACCGTATAGAAGTTAGGGCCATTTGAAGTTTTATCAGTGTTTGATTTGGGACTCAAGGGTAGCATAGCTTTGAGCGATGGCTTAAATTGACAAGAGGCTCGATTACTTTATTGTTACACACTTTCAAGGTTTTATGACGCTCCAGTAAAAAGTTACAAGCATTTGTATGTTGCAAACTTTGATAGGTGTAGGACGTACCGTATAGAAGTTAGGTCCATTTGAAGCATTATCAGTGTTTGATTTGGAACTCAAGGGTAGCATAGCTTTGAGCGATAGCTTAAATTGACAAGAGGCTCGAGTACTTTATTGTTACAAAATTTCAAGGTTTTATGACGCTCCAGTAAAAAGTTACAAGCATTTGTATGTTGCAAACTTTGATAGGTGTAGGACGTACTGTATAGAAGTTAGGGCCATTTGAAGTTTTATCAGTGTATGATTTGGGACTCAAGGGTAGCATAGCTTTGAGCGATAGCTTAAATTGACAAGAGGCTCGAGTACTTTATTGTTACAAAATCTCAAGGTTTTATGACGCTCCAGTAAAAAGATACAAGCATTTGTATATTGCAAACTTTGAAAGTTGTAGGACGTACCGTATAGAAGTAAGGGCCATTTGAAGTTTTATCAGTGTTTGATTTGGGACTCAAGGGTAGCATAGCTTTGAGCGATAGCTTAAATTGACAAGAGGCTCGAGTACTTTATTGTCACAAAATTTCAAGGTTTTATGACGCTCCAGTAAAAAGATACAAGCATTTGTATATTGCAAACTTTGAAAGTTGTAGGACGTACCGTATAGAAGTAAGGGCCATTTGAAGTTTTATCAGTGTTTGATTTGGGACTCAAGGGTAGCATAGCTTTGAGCGATAGCTTAAATTGACAAGAGGCTCGAGTACTTTATTGTTACAAAATTTCAAGGTTTTATGACGCTCCAGTAAAAAGTTACAAGCATTTGTATGTTGCAAACTTTGATAGGTGTAGGACGTACTGTATAGAAGTTAGGGCAATTTGAAGTTTTATCAGTGTATGATTTGGGACTCAAGGGTAGCATAGCTTTGAGCGATAGCTTAAATTGACAAGAGGCTCGAGTACTTTATTGTTACAAAATCTCAAGGTTTTATGACGCTCCAGTAAAAAGATACAAGCATTTGTATATTGCAAACTTTGAAAGTTGTAGGACGTACCGTATAGAAGTAAGGGCCATTTGAAGTTTTATCAGTGTTTGATTTGGGACTCAAGGGTAGCATAGCTTTGAGCGATAACTTAAATTGACAAGAGGCTCGAGTACTTTATTGTCACACAATTTCAAGGTTTTATGACGCTCCAGTAAAAAGATACAAGCATTTGTATATTGCAAACTGTGAAAGTTGTAGGACGTACCGTATAGAAGTAAGGGCCATTTGAAGTTTTATCAGTGTTTGATTTGGGACTCAAGGGTAGCATAGCTTTGAGCGATAGCTTAAATTGACAAGAGGCTCGAGTACTTTATTGTCACAAAATTTCAATGTTTTATGATACTCAAGTAAAAAGTTACAAGCATTTGTATGTTGCAAACTTTGATAGGTGTAGGACGTACCGTATAGAAGTTAAGGCCATCTGAAGTTTTATCAGTGTTTGTTTTGGGACTCAAGGGTAGCATAGCTTTGAGTGATAGCTTAAATTGACAAGAGGCTCGAGTACGTTATTGTTACAAAATTTCAAGGTTTTATGACGCTCCAGTAAAAAGTTACAAGCATTTGTATGTTGCAAACTTTGATAGGTGTAGGACGTACCGTATAGAAGTTAGGGACATTTGAAGTTTTATCAGTTATTGATTTGGGACTCAAGGGTAGCATAGCTTTGAGCGATGGCTTAAATTGACAAGAGGCTCGATTACTTTATTGTTACACACTTTCAAGGTTTTATGACGCTCCAGTAAAAAGTTACAAGCATTTGTATGTTGCAAACTTTGATAGGTGTAGGACGTACCGTATAGAAGTTAGGGCCATTTGAAGTTTTATCAGTGTTTGAGTTGGGACTCAAGGATAGCATAGCTTTGAGCGATAGCTTAAATTGACAAGAGGCTCGAGTACTTGATTGTTAAAAAATTTCAAGGTTTTATGACGCTCCAGTAAAAAGTTACAAGCATTTGTATGTTGCAAGCTTTGATAGGTGTAGGACGTACCGTATAGAAGTTAGGGCCATTTGAAGTTTTATCAGTGTTTGATTTGGGACTCAAGGGTAGCATAGCTTTGAGCGATAGCTTAAATTGACAAGAGGCTCGAGTACTTTATTGTTACAAAGTTTCAAGGTTTTATGACGCTCCAGTAAAAAGTTACAAGCATTTCTATGTTGCAAACTTTGATAGGAGTAGGACGTACCGTATAGAAGTTTGGGCCATTTGAAGTTTTATCAGTGTTTTATTTGGGACTCAAGGGTAGCATAGCTTTGAGCGATAGCTTAAATTGACAAGAGGCTCGAGTACTTTATTGTTACAAAATTTCAAGGTTTTATGACGCTCCAGTAAAAAGTTACAAGCATTTGTATGTTGGAAACTTTGATAGGTGTAGGACGTACCGTATAGAAGTTAGGTCCATTTGAAGCTTTATCAGTGTTTGATTTGGAACTCAAGGGTAGCATAGCTTTGAGCGATAGCTTAAATTGACAAGAGGCTCGAGTACTTTATTGTTACAAAATTTCAAGGTTTTATGACGCTCCAGTAAAAAGTTACAAGCATTTGTATGTTGCAAACTTTGATAGGTGTAGGACGTACTGTATAGAAGTTAGGGCCATTTGAAGTTTTATCAGTGTATGATTTGGGACTCAAGGGTAGCATAGCTTTGAGCGATAGCTTAAATTGACAAGAGGCTCGAGTACTTTATTGTTACAAAATCTCAAGGTTTTATGACGCTCCAGTAAAAAGATACAAGCATTTGTATATTGCAAACTTTGAAAGTTGTAGGACGTACCGTATAGAAGTAAGGGCCATTTGAAGTTTTATCAGTGTTTGATTTGGGACTCAAGGGTAGCATAGCTTTGAGCGATAGCTTAAATTGACAAGAGGCTCGAGTACTTTATTGTCACAAAATTTCAGGGTTTTATGACGCTCCAGTAAAAAGATACAAGCATTTGTATATTGCAAACTTTGAAAGTTGTAGGACGTACCGTATAGAAGTAAGGGCCATTTGAAGTTTTATCAGTGTTTGATTTGGGACTCAAGGGTAGCATAGCTTTGAGCGATAGCTTAAATTGACAAGAGGCTCGAGTACTTTATTGTTACAAAATTTCAAGGTTTTATGACGCTCCAGTAAAAAGTTACAAGCATTTGTATGTTGCAAACTTTGATAGGTGTAGGACGTACTGTATAGAAGTTAGGGCCATTTGAAGTTTTATCAGTGTATGATTTGGGACTCAAGGGTAGCATAGCTTTGAGCGATAGCTTAAATTGACAAGAGGCTCGAGTACTTTATTGTTACAAAATCTCAAGGTTTTATGACGCTCCAGTAAAAAGATACAAGCATTTGTATATTGCAAACTTTGAAAGTTGTAGGACGTACCGTATAGAAGTAAGGGCCATTTGAAGTTTTATCAGTGTTTGATTTGGGACTCAAGGGTAGCATAGCTTTGAGCGATAGCTTAAATTGACAAGAGGCTCGAGTACTTTATTGTCACAAAATTTCAAGGTTTTATGACGCTCCAGTAAAAAGATACAAGCATTTGTATATTGCAAACTTTGAAAGTTGTAGGACGTACCGTATAGAAGTAAGGGCCATTTGAAGTTTTATCAGTGTTTGATTTGGGACTCAAGGGTAGCATAGCTTTGAGCGATAGCTTAAATTGACAAGAGGCTCGAGTACTTTATTGTCACAAAATTTCAATGTTTTATGATACTCAAGTAAAAAGTTACAAGCATTTGTATGTTGCAAACTTTGATAGGTGGAGGAAGTACCGGATAGAAATTAGGGCCATTTGAAGTTTTATCAGTGTATGATTTGGGACTCAAGGGTAGCATAGCTTTGAGCGATAGCTTCAATTGACAAGAGGCTCGAGTACTTTATTGTCACAAAATTTCAAGGTTTTATGATGCTCAAGTAAAAAGTTACTAGCATTTGTATGTTGCAAACTTTGATAGGTGGAGGAAGTACCGGATAGAAGTTAGGGCCATTTGAAGTTCTATCAGTGTTTGATTTGGGACTCAAGGGTAGCATAGCTTTGAGCGATAGCTTAAATTGACAAGAGGCTCGAGTACTTTATTGTTACAAAATTTCAAGGTTTTATGACGCTCCAGTAAAAAGTTACAAGCATTTGTATGTTGCAAACTTTGATAGGTGTAGGACGTACCGTATAGAAGTTTGGGCCATTTGAAGTTTTATCAGTGTTTGAGTTGGGACTCAAGTATAGCATAGCTTTGAGCGATAGCTTAAATTGACAAGAGGCTCGAGTACTTGATTGTTAAAAAATTTCAAGGTTTTATGACGCTCCAGTAAAAAGTTACAAGCATTTGTATGTTGCAAGCTTTGATAGGTGTAGGACGTACCGTATAGAAGTTAGGGCTATTTGAAGCTTTATCAGTGTTTGATTTGGGACTCAAGGGTAGCATAGCTTTGAGCGATGGCTTAAATTGACAAGAGGCTCGAGTACTTTGTTGTTACAAAATTTCAAGGTTTTATGACGCTCCAGTAAAAAGTTACAAGCATTTGTATGTTGCAAACTTTGATAGGTGTAGGACGTACCGTATAGAAGTTAGGGCCATTTGAAGTTTTATCAGTGTTTGATTTGGGACTCAAGGGTAGCATAGCTTTGAGCGATGGCTTAAATTAACAAGAGGCTCGAGTACTTTATTGTTACAAAATTTCAAGGTTTTATGACGCTCCAGTAAAAAGTTACAAGCATTTCAATTTTGCAAACTTTGATAGGTGTAGGACGTACCGTATAGAAGTTAGGGCCATTTGAAGTTTTATGAGTGTTTGATTTGGGACTCAAGGGTAGCATAGCTTTAAGCGATAGCATAAATTGACAAGACGCTCGAGTACTTTATTGTTACAAAATTTCAAGGTTTTATGACGCTCCAGTAAAAAGTTACAAGTATTTGTATGTTGCAAACTTTGGTAGGTATAGGACGTACCGTATAGAAGTTAGGGCCATTTGAAGTTTTATCAGTGTTTGATTTGGGACTCAAGGGTAGCATAGCTTTGAGCGATAGCTTAAATTGACAAGAGGCTCGAGAAGTTTATTGTTACAAAATTTCAAGGTTTTATGACGCTCCAGTAAAAAGTTACAAGCATTTCTATGTTGCAAACTTTGATAGGAGTAGGACGTACCGTATAGAAGTTAGGGCCATTTGAAGTTTTATCAGTGTTTTATTTGGGACTCAAGGGTAGCATAGCTTTGAGCGATAGCTTAAATTGACAAGAGGCTCGAGTACTTTATTGTCACAAAATTTCAATGTTTTATGATACTCAAGTAAAAAGTTACAAGCATTTGTATGTTGCAAACTTTGATAGGTGGAGGAAGTACCGGATAGAAATTAGGGCCATTTGAAGTTTTATCAGTGTATGATTTGGGACTCAAGGGTAGCATAGCTTTGAGCGATAGCTTCAATTGACAAGAGGCTCGAGTACTTTATTGTCACAAAATTTCAAGGTTTTATGATGCTCAAGTAAAAAGTTACTAGCATTTGTATGTTGCAAACTTTGATAGGTGGAGGAAGTACCGGATAGAAGTTAGGGCCATTTGAAGTTCTATCAGTGTTTGATTTGGGACTCAAGGGTAGCATAGCTTTGAGCGATAGCTTAAATTGACAAGAATCTCGAGTACTTTATTGTTACAAAATTTCAAGGTTTTATGACGCTCCAGTAAAAAGTTACAAGCATTTGTATGTTGCAAACTTTGATAGGTGTAGGACGTACCGTATAGAAGTTTGGGCCATTTGAAGTTTTATCAGTGTTTGAGTTGGGACTCAAGTATAGCATAGCTTTGAGCGATAGCTTAAATTGACAAGAGGCTCGAGTACTTGATTGTTAAAAAATTTCAAGGTTTTATGACGCTCCAGTAAAAAGTTACAAGCATTTGTATGTTGCAAGCTTTGATAGGTGTAGGACGTACCGTATAGAAGTTAGGGCTATTTGAAGCTTTATCAGTGTTTGATTTGGGACTCAAGGGTAGCATAGCTTTGAGCGATGGCTTAAATTGACAAGAGGCTCGAGTACTTTGTTGTTACAAAATTTCAAGGTTTTATGACGCTCCAGTAAAAAGTTACAAGCATTTGTATGTTGCAAACTTTGATAGGTGTAGGACGTACCGTATAGAAGTTAGGGCCATTTGAAGTTTTATCAGTGTTTGATTTGGGACTCAAGGGTAGCATAGCTTTGAGCGATGGCTTAAATTAACAAGAGGCTCGAGTACTTTATTGTTACAAAATTTCAAGGTTTTATGACGCTCCAGTAAAAAGTTACAAGCATTTCAATGTTGCAAACTTTGATAGGTGTAGGACGTACCGTATAGAAGTTAGGGCCATTTGAAGTTTTATGAGTGTTTGATTTGGGACTCAAGGGTAGCATAGCTTTAAGCGATAGCATAAATTGACAAGACGCTCGAGTACTTTATTGTTACAAAATTTCAAGGTTTTATGACGCTCCAGTAAAAAGTTACAAGTATTTGTATGTTGCAAACTTTGGTAGGTATAGGACGTACCGTATAGAAGTTAGGGCCATTTGAAGTTTTATCAGTGTTTGATTTGGGACTCAAGGGTAGCATAGCTTTGAGCGATAGCTTAAATTGACAAGAGGCTCGAGAAGTTTATTGTTACAAAATTTCAAGGTTTTATGACGCTCCAGTAAAAAGTTACAAGCATTTCTATGTTGCAAACTTTGATAGGAGTAGGACGTACCGTATAGAAGTTAGGGCCATTTGAAGTTTTATCAGTGTTTTATTTGGGACTCAAGGGTAGCATAGCTTTGAGCGATAGCTTAAATTGACAAGAGGCTCGAGTACTTTATTGTTACAAAATTTCAAGGTTTTATGACGCTCCAGTAAAAAATTACAAGCATTTCTATGTCACAAACTTTGATAGGTGTAGGACGTACCGTATAGAAGTTAGGGCCATTTGAAGTTTTATCAGTGTTTGATTTTGGACTCAAGAGTAGCATAGCTTTGAGCGGTAGCTTAAATTGACAAGAGGCTCGAGTACTTTATTGTTACAAAATTTCAAGGTTCTAAGACACTCCAGTAAAAAGATACAAGCATTTGTATATTGCAAACTTTGAACGTTGTAGGACGTACCGTATAGAAGTAAGGGCCATTTGAAGTTTTATCAGTGTTTGATTTGGGACTCAAGGGTAGCATAGCTTTGAGCGATGGCTTAAATTGACAAGAGGCTCGAGAAGTTTATTGTTACAAAATTTCAAGGTTTTATGACGCTCCAGTAAAAAGTTACAAGCATTTCTATGTTGCAAACTTTGATAGGAGTAGGACGTACCGTATAGAAGTTAGGGCCATTTGAAGTTTTATCAGTGTTTTATTTGGGACTCAAGGGTAGCATAGCTTTGAGCGATAGCTTAAATTGACAAGAGGCTCGAGTACTTTATTGTTACAAAATTTCAAGGTTTTATGACGCTCCAGTAAAAAATTACAAGCATTTCTATGTCACAAACTTTGATAGGTGTAGGACGTACCGTATAGAAGTTAGGGCCATTTGAAGTTTTATCAGTGTTTGCTTTTGGACTCAAGAGTAGCATAGCTTTGAGCGGTAGCTTAAATTGACAAGAGGCTCGAGTACTTTATTGTTACAAAATTTCAAGGTTCTAAGACACTCCAGTAAAAAGATACAAGCATTTGTATATTGCAAACTTTGAACGTTGTAGGACGTACTGTATAGAAGTAAGGGCCATTTGAAGTTTTATCAGTGTTTGATTTTTGACTCAAGGGTAGCATAGCTTTGAGCGATAGCTTAAATTGACAAGAGGCTCGAGTACTATATTGTTACAAACTTTCAAGGTTTTATGATGCTCAAGTAAAAAGTTACAAGCATTTGTATGTTGCAAACTTTGATAGGTGGAGGAAGTACCGGATAGAAGTTAGGGCCATTTGAAGTTCTATCAGTGTTTGATTTGGGACTCAAGGGTAGCATAGCTTTGAGCGATAGCTTAAATTGACAAGAGGCTCGAGTTCTTTATTGTTACAAAATTTCAAGGTTTTATGATGCTCAAGTAAAAAGTTACAAGCATTTGTATGTTGCAAACTTTGATAGGTGGAGGAAGTACCGGATAGAAGTTAGGGCCATTTGAAGTTCTATCAGTGTTCGATTTGGGACTCAAGGGTAGCATAGCTTTGAGCGATAGCTTAAATTGACAAGAGGCTCGAGTACTCTATTGTTACAAAATTTCAAGGTTTTATGACGCTCCAGTAAAAAGTTACAAGCATTTGTATGTTGCAAGCTTTGATAGGTGTAGGACGTACCGTATAGAAGATAGGGCTATTTGAAGTTTTATCAGTGTTTGATTTGGGACTCAAGGGTAGCATAGCTTTGAGCGATGGCTTAAATTGACAAGAGGCTCGAGTACTTTATTGTTACAAATTTTCAAGGTTTTATGACGCTCCAGTAAAAAGTTACAAGCATTTGTATGTTGCAAACTTTGATAGGTGTAGGACGTACCGTATAGAAGTTAGGGCCATTTGAAGTTTTATCAGTGTTTGATTTGGGACTCAAGGGTAGCATAGCTTTGAGCGATAGCTTAAATTAACAAGAGGCTCGAGTACCTTATTGTTACAAAATTTCAAGGTTTTATGACGCTACAGTAAGAAGTTACAAGCATTTCAATGTTGCAAACTTTGATAGGTGTAGGACGTACCGTATAGAAGTTAGGGCCATTTGAAGTTTTATCAGTGTTTGATTTGGGACTCAAGGGTAGCATAGCTTTGAACAATTGCTTAAATTGACAAGAGGCTCGAGTTCTTTATTGTTACAAAATTTCAAGTTTTTATGACGCTCCAGTAAAAAGTTACAAGCATTTGTATGTTGCAAACTTTGATAGGTGTAGGACGTACCGTATAGAAGTTAGGGCCATTTGAAGTTTTATCAGTGTTTGATTTGGGACTCAAGGGTAGCATAGCTTTGAGCGATAGCATAAATTGACAAGAGGCTCGAGTACTTTATTGTTACAAAATTTCAAGGTTTTATGACGCTCCAGTAAAAAGTTACAAGTATTTGTATGTTGCAAACTTTGGTAGGTATAGGACGTACCGTATAAAAGTTAGGGCCATTTGAAGTTTTATCAGTGTTTGATTTGGGACTCAAGGGTAGCATAGCTTTGAGCGATAGCTTAAATTGAGAAGAGGCTCGAGAAGTTTATTGTTACAAAATTTCAAGGTTTTATGACGCTCCAGTAAAAAGTTACAAGCATTTCTATGTTGCAAACTTTGATAGGAGTAGGACGTACCGTATAGAAGTTAGGGCCATTTGAAGTTTTATCAGTGTTTTATTTGGGACTCAAGGGTAGCATAGCTTTGAGCGATAGCTTAAATTGACAAGAGGCTCGAGTACTTTATTGTTACAAAATTTCAAGGTTTTATGACGCTCCAGTAAAAAATTACAAGCATTTCTATGTTACAAACTTTGATAGGAGTAGGACGTACCGTATAGAAGTTAGGGCCATTTGAAGTTTTATCAGTGTTTTATTTGGGACTCAAGGGTAGCATAGCTTTGAGCGATAGCTTAAATTGACAAGAAGCTCGAGTACTTTATTGTTACAAAATTTCAAGGTTTTATGACGCTCCAGTAAAAAATTACAAGCATTTCTATGTTACAAACTTTGATAGGTGTAGGACGTACCGTATAGAAGTTAGGGCCATTTGAAGTTCTATCAGTGTTTGATTTGGGACTCAAGGGTAGCATAGCTTTGAGCGATAGCTTAAATTGACAAGAGGCTCGAGTTCTTTATTGTTACAAAATTTCAAGGTTTTATGATGCTCAAGTAAAAAGTTACAAGCATTTGTATGTTGCAAACTTTGATAGGTGGAGGAAGTACCGGATAGAAGTTAGGGCCATTTGAAGTTCTATCAGTGTTCGATTTGGGACTCAAGGGTAGCATAGCTTTGAGCGATAGCTTAAATTGACAAGAGGCTCGAGTACTATATTGTTACAAAATTTCAAGGTTTTATGACGCTCCAGTAAAAAGTTACAAGCATTTGTATGTTGCAAGCTTTGATAGGTGTAGGACGTACCGTATAGAAGATAGGGCTATTTGAAGTTTTATCAGTGTTTGATTTGGGACTCAAGGGTAGCATAGCTTTGAGCGATGGCTTAAATTGACAAGAGGCTCGAGTACTTTATTGTTACAAATTTTCAAGGTTTTATGACGCTCCAGTAAAAAGTTACAAGCATTTGTATGTTGCAAACTTTGATAGGTGTAGGACGTACCGTATAGAAGTTAGGGCCATTTGAAGTTTTATCAGTGTTTGATTTGGGACTCAAGGGTAGCATAGCTTTGAGCGATAGCTTAAATTAACAAGAGGCTCGAGTACTTTATTGTTACAAAATTTCAAGCTTTTATGACGCTCCAGTAAAAAGTTACAAGCATTTCAATGTTGCAAACTTTGATAGGTGTAGGACGTACCGTATAGAAGTTAGGGCCATTTGAAGTTTTATCAGTGTTTGATTTGGGACTCAAGGGTAGCATAGCTTTGAACAATTGCTTAAATTGACAAGAGGCTCGAGTTCTTTATTGTTACAAAATTTCAAGTTTTTATGACGCTCCAGTAAAAAGTTACAAGCATTTGTATGTTGTAAACTTTGATAGGTGTAGGACGTACCGTATAGAAGTTAGGGCCATTTGAAGTTTTATCAGTGTTTGATTTGGGACTCAAGGGTAGCATAGCTTTGAGCGATAGCATAAATTGACAAGAGGCTCGAGTACTTTATTGTTACAAAATTTCAAGGTTTTATGACGCTCCAGTAAAAAGTTACAAGTATTTGTATGTTGCAAACTTTGGTAGGTATAGGACGTACCGTATAAAAGTTAGGGCCATTTGAAGTTTTATCAGTGTTTGATTTGGGACTCAAGGGTAGCATAGCTTTGGGCGATAGCTTAAATTGACAAGAGGCTCGAGAAGTTTATTGTTACAAAATTTCAAGGTTTTATGACGCTCCAGTAAAAAGTTACAAGCATTTCTATGTTGCAAACTTTGATAGGAGTAGGACGTACCGTATAGAAGTTAGGGCCATTTGAAGTTTTATCAGTGTTTTATTTGGGACTCAAGGGTAGCATAGCTTTGAGCAATAGCTTAAATTGACAAGAGGCTCGAGTACTTTATTGTTACAAAATTTCAAGGTTTTATGACGCTCCAGTAAAAAATTACAAGCATTTCTATGTTACAAACTTTGATAGGTGTAGGACGTACCGTATAGAAGTTAGGGCCATTTGAAGTTTTATCAGTGTTTGATTTGGGACTCAAGAGTAGCATAGCTTTGAGCGGTAGCTTAAATTGACAAGAGGCTCGAGTACTTTATTGTTACAAAATTTCAAGGTTCTAAGACACTCCAGTAAAAAGTTACAAGCATTTCAATGTTGCAAACTTTGATAGGTGTAGGACGTACCGTATAGAAGTTAGGGCCATTTGAAGTTTTATCAGTGTTTGATTTGGGACTCAAGGGTAGCATAGCTTTGAACAATTGCTTAAATTGACAAGAGGCTCGAGTTCTTTATTGTTACAAAATTTCAAGTTTTTATGACGCTCCAGTAAAAAGTTACAAGCATTTGTATGTTGCAAACTTTGATAGGAGTAGGACGTACCGTATAGATGTTAGGGCCATTTGAAGTTTTATCAGTGTTTGATTTGGGACTCAAGAGTAGCATAGCTTTGAGCGGTAGCTTAAATTGACAAGAAGCTCGAGTACTTTATTGTTACAAAATTTCAAGGTTTTATGACGCTCCAGTAAAAAATTACAAGCATTTCTATGTTACAAACTTTGATAGGTGTAGGACGTACCGTATAGAAGTTAGGGCCATTTGAAGTTCTATCAGTGTTTGATTTGGGACTCAAGGGTAGCATAGCTTTGAGCGATAGCTTAAATTGACAAGAGGCTCGAGTTCTTTATTGTTACAAAATTTCAAGGTTTTATGATGCTCAAGTAAAAAGTTACAAGCATTTGTATGTTGCAAACTTTGATAGGTGGAGGAAGTACCGGATAGAAGTTAGGGCCATTTGAAGTTCTATCAGTGTTCGATTTGGGACTCAAGGGTAGCATAGCTTTGAGCGATAGCTTAAATTGACAAGAGGCTCGAGTACTCTATTGTTACAAAATTTCAAGGTTTTATGACGCTCCAGTAAAAAGTTACAAGCATTTGTATGTTGCAAGCTTTGATAGGTGTAGGACGTACCGTATAGAAGATAGGGCTATTTGAAGTTTTATCAGTGTTTGATTTGGGACTCAAGGGTAGCATAGCTTTGAGCGATGGCTTAAATTGACAAGAGGCTCGAGTACTTTATTGTTACAAATTTTCAAGGTTTTATGACGCTCCAGTAAAAAGTTACAAGCATTTGTATGTTGCAAACTTTGATAGGTGTAGGACGTACCGTATAGAAGTTAGGGCCATTTGAAGTTTTATCAGTGTTTGATTTGGGACTCAAGGGTAGCATAGCTTTGAGCGATAGCTTAAATTAACAAGAGGCTCGAGTACTTTATTGTTACAAAATTTCAAGGTTTTATGACGCTCCAGTAAAAAGTTACAAGCATTTCAATGTTGCAAACTTTGATAGGTGTAGGACGTACCGTATAGAAGTTAGGGCCATTTGAAGTTTTATCAGTGTTTGATTTGGGACTCAAGGGTAGCATAGCTTTGAACAATTGCTTAAATTGACAAGAGGCTCGAGTTCTTTATTGTTACAAAATTTCAAGTTTTTATGACGCTCCAGTAAAAAGTTACAAGCATTTGTATGTTGCAAACTTTGATAGGTGTAGGACGTACCGTATAGAAGTTAGGGCCATTTGAAGTTTTATCAGTGTTTGATTTGGGACTCAAGGGTAGCATAGCTTTGAGCGATAGCATAAATTGACAAGAGGCTCGAGTACTTTATTGTTACAAAATTTCAAGGTTTTATGACGCTCCAGTAAAAAGTTACAAGTATTTGTATGTTGCAAACTTTGGTAGGTATAGGACGTACCGTATAAAAGTTAGGGCCATTTGAAGTTTTATCAGTGTTTGATTTGGGACTCAAGGGTAGCATAGCTTTGGGCGATAGCTTAAATTGACAAGAGGCTCGAGAAGTTTATTGTTACAAAATTTCAAGGTTTTATGACGCTCCAGTAAAAAGTTACAAGCATTTCTATGTTGCAAACTTTGATAGGAGTAGGACGTACCGTATAGAAGTTAGGGCCATTTGAAGTTTTATCAGTGTTTTATTTGGGACTCAAGGGTAGCATAGCTTTGAGCGATAGCTTAAATTGACAAGAGGCTCGAGTACTTTATTGTTACAAAATTTCAAGGTTTTATGACGCTCCAGTAAAAAATTACAAGCATTTCTATGTTACAAACTTTGATAGGTGTAGGACGTACCGTATAGAAGTTAGGGCCATTTGAAGTTTTATCAGTGTTTGATTTGGGACTCAAGAGTAGCATAGCTTTGAGCGGTAGCTTAAATTGACAAGAGGCTCGAGTACTTTATTGTTACAAAATTTCAAGGTTCTAAGACACTTCAGTAAAAAGTTACAAGCATTTCAATGTTGCAAACTTTGATAGGTGTAGGACGTACCGTATAGAAGTTAGGGCCATTTGAAGTTTTATCAGTGTTTGATTTGGGACTCAAGGGTAGCATAGCTTTGAACAATTGCTTAAATTGACAAGAGGCTCGAGTTCTTTATTGTTACAAAATTTCAAGTTTTTATGACGCTCCAGTAAAAAGTTACAAGCATTTGTATGTTGCAAACTTTGATAGGAGTAGGACGTACCGTATAGATGTTAGGGCCATTTGAAGTTTTATCAGTGTTTGATTTGGGACTCAAGAGTAGCATAGCTTTGAGCGGTAGCTTAAATTGACAAGAAGCTCGAGTACTTTATTGTTACAAAATTTCAAGGTTTTATGACGCTCCAGTAAAAAATTACAAGCATTTCTATGTTACAAACTTTGATAGGTGTAGGACGTACCGTATAGAAGTTAGGGCCATTTGAAGTTCTATCAGTGTTTGATTTGGGACTCAAGGGTAGCATAGCTTTGAGCGATAGCTTAAATTGACAAGAGGCTCGAGTTCTTTATTGTTACAAAATTTCAAGGTTTTATGATGCTCAAGTAAAAAGTTACAAGCATTTGTATGTTGCAAACTTTGATAGGTGGAGGAAGTACCGGATAGAAGTTAGGGCCATTTGAAGTTCTATCAGTGTTCGATTTGGGACTCAAGGGTAGCATAGCTTTGAGCGATAGCTTAAATTGACAAGAGGCTCGAGTACTCTATTGTTACAAAATTTCAAGGTTTTATGACGCTCCAGTAAAAAGTTACAAGCATTTGTATGTTGCAAGCTTTGATAGGTGTAGGACGTACCGTATAGAAGATAGGGCTATTTGAAGTTTTATCAGTGTTTGATTTGGGACTCAAGGGTAGCATAGCTTTGAGCGATGGCTTAAATTGACAAGAGGCTCGAGTACTTTATTGTTACAAATTTTCAAGGTTTTATGACGCTCCAGTAAAAAGTTACAAGCATTTGTATGTTGCAAACTTTGATAGGTGTAGGACGTACCGTATAGAAGTTAGGGCCATTTGAAGTTTTATCAGTGTTTGATTTGGGACTCAAGGGTAGCATAGCTTTGAGCGATAGCTTAAATTAACAAGAGGCTCGAGTACTTTATTGTTACAAAATTTCAAGGTTTTATGACGGTCCAGTAAAAAGTTACAAGCATTTCAATGTTGCAAACTTTGATAGGTGTAGGACGTACCGTATAGAAGTTAGGGCCATTTGAAGTTTTATCAGTGTTTGATTTGGGACTCAAGGGTAGCATAGCTTTGAACAATTGCTTAAATTGACAAGAGGCTCGAGTTCTTTATTGTTACAAAATTTCAAGTTTTTATGACGCTCCAGTAAAAAGTTACAAGCATTTGTATGTTGCAAACTTTGATAGGTGTAGGACGTACCGTATAGAAGTTAGGGCCATTTGAAGTTTTATCAGTGTTTGATTTGGGACTCAAGGGTAGCATAGCTTTGAGCGATAGCATAAATTGACAAGAGGCTCGAGTACTTTATTGTTACAAAATTTCAAGGTTTTATGACGCTCCAGTAAAAAGTTACAAGTATTTGTATGTTGCAAACTTTGGTAGGTATAGGACGTACCGTATAAAAGTTAGGGCCATTTGAAGTTTTATCAGTGTTTGATTTGGGACTCAAGGGTAGCATAGCTTTGGGCGATAGCTTAAATTGACAAGAGGCTCGAGAAGTTTATTGTTACAAAATTTCAAGGTTTTATGACGCTCCAGTAAAAAGTTACAAGCATTTCTATGTTGCAAACTTTGATAGGAGTAGGACGTACCGTATAGAAGTTAGGGCCATTTGAAGTTTTATCAGTGTTTTATTTGGGACTCAAGGGTAGCATAGCTTTGAGCGATAGCTTAAATTGACAAGAGGCTCGAGTACTTTATTGTTACAAAATTTCAAGGTTTTATGACGCTCCAGTAAAAAATTACAAGCATTTCTATGTTACAAACTTTGATAGGTGTAGGACGTACCGTATAGAAGTTAGGGCCATTTGAAGTTTTATCAGTGTTTGATTTGGGACTCAAGAGTAGCATAGCTTTGAGCGGTAGCTTAAATTGACAAGAGGCTCGAGTACTTTATTGTTACAAAATTTCAAGGTTCTAAGACACTTCAGTAAAAAGTTACAAGCATTTCAATGTTGCAAACTTTGATAGGTGTAGGACGTACCGTATAGAAGTTAGGGCCATTTGAAGTTTTATCAGTGTTTGATTTGGGACTCAAGGGTAGCATAGCTTTGAACAATTGCTTAAATTGACAAGAGGCTCGAGTTCTTTATTGTTACAAAATTTCAAGTTTTTATGACGCTCCAGTAAAAAGTTACAAGCATTTGTATGTTGCAAACTTTGATAGGTGTAGGACGTACCGTATAGAAGTTAGGGCCATTTGAAGTTTTATCAGTGTTTGATTTGGGACTCAAGGGTAGCATAGCTTTGAGCGATAGCATAAATTGACAAGAGGCTCGAGTACTTTATTGTTACAAAATTTCAAGGTTTTATGACGCTCCAGTAAAAAGTTACAAGTATTTGTATGTTGCAAACTTTGGTAGGTATAGGACGTACCGTATAAAAGTTAGGGCCATTTGAAGTTTTATCAGTGTTTGATTTGGGACTCAAGGGTAGCATAGCTTTGAGCGATAGCTTAAATTGACAAGAGGCTCGAGAAGTTTATTGTTACAAAATTTCAAGGTTTTATGACGCTCCAGTAAAAAGTTACAAGCATTTCTATGTTGCAAACTTTGATAGGAGTAGGACGTACCGTATAGAAGTTAGGGCCATTTGAAGTTTTATCAGTGTTTTATTTGGGACTCAAGGGTAGCATAGCTTTGAGCGATAGCTTAAATTGACAAGAGGCTCGAGTACTTTATTGTTACAAAATTTCAAGGTTTTATGACGCTCCAGTAAAAAATTACAAGCATTTCTATGTTACAAATTTTGATAGGTGTAGGACGTACCGTATAGAAGTTAGGGCCATTTGAAGTTTTATCAGTGTTTGATTTGGGACTCAAGAGTAGCATAGCTTTGAGCGGTAGCTTAAATTGACAAGAGGCTCGAGTACTTTATTGTTACAAAATTTCAAGGTTCTAAGACACTCCAGTAAAAAGCTACAAGCATTTGTATATTGCAAACTTTGAACGTTGTAGGACGTACCGTATAGAAGTAAGGGCAATTTGAAGTTTTATCAGTGTTTGATTTGGGACTCAAGGGTAGCATAGCTTCGAGCGATAACTTAAATTGACAAGAGGCTCGAGTACTTTATTGTTACAAAATTTCAAGGTTTTATGATGCTCAAGTAAAAAGTTACAAGCATTTGTATGTTGCAAACTTTGATAGGTGGAGGAAGTACCGGATAGAAGTTAGGGCCATTTGAAGTTCTATCAGTGTTTGATTTGGGACTCAAGGGTAGCATAGCTTTGAGCGATAGCTTAAATTGACAAGAGGCTCGAGTTCTTTATTGTTACAAAATTTCAAGGTTTTATGATGCTCAAGTAAAAAGTTACAAGCATTTGTATGTTGCAAACTTTGATAGGTGGAGGAAGTACCGGATAGAAGTTAGGGCCATTTGAAGTTCTATCAGTGTTTGATTTGGGACTCAAGGGTAGCATAGCTTTGAGGGATAGCTTAAATTGACAAGAGGCTCGAGTACTTTATTGTTACAAAATTTCAAGGATTTATGACGCTCCAGTAAAAAGTTACAAGCATTTGTATGTTGCAAACTTTGATAGGTGTAGGACGTACCGTATAGAAGTTAGGGCCATTTGAAGTTTTATCAGTGTTCGATTTGGGACTCAAGGGTAGCATAGCTTTGAGCGATAGCTTAAATTGACAAGAGGCTCGAGTACTTTATTGTTACAAAATTTCAAGGTTTTATGACGCTCCAGTAAAAAGTTACAAGCATTTCAATGTTGCAAACTTTGATAGGTGTAGGACGCACCGTATAGAAGTTAGGGCCATTTGAAGTTTTATCAGTGTTTGATTTGGGACTCAAGGGTAGCATAGCTTTGAACAATTGCTTAAATTGACAAGAGGCTCGAGTACTTTATTGTTACAAAATTTCAAGGTTTTATGACGCTCCAGTAAAAAGTTACAAGCATTTGTATGTTGCAAACTTTGATAGGTGTAGGACGTACCGTATAGAAGTTAGGGCCATCTGAAGTTTTATCAGTGTTTGTTTTGGGACTCGAGGGTAGCATAGCTTTGAGTGATAGCTTAAATTGACAAGAGGCTCGAGTACGTTATTGTTACAAAATTTCAAGGTTTTATGACGCTCCAGTAAAAAGTTACAAGCATTTGTATGTTGCAAACTTTGATAGGTGTAGGACGTACCGTATAGAAGTTAGGGACATTTGAAGTTTTATCAGTGTTTGATTTGGGACTCAAGGGTAGCATAGCTTTGAGCGATGGCTTAAATTGACAAGAGGCTCGATTACTTTATTGTTACACACTTTCAAGGTTTTATGACGCTCCAGTAAAAAGTTACAAGCATTTGTATGTTGCAAACTTTGATAGGTGTAGGACGTACCGTATAGAAGTTAGGGCCATTTGAAGTTTTATCAGTGTTTGAGTTGGGACTCAAGGATAGCATAGCTTTGAGCGATAGCTTAAATTGACAAGAGGCTCGAGTACTTGATTGTTAAAAAATTTCAAGGTTTTATGACGCTCCAGTAAAAAGTTACAAGCATTTGTATGTTGCAAACTTTGATAGGTGTAGGACGTACCGTATAGAAGTTAGGGCCATTTGAAGTTTTATCAGTGTTTGATTTGGGACTCAAGAGTAGCATAGCTTTGAGCGGTAGCTTAAATTGACAAGAGGCTCGAGTACTTTATTGTTACAAAATTTCAAGGTTCTAAGACACTCCAGTAAAAAGCTACAAGCATTTGTATATTGCAAACTTTGAACGTTGTAGGACGTACCGTATAGAAGTAAGGGCAATTTGAAGTTTTATCAGTGTTTGATTTGGGACTCAAGGGTAGCATAGCTTCGAGCGATAACTTAAATTGACAAGAGGCTCGAGTACTTTATTGTTACAAAATTTCAAGGTTTTATGATGCTCAAGTAAAAAGTTACAAGCATTTGTATGTTGCAAACTTTGATAGGTGGAGGAAGTACCGGATAGAAGTTAGGGCCATTTGAAGTTCTATCAGTGTTTGATTTGGGACTCAAGGGTAGCATAGCTTTGAGCGATAGCTTAAATTGACAAGAGGCTCGAGTTCTTTATTGTTACAAAATTTCAAGGTTTTATGATGCTCAAGTAAAAAGTTACAAGCATTTGTATGTTGCAAACTTTGATAGGTGGAGGAAGTACCGGATAGAAGTTAGGGCCATTTGAAGTTCTATCAGTGTTTGATTTGGGACTCAAGGGTAGCATAGCTTTGAGGGATAGCTTAAATTGACAAGAGGCTCGAGTACTTTATTGCTACAAAATTTCAAGGATTTATGACGCTCCAGTAAAAAGTTACAAGCATTTGTATGTTGCAAACTTTGATAGGTGTAGGACGTACCGTATAGAAGTTAGGGCCATTTGAAGTTTTATCAGTGTTCGATTTGGGACTCAAGGGTAGCATAGCTTTGAGCGATAGCTTAAATTGACAAGAGGCTCGAGTACTTTATTGTTACAAAATTTCAAGGTTTTATGACGCTCCAGTAAAAAGTTACAAGCATTTCAATGTTGCAAACTTTGATAGGTGTAGGACGTACCGTATAGAAGTTAGGGCCATTTGAAGTTTTATCAGTGTTTGATTTGGGACTCAAGGGTAGCATAGCTTTGAACAATTGCTTAAATTGACAAGAGGCTCGAGTACTTTATTGTTACAAAATTTCAAGGTTTTATGACGCTCCAGTAAAAAGTTACAAGCATTTGTATGTTGCAAACTTTGATAGGTGTAGGACGTACCGTATAGAAGTTAGGGCCATCTGAAGTTTTATCAGTGTTTGTTTTGGGACTCGAGGGTAGCATAGCTTTGAGTGATAGCTTAAATTGACAAGAGGCTCGAGTACGTTATTGTTACAAAATTTCAAGGTTTTATGACGCTCCAGTAAAAAGTTACAAGCATTTGTATGTTGCAAACTTTGATAGGTGTAGGACGTACCGTATAGAAGTTAGGGACATTTGAAGTTTTATCAGTGTTTGATTTGGGACTCAAGGGTAGCATAGCTTTGAGCGATGGCTTAAATTGACAAGAGGCTCGATTACTTTATTGTTACACACTTTCAAGGTTTTATGACGCTCCAGTAAAAAGTTACAAGCATTTGTATGTTGCAAACTTTGATAGGTGTAGGACGTACCGTATAGAAGTTAGGGCCATTTGAAGTTTTATCAGTGTTTGAGTTGGGACTCAAGGATAGCATAGCTTTGAGCGATAGCTTAAATTGACAAGAGGCTCGAGTACATGATTGTTAAAAAATTTCAAGGTTTTATGACGCTCCAGTAAAAAGTTACAAGCATTTGTATGTTGCAAACTTTGATAGGTGTAGGACGTACCGTATAGAAGTTAGGGCCATTTGAAGTTTTATCAGTGTTTGATTTGGGACTCAAGAGTAGCATAGCCTTGAGCGATAGCTTAAATTGACAAGAGGCTCGAATACTTTATTGTTACAATATTTCCAGGTTTAATGACGCTCCAGTAAAAAGTTACAAGCATTTCTATGTTACAAACTTTGATAGGTGTAGGACGTACCTTATAGAAGTTAGGGCCATTTGAAGTTTTATCAGTGTTTGATTTGGGACTCAAGAGTAGCATAGCTTTGAGCGATAGCTTAAATTGCCAAGAGGCTCGAGTAATTTATTGTTACAAAATTTCAAGGTTTTATGACGCTCCAGTAAAAAGTTACAAGCATTTGTATGTTGGAAACTTTGATAGGTGTAGGACGTACCGTATAGAAGTTTGGTCCATTTGAAGCTTTATCAGTGTTTGATTTGGAACTCAAGGGTAGCATAGCTTTGAGCGATAGCTTAAATTGACAAGAGGCTCGAGTACTTTATTGTTACAAAATTTCAAGGTTTTATGACTCTCCAGTAAAAAGTTACAAGCATTTGTATGTTGCAAACTTTGATAGGTGTAGGACGTACTGTATAGAAGTTAGGGCCATTTGAAGTTTTATCAGTGTATGATTTGGGACTCAAGGGTAGCATAGCTTTGAGCGATAGCTTAAATTGACAAGAGGCTCGAGTACTTTATTGTTACAAAATCTCAAGGTGTTATGACGCTCCAGTAAAAAGTTACAAGCAGTTGTATGTTGCAAACTTTGATAGGTGTAGGACGTACCGTATAGAAATTAGGGCCATTTTAAATTTTATCAGTGTTTGATTTGGGACTCAAGGGTAGCATAGCTTTGAGCGGTAGCTTAAATTGACAAGAAGCTCGAGTACTTTATTGTTACAAAATTTCAAGGTTCTATGACGCTCCATTAAAAAGATACAAGCATTTGTATATTGCAAACTTTGAAAGTTGTAGGACGTACCGTATAGAAGTAAGGGCCATTTGAAGTTTTATCAGTGTTTGATTTGGGACTCAAGGGTAGCATAGCTTTGAGCGATAGCTTAAATTGACAAGAGGCTCGAGTTCTTTATTGTTACAAAATTTCAAGGTTTTATGATGCTCAAGTAAAAAGTTACAAGCATTTGTATGTTGCAAACTTTGATAGGTGGAGGAAGTACCGGATAGAAGTTAGGGCCATTTGAAGTTCTATCAGTGTTTGATTTGGGACTCAAGGGTAGCATAGCTTTGAGGGATAGCTTAAATTGACAAGAGGCTCGAGTACTTTATTGTTACAAAATTTCAAGGATTTATGACGCTCCAGTAAAAAGTTACAAGCATTTGTATGTTGCAAACTTTGATAGGTGTAGGACGTACCGTATAGAAGTTAGGGCCATTTGAAGTTTTATCAGTGTTCGATTTGGGACTCAAGGGTAGCATAGCTTTGAGCGATAGCTTAAATTGACAAGAGGCTCGAGTACTTTATTGTTACAAAATTTCAAGGTTTTATGACGCTCCAGTAAAAAGTTACAAGCATTTCAATGTTGCAAACTTTGATAGGTGTAGGACGTACCGTATAGAAGTTAGGGCCATTTTAAGTTTTATCAGTGTTTGATTTGGGACTCAAGGGTAGCATAGCTTTGAACAATTGCTTAAATTGACAAGAGGCTCGAGTACTTTATTGTTACAAAATTTCAATTTTTTATGACGCTCCAGTAAAAAGTTACAAGCATTTGTATGTTGCAAACTTTGATAGGTGTAGGACGTACCGTATAGAAGTTAGGGCCATCTGAAGTTTTATCAGTGTTTGTTTTGGGACTCAAGGGTAGCATAGCTTTGAGTGATAGCTTAAATTGACAAGAGGCTCGAGTACGTTATTGTTACAAAATTTCAAGGTTTTATGACGCTCCAGTAAAAAGTTACAAGCATTTGTATGTTGCAAACTTTGATAGGTGTAGGACGTACCGTATAGAAGTTAGGGACATTTGAAGTTTTATCAGTGTTTGATTTGGGACTCAAGGGTAGCATAGCTTTGAGCGATAGCTTAAATTGACAAGAGGCTCGAATACTTTATTGTTACAATATTTCCAGGTTTAATGACGCTCCAGTAAAAAGTTACAAGCATTTCTATGTTACAAACTTTGATAGGTGTAGGCCGTACCTTATAGAAGTTAGGGCCATTTGAAGTTTTATCAGTGTTTGATTTGGGACTCAAGGGTAGCATAGCTTTGAGCGATAGCTTAAATTGCCAAGAGGCTCGAGTAATTTATTGTTACAAAATTTCAAGGTTTTATGACGCTCCAGTAAAAAGTTACAAGCATTTGTATGTTGGAAACTTTGATAGGTGTAGGACGTACCGTATAGAAGTTTGGTCCATTTGAAGCTTTATCAGTGTTTGATTTGGAACTCAAGGGTAGCATAGCTTTGAGCGATAGCTTAAATTGACAAGAGGCTCGAGTACTTTATTGTTACAAAATTTCAAGGTTTTATGACGCTCCAGTAAAAAGTTACAAGCATTTGTATGTTGCAAACTTTGATAGGTGTAGGACGTACTGTATAGAAGTTAGGGCCATTTGAAGTTTTATCAGTGTATGATTTGGGACTCAAGGGTAGCATAGCTTTGAGCGATAGCTTAAATTGACAAGAGGCTCGAGTACTTTATTGTTACAAAATCTCAAGGTTTTATGATGCTCAAGTAAAAAGTTACAAGCATTTGTATGTTGCAAACTTTGATAGGTGGAGGAAGTACCGGATAGAAGTTAGGGCCATTTGAAGTTCTATCAGTGTTTGATTTGGGACTCAAGGGTAGCATAGCTTTGAGGGATAGCTTAAATTGACAAGAGGCTCGAGTACTTTATTGTTACAAAATTTCAAGGATTTATGACGCTCCAGTAAAAAGTTACAAGCATTTGTATGTTGCAAACTTTGATAGGTGTAGGACGTACCGTATAGAAGTTAGGGCCATTTGAAGTTTTATCAGTGTTCGATTTGGGACTCAAGGGTAGCATAGCTTTGAGCGATAGCTTAAATTGACAAGAGGCTCGAGTACTTTATTGTTCCAAAATTTCAAGGTTTTATGACGCTCCAGTAAAAAGTTACAAGCATTTGTATGTTGCAAACTTTGATAGGTGTAGGACGTACCGTATAGAAGTTAGGGCCATCTGAAGTTTTATCAGTGTTTGTTTTGGGACTCGAGGGTAGCATAGCTTTGAGTGATAGCTTAAATTGACAAGAGGCTCGAGTACGTTATTGTTACAAAATTTCAAGGTTTTATGACGCTCCAGTAAAAAGTTACAAGCATTTGTATGTTGCAAACTTTGATAGGTGTAGGACGTACCGTATAGAAGTTAGGGACATTTGAAGTTTTATCAGTGTTTGATTTGGGACTCAAGGGTAGCATAGCTTTGAGCGATGGCTTAAATTGACAAGAGGCTCGATTACTTTATTGTTACACACTTTCAAGGTTTTATGACGCTCCAGTAAAAAGTTACAAGCATTTGTATGTTGCAAACTTTGATAGGTGTAGGACGTACCGTATAGAAGTTAGGGCCATTTGAAGTTTTATCAGTGTTTGAGTTGGGACTCAAGGATAGCATAGCTTTGAGCGATAGCTTAAATTGACAAGAGGCTCGAGTACTTGATTGTTAAAAAATTTCAAGGTTTTATGACGCTCCAGTAAAAAGTTACAAGCATTTGTATGTTGCAAACTTTGATAGGTGTAGGACGTACCGTATAGAAGTTAGGGCCATTTGAAGTTTTATCAGTGTTTGATTTGGGACTCAAGAGTAGCATAGCCTTGAGCGATAGCTTAAATTGACAAGAGGCTCGAATACTTTATTGTTACAATATTTCCAGGTTTAATGACGCTCCAGTAAAAAGTTACAAGCATTTCTATGTTACAAACTTTGATAGGTGTAGGCCGTACCTTATAGAAGTTAGGGCCATTTGAAGTTTTATCAGTGTTTGATTTGGGACTCAAGAGTAGCATAGCTTTGAGCGATAGCTTAAATTGCCAAGAGGCTCGAGTAATTTATTGTTACAAAATTTCAAGGTTTTATGACGCTCCAGTAAAAAGTTACAAGCATTTGTATGTTGGAAACTTTGATAGGTGTAGGACGTACCGTATAGAAGTTTGGTCCATTTGAAGCTTTATCAGTGTTTGATTTGGAACTCAAGGGTAGCATAGCTTTGAGCGATAGCTTAAATTGACAAGAGGCTCGAGTACTTTATTGTTACAAAATTTCAAGGTTTTATGACTCTCCAGTAAAAAGTTACAAGCATTTGTATGTTGCAAACTTTGATAGGTGTAGGACGTACTGTATAGAAGTTAGGGCCATTTGAAGTTTTATCAGTGTATGATTTGGGACTCAAGGGTAGCATAGCTTTGAGCGATAGCTTAAATTGACAAGAGGCTCGAGTACTTTATTGTTACAAAATCTCAAGGTGTTATGACGCTCCAGTAAAAAGTTACAAGCAGTTGTATGTTGCAAACTTTGATAGGTGTAGGACGTACCGTATAGAAATTAGGGCCATTTTAAATTTTATCAGTGTTTGATTTGGGACTCAAGGGTAGCATAGCTTTGAGCGGTAGCTTAAATTGACAAGAAGCTCGAGTACTTTATTGTTACAAAATTTCAAGGTTCTATGACGCTCCATTAAAAAGATACAAGCATTTGTATATTGCAAACTTTGAAAGTTGTAGGACGTACCGTATAGAAGTAAGGGCCATTTGAAGTTTTATCAGTGTTTGATTTGGGACTCAAGGGTAGCATAGCTTTGAGCGAAAGCTTAAATTGATAAGAGGCTCGAGGTCTTTATTGTTACAAAATTTCAAGGTTTTATGATGCTCAAGTAAAAAGTTACAAGCATTTGTATGTTGCAAACTTTGATAGGTGGAGGAAGTACCGGATAGAAGTTAGGGCCATTTGAAGTTCTATCAGTGTTTGATTTGGGACTCAAGGGTAGCATAGCTTTGAGGGATAGCTTAAATTGACAAGAGGCTCGAGTACTTTATTGTTACAAAATTTCAAGGATTTATGACGCTCCAGTAAAAAGTTACAAGCATTTGTATGTTGCAAACTTTGATAGGTGTAGGACGTACCGTATAGAAGTTAGGGCCATTTGAAGTTTTATCAGTGTTCGATTTGGGACTCAAGGGTAGCATAGCTTTGAGCGATAGCTTAAATTGACAAGAGGCTCGAGTACTTTATTGTTACAAAATTTCAAGGTTTTATGACGCTCCAGTAAAAAGTTACAAGCATTTCAATGTTGCAAACTTTGATAGGTGTAGGACGTACCGTATAGAAGTTAGGGCCATTTTAAGTTTTATCAGTGTTTGATTTGGGACTCAAGGGTAGCATAGCTTTGAACAATTGCTTAAATTGACAAGAGGCTCGAGTACTTTATTGTTACAAAATTTCAATTTTTTATGACGCTCCAGTAAAAAGTTACAAGCATTTGTATGTTGCAAACTTTGATAGGTGTAGGACGTACCGTATAGAAGTTAGGGCCATCTGAAGTTTTATCAGTGTTTGTTTTGGGACTCAAGGGTAGCATAGCTTTGAGTGATAGCTTAAATTGACAAGAGGCTCGAGTACGTTATTGTTACAAAATTTCAAGGTTTTATGACGCTCCAGTAAAAAGTTACAAGCATTTGTATGTTGCAAACTTTGATAGGTGTAGGACGTACCGTATAGAAGTTAGGGACATTTGAAGTTTTATCAGTGTTTGATTTGGGACTCAAGGGTAGCATAGCTTTGAGCGATAGCTTAAATTGACAAGAGGCTCGAATACTTTATTGTTACAATATTTCCAGGTTTAATGACGCTCCAGTAAAAAGTTACAAGCATTTCTATGTTACAAACTTTGATAGGTGTAGGCCGTACCTTATAGAAGTTAGGGCCATTTGAAGTTTTATCAGTGTTTGATTTGGGACTCAAGGGTAGCATAGCTTTGAGCGATAGCTTAAATTGCCAAGAGGCTCGAGTAATTTATTGTTACAAAATTTCAAGGTTTTATGACGCTCCAGTAAAAAGTTACAAGCATTTGTATGTTGGAAACTTTGATAGGTGTAGGACGTACCGTATAGAAGTTTGGTCCATTTGAAGCTTTATCAGTGTTTGATTTGGAACTCAAGGGTAGCATAGCTTTGAGCGATAGCTTAAATTGACAAGAGGCTCGAGTACTTTATTGTTACAAAATTTCAAGGTTTTATGACGCTCCAGTAAAAAGTTACAAGCATTTGTATGTTGCAAACTTTGATAGGTGTAGGACGTACTGTATAGAAGTTAGGGCCATTTGAAGTTTTATCAGTGTATGATTTGGGACTCAAGGGTAGCATAGCTTTGAGCGATAGCTTAAATTGACAAGAGGCTCGAGTACTTTATTGTTACAAAATCTCAAGGTTTTATGATGCTCAAGTAAAAAGTTACAAGCATTTGTATGTTGCAAACTTTGATAGGTGGAGGAAGTACCGGATAGAAGTTAGGGCCATTTGAAGTTCTATCAGTGTTTGATTTGGGACTCAAGGGTAGCATAGCTTTGAGGGATAGCTTAAATTGACAAGAGGCTCGAGTACTTTATTGTTACAAAATTTCAAGGATTTATGACGCTCCAGTAAAAAGTTACAAGCATTTGTATGTTGCAAACTTTGATAGGTGTAGGACGTACCGTATAGAAGTTAGGGCCATTTGAAGTTTTATCAGTGTTCGATTTGGGACTCAAGGGTAGCATAGCTTTGAGCGATAGCTTAAATTGACAAGAGGCTCGAGTACTTTATTGTTCCAAAATTTCAAGGTTTTATGACGCTCCAGTAAAAAGTTACAAGCATTTCAATGTTGCAAACTTTGATAGGTGTAGGACGTACCGTATAGAATTTAGGGCCATTTTAAGTTTTATCAGTGTTTGATTTGGGACTCAAGGGTGGCATAGCTTTGAACAATTGCTTAAATTGACAAGAGGCTCGAGTACTTTATTGTTACAAAATTTCAAGGTTTTATGACGCTCCAGTAAAAAGTTACAAGCATTTGTATGTTGCAAACTTTGATAGGTGTAGGACGTACCGTATAGAAGTTAGGGCCATCTGAAGTTTTATCAGTGTTTGTTTTGGGACTCAAGGGTAGCATAGCTTTGAGTGATAGCTTAAATTGACAAGAGGCTCGAGTACGTTATTGTTACAAAATTTCAAGGTTTTATGACGCTCCAGTAAAAAGTTACAAGCATTTGTATGTTGCAAACTTTGATAGGTGTAGGACGTACCGTATAGAAGTTAGGGACATTTGAAGTTTTATCAGTGTTTGATTTGGGACTCAAGGGTAGCATAGCTTTGAGCGATGGCTTAAATTGACAAGAGGCTCGATTACTTTATTGTTACACACTTTCAAGGTTTTATGACGCTCCAGTAAAAAGTTACAAGCATTTGTATGTTGCAAACTTTGATAGGTGTAGGACGAACCGTATAGAAGTTAGGGCCATTTGAAGTTTTATCAGTGTTTGAGTTGGGACTCAAGGATAGCATAGCTTTGAGCGATAGCTTAAATTGACAAGAGGCTCGAGTACTTGATTGTTAAAAAATTTCAAGGTTTTATGACGCTCCAGTAAAAAGTTACAAGCATTTGTATGTTGCAAACTTTGATAGGTGTAGGACGTACCGTATAGAAGTTAGGGCCATTTGAAGTTTTATCAGTGTTTGATTTGGGACTCAAGAGTAGCATAGCCTTGAGCGATAGCTTAAATTGACAAGAGGCTCGAATACTTTATTGTTACAATATTTCCAGGTTTAATGACGCTCCAGTAAAAAGTTACAAGCATTTCTATGTTACAAACTTTGATAGGTGTAGGCCGTACCTTATAGAAGTTAGGGCCATTTGAAGTTTTATCAGTGTTTGATTTGGGACTCAAGGGTAGCATAGCTTTGAGCGATAGCTTAAATTGCCAAGAGGCTCGAGTAATTTATTGTTACAAAATTTCAAGGTTTTATGACGCTCCAGTAAAAAGTTACAAGCATTTGTATGTTGCAAACTTTGATAGGTGTAGGACGTACTGTATAGAAGTTAGGGCCATTTGAAGTTTTATCAGTGTATGATTTGGGACTCAAGGGTAGCATAGCTTTGAGCGATAGCTTAAATTGACAAGAGGCTCGAGTACTTTATTGTTACAAAATCTCAAGGTTTTATGACGCTCCAGTAAAAAGTTACAAGCAGTTGTATGTTGCAAACTTTGATAGGTGTAGGACGTACCGTATAGAAGTTAGGGCCATTTTAAATTTTATCAGTGTTTGATTTGGGACTCAAGGGTAGCATAGCTTTGAGCGGTAGCTTAAATTGACAAGAAGCTCGAGTACTTTATTGTTACAAAATTTCAAGGTTCTATGACGCTCCATTAAAAAGATACAAGCATTTGTATATTGCAAACTTTGAAAGTTGTAGGACGTACCGTATAGAAGTAAGGGCCATTTGAAGTTTTATCAGTGTTTGATTTGGGACTCAAGGGTAGCATAGCTTTGAGCGATAGCTTAAATTGACAAGAGGCTCGAGTACTTTATTGTCACAAAATTTCAATGTTTTATGATACTCAAGTAAAAAGTTACAAGCATTTGTATGTTGCAATCTTTGATAGGTGGAGGAAGTACCGGATAGAAGTTAGGGCCATTTGAAGTTTTATCAGTGTATGATTTGGGACTCAAGGGTAGCATAGCTTTGAGCGATAGTTTCAATTGACAAGAGGCTCGAGTACTTTATTGTCACAAAATGTCAAGGTTTTATGATGCTCAAGTAAAAAGTTACTAGAATTTGTATGTTGCAAACTTTGATAGGTGGAGGATGTACCGGATAGAAGTTAGGGCCATTTGAAGTTCTATCAGTGTTTGATTTGGGACTCAAGGGTAGCATAGCTTTGAGCGATAGCTTAAATTGACAAGAGGCTCGAGTACTCTATTGTTACAAAATTTCAAGGTTTTATGACGCTCCAGTAAACAGTTACAAGCATTTCTATGTTGCAAACTTTGATAGGAGTAGGACGTACCGTAAAGAAGTTAGGGCCATTTGAAGTTTTATCAGTGTTTGATTTGGGACTCAAGGGTAGCATAGCTTTGCGCGATACCTTAAATTGACAAGAGGCTCGAGAAGTTTATTGTTACAAAATTTCAAGGTTTTATGACGCTCCAGTAAAAAGTTACAAGCATTTCTATGTTGCAAACTTTGATAGGAGTAGGACGTACCGTATAGAACTTAGGGCAATTTGAAGTTTTATCAGTGTTTCATTTGGGACTCAAGGGTAGCATAGCTTTGAGCGATAGCTTAAATTGACAAGAGGCTCGAGTACTTTATTGTTACAAAATTTCAAGGTTTTATGACGCTCCAGTAAAAAATTACAAGCATTTCTATGTTACAAACTTTGATAGGTGTAGGACGTACCGTATAGAAGTTAGGGCCATTTGAAGTTTTATCAGTGTTTGATTTGGGACTCAAGAGTAGCATAGCTTTGAGCGGTAGCTTAAATTGACAAGAGGCTCGAGTACTTTATTGTTACAAAATTTCAAGGTTCTAAGACGCTCCAGTAAAAAGATACAAGCATTTGTATATTGCAAACTTTGAACGTTGTAGGACGTACCGTATAGAAGTAAGGGCCATTTGAAGTTTTATCAGTGTTTGATTTGGGACTCAAGGGTAGCATAGCTTTGAGCGATAGCTTAAATTGACAAGAGGCTCGAGTACTTTATTGTTACAAAATTTAAAGGTTTTATGATGCTCAAGTAAAAAGTTACAAGCATTTGTATGTTGCAAACTTTGATAGGTGGAGGAAGTACCGGATAGAAGTTAGGGCCATTTGAAGTTCTATCAGTGTTTGATTTGGGACTCAAGGGTAGCATAGCTTTGAGCGATAGCTTAAATTGACAAGAGGCTCGAGTTCTTTATTGTTACAAAATTTCAAGGTTTTATGATGCTCAAGTAAAAAGTTACAAGCATTTGTATGTTGCAAACTTTGATAGGTGGAGGAAGTACCGGATAGAAGTTAGGGCCATTTGAAGTTCTATCAGTGTTTGATTTGGGACTCAAGGGTAGCATAGCTTTGAGGGATAGCTTAAATTGACAAGAGGCTCGAGTACTTTATTGTTACAAAATTTCAAGGATTTATGACGCTCCAGTAAAAAGTTACAAGCATTTGTATGTTGCAAACTTTGATAGGTGTAGGACGTACCGTATAGAAGTTAGGGCCATTTGAAGTTTTATCAGTGTTTGATTTGGGACTCAAGGGTAGCATAGCTTTGAGCGATAGCTTAAATTGACAAGAGGCTCGAGTACTCTATTGTTACAAAATTTCAAGGTTTTATGACTCTCCAGTAAAAATTTACAAGCATTTGAATGTTGCAAACTTTGAGAGGTGTAGCACGTACCGTATAGAAGTTAGGGCCATTTGAAATTTTATCAGTGTTTGATTTGGGACTCAAGGGTAGCATAGCTTTGAACAATTGCTTAAATTGACAAGAGGCTCGAGTACTTTATTGTTAAAAAATTTCAAGGTTTTATGACGCTCCAGTAAAAAGTTACAAGCATTTGTATGTTGCAAGCTTTGATAGGTGTAGGACGTACCGTATAGAAGATAGGGCTATTTGAAGTTTTATCAGTGTTTGATTTGGGACTCAAGGGTAGCATAGCTTTGAGCGATGGCTTAAATTGACAAGAGGCTCGAGTACTTTATTGTTACAAATTTTCAAGGTTTTATGACGTTCCAGTAAAAAGTTACAAGCATTTGTATGTTGCAAACTTTGATAGGTGTAGGACGTACCGTATAGAAGTTAGGGCCATTTGAAGTTTTATCAGTGTTTGATTTGGGACTCAAGGGTAGCATAACTTTGAGCGATAGCTTAAATTAACAAGAGGCTCGAGTACTTTATTGTTACAAAATTTCAAGGTTTTATGACGCTCCAGTAAAAAGTTACAAGCATTTCAATGTTGCAAACTTTGATAGGTGTAGGACGTACCGTATAGAAGTTAGGGCCATTTGAAGTTTTATCAGTGTTTGATTTGGGACTCAAGGGTAGCATAGCTTTGAACAATTGCTTAAATTGACAAGAGGCTCGAGTACTTTATTGTTACAAAATTTCAAGGTTTTATGACGCTCCAGTAAAAAGTTACAAGCATTTGTATGTTGCAAACTTTGATAGGTGTAGGACGTACCGTATAGAAGTTAGGGCCATCTGAAGTTTTATCAGTGTTTGTTTTGGGACTCAAGGGTAGCATAGCTTTGAGTGAGAGCTTAAATTGACAAGAGGCTCGAGTACGTTATTGTTACAAAATTTCAAGGTTTTATGACGCTCCAGTAAAAAGTTACAAGCATTTGTATGTTGCAAACTTTGATAGGTGTAGGACGTACCCTATAGAAGTTAGGGACATTTGAAGTTTTATCAGTGTTTGATTTGGGACTCAAGGGTAGCATAGCTTTGAGCGATGGCTTAAATTGACAAGAGGCTCGATTACTTTATTGTTACACACTTTCCAGGTTTTATGACGCTCCAGTAAAAAGTTACAAGCATTTCTATGTTGCAAACTTTGATAGGTGTAGGACGTACCGTATAGAAGTTTGGGCCATTTGAAGTTTTATCAGTGTTTTATTTGGGACTCAAGGGTAGCATAGCTTTGAGCGATAGCTTAAATTGACAAGAGGCTCGAGTACTTTATTGTTACAAAATTGCAAGGTTCTATGACGCTCCAGTAAAAAGTTACAAGCATTTGTATGTTGCAAACTTTGATAGGTGTAGGACGTACCGTATAGAAGTTAGGGCCATTTGAAGTTTTATCAGTGTTTGATTTGGGACTCAAGGGTAGCATAGCCTTGAGCGACAGCTTAAATTGACAAGAGGCTCGAATACTTTATTGTTACAATATTTCCAGGTTTAATGACGCTCCAGTAAAAAGTTACAAGCATTTCTATGTTACAAACTTTGATAGGTGTAGGCCGTACCTTATAGAAGTTAGGGCCATTTGAAGTTTTATCAGTGTTTGATTTGGGACTCAAGGGTAGCATAGCTTTGAGCGATAGCTTAAATTGCCAAGAGGCTCGAGTAATTTATTGTTACAAAATTTCAAGGTTTTATGAGGCTCCAGTAAAAAGTTACAAGCATTTGTATGTTGGAAACTTTGATAGGTGTAGGACGTACCGTATAGAAGTTAGGTCCATTTGAAGCTTTATCAGTGTTTGATTTGGAACTCAAGGGTAGCATAGCTTTGAGCAATAGCTTAAATTGACAAGAGGGTCGAGTACTTTATTGTTACAAAATTTCAAGGTTTTATGACGCTCCAGTAAAAAGTTACAAGCATTTGTATGTTGCAAACTTTGATAGGTGTAGGACGTACTGTATAGAAGTTAGGGCCATTTGAAGTTTTATCAGTGTATGATTTGGGGCTCAAGGGTAGCATAGCTTTGAGCGATAGCTTAAATTGACAAGAGGCTCGAGTACTTTATTGTTACAAAATCTCAAGGTTTTATGACGCTCCAGTAAAAAGTTACAAGCAGTTGTATGTTGCAAACTTTGATAGGTGTAGGACGTACCGTATATAAGTTAGGGCCATTTTAAATTTTATCAGTGTTTGATTTGGGACTCAAGGGTAGCATAGCTTTGAGCGATAGCTTAAATTGACAAGAGGCTCGAGTACTTTATTGTCACAAAATTTCAATGTTTTATGATACTCAAGTAAAAAGTTACAAGCATTTGTATGTTGCAAACTTTGATAGGTGGAGGAAGTACCGGATAGAAGTTAGGGCCATTTGAAGTTTTATCAGTGTATGATTTGGGACTCAAGGGTAGCATAGCTTTGAGCGATAGCTTCAATTGACAAGAGGCTCGAGTACTTTATTGTCAAAAAATTTCAAGGTTTTATGATGCTCAAGTAAAAAGTTACTAGCATTTGTATGTTGCAAACTTTGATAGGTGTAGGACGTACCGTATAGAAGTTAGGGCCATTTGAAGTTTAATCAGTGTTTGATTTGGGACTTTGAAAGTTGTAGGACGTACCGTATAGAAGTAAGGGCCATTTGAAGTTTTATCAGTGTTTGATTTGGGACTCAAGGGTAGCATAGCTTTGAGCGATAGCTTAAATTGACAAGAGGCTCGAGTACTTTATTGTCACAAAATTTCAATGTTTTATGATACTCAAGTAAAAAGTTACAAGCATTTGTATGTTGCAAACTTTGATAGGTGGAGGAAGTACCGGATAGAAGTTAGGGCCATTTGAAGTTTTATCAGTGTATGATTTGGGACTCAAGGGTAGCATAGCTTTGAGCGATAGCTTCAATTGACAAGAGGCTCGAGTACTTTATTGTCAAAAAATTTCAAGGTTTTATGATGCTCAAGTAAAAAGTTACTAGCATTTGTATGTTGCAAACTTTGATAGGTGTAGGACGTACCGTATAGAAGTTAGGGCCATTTGAAGTTTTATCAGTGTTTGATTTGGGACTCAAGAGTAGCATAGCTTTGAGCGGTAGCTTAAATTGACAAGAGGCTCGAGTACTTTATTGTTACAAAATTTCAAGGTTCTAAGACGCTCCAGTAAAAAGATACAAGCATTTGTATATTGCAAACTTTGAACGTTGTAGGACGTACCGTATAGAAGTAAGGGCCATTTGAAGTTTTATCAGTGTTTGATTTGGGACTCAAGGGTAGCATAGCTTTGAGCGATAGCTTAAATTGCCAAGAGGCTCGAGTAATTTATTGTTACAAAATTTCAAGGTTTTATGAGGCTCCAGTAAAAAGTTACAAGCATTTGTATGTTGGAAACTTTGATAGGTGTAGGACGTACCGTATAGAAGTTAGGTCCATTTGAAGCTTTATCAGTGTTTGATTTGGAACTCAAGGGTAGCATAGCTTTGAGCAATAGCTTAAATTGACAAGAGGGTCGAGTACTTTATTGTTACAAAATTTCAAGGTTTTATGACGCTCCAGTAAAAAGTTACAAGCATTTGTATGTTGCAAACTTTGATAGGTGTAGGACGTACTGTATAGAAGTTAGGGCCATTTGAAGTTTTATCAGTGTATGATTTGGGGCTCAAGGGTAGCATAGCTTTGAGCGATAGCTTAAATTGACAAGAAGCTCGAGTACTTTATTGTTACAAAATTTCAAGGTTCTATGACGCTCCAGTAAAAAGATACAAGCATTTGTATATTGCAAACTTTGAACGTTGTAGGACGTACCGTATAGAAGTAAGGGCCATTTGAAGTTTTATCAGTGTTTGATTTGGGACTCAAGGGTAGCATAGCTTTGAGCGATAGCTTAAATTGCCAAGAGGCTCGAGTAATTTATTGTTACAAAATTTCAAGGTTTTATGAGGCTCCAGTAAAAAGTTACAAGCATTTGTATGTTGGAAACTTTGATAGGTGTAGGACGTACTGTATAGAAGTTAGGGCCATTTGAAGTTTTATCAGTGTATGATTTGGGGCTCAAGGGTAGCATAGCTTTGAGCGATAGCTTAAATTGACAAGAGGCTCGAGTACTTTATTGTCACAAAATTTCAATGTTTTATGATACTCAAGTAAAAAGTTACAAGCATTTGTATGTTGCAAGCTTTGATAGGTGTAGGACGTACCGTATAGAAGATAGGGCTATTTGAAGTTTTATCAGTGTTTGATTTGGGACTCAAGGGTAGCATAGCTTTGAGCGATGGCTTAAATTGACAAGAGGCTCCAGTACTTTATTGTTACAAATTTTCAAGGTTTTATGACGCTCCAGTAAAAAGTTACAAGCATTTGTATGTTGCAAACTTTGATAGGTGTAGGACGTACCCTATAGAAGTTAGGGACATTTGAAGTTTTATCAGTGTTTGATTTGGGACTCAAGGGTAGCATAGCTTTGAGCGATGGCTTAAATTGACAAGAGGCTCGATTACTTTATTGTTACACACTTTCAAGGTTTTATGACGCTCCAGTAAAAAGTTACAAGCATTTGTATGTTGCAAACTTTGATAGGTGTAGGACGTACCGTATAGAAGTTAGGGCCATTTGAAGTTTTATCAGTGTTTGAGTTGGGACTCAAGGATAGCATAGCTTTGAGCGATAGCTTAAATTGACAAGAGGCTCGAGTACTTGATTGTTAAAAAATTTCAAGGTTTTATGACGCTCCAGTAAAAAGTTACAAGCATTTGTATGTTGCAAGCTTTGATAGGTGTAGGACGTACCGTATAGAAGTTAGGGCCATTTGAAGTTTTATCAGTGTTTGATTTGGGACTCAAGGGTAGCATAGCTTTGAGCGATAGCTTAAATTGACAAGAGGCTCGAGTACTTTATTGTTACAAAATTTCAAGGTTTTATGACGCTCCAGTAAAAAGTTACAAGCATTTGTATGTTGCAAACTTTGATAGGTGTAGGACGTACTGTATAGAAGTTAGGGCCATTTGAAGTTTTATCAGTGTATGATTTGGGACTCAAGGGTAGCATAGCTTTGAGCGATAGCTTAAATTGACAAGAGGCTCGAGTACTTTATTGTTACAAAATCTCAAGGTTTTATGACGCTCCAGTAAAAAGTTACAAGCAGTTGTATGTTGCAAACTTTGATAGGTGTAGGACGTACCGTATAGAAGTTAGGGCCATTTTAAATTTTATCAGTGTTAGATTTGGGACTCAAGGGTAGCATAGCTTTGAGCGGTAGCTTAAATTGACAAGAAGCTCGAGTACTTTATTGTTACAAAATTTCAAGGTTCTATGACGCTCCAATAAAAAGATACAAGCATTTGTATATTGCAAACTTTGAAAGTTGTAGGACGTACCGTATAGAAGTAAGGGCCATTTGAAGTTTTATCAGTGTTTGATTTGGGACTCAAGGGTAGCATAGCTTTGAGCGATAGCTTCAATTGACAAGAGGCTCGAGTACTTTATTGTCAAAAAATTTCAAGGTTTTATGATGCTCAAGTAAAAAGTTACTAGCATTTGTATGTTGCAAACTTTGATAGGTGTAGGACGTACCGTATAGAAGTTAGGGCCATTTGAAGTTTTATCAGTGTTTGATTTGGGACTCAAGAGTAGCATAGCTTTGAGCGGTAGCTTAAATTGACAAGAGGCTCGAGTACTTTATTGTTACAAAATTTCAAGGTTCTAAGACGCTCCAGTAAAAAGATACAAGCATTTGTATATTGCAAACTTTGAACGTTGTAGGACGTACCGTATAGAAGTAAGGGCCATTTGAAGTTTTATCAGTGTTTGATTTGGGACTCAAGGGTAGCATAGGTTTGAGCGATAGCTTAAATTGACAAGAGGCTCGAGTACTTTATTGTTACAAAATTTCAAGGTTTTATAATGCTCAAGTAAAAAGTTACAAGCATTTGTATGTTGCAAACTTTGATAGGTGGAGGAAGTACCGGATAGAAGTTAGGGCCATTTGAAGTTCTATCAGTGTTTGATTTGGGACTCAAGGGTAGCATAGCTTTGAGCGATAGCTTAAATTGACAAGAGGCTCGAGTTCTTTATTGTTACAAAATTTCAAGGTTTTATGATGCTCAAGTAAAAAGTTACAAGCATTTGTATGTTGCAGACTTTGATAGGTGGAGGAAGTACCGGATAGAAGTTAGGGCCATTTGAAGTTCTATCAGTGTTTGATTTGGGACTCAAGGGTAGCATAGCTTTGAGGGATAGCTTAAATTGACAAGAGGCTCGAGTACTTTATTGTTACAAAATTTAAAGGATTTATGACGCTCCAGTAAAAAGTTACAAGCATTTGTATGTTGCAAACTTTGATAGGTGTAGGACGTACCGTATAGAAGTTAGGGCCATTTGAAGTTTTATCAGTGTTTGATTTGGGACTCAAGGGTAGCATAGCTTTGAGCGATAGCTTAAATTGACAAGAGGCTCGAGTACTCTATTGTTACAAAATTTCAAGGTTTTATGACGCTCCAGTAAAAAGTTACAAGCATTTGAATGTTGCAAACTTTGAGAGGTGTAGGACGTACCGTATAGAAGTTAGGGCCATTTGAAATTTTATCAGTGTTTGATTTGGGACTCAAGGGTAGCAGAGCTTTGAACAATTGCTTAAATTGACAAGAGGCTCAAGTACTTTATTGTTAAATAATTTCAAGGTTTTATGACGCTCCAGTAAAAAGTTACAAGCATTTGTATGTTGCAAGCTTTGATAGGTGTAGGACGTACCGTATAGAAGATAGGGCTATTTGAAGTTTTATCAGTGTTTGATTTGGGACTCATGGGTAGCATAGCTTTGAGCGATGGCTTAAATTGACAAGAGGCTCGAGTACTTTATTGTTACAAATTTTCAAGGTTTTATGACGCTCCAGTAAAAAGTTACAAGCATTTGTATGTTGCAAACTTTGATAGGTGTAGGACGTACCGTATAGAAGTTAGGGCCATTTGAAGTTTTCTCAGTGTTTGATTTGGGACTCAAGGGTAACATAGCCTTGAGCGATAGCTTAAATTAACAAGAGGCTCGAGTACTTTATTGTTACAAAATTTCAAGGTTTTATGACGCTCCAGTAAAAAGTTACAAGCATTTCAATGTTGCAAACTTTGATAGGTGTAGGACGTACCGTATAGAAGTTAGGGCCATTTGAAGTTTTATCAGTGTTTGATTTGGGACTCAAGGGTAGCATAGCTTTGAACAATTGCTTAAATTGACAAGAGGCTCGAGTACTTGATTGTTAAAAAATTTCAAGGTTTTATGACGCTCCAGTAAAAAGTTACAAGCATTTGTATGTTGCAAACTTTGATAGGTGTAGGACGTACCGTATAGAAGTTAGGGCCATTTGAAGTTTTATCAGTGTTTGATTTGGCACTCAAGGGTAGCATAGCTTTGAGCGATAGCTTAAATTGACAAGAGGCTCGAGTACTTTATTGTTACAAAGTTTCAAGGTTTTATGACGCTCCAGTAAAAAGTTACAAGCATTTCTATGTTGCAAATTTTGATAGGAGTAGGAAGTACCGTATAGAAGTTTGGGCCATTTGAAGTTTTATCAGTGTTTTATTTGGGACTCAAGGGTAGCATAGCTTTGAGCGATAGCTTAAATTTACAAGAGGCTCGAGTACTTTATTGTTACAAAATTGCAAGGTTTTATGACGCTCCAGTAAAAAGTTACAAGCATTTGTATGTTGCAAGCTTTGATAGGTGTAGGACGTACCGTATAGAAGATAGGGCTATTTGAAGTTTTATCAGTGTTTGATTTGGGACTCAAGGGTAGCATAGCTTTGAGCGATGGCTTAAATTGACAAGAGGCTTGAGTACTTTATTGTTACAAATTTTCAAGGTTTTATGACGCTCCAGTAAAAAGTTACAAGCATTTGTATGTTGCAAACTTTGATAGGTGTAGGACGTACCGTATAGAAGTTAGGGCCATTTGAAGTTTTCTCAGTGTTTGATTTGGGCCTCAAGGGTAACATAGCTTTGAGCGATAGCTTAAATTAACAAGAGGCTCGAGTACTTTATTGTTACAAAATTTCAAGGTTTTATGACTCTCCAGTAAAAAGTTACAAGCATTTGTATGTTGCAAACTTTGATAGGTGTAGGACGTACCGTATAGAAGTTAGGGACATTTGAAGTTTTATCAGTGTTTGATTTGGGACTCAAGGGTAGCATAGCTTTGAGCGATGGCTTAAATTGACAAGAGGCTCGATTACTTTATTGTTACACACTTTCAAGGTTTTATGACGCTCCTGTAAAAAGTTACAAGCATTTGTATGTTGCAAACTTTGATAGGTGTAGGAGGTACCGTATAGAAGTTAGGGCCATTTGAAGTTTTATCAGTGTTTGAGTTGGGACTCAAGGATAGCATAGCTTTGAGCGATAGCTTAAATTGACACGAGGCTCGAGTACTTGATTGTTAAAAAATTTCAAGGTTTTATGACGCTCCAGTAAAAAGTTACAAGCATTTGTATGTTGCAAGCTTTGATAGGTGTAGGACGTACCGTATAGAAGTTAGGGCCATTTGAAGTTTTATCAGTGTTTGATTTGGCACTCAAGGGTAGCATAGCTTTGAGCGATAGCTTAAATTGACAAGAGGCTCGAGTACTTTATTGTTACAAAGTTTCAAGGTTTTATGACGCTCCAGTAAAAAGTTACAAGCATTTCTATGTTGCAAACTTTGATAGGAGTAGGAAGTACCGTATAGAAGTTTGGGCCATTTGAAGTTTTATCAGTGTTTGATTTGGGACTCAAGGGTAGCATAGGTTTGAGCGATAGCTTAAATTGACAAGAGGCTCGAGTACTTTATTGTTACAAAATTTCAAGGTTTTATGATGCTCAAGTAAAAAGTTACAAGCATTTGTATGTTGCAAACTTTGATAGGTGGAGGAAGTACCGGATAGAAGTTAGGGCCATTTGAAGTTCTATCAGTGTTTGATTTGGGACTCAAGGGCAGCATAGCTTTGAGCGATAGCTTAAATTGACAAGAGGCTCGAGTTCTTTATTGTTACAAAATTTCAAGGTTTTATGATGCTCAAGTAAAAAGTTACAAGCATTTGTATGTTGCAAACTTTGATAGGTGGAGGAAGTACCGGATAGAAGTTAGGGCCATTTGAAGTTCTATCAGTGTTTGATTTGGGACTCAAGGGTAGCATAGCTTTGAGGGATAGCTTAAATTGACAAGAGGCTCGAGTACTTTATTGTTACAAAATTTCAAGGATTTATGACGCTCCAGTAAAAAGTTACAAGCATTTGTATGTTGCAAACTTTGATAGGTGTAGGACGTACCGTATAGAAGTTAGGGCCATTTGAAGTTTTATCAGTGTTTGATTTGGGACTCAAGGGTAGCATAGCTTTGAGCGATAGCTTAAATTGACAAGAGGCTCGAGTACTCTATTGTTACAAAATTTCAAGGTTTTATGACGCTCCAGTAAAAAGTTACAAGCATTTGAATGTTGCAAACTTTGAGAGGTGTAGGACGTACCGTATAGAAGTTAGGGCCATTTGAAATTTTATCAGTGTTTGATTTGGGACTCAAGGGTAGCATAGCTTTGAACAATTGCTTAAATTGACAAGAGGCTCAAGTACTTTATTGTTAAAAAATTTCAAGGTTTTATGACGCTCCAGTAAAAAGTTACAAGCATTTGTATGTTGCAAGCTTTGATAGGTGTAGGACGTACCGTATAGAAGATAGGGCTATTTGAAGTTTTATCAGTGTTTGATTTGGGACTCAAGGGTAGCATAGCTTTGAGCGATGGCTTAAATTGACAAGAGGCTTGAGTACTTTATTGTTACAAATTTTCAAGGTTTTATGACGCTCCAGTAAAAAGTTACAAGCATTTGTATGTTGCAAACTTTGATAGGTGTTGGACGTACCGTATAGAAGTTAGGGCCATTTGAAGTTTTCTCAGTGTTTGATTTGGGACTCAAGGGTAACATAGCTTTGAGCGATAGCTTAAATTAACAAGAGGCTCGAGTACTTTATTGTTACAAAATTTCAAGGTTTTATGACGCTCCAGTAAAAAGTTACAAGCATTTCAATGTTGCAAACTTTGATAGGTGTAGGACGTACCGTATAGAAGTTAGGGCCATTTGAAGTTTTATCAGTGTTTGATTTGGGACTCAAGGGTAGCATAGCTTTGAACAATTGCTTAAATTGACAAGAGGCTCGAGTACTTTATTGTTACAAAATTTCAAGGTTTTATGACGCTCCAGTAAAAAGTTACAAGCATTTGTATGTTGCAAACTTTGATAGGTGCAGGACGTACCGTATAGAAGTTAGGGACATTTGAAGTTTTATCAGTGTTTGATTTGGGACTCAAGGGTAGCATAGCTTTCAGCGATGGCTTAAATTGACAAGAGGCTCGATTACTTTATTGTTACACACTTTCAAGGTTTTATGACGCTCCTGTAAAAAGTTACAAGCATTTGTATGTTGCAAACTTTGATAGGTGTAGGAGGTACCGTATAGAAGTTAGGGCCATTTGAAGTTTTATCAGTGTTTGAGTTGGGACTCAAGGATAGCATAGCTTTGAGCGATAGCTTAAATTGACAAGAGGCTCGAGTACTTGATTGTTAAAAAATTTCAAGGTTTTATGACGCTCCAGTAAAAAGTTACAAGCATTTGTATGTTGCAAGCTTTGATAGGTGTAGGACGTACCGTATAGAAGTTAGGGCCATTTGAAGTTTTATCAGTGTTTGATTTGGCACTCAAGGGTAGCATAGCTTTGAGCGATAGCTTAAATTGACAAGAGGCTCGAGTACTTTATTGTTACAAAGTTTCAAGGTTTTATGACGCTCCAGTAAAAAGTTACAAGCATTTCTATGTTGCAAATTTTGATAGGAGTAGGAAGTACCGTATAGAAGTTTGGGCCATTTGAAGTTTTATCAGTGTTTTATTTGGGACTCAAGGGTAGCATAGCTTTGAGCGATAGCTTAAATTTACAAGAGGCTCGAGTACTTTATTGTTACAAAATTGCAAGGTTTTATGACGCTCCAGTAAAAAGTTACAAGCATTTGTATGTTGCAAGCTTTGATAGGTGTAGGACGTACCGTATAGAAGATAGGGCTATTTGAAGTTTTATCAGTGTTTGATTTGGGACTCAAGGGTAGCATAGCTTTGAGCGATGGCTTAAATTGACAAGAGGCTTGAGTACTTTATTGTTACAAATTTTCAAGGTTTTATGACGCTCCAGTAAAAAGTTACAAGCATTTGTATGTTGCAAACTTTGATAGGTGTAGGACGTACCGTATAGAAGTTAGGGCCATTTGAAGTTTTCTCAGTGTTTGATTTGGGACTCAAGGGTAACATAGCTTTGAGCGATAGCTTAAATTAACAAGAGGCTCGAGTACTTTATTGTTACAAAATTTCAAGGTTTTATGACGCTCCAGTAAAGAGTTACAAGCATTTCAATGTTGCAAACTTTGATAGGTGTAGGACGTACCGTATAGAAGTTAGGGCCATTTGAAGTTTTATCAGTGTTTGATTTGGGACTCAAGGGTAGCATAGCTTTGAACAATTGCTTAAATTGACAAGAGGCTCGAGTACTTTATTGTTACAAAATTTCAAGGTTTTATGACGCTCCAGTAAAAAGTTACAAGCATTTGTATGTTGCAAACTTTGATAGGTGTAGGACGTACCGTATAGAAGTTAGGGACATTTGAAGTTTTATCAGTGTTTGATTTGGGACTCAAGGGTAGCATAGCTTTGAGCGATGGCTTAAATTGACAAGAGGCTCGATTACTTTATTGTTACACACTTTCAAGGTTTTATGACGCTCCTGTAAAAAGTTACAAGCATTTGTATGTTGCAAACTTTGATAGGTGTAGGAGGTACCGTATAGAAGTTAGGGCCATTTGAAGTTTTATCAGTGTTTGAGTTGGGACTCAAGGATAGCATAGCTTTGAGCGATAGCTTAAATTGACAAGAGGCTCGAGTACTTGATTGTTAAAAAATTTCAAGGTTTTATGACGCTCCAGTAAAAAGTTACAAGGATTTGTATGTTGCAAGCTTTGATAGGTGTAGGACGTACCGTATAGAAGTTAGGGCCATTTGAAGTTTTATCAGTGTTTGATTTGGCACTCAAGGGTAGCATAGCTTTGAGCGATAGCTTAAATTGACAAGAGGCTCGAGTACTTTATTGTTACAAAGTTTCAAGGTTTTATGACGCTCCAGTAAAAAGTTACAAGCATTTCTATGTTGCAAACTTTGATAGGAGTAGGAAGTACCGTATAGAAGTTTGGGCCATTTGAAGTTTTATCAGTGTGATTTGGGACTCAAGGGTAGCATAGCTTTGAACAATTGCTTAAATTGACAAGAGGCTCAAGTACTTTATTGTTAAAAAATTTCAAGGTTTTATGACGCTCCAGTAAAAAGTTACAAGCATTTGTATGTTGCAAGCTTTGATAGGTGTAGGACGTACCGTATAGAAGATAGGGCTATTTGAAGTTTTATCAGTGTTTGATTTGGGACTCAAGGGTAGCATAGCTTTGAGCGATGGCTTAAATTGACAAGAGGCTTGAGTACTTTATTGTTACAAATTTTCAAGGTTTTATGACGCTCCAGTAAAAAGTTACAAGCATTTGTATGTTGCAAACTTTGATAGGTGTAGGACGTACCGTATAGAAGTTAGGGCCATTTGAAGTTTTCTCAGTGTTTGATTTGGGACTCAAGGGTAACATAGCTTTGAGCGATAGCTTAAATTAACAAGAGGCTCGAGTACTTTATTGTTACAAAATTTCAAGGTTTTATGACGCTCCAGTAAAAAGTTACAAGCATTTCTATGTTGCAAACTTTGATAGGTGTAGGACGTACCGTATAGAAGTTAGGGCCATTTGAAGTTTTATCAGTGTTTGATTTGGGACTCAAGGGTAGCATAGCTTTGAACAATTGCTTAAATTGACAAGAGGCTCGAGTACTTTATTGTTACAAAATTTCAAGGTTTTATGACGCTCCAGTAAAAAGTTACAAGCATTTGTATGTTGCAAACTTTGATAGGTGTAGGACGTACCGTATAGAAGTTAGGGACATTTGAAGTTTTATCAGTGTTTGATTTGGGACTCAAGGGTAGCATAGCTTTGAGCGATGGCTTAAATTGACAAGAGGCTCGATTACTTTATTGTTACACACTTTCAAGGTTTTATGACGCTCCTGTAAAAAGTTACAAGCATTTGTATGTTGCAAACTTTGATAGGTGTAGGAGGTACCGTATAGAAGTTAGGGCCATTTGAAGTTTTATCAGTGTTTGAGTTGGGACTCAAGGATAGCATAGCTTTGAGCGATAGCTTAAATTGACAAGAGGCTCGAGTACATGATTGTTAAAAAATTTCAAGGTTTTATGACGCTCCAGTAAAAAGTTACAAGCATTTGTATGTTGCAAGCTTTGATAGGTGTAGGACGTACCGTATAGAAGTTAGGGCCATTTGAAGTTTTATCAGTGTTTGATTTGGCACTCAAGGGTAGCATAGCTTTGAGCGATAGCTTAAATTGACAAGAGGCTCGAGTACTTTATTGTTACAAAGTTTCAAGGTTTTATGACGCTCCAGTAAAAAGTTACAAGCATTTCTATGTTGCAAACTTTGATAGGAGTAGGAAGTACCGTATAGAAGTTTGGACCATTTGAAGTTTTATCAGTGTTTTATTTGGGACTCAAGGGTAGCATAGCTTTGAGCGATAGCTTAAATTTACAAGAGGCTCGAGTACTTTATTGTTACAAAATTGCAAGGTTTTATGACGCTCCAGTAAAAAGTTACAAGCATTTGTATATTGCAAACTTTGATAGGTGTAGGACGTACCGTATAGAAGTTAGGGCCATTTGAAGTTGTATCAGTGTTTGATTTGGGACTCAAGGGTAGCATAGCCTTGAGCGATAGCTTAAATTGACAAGAGGCTCGAATACTTTATTGTTACAATATTTCCAGGTTAAATGACGCTCCAGTAAAAAGTTACAAGCATTTCTATGTTACAAACTTTGATAGGTGTAGGCCGTACCTTATAGAAGTTAGGGCCATTTGAAGTTTTATCAGTGTTTGATTTGGGACTCAAGGGTAGCATAGCTTTCAGCGATAGCTTAAATTGCCAAGAGGCTCGAGTAATTTATTGTTACAAAATTTCAAGGTTTTATGACGCTCCAGTAAAAAGTTACAAGCATTTGTATGTTGGAAACTTTGATAGGTGTAGGACGTACCGTATAGAAGTTAGGTCCATTTGAAGCTTTATCAGTGTTTGATTTGGAACTCAAGGGTAGCATAGCTTTGAGCGATAGCTTAAATTGACAAGAGGCTCGAGTACTTTATTGTTACAAAATTTCAAGGTTTTATGACGCTCCAGTAAAAAGTTACAAGCATTTGTATGTTGCAAACTTTGATAGGTGTAGGACGTACTGTATAGAAGTTTGGGCCATTTGAAGTTTTATCAGTGTGATTTGGGACTCAAGGGTAGCATAGCTTTGAACAATTGCTTAAATTGACAAGAGGCTCAAGTACTTTATTGTTAAAAAATTTCAAGGTTTTATGACGCTCCAGTAAAAAGTTACAAGCATTTGTATGTTGCAAGCTTTGATAGGTGTAGGACGTACCGTATAGAAGATAGGGCTATTTGAAGTTTTATCAGTGTTTGATTTGGGACTCAAGGGTAGCATAGCTTTGAGCGATGGCTTAAATTGACAAGAGGCTTGAGTACTTTATTGTTACAAATTTTCAAGGTTTTATGACGCTCCAGTAAAAAGTTACAAGCATTTGTATGTTGCAAACTTTGATAGGTGTAGGACGTACCGTATAGAAGTTAGGGCCATTTGAAGTTTTCTCAGTGTTTGATTTGGGACTCAAGGGTAACATAGCTTTGAGCGATAGCTTAAATTAACAAGAGGCTCGAGTACTTTATTGTTACAAAATTTCAAGGTTTTATGACGCTCCAGTAAAAAGTTACAAGCATTTCAATGTTGCAAACTTTGATAGGTGTAGGACGTACCGTATAGAAGTTAGGGCCATTTGAAGTTTTATCAGTGTTTGATTTGGGACTCAAGGGTAGCATAGCTTTGAACAATTGCTTAAATTGACAAGAGGCTCGAGTACTTTATTGTTACAAAATTTCAAGGTTTTATGACGCTCCAGTAAAAAGTTACAAGCATTTGTATGTTGCAAACTTTGATAGGTGTAGGACGTACCGTATAGAAGTTAGGGACATTTGAAGTTTTATCAGTGTTTGATTTGGGACTCAAGGGTAGCATAGCTTTGAGCGATGGCTTAAATTGACAAGAGGCTCGATTACTTTATTGTTACACACTTTCAAGGTTTTATGACGCTCCTGTAAAAAGTTACAAGCATTTGTATGTTGCAAACTTTGATAGGTGTAGGAGGTACCGTATAGAAGTTAGGGCCATTTGAAGTTTTATCAGTGTTTGAGTTGGGACTCAAGGATAGCATAGCTTTGAGCGATAGCTTAAATTGACAAGAGGCTCGAGTACATGATTGTTAAAAAATTTCAAGGTTTTATGACGCTCCAGTAAAAAGTTACAAGCATTTGTATGTTGCAAGCTTTGATAGGTGTAGGACGTACCGTATAGAAGTTAGGGCCATTTGAAGTTTTATCAGTGTTTGATTTGGCACTCAAGGGTAGCATAGCTTTGAGCGATAGCTTAAATTGACAAGAGGCTCGAGTACTTTATTGTTACAAAGTTTCAAGGTTTTATGACGCTCCAGTAAAAAGTTACAAGCATTTCTATGTTGCAAACTTTGATAGGAGTAGGAAGTACCGTATAGAAGTTTGGACCATTTGAAGTTTTATCAGTGTTTTATTTGGGACTCAAGGGTAGCATAGCTTTGAGCGATAGCTTAAATTTACAAGAGGCTCGAGTACTTTATTGTTACAAAATTGCAAGGTTTTATGACGCTCCAGTAAAAAGTTACAAGCATTTGTATATTGCAAACTTTGATAGGTGTAGGACGTACCGTATAGAAGTTAGGGCCATTTGAAGTTGTATCAGTGTTTGATTTGGGACTCAAGGGTAGCATAGCCTTGAGCGATAGCTTAAATTGACAAGAGGCTCGAATACTTTATTGTTACAATATTTCCAGGTTAAATGACGCTCCAGTAAAAAGTTACAAGCATTTCTATGTTACAAACTTTGATAGGTGTAGGCCGTACCTTATAGAAGTTAGGGCCATTTGAAGTTTTATCAGTGTTTGATTTGGGACTCAAGGGTAGCATAGCTTTCAGCGATAGCTTAAATTGCCAAGAGGCTCGAGTAATTTATTGTTACAAAATTTCAAGGTTTTATGACGCTCCAGTAAAAAGTTACAAGCATTTGTATGTTGGAAACTTTGATAGGTGTAGGACGTACCGTATAGAAGTTAGGTCCATTTGAAGCTTTATCAGTGTTTGATTTGGAACTCAAGGGTAGCATAGCTTTGAGCGATAGCTTAAATTGACAAGAGGCTCGAGTACTTTATTGTTACAAAATTTCAAGGTTTTATGACGCTCCAGTAAAAAGTTACAAGCATTTGTATGTTGCAAACTTTGATAGGTGTAGGACGTACTGTATAGAAGTTAGGGCCATTTGAAGTTTTATCAGTGTATGATTTGGGACTCAAGGGTAGCATAGTTTTGAGCGATAGCTTAAATTGACAAGAGGCTCGAGTACTTTATTGTTACAAAATCTCAAGGTTTTATGACGCTCCAGTAAAAAGTTACAAGCAGTTGTATGTTGCAAACTTTGATAGGTGTAGGACGTACCGTATAGAAGTTAGGGCCATTTTAAATTTTATCAGTGTTTGATTTGGGACTCAAGGGTAGCATAGCTTTGAGCGGTAGCTTAAATTGACAAGAAGCTCGAGTACTTTATTGTTACAAAATTTCAAGGTTCTATGACGCTCCAGTAAAAAGTTACAAGCATTTCTATGTTGCAAACTTTGATAGGAGTAGGAAGTACCGTATAGAAGTTTGGGCCATTTGAAGTTTTATCAGTGTTTGATTTGGGACTCAAGGGTAGCATAGCTTTGAACAATTGCTTAAATTGACAAGAGGCTCAAGTATGTACTTTATTGTTAAAAAATTTCAAGGTTTTATGACGCTCCAGTAAAAAGTTACAAGCATTTGTATGTTGCAAGCTTTGATAGGTGTAGGACGTACCGTATAGAAGATAGGGCTATTTGAAGTTTTATCAGTGTTTGATTTGGGACTCAAGGGTAGCATAGCTTTGAGCGATGGCTTAAATTGACAAGAGGCTTGAGTACTTTATTGTTACAAAATTTCAAGGTTTTATGATGCTCAAGTAAAAAGTTACAAGCATTTGTATGTTGCAAACTTTGATAGGTGGAGGAAGTACCGGATAGAAGTTAGGGACATTTGAAGTTCTATCAGTGTTCGATTTGGGACTCAAGGGTAGCATAGCTTTGAGCGATAGCTTAAATTGACAAGAGGCTCGAGTTCTTTATTGTTACAAAATTTCAAGGTTTTATGATGCTCAAGTAAAAAGTTACAAGCATTTGTATGTTGCAAACTTTGATAGGTGGAGGAAGTACCGGATAGAAGTTAGGGCCATTTGAAGTTCTATCAGTGTTTGATTTGGGACTCAAGGGTAGCATAGCTTTGAGGGATAGCTTAAATTGACAAGAGGCTCGAGTACTTTATTGTTACAAAATTTCAAGGATTTATGACGCTCCAGTAAAAAGTTACAAGCATTTGTATGTTGCAAACTTTGATAGGTGTAGGACGTACCGTATAGAAGTTAGGGCCATTTGAAGTTTTATCAGTGTTTGATTTGGGACTCAAGGGTAGCATAGCTTTGAGCGATAGCTTAAATTGACAAGAGGCTCGAGTACTCTATTGTTAAAAAATTTCAAGGTTTTATGACGCTCCAGTAAAAAGTTACAAGCATTTGAATGTTGCAAACTTTGAGAGGTGTAGGACGTACCGTATAGAAGTTAGGGCCATTTGAAATTTTATCAGTGTTTGATTTGGGACTAAAGGGTAGCATAGCTTTGAACAATTGCTTAAATTGACAAGAGGCTCAAGTACTTTATTGTTAAAAAATTTCAAGGTTTTATGACGCTCCAGTAAAAAGTTACAAGCATTTGTATGTTGCAAGCTTTGATAGGTGTAGGACGTACCGTATAGAAGATAGGGCTATTTGAAGTTTTATCAGTGTTTGATTTGGGACTCAAGGGTAGCATAGCTTTGAGCGATGGCTTAAATTGACAAGAGGCTTGAGTACTTTATTGTTACAAATTTTCAAGGTTTTATGACGCTCCAGTAAAAAGTTACAAGCATTTGTATGTTGCAAACTTTGATAGGTGTAGGACGTACCGTATAGAAGTTAGGGCCATTTGAAGTTTTCTCAGTGTTTGATTTGGGACTCAAGGGTAACATAGCTTTGAGCGATAGCTTAAATTAACAAGAGGCTCGAGTACTTTATTGTTAAAAAATTTCAAGGTTTTATGACGCTCCAGTAAAAAGTTACAAGCATTTCAATGTTGCAAACTTTGATAGGTGTAGGACGTACCGTATAGAAGTTAGGGCCATTTGAAGTTTTATCAGTGTTTGATTTGGGGCTCAAGGGTAGCATAGCTTTGAACAATTGCTTAAATTGAGAAGAGGCTCGAGTACTTTATTGTTACAAAATTTCAAGGTTTTATGACGCTCCAGTAAAAAGTTACAAGCATTTGTATGTTGCAAACTTTGATAGGTGTAGGACGTACCGTATAGAAGTTAGGGACATTTGAAGTTTTATCAGTGTTTGATTTGGGACTCAAGGGTAGCATAGCTTTGAGCGATAGCTTAAATTGACAAGAGGCTCGATTACTTTATTGTTACACACTTTCAAGGTTTTATGACGCTCCTGTAAAAAGTTACAAGCATTTGTATGTTGCAAACTTTGATAGGTGTAGGAAATACCGTATAGAAGTTAGGGCCATTTGAAGTTTTATCAGTGTTTGAGTTGGGACTCAAGGATAGCATAGCTTTGAGCGATAGCTTAAATTGACAAGAGGCTCGAGTACTTGATTGTTAAAAAATTTCAAGGTTTTATGACGCTCCAGTAAAAAGTTACAAGCATTTGTATGTTGCAAGCTTTGATAGGTGTAGGACGTACCGTATAGAAGTTAGGGCCATTTGAAGTTTTATCAGTGTTTGATTTGGCACTCAAGGGTAGCATAGCTTTGAGCGATAGCTTAAATTGACAAGAGGCTCGAGTACTTTATTGTTACAAAGTTTCAAGGTTTTATGACGCTCCAGTAAAAAGTTACAAGCATTTCTATGTTGCAAACTTTGATAGGAGTAGGAAGTACCGTATAGAAGTTTGGGCCATTTGAAGTTTTATCAGTGTTTTATTTGGGACTCAAGGGTAGCATAGCTTTGAGCGATAGCTTAAATTTACAAGAGGCTCGAGTACTTTATTGTTACAAAATTGCAAGGTTTTATGACGCTCCAGTAAAAAGTTACAAGCATTTGTATGTTGCAAACTTTGATAGGTGTAGGACGTACCGTATAGAAGTTAGGGCCATTTGAAGTTGTATCAGTGTTTGATTTGGGACTCAAGGGTAGCATAGCCTTGAGCGATAGCTTAAATTGACAAGAGGCTCGAATACTTTATTGTTACAATATTTCCAGGTTTAATGACGCTCCAGTAAAAAGTTACAAGCATTTCTATGTTACAAACTTTGATAGGTGTAGGCCGTACCTTATAGAAGTTAGGGCCATTTGAAGTTTTATCAGTGTTTGATTTGGGACTCAAGGGTAGCATAGCTTTGAGCGATAGCTTAAATTGCCAAGAGGCTCGAGTAATTTATTGTTACAAAATTTCAAGGTTTTATGACGCTCCAGTAAAAAGTTACAAGCATTTGTATGTTGGAAACTTTGATAGGTGTAGGACGTACCGTATAGAAGTTAGGTCCATTTGAAGCTTTATCAGTGTTTGATTTGGAACTCAAGGGTAGCATAGCTTTGAGCGATAGCTTAAATTGACAAGAGGCTCGAGTACTTTATTGTTACAAAATTTCAAGGTTTTATGACGCTCCAGTAAAAAGTTACAAGCATTTGTATGTTGCAAACTTTGATAGGTGTAGGACGTACTGTATAGAAGTTAGGGCCATTTGAAGTTTTATCAGTGTATGATTTGGGACTCAAGGGTAGCATAGCTTTGAGCGATAGCTTAAATTGACAAGAGGCTCGAGTACTTTATTGTTACAAAATCTCAAGGTTTTATGACGCTCCAGTAAAAAGTTACAAGCAGTTGTATGTTGCAAACTTTGATAGGTGTAGGACGTACCGTATAGAAGTTAGGGCCATTTTAAATTTTATCAGTGTTTGATTTGGGACTCAAGGGTAGCATAGCTTTGAGCGGTAGCTTAAATTGACAAGAAGCTCGAGTACTTTATTGTTACAAAATTTCAAGGTTCTATGACGCTCCAGTAAAAAGTTACAAGCATTTCTATGTTGCAAACTTTGATAGGAGTAGGAAGTACCGTATAGAAGTTTGGGCCATTTGAAGTTTTATCAGTGTTTTATTTGGGACTCAAGGGTAGCATAGCTTTGAGCGATAGCTTAAATTAACAAGAGGCTCGAGTACTTTATTGTTACAAAATTGCAAGGTTTTATGACGCTCCAGTAAAAAGTTACAAGCATTTGTATGTTGCAAAGTTTGATAGGTGTAGGACGCACCGTATAGAAGTTAGGGCCATTTGAAGTTGTATCAGTGTTTGATTTGGGACTCAAGGGTAGCATAGCCTTGAGCGATAGCTTAAATTGACAAGAGGCTCGAATACTTTATTGTTACAATATTTCCAGGTTTAATGACGCTCCAGTAAAAAGTTACAAGCATTTCTATGTTACAAACTTTGATAGGTGTAGGCCGTACCTTATAGAAGTTAGGGCCATTTGAAGTTTTATCAGTGTTTGATTTGGGACTCAAGGGTAGCATAGCTTTGAGCGATAGCTTAAATTGCCAAGAGGCTCGAGTAATTTATTGTTACAAAATTTCAAGGTTTTATGACGCTCCAGTAAAAAGTTACAAGCATTTGTATGTTGGAAACTTTGATAGGTGTAGGACGTACCGTATAGAAGTTAGGTCCATTTGAAGCTTTATCAGTGTTTGATTTGGAACTCAAGGGTAGCATAGCTTTGAGCGATAGCTTAAATTGACAAGAGGCTCGAGTACTTTATTGTTACAAAATTTCAAGGTTTTATGACGCTCCAGTAAAAAGTTACAAGCATTTGTATGTTGCAAACTTTGATAGGTGTAGGACGTACTGTATAGAAGTTAGGGCCATTTGAAGCTTTATCAGTGTATGATTTGGGACTCAAGGGTAGCATAGCTTTGAGCGATAGCTTAAATTGACAAGAGGCTCGAGTACTTTATTGTTACAAAATCTCAAGGTTTTATGACGCTCCAGTAAAAAGTTACAAGCATTTCTATGTTGCAAACTTTGATAGGAGTAGGACGTACCGTATAGAAGTTTGGGCCATTTGAAGTTTTATCAGTGTTTTATTTGGGACTCAAGGGTAGCATAGCTTGGAGCGATAGCTTAAATTGACAAGAGGCTCGAGTACTTTATTGTTACAAAATTTCAAGGTTTTATGACGCTCCAGTAAAAAGTTACAAGCATTTGTATGTTGCAAACTTTGATAGGTGTAGGATGTACCGTATAGAAGTTAGGGCCATTTGAAGTTTTATCAGTGTTTGATTTGGGACTCAAGGGTAGCATAGCCTTGAGCGATAGCTTAAATTGACAAGAGGCTCGAATACTTTATTGTTACAAAATCTCAAGGTTTTATGACGCTCCAGTAAAAAGTTACAAGCAGTTGTATGTTGCAAACTTTGATAGGTGTAGGACGTACCGTATAGAAGTTAGGGCCATTTTAAGTTTTATCAGTGTTTGATTTGGGACTCAAGGGTAGCATAGCTTTGAGCGGTAGCTTAAATTGACAAGAGGCTCGAGTACTTTATTGATACAAAATTTCAAGGTTCTATGACGCTCCAGTAAAAAGATACAAGCATTTGTATATTGCAAACTTTGAAAGTTGTAGGACGTACCGTATAGAAGTAAGGGCCATTTGAAGTTTTATCAGTGTTTGATTTGGGACTCAAGGGTAGCATAGCTTTGAGCGATAGCTTAAATTGACAAGAGGCTCGAGTACTTTATTGTCACCAAATTTCAAGGTTTTATGATACTCAAGTAAAAAGTTACAAGCATTTGTATGTTGCAAACTTTGATAGGTGGAGGAAGTACCGGATAGAAGTTAGGGCCATTTGAAGTTCTATCAGTGTTTGATTTGGGACTCAAGGGTAGCATAGCTTTGAGCGATAGCTTCAATTGACAAGAGGCTCGAGTACTTTATTGTCACAAAATTTCAAGGTTTTATGATGCTCAAGTAAAAAGTTACTAGCATTTGTATGTTGCAAACTTTGATAGGTGGAGGAAGTACCGGATAGAAGTTAGGGCCATTTGAAGTTCTATCAGTGTTTGATTTGGGACTCAAGGGTAGCATAGCTTTGAGCGATAGCTTAAATTGACAAGAGGCTCGAGTACTTTATTGTTACAAAATTTCAAGGTTTTATGACGCTCCAGTAAAAAGTTACATGCATTTCTATGTTGCAAACTTTGATAGGAGTAGGACGTACCGTAAAGAAGTTAGGGCCATTTGAAGTTTTATCAGTGTTTTATTTGGGACTCAAGGGTAGCATAGCTTTGCGCGATAGCTTAAATTGACAAGAGGCTCGAGTACTTTATTGTTACAAAATTTCAAGGTTTTATGACGCTCCAGTAAAAAGTTACAAGCATTTGAATGTTGCAAACTTTGATAGGTGTAGGACGTACCGTATAGAAGTTAGGGCCATCTGAAGTTTTATCAGTGTTTGTTTTGGGACTCAAGGGTAGCATAGCTTTGAGCGATGGCTTAAATTGACAAGAGGCTCGATTACTTTATTGTTACACACTTTCAAGGTTTTATGACGCTCCAGTAAAAAGTTACAAGCATTTGTATGTTGCAAGCTTTGATAGGTGTAGGACGTACCATATAGAAGTTAGGGCCATTTGAAGTTTTATCAGTGTTTGATTTGGGACTCAAGGGTAGCATAGCTTTGAGCGATAGCTTAAATTGACAAGAGGCTCGAGTACTTTATTGTCACAAAATTTCAAGGTTTTATGATACTCAAGTAAAAAGTTACAAGCATTTGTATGTTGCAAACTTTGATAGGTGGAGGAAGTACCGAATAGAAGTCAGGGCCATTTGAAGTTCTATCAGTGTTTGATTTGGGACTCAAGGGTAGCATAGCTTTGAGCGATAGCTTCAATTGACAAGAGGCTCGAGTACTTTATTGTCACAAAATTTCAAGGTTTTATGATGCTCAAGTAAAAAGTTACTAGCATTTGTATGTTGCACACTTTGATAGGTGGAGGAAGTACCGGATAGAAGTTAGGGCCATTTGAAGTTCTATCAGTGTTTGATTTGAGACTCAAGGGTATTATAGCTTTGAGCGATAGCTTAAATTGACAAGAGGCTCGAGTACTTTATTGTTACAAAATTTCAAGGTTTTATGACGCTCCAGTAAAAAGTTGCAAGCATTTCTATGTTGCAAACTTTGATAGGAGTAGGACGTACCGTAAAGAAGTTTGGGCCATTTGAAGTTTTATCAGTGTTTTATTTGGGACTCAAGGGTAGCATAGCTTTGCGCGATAGCTTAAATTGACAAGAGGCTCGAGTACTTTATTGTTACAAAATTTCAAGGTTTTATGACGCTCCAGTAAAAAGTTAGAAGCATTTGAATGTTGCAAACTTTGATAGGTGTAGGACGTACAGTATAGAAGTTAGGGCCATTTGAAATTTTATCAGTGTTTGATTTGGGACTCAAAGGTAGCATAGCTTTGAATGATTGCTTAAATTGACAAGAGGCTCGAGTACTTTATTGTTACAAAATTTCAAGGTTTTATGACGCTCCAGTAAAAAGTTACAAGCATATGTATGTTGCAAACTTTGATAGGTGTAGGACGTACCGTATAGAAGTTAGGGCCATCTGAAGTTTTATCAGTGTTTGTTTTGGGACTCAAGGGTAGCATAGCTTTGAGCGATGGCTTAAATTGACAAGAGGCTCGATTACTTTATTGTTACACACTTTCAAGGTTTTATGACGCTCCAGTAAAAAGTTACAAGCATTTGTATGTTGCAAACTTTGATAGGTGTAGGACGTACCATATAGAAGTTAGGGCCATTTGAAGTTTTATCAGTGTTTGAGTTGGGACTCAAGGATAGCATAGCTTTGAGCGATAGCTTAACTTGACAAGAGGCTCGAGTAATTGATTGTTAAAAAATTTCAAGGTTTTATGACGCTCCAGTAAAAAGTTACAAGCATTTGTATGTTGCAAGCTTTGATAGGTGTAGGACGTACCGTATAGAAGTTAGGGCCATTTGAAGTTTTATCAGTGTTTGATTTGGGACTCAAGGGTAGCATAGCTTTGAGCGATAGCTTAAATTGACAAGAGGCTCGAGAACTTTATTGTTACAATATTTCAAGGTTTTATGACGCTCCAGTAAAAAGTTACAAGCATTTGTATGTTGCAAACTTTGATAGGTGTAGGACGTACCGTATAGAAGTTAGGGCCATTTGAAGTTTTATCAGTGTTTGATTTGGGACTCAAGGGTAGTATAGCCTTGAGCGATAGCTTAAATTGACAAGAGGCTCGAATACTTTATTGTTACAATATTTCAAGGTTTAATGACGCTCCAGTAAAAAGTTACAAGCATTTGTATGTTGCAAGCTTTGATAGGTGTAGGACGTACCGTATAGAAGTTAGGGCCATTTGAAGTTTTATCAGTGTTTGATTTGGGACTCAAGGGTAGCATAGCTTTGAGCGATAGCTTAAATTGAGAAAAGACTCGAGAACTTTATTGTTACAAAATTTCAAGGTTTTATATCGCTCCAGTAAAAAGTTACAAGCATTTGTATGTTGCAAACTTTGATAGGTGTAGGACGTACCGTATAGAAGTTAGGGCCATTTGAAGTTTTATCAGTGTTTGATTTGGGACTCAAGGGTAGCATAGCTTTGAGCGATAGCTTAAATTGACAAAAGGCTCGAGAACTTTATTGTTACAAAATTTCAAGGTTTTATGACGCTCCAGTAAAAAGTTACAAGCATTTGTATGTTGCAAACTTTGATAGGTGTAGGACGTACCGTATAGAAGTTAGGGCCATTTGAAGTTTTATCAGTGTTTGATTTGTGACTCAAGGGTAGCATAGCTTTGAGCGATAGCTTAAATTGACAAGAGGCTCGAGTACTTTATTGTTACAAAATTTCAAGGTTTTATGATGCTCAAGTAAAAAGTTACAAGCATTTGTATGTTGCAAACTTTGATAGGTGGAGGAAGTACCGGATAGAAGTTAGGGCCATTTGATGTTCTATCAGTGTTTGATTTGGGACTCAAGGGTAACATAGCTTTGAGCGATAGCTTAAATTGACAAGAGGCTCGAGTTCTTTATTTTTACAAAATTTCAAGGTTTTATGATGCTCAAGTAAAAAGTTACAAGCATTTGTATGTTGCAAACTTTGATAGGTGGAGGAAGTACCGGATAGAAGTTAGGGCCATTTGAAGTTCTATCAGTGTTTGATTTGGGACTCAAGGGTAGCATAGCTTTGAGCGATAGCTTAAATTGACAAGAGGCTCGAGTACTTTATTGTTACAAAATTTCAAGGATTTATGACGCTCCAGTAAAAAGTTACAAGCATTTGTATGTTGCAAACTTTGATATGTGTAGGACGTACCGTATAGAAGTTAGGGCCATTTGAAGTTTTATCAGTGTTTGATTTGGGACTCAAGGGAAGCATAGCTTTAAGCGATAGCTTAAATTGACAAGAGGCTCGAGTACTTTATTGTTACAAAATTTCAAGGTTTTATGACGCTCCAGTAAAAAGTTACAAGCATTTGAATGTTGCAAACTTTGATAGGTGTAGGACGTACCGTATAGAAGTTAGGGCCATTTGAAATTTTATCAGTGTTTGATTTGGGACTCAAGGGTAGCATAGCTTTGAATGATTGCTTAAATTGACAAGAGGCTCGAGTACTTTATTGTTACAAAATTTCAAGGTTTTATGACGCTCCAGTAAAAAGTTACAAGCATTTGTATGTTGCAAACTTTGATAGGTGTAGGACGTACCGTATAGAAGTTAGGGCCATCTGAAGTTTTATCAGTGTTTGTTTTGGGACTCAAGGGTAGCATAGCTTTGAGCGATGGCTTAAATTGACAAGAGGCTCGATTACTTTATTGTTACACACTTTCAAGGTTTTATGACGCTCCAGTAAAAAGTTACAAGCATTTGTATGTTGCAAACTTTGATAGGTGTAGGACGTACCATATAGAAGTTAGGGCCATTTGAAGTTTTATCAGTGTTTGAGTTGGGACTCAAGGATAGCATAGCTTTGAGCGATAGCTTAACTTGACAAGAGGCTCGAGTAATTGATTGTTAAAAAATTTCAAGGTTTTATGACGCTCCAGTAAAAAGTTACAAGCATTTGTATGTTGCAAGCTTTGATAGGTGTAGGACGTACCGTATAGAAGTTAGGGCCATTTGAAGTTTTATCAGTGTTTGATTTGGGACTCAAGGGTAGCATAGCTTTGAGCGATAGCTTAAATTGACAAGAGGCTCGAGAACTTTATTGTTACAAAATTTCAAGGTTTTATGACGCTCCAGTAAAAAGTTACAAGCATTTGTATGTTGCAAACTTTGATAGGTGTAGGACGTACCGTATAGAAGTTAGGGCCATTTGAAGTTTTATCAGTGTTTGATTTGGGACTCAAGGGTAGTATAGCCTTGAGCGATAGCTTAAATTGACAAGAGGCTCGAATACTTTATTGTTACAATATTTCAAGGTTTAATGACGCTCCAGTAAAAAGTTACAAGCATTTGTATGTTGCAAGCTTTGATAGGTGTAGGACGTACCGTATAGAAGTTAGGGCCATTTGAAGTTTTATCAGTGTTTGATTTGGGACTCAAGGGTAGCATAGCTTTGAGCGATAGCTTAAATTGACAAAAGACTCGAGAACTTTATTGTTACAAAATTTCAAGGTTTTATATCGCTCCAGTAAAAAGTTACAAGCATTTGTATGTTGCAAACTTTGATAGGTGTAGGACGTACCGTATAGAAGTTAGGGCCATTTGAAGTTTTATCAGTGTTTGATTTGGGACTCAAGGGTAGCATAGCTTTGAGCGATAGCTTAAATTGACAAAAGGCTCGAGAACTTTATTGTTACAAAATTTCAAGGTTTTATGACGCTCCAGTAAAAAGTTACAAGCATTTGTATGTTGCAAACTTTGATAGGTGTAGGACGTACCGTATAGAAGTTAGGGCCATTTGAAGTTTTATCAGTGTTTGATTTGTGACTCAAGGGTAGCATAGCTTTGAGCGATAGCTTAAATTGACAAGAGGCTCGAGTACTTTATTGTTACAAAATTTCAAGGTTTTATGATGCTCAAGTAAAAAGTTACAAGCATTTGTATGTTGCAAACTTTGATAGGTGGAGGAAGTACCGGATAGAAAATAGGGCTATTTGATGTTCTATCAGTGTTTGATTTGGGACTCAAGGGTAACATAGCTTTGAGCGATAGCTTAAATTGACAAGAGGCTCGAGTTCTTTATTGTTACAAAATTTCAAGGTTTTATGATGCTCAAGTAAAAAGTTACAAGCATTTGTATGTTGCAAACTTTGATAGGTGGAGGAAGTACCGGATAGAAGTTAGGGCCATTTGAAGTTCTATCAGTGTTTGATTTGGGACTCAAGGGTAGCATAGCTTTGAGCGATAGCTTAAATTGACAAGAGGCTCGAGTACTTTATTGTTACAAAATTTCAAGGATTTATGACGCTCCAGTAAAAAGTTACAAGCATTTGTATGTTGCAAACTTTGATATGTGTAGGACGTACCGTATAGAAGTTAGGGCCATTTGAAGTTTTATCAGTGTTTGATTTGGGACTCAAGGGAAGCATAGCTTTAAGCGATAGCTTAAATTGACAAGAGGCTCGAGTACTCTATTGTTACAAAGTTTCAAGGTTTTATGACGCTCCAGTAAAAAGTTACAAGTATTTGTATGTTGCAAACTCTGATAGGTGCAGGACGTACCGTATAGAAGTAAATTGACAAGAGGCTCGAGTAGTTTATTGTTACAAAATTTCAAGGTTTTATGACGCTCCAGTAAAAAGTTACAAGCATTTGTATGTTGCAAACTTTGATAGGTGTAGGACGTACCGTATAGAAGTTAGGGACATTTGAAGTTTTATCAGTGTTTTATTTGGGACTCAAGGGTAGCATAGCTTTGAGCGATGGCTTAAATTGACAAGAGGCTCGATTACTTTATTGTTACACACTTTCAAGGTTTTATGACGCTCCAGTAAAAAGTTACAAGCATTTGAATGTTGCAAACTTTGATAGGTGTAGGACGTACCGTATATAAGTTAGGGCCATTTGAAATTTTATCAGTGGTTGATTTGGGACTCAAGGGTAGCATAGCTTTGAACGATTGCTTAAATTGACAAGAGGCTCGAGTACTTTATTGTTACAAAATTTCAAGGTTTTATGACGCTCCAGTAAAAAGTTACAAGCATTTGTATGTTGCAAACTTTGATAGGTGTAGGACGTACCGTATAGAAGTTAGGGCCATCTGAAGTTTTATCAGTGTTTGTTTTGGGACTCAAGGGTAGCATAGCTTTGAGTGATAGCTTAAATTGACAAGAGGCTCGAGTACGTTATTGTTACAAAATTTCAAGGTTTTATGACGCTCCAGTAAAAAGTTACAAGCATTTGTATGTTGCAAACTTTGATAGGTGTAGGACGTACCGTATAGAAGTTAGGGACATTTGAAGTTTTATCAGTGTTTGATTTGGGACTCAAGGGTAGCATAGCCTTGAGCGATAGCTTAAATTGACAAGAGGCTCGAATACTTTATTGGTACAATATTTCAAGGTTTAATGACGCTCCAGTAAAAAGTTACAAGCATTTGAATGTTGCAAGCTTTGATAGGTGTAGGACGTACCGTATAGAAGTTAGGGCCATTTGAAGTTTTATCAGTGTTTGATTTGGGACTCAAGGGTAGCATAGCTTTGAGCGATAGCTTAAATTGACAAGAGGCTCGAGAACTTTATTGTTACAAAATTTCAAGGTTTTATGACGCTCCAGTAAAAAGTTACAAGCATTTGTAAATTGCAAACTTTGATAGGTGTAGGACGTACCGTATATAAGTTAGGGCCATTTGAAGTTTTATCAGTGTTTGATTTGGGACTCAAGGGTAGCATAGCCTTGAGCGATAGCTTAAATTGACAAGAGGCTCGAATACTTTATTGTTACAATATTTCAAGGTTTAATGACGCTCCAGTAAAAAGTTACAAGCATTTGAATGTTGCAAGCTTTGATAGGTGTAGGACGTACCGTATAGAAGTTAGGGCCATTTGAAGTTTTATCAGTGTTTGATTTGTGACTCAAGGGTAGCATAGCTTTGAGCGATAGCTTAAATTGACAAGAGGCTCGAGAACTTTATTGTTACAAAATTTCAAGGTTTTATGACGCTCCAGTAAAAAGTTACAAGCATTTGTAAGTTGCAAACTTTGATAGGTGTAGGACGTACCGTATATAAGTTAGGGCCATTTGAAGTTTTATCAGTGTTTGATTTGGGACTCAAGGGTAGCATAGCCTTGAGCGATAGCTTAAATTGACAAGAGGCTCGAATACTTTATTGTTACAATATTTCAAGGTTTAATGACGCTCCAGTAAAAAGTTACAAGCATTTGAATGTTGCAAGCTTTGATAGGTGTAGGACGTACCGTATAGAAGTTAGGGCCATTTGAAGTTTTATCAGTGTTTGATTTGGGACTCAAGGGTAGCATAGCTTTGAGCGATAGCTTAAATTGACAAGAGGCTCGAGTACTTTATTGTTACAAAATTTCAAGGTTTTATGATGCTCAAGTAAAAAGTTTCAAGCATTTGTATGTTGCAAACTTTGATAGGTGGAGGAAGTACCGGATAAAAGTTAGGGCCATTTGAAGTTCTATCAGTGTTTGATTTGGGACTCAAGGGTAGCATAGCTTTGAGCGATAGCTTAAATTGACAAGAGGCTCGAGTTCTTTATTGTTACAAAATTTCAAGGTTTTATGATGCTCCAGTAAAAAGTTACAAGCATTTGTATGTTGCAAACTTTGATAGGTGGATGAAGTACCGGATAGAAGTTAGGGCCATTTGAAGTTCTATCAGTGTTTGATTTGGGACTCAAGGGTAGCATAGCTTTGAGCGATAGCTTAAATTGACAAGAGGCTCGAGTACTTTATTGTTACAAAATTTCAAGGATTTATGACGCTCCAGTAAAAAGTTACAAGCATTTGTATGTTGCAAACTTTGATAGGTGTAGGACGTACCGTATAGAAGTTAGGGCCATTTGAAGTTTTATCAGTGTTTTATTTGGGACTCAAGGGTAGCATAGCTTTGAGCGATGGCTTAAATTGACAAGAGGCTCGATTACTTTATTGTTACACACTTTCAAGGTTTTATGACGCTCCAGTAAAAAGTTACAAGCATTTGAATGTTGCAAACTTTGATAGGTGTAGGACGTACCGTATATAAGTTAGGGCCATTTGAAATTTTATCAGTGGTTGATTTGGGACTCAAGGGTAGCATAGCTTTGAACGATTGCTTAAATTGACAAGAGGCTCGAGTACTTTATTGTTACAAAATTTCAAGGTTTTATGACGCTCCAGTAAAAAGTTACAAGCATTTGTATGTTGCAAACTTTGATAGGTGTAGGACGTACCGTATAGAAGTTAGGGCCATCTGAAGTTTTATCAGTGTTTGTTTTGGGACTCAAGGGTAGCATAGCTTTGAGTGATAGCTTAAATTGACAAGAGGCTCGAGTACGTTATTGTTACAAAATTTCAAGGTTTTATGACGCTCCAGTAAAAAGTTACAAGCATTTGTATGTTGCAAACTTTGATAGGTGTAGGACGTACCGTATAGAAGTTAGGGACATTTGAAGTTTTATCAGTGTTTGATTTGGGACTCAAGGGTAGCATAGCCTTGAGCGATAGCTTAAATTGACAAGAGGCTCGAATACTTTATTGTTACAATATTTCAAGGTTTAATGACGCTCCAGTAAAAAGTTACAAGCATTTGAATGTTGCAAGCTTTGATAGGTGTAGGACGTACCGTATAGAAGTTAGGGCCATTTGAAGTTTTATCAGTGTTTGATTTGGGACTCAAGGGTAGCATAGCTTTGAGCGATAGCTTAAATTGACAAGAGGCTCGAGAACTTTATTGTTACAAAATTTCAAGGTTTTATGACGCTCCAGTAAAAAGTTACAAGCATTTGTAAATTGCAAACTTTGATAGGTGTAGGACGTACCGTATATAAGTTAGGGCCATTTGAAGTTTTATCAGTGTTTGATTTGGGACTCAAGGGTAGCATAGCCTTGAGCGATAGCTTAAATTGACAAGAGGCTCGAATACTTTATTGTTACAATATTTCAAGGTTTAATGACGCTCCAGTAAAAAGTTACAAGCATTTGAATGTTGCAAGCTTTGATAGGTGTAGGACGTACCGTATAGAAGTTAGGGCCATTTGAAGTTTTATCAGTGTTTGATTTGTGACTCAAGGGTAGCATAGCTTTGAGCGATAGCTTAAATTGACAAGAGGCTCGAGAACTTTATTGTTACAAAATTTCAAGGTTTTATGACGCTCCAGTAAAAAGTTACAAGCATTTGTAAGTTGCAAACTTTGATAGGTGTAGGACGTACCGTATATAAGTTAGGGCCATTTGAAGTTTTATCAGTGTTTGATTTGGGACTCAAGGGTAGCATAGCCTTGAGCGATAGCTTAAATTGACAAGAGGCTCGAATACTTTATTGTTACAATATTTCAAGGTTTAATGACGCTCCAGTAAAAAGTTACAAGCATTTGAATGTTGCAAGCTTTGATAGGTGTAGGACGTACCGTATAGAAGTTAGGGCCATTTGAAGTTTTATCAGTGTTTGATTTGGGACTCAAGGGTAGCATAGCTTTGAGCGATAGCTTAAATTGACAAGAGGCTCGAGTACTTTATTGTTACAAAATTTCAAGGTTTTATGATGCTCAAGTAAAAAGTTTCAAGCATTTGTATGTTGCAAACTTTGATAGGTGGAGGAAGTACCGGATAAAAGTTAGGGCCATTTGAAGTTCTATCAGTGTTTGATGTGGGACTCAAGGGTAGCATAGCTTTGAGCGATAGCTTAAATTGACAAGAGGCTCGAGTTCTTTATTGTTACAAAATTTCAAGGTTTTATGATGCTCCAGTAAAAAGTTACAAGCATTTGTATGTTGCAAACTTTGATAGGTGGATGAAGTACCGGATAGAAGTTAGGGCCATTTGAAGTTCTATCAGTGTTTGATTTGGGACTCAAGGGTAGCATAGCTTTGAGCGATAGCTTAAATTGACAAGAGGCTCGAGTACTTTATTGTTACAAAATTTCAAGGATTTATGACGCTCCAGTAAAAAGTTACAAGCATTTGTATGTTGCAAACTTTGATAGGTGTAGGACGTACCGTATAGAAGTTAGGGCCATTTGAAGTTTTATCAGTGTTTGATTTGGGACTCAAGGGTAGCATAGCTTTAAGCGATAGCTTAAATTGACAAGAGGCTCGAGTACTCTATTGTTACAAAGTTTCAAGGTTTTATGACGCTCCAGTAAAAAGTTACAAGTATTTGTATGTTGCAAACTCTGATAGGTGTAGGACGTACCGTATAGAAGTTGGGGCCATTTGAAGTTTTATCCGTGTTTGATTTGGGACTCAAGGGTAGCATAGCTTTGCGCGATAGCTTAAATTGACAAGAGGCTCGAGTACTTGATTGTTAAAAAATTTCAAGGTTTTATGACGCTCCAGTAAAAAGTTACAAGCATTTGTATGTTGCAAGCTTTGATAGGTGTAGGACGTACCGTATAGAAGTTAGGGCCATTTGAAGTTTTATCAGTGTTTGATTTGGGACTCAAGGGTAGCATAACTTTGAGCGATAGCTTAAATTGACAAGAGGCTCGAGAACTTTATTGTTACAAAATTTCAAGGTTTTATGACGCTCCAGTAAAAAGTTACAAGCATTTGTATGTTGCAAACTTTGATAGGTGTAGGACGTACCGTATAGAAGTTAGGGCCATTTGAAGTTTTATCAGTGTTTGATTTGGGACTCAAGGGTAGCATAGCCTTGAGCGATAGCTTAAATTGACAAGAGGCTCGAATACTTTATTGTTACAATATTTCAAGGTTTAATGACGCTCCAGTAAAAAGTTACAAGCATTTGAATGTTGCAAACTTTGATTGGTGTAGGACGTACCGTATAGAAGTTAGGGCCATTTGAAGTTTTATCAGTGTTTGATTTGGGACTCAAGGGTAGCATAGCTTTGAGCGATAGCTTAAATTGACAAGAGGCTCGAGTACTTTATTGTTACAAAATTTCAAGGTTTTATGATGCTCAAGTAAAAAGTTACAAGCATTTGTATGTTGCAAACTTTGATAGGTGGAGGAAGTACCGGATAGAAGTTAGGGCCATTTGAAGTTCTATCAGTGTTTGATTTGGGACTCAACGGTATCATAGCTTTGAGCGATAGCTTAAATTGACAAGAGGCTCGAGTAGTTTATTGTTACAAAATTCCAAGGTTTTATGACGCTCCAGTAAAAAGTTACAAGCATTTGAATGCTGCAAACTTTGATAGGTGTAGGACGTACCGTATAGAAGTTAGGGCCTTTTGAAATTTTATCAGTGTTTGATTTGGGACTCAAGGGTAGCATAGCTTTGAACGATTGCTTCAATTGACAAGAGGCGCGAGTACTTTATTGTTACAAAATTTCAAGGTTTTATGACGCTCCAGTAAAAAGTTACAAGCATTTGTATGTTGCAAACTTTGATAGGTGTAGGACGTACCGTATAGAAGTTAGGGCCATCTGAAGTTTTATCAGTGTTTGTTTTGGGACTCAAGGGTAGCATAGCTTTGAGCGATAGCTTAAATTGACAAGAGGCTCGAGTAGTTTATTGTTACAAAATTCCAAGGTTTTATGACGCTCCAGTAAAAAGTTACAAGCATTTGAATGTTGCAAACTTTGATAGGTGTAGGACGTACCGTATATAAGTTAGGGCCATTTGAAATTTTATCAGTGGTTGATTTGGGACTCAAGGGTAGCATAGCTTTGAACGATTGCTTAAATTGACAAGAGGCTCGAGTACTTTATTGTTACAAAATTTCAAGGTTTTATGACGCTCCAGTAAAAAGTTACAAGCATTTGTATGTTGCAAACTTTGATAGGTGTAGGACGTACCGTATAGAAGTTAGGGCCATCTGAAGTTTTATCAGTGTTTGTTTTGGGACTCAAGGGTAGCATAGCTTTGAGTGATAGCTTAAATTGACAAGAGGCTCGAGTACGTTATTGTTACAAAATTTCAAGGTTTTATGACGCTCCAGTAAAAAGTTACAAGCATTTGTATGTTGCAAACTTTGATAGGTGTAGGACGTACCGTATAGAAGTTAGGGACATTTGAAGTTTTATCAGTGTTTGATTTGGGACTCAAGGGTAGCATAGCCTTGAGCGATAGCTTAAATTGACAAGAGGCTCGAATACTTTATTGTTACAATATTTCAAGGTTTAATGACGCTCCAGTAAAAAGTTACAAGCATTTGAATGTTGCAAGCTTTGATAGGTGTAGGACGTACCGTATAGAAGTTAGGGCCATTTGAAGTTTTATCAGTGTTTGATTTGGGACTCAAGGGTAGCATAGCTTTGAGCGATAGCTTAAATTGACAAGAGGCTCGAGAACTTTATTGTTACAAAATTTCAAGGTTTTATGACGCTCCAGTAAAAAGTTACAAGCATTTGTAAATTGCAAACTTTGATAGGTGTAGGACGTACCGTATATAAGTTAGGGCCATTTGAAGTTTTATCAGTGTTTGATTTGGGACTCAAGGGTAGCATAGCCTTGAGCGATAGCTTAAATTGACAAGAGGCTCGAATACTTTATTGTTACAATATTTCAAGGTTTAATGACGCTCCAGTAAAAAGTTACAAGCATTTGTATGTTGCAAGCTTTGATAGGTGTAGGACGTACCGTATAGAAGTTAGGGCCATTTGAAGTTTTATCAGTGTTTGATTTGTGACTCAAGGGTAGCATAGCTTTGAGCGATAGCTTAAATTGACAAGAGGCTCGAGAACTTTATTGTTACAAAATTTCAAGGTTTTATGACGCTCCAGTAAAAAGTTACAAGCATTTGTAAGTTGCAAACTTTGATAGGTGTAGGACGTACCGTATATAAGTTAGGGCCATTTGAAGTTTTATCAGTGTTTGATTTGGGACTCAAGGGTAGCATAGCCTTGAGCGATAGCTTAAATTGACAAGAGGCTCGAATACTTTATTGTTACAATATTTCAAGGTTTAATGACGCTCCAGTAAAAAGTTACAAGCATTTGAATGTTGCAAGCTTTGATAGGTGTAGGACGTACCGTATAGAAGTTAGGGCCATTTGAAGTTTTATCAGTGTTTGATTTGGGACTCAAGGGTAGCATAGCTTTGAGCGATAGCTTAAATTGACAAGAGGCTCGAGTACTTTATTGTTACAAAATTTCAAGGTTTTATGATGCTCAAGTAAAAAGTTTCAAGCATTTGTATGTTGCAAACTTTGATAGGTGGAGGAAGTACCGGATAAAAGTTAGGGCCATTTGAAGTTCTATCAGTGTGTGATTTGGGACTCAAGGGTAGCATAGCTTTGAGCGATAACTTAAATTGACAAGAGGCTCGAGTTCTTTATTGTTACAAAATTTCAAGGTTTTATGATGCTCCAGTAAAAAGTTACAAGCATTTGTATGTTGCAAACTTTGATAGGTGGAGGAAGTACCGGATAGAAGTTAGGGCCATTTGAAGTTCTATCAGTGTTTGATTTGGGACTCAAGGGTTGCATAGCTTTGAGCGATAGCTTAAATTGACAAGAGGCTCGAGTACTTTATTGTTACAAAATTTCAAGGATTTATGACGCTCCAGTAAAAAGTTACAAGCATTTGTATGTTGCAAACTTTGATAGGTGTAGGACGTACCGTATAGAAGTTAGGGCCATTTGAAGTTTTATCAGTGTTTGATTTGGGACTCAAGGGTAGCATAGCTTTAAGCGATAGCTTAAATTGACAAGAGGCTCGAGTACTCTATTGTTACAAAGTTTCAAGGTTTTATGACGCTCCAGTAAAAAGTTACAAGTATTTGTATGTTGCAAACTCTGATAGGTGTAGGACGTACCGTATAGAAGTTGGGGCCATTTTGAGTTTTATCCGTGTTTGATTTGGGACTCAAGGGTAGCATAGCTTTGCGCGATAGCTTAAATTGACAAGAGGCTCGAGTACTTGATTGTTAAAAAATTTCAAGGTTTTATGACGCTCCAGTAAAAAGTTACAAGCATTTGTATGTTGCAAGCTTTGATAGGTGTAGGACGTACCGTATAGAAGTTAGGGCCATTTGAAGTTTTATCAGTGTTTGATTTGGGACTCAAGGGTAGCATAACTTTGAGCGATAGCTTAAATTGACAAGAGGCTCGAGAACTTTATTGTTACAAAATTTCAAGGTTTTATGACGCTCCAGTAAAAAGTTACAAGCATTTGTATGTTGCAAACTTTGATAGGTGTAGGACGTACCGTATAGAAGTTAGGGCCATTTGAAGTTTTATCAGTGTTTGATTTGGGACTCAAGGGTAGCATAGCCTTGAGCGATAGCTTAAATTGACAAGAGGCTCGAATACTTTATTGTTACAATATTTCAAGGTTTAATGACGCTCCAGTAAAAAGTTACAAGCATTTGAATGTTGCAAACTTTGATAGGTGTAGGACGTACCGTATAGAAGTTAGGGCCATTTGAAGTTTTATCAGTGTTTGATTTGGGACTCAAGGGTAGCATAGCTTTGAGCGATAGCTTAAATTGACAAGAGGCTCGAGTACTTTATTGTTACAAAATTTCAAGGTTTTATGATGCTCAAGTAAAAAGTTACAAGCATTTGTATGTTGCAAACTTTGATTGGTGGAGGAAGTACCGGATAGAAGTTAGGGCCATTTGAAGTTCTATCAGTGTTTGATTTGGGACTCAAGGGTAACATAGCTTTGAGCGATAGCTTAAATTGACAAGAGGCTCGAGTTCTTTATTGTTACAAAATTTCAAGGTTTTATGATGCTCAAGTAAAAAGTTACAAGCATTTGTATGTTGCAAACTTTGATAGGTGGAGGAAGTACCGGATAGAAGTTAGGGCCATTTGAAGTTCTATCAGTGTTTGATTTGGGACTCAACGGTAGCATAGCTTTGAGCGATAGCTTAAATTGACAAGAGGCTCGAGTAGTTTATTGTTACAAAATTCCAAGGTTTTATGACGCTCCAGTAAAAAGTTACAAGCATTTGAATGCTGCAAACTTTGATAGGTGTAGGACGTACCGTATAGAAGTTAGGGCCTTTTGAAATTTTATCAGTGTTTGATTTGGGACTCAAGGGTAGCATAGCTTTGAACGATTGCTTCAATTGACAAGAGGCGCGAGTACTTTATTGTTACAAAATTTCAAGGTTTTATGACGCTCCAGTAAAAAGTTACAAGCATTTGTATGTTGCAAACTTTGATAGGTGTAGGACGTACCATATAGAAGTTAGGGCCATCTGAAGTTTTATCAGTGTTTGTTTTGGGACTCAAGGGTAGCATAGCTTTGAGTGATAGCTTAAATTGACAAGAGGCTCGAGTGCGTTATTGTTACAAAATTTCAAGGTTTTATGACGCTCCAGTAAAAAGTTACAAGCATTTGTATGTTGCAAACTTTGATAGGTGTAGGACGTACCGTATAGAAGTTAGGGACATTTGGAGTTTTATCAGTGTTTGATTTGGGACTCAAGGGTAGCATAGCTTTGAGCGATGGCTTAAATTGACAAGAGGCTCGATTACTTTATTGTTACACACTTTCAAGGTTTTATGACGCTCCAGTAAAAAGTTACAAGCATTTGTATGTTGTAAACTTTGATAGGTGTAGGACGTACCGTATAGAAGTTAGGGCCATTTGAAGTTTTATCAGTGTTTGAGTTGGGACTCAAGGGTAGCATAGCTTTGAGCGATAGCTTAAATTGACAAGAGGCTCGAGTACTTTATTGTGACAAAATTTCAAGGTTTTATGACGCTCCAGTAAAAAGTTACAAGCATTTGTATGTTGCAAACTTTGATAGGTGTAGGACGTACCGTATAGAAGTTAGGGCCATTTGAAGTTTTATCAGTGTTTGATTTGGGACTCAAGGGTAGTATAGCTTTGCGCGATAGCTTAAATTGACAAGAGGCTCGAGTACTTTATTGTTACAAAATTTCAAGGTTTTATGACGCTCCAGTAAAAAGTTACAAGCATTTCTATGTTGCAAACTTTGATAGGAGTAGGACGTACCGTATAGAAGTTTGGGCCATTTGAAGTTTTATCAGTGTTTTATTTGGGACTCAAGGGTAGCATAGCTTTGAGCGATAGCTTAAATTGACAAGAGGCTCGAGTACTCTATTGTTACAAAATTTCAAGGTTTTATGACGCTCCAGTAAAAAGTTACAAGCATTTGTATGTTGCAAACTTTGATAGGTGTAGGACGTACCGTATAGAAGTTAGGGCCATTTGAAGTTTTATCAGTGTTTGATTTGGGACTCAAGGGTAGCATAGCCTTGAGCGATAGCTTAAATTGACAAGAGGCTCGAATACTTTATTGTTACAATATTTCAAGGTTTAATGACGCTCCAGTAAAAAGTTACAAGCATTTCTATGTTACAAACTTTGATAGGTGTAGGACGTACCGTATAGAAGTTATTGCCATTTGTAGTTTTATCAGTGTTTGATTTGGGACTCAAGGGTAGCATAGCTTTGAGCGATAGCTTAAATTGACAAGAGGGTCGAGTTCTTTATTGTTACAAAACTTCAAGGTTTTATGACGCTCCAGTAAAAAGTTATAAGCATTTGTATGTAGCAAACTTTGATAGGTGTAGGACGTACCGTATAGAAGTTAGGGCCATTTGAAGTTTTATCAGTGTTTGATTTGTGACTCAAGGGTAGCATAGCTTTGAGCGATAGCTTAAATTGACAAGAGGCTCGAGAACTTTATTGTTACAAAATTTCAAGGTTTTATGACGCTCCAGTAAAAAGTTACAAGCATTTGTAAGTTGCAAACTTTGATAGGTGTAGGACGTACCGTATATAAGTTAGGGCCATTTGAAGTTTTATCAGTGTTTGATTTGGGACTCAAGGGTAGCATAGCCTTGAGCGATAGCTTAAATTGACAAGAGGCTCGAATACTTTATTGTTACAATATTTCAAGGTTTAATGACGCTCCAGTAAAAAGTTACAAGCATTTGAATGTTGCAAACTTTGATAGGTGTAGGACGTACCGTATAGAAGTTAGGGCCATTTGAAGTTTTATCAGTGTTTGATTTGGGACTCAAGGGTAGCATAGCTTTGAGCGATAGCTTAAATTGACAAGAGGCTCGAGTACTTTATTGTTACAAAATTTCAAGGTTTTATGATGCTCAAGTAAAAAGTTTCAAGCATTTGTATGTTGCAAACTTTGATAGGTGGAGGAAGTACCGGATAAAAGTTAGGGCCATTTGAAGTTCTATCAGTGTGTGATTTGGGACTCAAGGGTAGCATAGCTTTGAGCGATAACTTAAATTGACAAGAGGCTCGAGTTCTTTATTGTTACAAAATTTCAAGGTTTTATGATGCTCCAGTAAAAAGTTACAAGCATTTGTATGTTGCAAACTTTGATAGGTGGAGGAAGTACCGGATAGAAGTTAGGGCCATTTGAAGTTCTATCAGTGTTTGATTTGGGACTCAAGGGTTGCATAGCTTTGAGCGATAGCTTAAATTGACAAGAGGCTCGAGTACTTTATTGTTACAAAATTTCAAGGATTTATGACGCTCCAGTAAAAAGTTACAAGCATTTGTATGTTGCAAACTTTGATAGGTGTAGGACGTACCGTATAGAAGTTAGGGCCATTTGAAGTTTTATCAGTGTTTGATTTGGGACTCAAGGGTAGCATAGCTTTAAGCGATAGCTTAAATTGACAAGAGGCTCGAGTACTCTATTGTTACAAAGTTTCAAGGTTTTATGACGCTCCAGTAAAAAGTTACAAGTATTTGTATGTTGCAAACTCTGATAGGTGTAGGACGTACCGTATAGAAGTTGGGGCCATTTTGAGTTTTATCCGTGTTTGATTTGGGACTCAAGGGTAGCATAGCTTTGCGCGATAGCTTAAATTGACAAGAGGCTCGAGTACTTGATTGTTAAAAAATTTCAAGGTTTTATGACGCTCCAGTAAAAAGTTACAAGCATTTGTATGTTGCAAGCTTTGATAGGTGTAGGACGTACCGTATAGAAGTTAGGGCCATTTGAAGTTTTATCAGTGTTTGATTTGGGACTCAAGGGTAGCATAACTTTGAGCGATAGCTTAAATTGACAAGAGGCTCGAGAACTTTATTGTTACAAAATTTCAAGGTTTTATGACGCTCCAGTAAAAAGTTACAAGCATTTGTATGTTGCAAACTTTGATAGGTGTAGGACGTACCGTATAGAAGTTAGGGCCATTTGAAGTTTTATCAGTGTTTGATTTGGGACTCAAGGGTAGCATAGCCTTGAGCGATAGCTTAAATTGACAAGAGGCTCGAATACTTTATTGTTACAATATTTCAAGGTTTAATGACGCTCCAGTAAAAAGTTACAAGCATTTGAATGTTGCAAACTTTGATAGGTGTAGGACGTACCGTATAGAAGTTAGGGCCATTTGAAGTTTTATCAGTGTTTGATTTGGGACTCAAGGGTAGCATAGCTTTGAGCGATAGCTTAAATTGACAAGAGGCTCGAGTACTTTATTGTTACAAAATTTCAAGGTTTTATGATGCTCAAGTAAAAAGTTACAAGCATTTGTATGTTGCAAACTTTGATTGGTGGAGGAAGTACCGGATAGAAGTTAGGGCCATTTGAAGTTCTATCAGTGTTTGATTTGGGACTCAAGGGTAACATAGCTTTGAGCGATAGCTTAAATTGACAAGAGGCTCGAGTTCTTTATTGTTACAAAATTTCAAGGTTTTATGATGCTCAAGTAAAAAGTTACAAGCATTTGTATGTTGCAAACTTTGATAGGTGGAGGAAGTACCGGATAGAAGTTAGGGCCATTTGAAGTTCTATCAGTGTTTGATTTGGGACTCAACGGTAGCATAGCTTTGAGCGATAGCTTAAATTGACAAGAGGCTCGAGTAGTTTATTGTTACAAAATTCCAAGGTTTTATGACGCTCCAGTAAAAAGTTACAAGCATTTGAATGCTGCAAACTTTGATAGGTGTAGGACGTACCGTATAGAAGTTAGGGCCTTTTGAAATTTTATCAGTGTTTGATTTGGGACTCAAGGGTAGCATAGCTTTGAACGATTGCTTCAATTGACAAGAGGCGCGAGTACTTTATTGTTACAAAATTTCAAGGTTTTATGACGCTCCAGTAAAAAGTTACAAGCATTTGTATGTTGCAAACTTTGATAGGTGTAGGACGTACCATATAGAAGTTAGGGCCATCTGAAGTTTTATCAGTGTTTGTTTTGGGACTCAAGGGTAGCATAGCTTTGAGTGATAGCTTAAATTGACAAGAGGCTCGAGTGCGTTATTGTTACAAAATTTCAAGGTTTTATGACGCTCCAGTAAAAAGTTACAAGCATTTGTATGTTGCAAACTTTGATAGGTGTAGGACGTACCGTATAGAAGTTAGGGACATTTGGAGTTTTATCAGTGTTTGATTTGGGACTCAAGGGTAGCATAGCTTTGAGCGATGGCTTAAATTGACAAGAGGCTCGATTACTTTATTGTTACACACTTTCAAGGTTTTATGACGCTCCAGTAAAAAGTTACAAGCATTTGTATGTTGTAAACTTTGATAGGTGTAGGACGTACCGTATAGAAGTTAGGGCCATTTGAAGTTTTATCAGTGTTTGAGTTGGGACTCAAGGGTAGCATAGCTTTGAGCGATAGCTTAAATTGACAAGAGGCTCGAGTACTTTATTGTGACAAAATTTCAAGGTTTTATGACGCTCCAGTAAAAAGTTACAAGCATTTGTATGTTGCAAACTTTGATAGGTGTAGGACGTACCGTATAGAAGTTAGGGCCATTTGAAGTTTTATCAGTGTTTGATTTGGGACTCAAGGGTAGTATAGCTTTGCGCGATAGCTTAAATTGACAAGAGGCTCGAGTACTTTATTGTTACAAAATTTCAAGGTTTTATGACGCTCCAGTAAAAAGTTACAAGCATTTCTATGTTGCAAACTTTGATAGGAGTAGGACGTACCGTATAGAAGTTTGGGCCATTTGAAGTTTTATCAGTGTTTTATTTGGGACTCAAGGGTAGCATAGCTTTGAGCGATAGCTTAAATTGACAAGAGGCTCGAGTACTCTATTGTTACAAAATTTCAAGGTTTTATGACGCTCCAGTAAAAAGTTACAAGCATTTGTATGTTGCAAACTTTGATAGGTGTAGGACGTACCGTATAGAAGTTAGGGCCATTTGAAGTTTTATCAGTGTTTGATTTGGGACTCAAGGGTAGCATAGCCTTGAGCGATAGCTTAAATTGACAAGAGGCTCGAATACTTTATTGTTACAATATTTCAAGGTTTAATGACGCTCCAGTAAAAAGTTACAAGCATTTCTATGTTACAAACTTTGATAGGTGTAGGACGTACCGTATAGAAGTTATTGCCATTTGTAGTTTTATCAGTGTTTGATTTGGGACTCAAGGGTAGCATAGCTTTGAGCGATAGCTTAAATTGACAAGAGGGTCGAGTTCTTTATTGTTACAAAACTTCAAGGTTTTATGACGCTCCAGTAAAAAGTTATAAGCATTTGTATGTAGCAAACTTTGATAGGTGTAGGACGTACCTTATAGAAGTTAGGGCCATTTGAAGTTTTATCAGTGTTTGATTTGGGATTCAAGGGTCGCATAGCTTTGAGCGATAGCTTAAATTGCCAAGAGGCTCGAGTAATTTATTGTTACAAAATTTCAAGGTTTTATGACGCTCCAGTAAAAAGTTACAAGCATTTGTATGTTGGAAACTTTGATAGGTGTAGGACGTACCGTATAGAAGTTAGGTCCATTTGAAGCTTTATCAGTGTTTGATTTGGAACTCAAGGGTAGCATAGCTTTGAGCGATGGCTTAAATTGACAAGAGGCTCAAGTACTTGATTGTTAAAAAATTTCAAGGTTTTATGATGCTCAAGTAAAAAGTTACAAGCATTTGTATGTTGCAAGCTTTGATAGGTGTAGGACGCACCGTATAGAAGTTAGGGCCATTTGAAGTTTTATCAGTGTTTGATTTGGGCCTCAAGGATAGCATAGCTTTGAGCGATAGCTTAAATTGACAAGAGGCTCGAGTGCTTGATTGTTAAAAAATTTCAAGGTTTTATGACGCTCCAGTAAAAAGTTACAAGCATTTGTATGTTGCAAGCTTTGATAGGTGTAGGACGTACCGTATAGAAGTTAGGGCCATTTGAAGTTTTATCAGTGTTTGATTTGGGACTCAAGGGTAGCATAGCTTTGAGCGATAGCTTAAATTGACAAGAGGCTCGAGTACTTTATTGTTACAAAATTTCAAGGTTTTATGACGCTCCAGTAAAAAGTTACAAGCATTTGTATGTTGCAAACTTTGATAGGTGTAGGACGTACCGTATAGAAGTTAGGGCCATTTGAAGTTTTATCAGTGTTTGATTTGGGACTCAAGGGTAGCATAGCCTTGAGCGATAGCTTAAATTGACAAGAGGCTCGAATACTTTATTGTTACAATATTTCAAGGTTTAATGACGCTCCAGTAAAAAGTTACAAGCATTTCTATGTTACAAACTTTGATAGGTGTAGGACGTACCGTATAGAAGTTATTGCCATTTGTAGTTTTATCAGTGTTTGATTTGGGACTCAAGGGTAGCATAGCTTTGAGCGATAGCTTAAATTGACAAGAGGCTCGAGTACTTTATTGTTACAAAATTTCAAGGTTTTATGACGCTCCAGTAAAAAGTTATAAGCATTTGTATGTCGCAAACTTTGATAGGTATAGGACGTACCTTATAGAAGTTAGGGCCATTTGAAGTTGTATCAGTGTTTGATTTGGGACTCAAGGGTAGCATAGCTTTGAGCGATAGCTTAAATTGACAAGAGGCTCGAGTACTTTATTGTTACAAAATTTCAAGGTTTTATGACGCTCCAGTAAAAAGTTACAAGCATTTGTATGTTGCAAACTTTGATAGGTGTAGGACGTACCGTATAGAAGTTAGGGATATTTGAAGTTTTATCAGTGTTTGATTTGGGACTCAAGGGTAGCATAGCTTTGAGCGATGGCTTAAATTGACAAGAGGCTCAAGTACTTGATTGTTACACACTTTCAAGGTTTTATGACGCTCCAGTAAAAAGTTACAAGCATTTGTATGTTGCAAACTTTGATAGGTGTAGGACGTACCGTAAAGAAGTTAGGGCCATTTGAAGTTTTATCAGTGTTTGAGTTGGGCCTCAAGGATAGCATAGCTTTGAGCGATAGCTTAAATTGACAAGAGGCTCGAGTACTTGATTGTTAAAAAATTTCAAGGTTTTATGACGCTCCAGTAAAAAGTTACAAGCATTTGTATGTTGCAAGCTTTGATAGGTGTAGGACGTACCGTATAGAAGTTAGGGCCATTTGAAGTTTTATCAGTGTTTGATTTGGGACTCAAGGGTAGCATAGCTTTGAGCGATAGCTTAAATTGACAAGAGGCTCGAGTACTTTATTGTTACAAAATTTCAAGGATTTATGACGCTCCAGTAAAAAGTTACAAGCATTTGTATGTTGCAAACTTTGATAGGTGTAAGACGTACCGTATAGAAGTTAGGGCCATTTGAAGTTTTATCAGTGTTTGATTTGGGACTCAAGGGTAGCATAGCTTTGAGCTATAGCTTAAATTGACAAGAGTCTCGAGTACTTTATTGTTACAAAATTTCAAGGTTTTATGACGCTCCAGTAAAAAGTTACAAGCATTTGAATGTTGCAAACTTTGATAGGTGTAGGACGCACCGTATAGAAGTTAGGTCCATTTGAAGTTTTATGAGTGTTTGATTTGGGACTCAAGGGTAGCATAGCTTTAAGCGATAGTTTAAATTGACAAGAGGCTCGAGTTCTCTATTGTTACAAAATTTCAAGGTTTTATGACGCTCCAGTAAAAAGTTACAAGTATTTGTATGTTGCAAACTCTGATAGGTGTAGGACGTACCGTATAGAAGTTAGGACCATTTGAAGTTTTATCAGTGTTTGATTTGGGACTCAAGGGTAGCATAGCTTTGAGCGATAGCTTAAATTGACAAGAGGCTCGAGTACTTTATTGTTACAAAATTTCAAGGTTTTATGACGCTCCAGTAAAAAGTTACAAGCATTTCTATGTTGCAAACTTTGATAGGAGTAGGACGTACCGTATAGAAGTTAGGGCCATTTGAAGTTTTATCAGTGTTTGATTTGGGACTCAAGGGTAGCATAGCTTTGAGCGATAGCTTAAATTGCCAAGAGGCTCGAGTAATTTATTGTTACAAAATTTCTAGGTTTTATGACGCTCCAGTAAAAAGTTACAAGCATTTGTATGTTGGAAACTTTGATAGGTGTAGGACGTACCGTATAGAAGTTAGGGCCATTTTAAATTTTATCAGTGTTTGATTTGGGACTCAAGGGTAGCATAGCTTTGAGCGGTAGCTTAAATTGACAAGAGGCTCGAGTACTTTATTGTTACAAAATTTCAAGGTTCTATGACGCTCCAGTAAAAAGATACAAGCATTTGTATATTGCAAACTTTGAAAGTTGTAGGACGTACCGTATAGAAGTAAGGGCCATTTGAAGTTTTATCAGTGTTTGATTTGGGACTCAAGGGCAGCATAGCTTTGAGCGATAGCTTAAATTGACAAGAGGCTCGAGTACTTTATTGTCACAAAATTTCAAGGTTTTATGATGCTCAAGTAAAAAGTTACAAGCATTTGTATGTTGCAAACTTTGATAGGTGGAGGAAGTACCGGATAGAAGTTAGGGCCATTTGAAGTTCTATCAGTGTTTGATTTGGGACTCAAGGGTAGCATAGCTTTGAGCGATAGCTTAAATTGACAAGAGGCTCGAGTATTTTATTGTTACAAAATTTCAAGGTTTTATGACGCTCCAGTAATAAGTTACAAGCATTTGAATGTTGCAAACTTTGATAGGTGTAGGACGTACCGTATAGAAGTTAGGGCCATTTGAAGTTTTATGAGTGTTTGATTTGGGACTCAAGGGTAGCATAGCTTTAAGCGATAGCTTAAATCGACAAGAGGCTCGAGTACTCTATTGTTACAAAATTTCAAGGTTTTATGACGCTCCAGTAAAAAGTTACAAGTATTTGTATGTTGCAAACTCTTATAGGTGTAGGACGTCCCGTATAGAAGTTAGGACCCTTTTAAGTTTTATCAGTGTTTGATTTGGGACTCAAGGGTAGCATAGCTTTGAGCGATAGCTTAAATTGACAAGAGGCTCGAGTACTTTATTGTTACAAAATTTCAAGGTTTTATGACGCTCCAGTAAAAAGTTACAAGTATTTGTATGTTGCAAACTCTGATGGGTGTAGGACGTCCCGTATAGAAGTTAGGACCATTTGAAGTTTTATCAGTGTTTGATTTGGGACTCAAGGGTAGCATAGCTTTGAGCGATAGCTTAAATTGACAAGAGGCTCGAGTACTTTATTGTTACAAAATTTCAAGGTTTTATGACGCTCCAGTAAAAAGTTACAAGCATTTCTATGTTGCAAACTTTGATAGGAGTAGGACGTACCGTATAGAAGTTAGGGCCATTTGAAGTTTTACTAGTGTTTGATTTGGGATTCAAGGGTAGCATAGCTTTGAGCGATAGCTTAAATTGACAAGAGGCTCGAGTACTTTATTGTTACAACATTTCAAGGTTTAATGACGCTCCAGTAAAAAGTTACAAGCATTTGTATGTTGCAAGCTTTGATAGGTGTAGGACGTACCGTATAGAAGTTAGGGCCATTTGAAGTTTTATTAGTGTTTGATTTGGGACTCAAGGGTAGCATAGCCTTGAGCGATAGCTTAAATTGACAAGAGGCTCGAATACTTTAATGTTACAATATTTCAAGGTTTAATGACGCTCCAGTAAAAAGTTACAAGCATTTCTATGTTACAAACTTTGATAGGTGTAGGACGTACCGTATAGAAGTTATTGCCATTTGTAGTTTTATCAGTGTTTGATTTGGGACTCAAGGGTAGCATAGCTTTGAGCGATAGCTTAAATTGACAAGAGGCTCGAGTACTTTATTGTTACAAAATTTCAAGGTTTTATGACGCTCCAGTAAAAAGTTATAAGCATTTGTATGTCGCAAACTTTGATAGGTATAGGACGTACCTTATAGAAGTTAGGGCCATTTGAAGTTGTATCAGTGTTTGATTTGGGACTCAAGGGTAGCATAGCTTTGAGCGATAGCTTAAATTGACAAGAGGCTCGAGTACTTTATTGTTACAAAATTTCAAGGTTTTATGACGCTCCAGTAAAAAGTTACAAGCATTTGTATGTTGCAAACTTTGATAGGTGTAGGACGTACCGTATAGAAGTTAGGGATATTTGAAGTTTTATCAGTGTTTGATTTGGGACTCAAGGGTAGCATAGCTTTGAGCGATGGCTTAAATTGACAAGAGGCTCAAGTACTTGATTGTTACACACTTTCAAGGTTTTATGACGCTCCAGTAAAAAGTTACAAGCATTTGTATGTTGCAAACTTTGATAGGTGTAGGACGTACCGTAAAGAAGTTAGGGCCATTTGAAGTTTTATCAGTGTTTGAGTTGGGCCTCAAGGATAGCATAGCTTTGAGCGATAGCTTAAATTGACAAGAGGCTCGAGTACTTGATTGTTAAAAAATTTCAAGGTTTTATGTCGCTCCAGTAAAAAGTTACAAGCATTTGTATGTTGCAAGCTTTGATAGGTGTAGGACGTACCGTATAGAAGTTAGGGCCATTTGAAGTTTTATCAGTGTTTGATTTGGGACTCAAGGGTAGCATAGCTTTGAGCGATAGCTTAAATTGACAAGAGGCTCGAGTACTTTATTGTTACAAAATTTCAAGGATTTATGACGCTCCAGTAAAAAGTTACAAGCATTTGTATGTTGCAAACTTTGATAGGTGTAAGACGTACCGTATAGAAGTTAGGGCCATTTGAAGTTTTATCAGTGTTTGATTTGGGACTCAAGGGTAGCATAGCTTTGAGCTATAGCTTAAATTGACAAGAGTCTCGAGTACTTTATTGTTACAAAATTTCAAGGTTTTATGACGCTCCAGTAAAAAGTTACAAGCATTTGAATGTTGCAAACTTTGATAGGTGTAGGACGTACCGTATAGAAGTTAGGTCCATTTGAAGTTTTATGAGTGTTTGATTTGGGACTCAAGGGTAGCATAGCTTTAAGCGATAGCTTAAATTGACAAGAGGCTCGAGTTCTCTATTGTTACAAAATTTCAAGGTTTTATGACGCTCCAGTAAAAAGTTACAAGTATTTGTATGTTGCAAACTCTGATAGGTGTAGGACGTACCGTATAGAAGTTAGGACCATTTGAAGTTTTATCAGTGTTTGATTTGGGACTCAAGGGTAGCATAGCTTTGAGCGATAGCTTAAATTGACAAGAGGCTCGAGTACTTTATTGTTACAAAATTTCAAGGTTTTATGACGGTCCAGTAAAAAGTTACAAGCATTTCTATGTTGCAAACTTTGATAGGAGTAGGACGTACCGTATAGAAGTTAGGGCCATTTGAAGTTTTATCAGTGTTTGATTTGGGACTCAAGGGTAGCATAGCTTTGAGCGATAGCTTAAATTGCCAAGAGGCTCGAGTAATTTATTGTTACAAAATTTCTAGGTTTTATGACGCTCCAGTAAAAAGTTACAAGCATTTGTATGTTGGAAACTTTGATAGGTGTAGGACGTACCGTATAGAAGTTAGGGCCATTTTAAATTTTATCAGTGTTTGATTTGGGACTCAAGGGTAGCATAGCTTTGAGCGGTAGCTTAAATTGACAAGAGGCTCGAGTACTTTATTGTTACAAAATTTCAAGGTTCTATGACGCTCCAGTAAAAAGATACAAGCATTTGTATATTGCAAACTTTGAAAGTTGTAGGACGTACCGTATAGAAGTAAGGGCCATTTGAAGTTTTATCAGTGTTTGATTTGGGACTCAAGGGCAGCATAGCTTTGAGCGATAGCTTAAATTGACAAGAGGCTCGAGTACTTTATTGTCACAAAATTTCAAGGTTTTATGATGCTCAAGTAAAAAGTTACAAGCATTTGTATGTTGCAAACTTTGATAGGTGGAGGAAGTACCGGATAGAAGTTAGGGCCATTTGAAGTTCTATCAGTGTTTGATTTGGGACTCAAGGGTAGCATAGCTTTGAGCGATAGCTTAAATTGACAAGAGGCTCGAGTATTTTATTGTTACAAAATTTCAAGGTTTTATGACGCTCCAGTAATAAGTTACAAGCATTTGAATGTTGCAAACTTTGATAGGTGTAGGACGTACCGTATAGAAGTTAGGGCCATTTGAAGTTTTATGAGTGTTTGATTTGGGACTCAAGGGTAGCATAGCTTTAAGCGATAGCTTAAATCGACAAGAGGCTCGAGTACTCTATTGTTACAAAATTTCAAGGTTTTATGACGCTCCAGTAAAAAGTTACAAGTATTTGTATGTTGCAAACTCTTATAGGTGTAGGACGTCCCGTATAGAAGTTAGGACCCTTTTAAGTTTTATCAGTGTTTGATTTGGGACTCAAGGGTAGCATAGCTTTGAGCGATAGCTTAAATTGACAAGAGGCTCGAGTACTTTATTGTTACAAAATTTCAAGGTTTTATGACGCTCCAGTAAAAAGTTACAAGTATTTGTATGTTGCAAACTCTGATGGGTGTAGGACGTCCCGTATAGAAGTTAGGACCATTTGAAGTTTTATCAGTGTTTGATTTGGGACTCAAGGGTAGCATAGCTTTGAGCGATAGCTTAAATTGACAAGAGGCTCGAGTACTTTATTGTTACAAAATTTCAAGATTTTATGACGCTCCAGTAAAAAGTTACAAGTATTTGTATGTTGCAAACTTTGATAGGTGTAGGACGTACCGTATAGAAGTTAGGGCCATTTGAAGTTGTATCAGTGTTTGATTTGGGACTCAAGGGTAGCATAGCTTTGAGCGATAGCTTAAATTGACAAGGGGCTCGAGTACTTTATTGTTACAAAATTTCAAGGTTTTATGACGCTCCAGTAAAAAGTTACAAGCATTTCTATGTTGCAAACTTTGATAGGAGTAGGACGTACCGTATAGAAGTTAGGGCCATTTGAAGTTTTACTAGTGTTTGATTTGGGATTCAAGGGTAGCATAGCTTTGAGCGATAGCTTAAATTGACAAGAGGCTCGAGTACTTTATTGTTACAACATTTCAAGGTTTAATGACGCTCCAGTAAAAAGTTACAAGCATTTCTATGTTACAAACTTTGATAGATGTGGGACGTACCGTATAGAAGCTATTGCCATTTGTAGTTTTATCAGTGTTTGATTTGGGACTCAAGTGTAACATAGCTTTGAGCGATAGCTTAAATTGACAAGAGGCTCGAGTACTTTATTGTTACAAAATTTCAATTTTTTATGTCGCTCCAGTAAAAAGTTATAAGCATTTGTATGTAGCAAACTTTGATAGGTGTAGGACGTACCTTATAGAAGTTAGGGCCATTTGAAGTTTTATCAGTGTTTGATTTGGGACTCAAGGGTAGCATAGCTTTGAGCGATAGCTTAAATTGCCAAGAGGCTCGAGTAATTTATTGTTACAAAATTTCAAGGTTTTATGACGCTCCAGTAAAAAGTTACAAGCATTTGTATGTTGGAAACTTTGATAGGTTTAGGACGTACCGTATAGAAGTTAGGGCCATTTGAAGCTTTATCAGTGTTTGATTTGGAACTCAAGGGTAGCATAGTGTTTCTATACCGATTAGTTGGTTTACTAATCGGTTGCCGATTCCTTGGGTGCAATACCGAATAATCGTGATGATGACTTCAAGTGCAATACTGAAGTCTGATATCTCTTTGGGTACAGTACCGAAAGAGTTTTGTGGTTAATCAAGTATTAATTTTGAATTAACCTTGTGGTTGAAAGTGGCGACAAAGAAAACACTGTTGAATGGTTGACTTCAAAAGTATATCTCAATTTTTATTTATAAATTGATTGAATTTATATTATAATTTTGATTATGCTACAGAAATAAATATATTTGTGGTGTCTGCAATTATGTGCAAGGCACCAGCGTTTGTGCGTACGTAGGGCAAATTAATACTTTAGCCCGCACGTGTACGGAAATGCTGATGAGGCTTCACATGCTGCGTTCACGAGCGGGCATTGGTGATGGGAATTGCTGATTGGAGTTTTGCGTTGGAGCAGGTAAAAACATCCTCCCGCCTGTTGAGCATATTCTCAACTTCGAATTAAATGCTGTTTGCGCGTACCCGTACTCGAAAATCTGGAGCTCGTCGCCTCTTTTGCTTCGAATATCGCTGGTGAGAGATCCAGATAAGACAGATCAATGTGATGAGCAAGCTGATATATCCGATGCTGAACTGATGGACTTCTCGGCTCTTAAGCGGTAAATCCATTTGCTCATTGTTTTGCAATTGTTGCACATGTTCATGTAGGACTTGAATATCGTCCGTCAGGTTGGACTGGTATTCTAATGAGTGTGATGCAGCCATTATATAATCTGCGATCCACTCAGTTAGATTCACTTTCGATATGATCGTGCTGGTGACCTTTGAATCATATGTCCGATGTGCCATTATGGTTGTATACTCATCTCTTATGGTGCATCCTTGTCTCAAGGTTAAGGTTCCTATTCCCTCCAGTAATTCTCTAAGGATGTCTGAACCGCAGATGACGCTGATTGTACAAGCTGGCTGTGCGATGTAGATCCATGAGTTTTCTTTAAGTAATGGAATCCATTGAGGTGAGTCGTGTGTGCGATGAACCTTGCAGCTTTTTGGGTTTGGAGTTTGACATAATATTTCCATCTCACATAGTCGATTGGTTGATGTAATGTGATGTGTTGGATGTAATTGCTTGCATACATGCATATTAGAATTGAATGCAGTGCATGTTGACAATTCTCCTGCTGATAACGAATAATATATGTCTCGATGTAGATTAGTGACTATATACTCGATTGTCCCTTCCAACATGAAAATTCCAGTGCCTCCCAATATAGGTAGTCGAGTCACATGTACCGATTCGAATGGTTCTTGATTAGTTAATGGTAACTTAAGACGCACAATCATCTCAGTTGGCGTGATGCGTGCTTCCACAGAGATGAGTTTAAGGATCTCAATGGTATTCTTGCTGGGAACTTGTAACGTTGGTGGGAGCTGGTCTTTGATTGCTCTCAGTTGTTGTTGCAGCTGAGGCGGATACAGCAGAAGAGGATTGAGCTGTCCATGATGTGTGTCCGTCAGTACATCTAAAAAGAGCTCTTGATTTCGTTGGTAGTCCTGCATAGCCATAAGTACTCGACCGGACATCGCATTAAACATTTCGGCTATTGCATGGTGGCATTCTGACTTTGTGAAGTTGTCCTGCTGGCTATATAAATATTTTATTTGCTTGTGTAGTTGTTGAATTTGATCGTCAGATTTCTTTCAAAATATTGCTAGTGGAGTCTATTACCGATGTTTGGTTTCGAATTAGGTGCAGAAGATGTTCTTCGTTGCGGGATATGCCGTTTATCGTTGCAGACATTTCTTTAGCATAGTTGGAGTCCAAAATTCCAAACAACGCATTAGACAAGCTTCCAACAATTGCTAATGGAGCGTCTCGCCGTTGACGATGGATTTGTTCGTGGTATTGTAAGTACTCATCATCTTGTTGGATTAGCTGCCATTTAGTACGGAACTGGTCCACAGTTTTCTCACAATTAATTGTACCGCTTTGGATACGTGAACACGCTCGCTGCATTGTAGTTATTCCTTGCATTATGTTGTTGCGCTCAAGCCAGTATTGGGACATATTGTAATACACAACTATATTCCAATCTGTTGTTGTTAAGTAAGTCACACCCATTTTTTCGAAATAGAGTCCTGTTTGACTTCCGAAAGGTATTTTAGTAATGGAGTCATCACCTGCTACTAGAGCAATTAGAAAGCATATGCATAGCAACAATACTGACGAGGGTGACACAGATCGTCTTCGCTTAGCTGGTGTATGACTTATGCCGTCTTTGAGATTTGTGGCTTCTTCTACTGGAGCTGGATGCTTATCAGGTTGTTCTACTGGATTACTTTCGGTAGACATGGGTAATGGCGCGAGTAAATGGACGCCTCTTCTGGTGAGGCCTGTTGAAGTTCGAATTTCCGCTACTCGCACTAGGCCGTCAGCACCAGGAAATGTTTGAGTTACTCGACCAAGCCGCCATTTAATAACTGGCAAGTTATCCTCCTTTATTAATACTATTGTACCAGGCTGTAAATTATGACGCATGGTATTCCATTTGTAGCGATGCTGGAGTTGGTTTAGATACTCCTTACTCCACCGACTCTAAAATTCCTGTTTCAACCTTGTGACTAAGTCCCATTGCTTCAGTAAATTTATGTTCAGATTCTCAGTGGGCTGGTCGACAACACTTGTCAATGGTGCACCTGTTAAGAAGAGACCTGGAGTTAATGCTGCGTAATCGTGTGGATCATCTGACATAGGAGTCAGCGGCCGCGAGTTAAGAATGGCTTCTATTTCAACCATAACTGTCTCTAACTCTTCGTATGTTAATCGGGCATTGGACACACTTTTGTAAAATAGATTCTTTGCCGATTTAACCGCTGCTTCCCATAAGCCGCCAAAATGTGGCGATCTAGCAGGTGCGAAATGAAACTCGATTCCCTTGTGTGCGCAGAATTTCATCAGCTGTGATTTGGTATCTACGTTGTGGATGATGTCCGCAATCTGTCTCAATTGATTTCGTGCTCCTACGAAATTAGTCGCGTTGTCACAATGAAGATGCCGACAGTTCCCTCTACGGCTCACAAACCTCTTCAAGGCTCCGATAAAGGCGTTGGTCGTAAGGTTGCTTACCACTTCAATGTGTACGGCCTTAGTTGCAAAGCAACAAAATATCGCCACATAACACTTTTGTGGCGTCTTTCCCCTTTGATTGTAATGAAATTTAAATGGCCCACAAAAATCGACTCCAGCGTGAATGATAGGTTTATTTGGTTGAACCCGCGATGCAGGTAACTGTCCCATGAGTTGCTGCAATGGCTTCGGCATAGCTTTAGTGCAAGATACACAGTTTTTTACGATTGATCTGGCTATTGTTTTCGCATTAACCGGCCAATAAGCTTCCCGTGTCGCTGCTACTAGACCTGCTGGGCCAACATGCTTGTTATCAATGTGGATGTGTGTCATCAATATTTTAGTGATATCACTCTGATATGGCAATAGGGCTTGATATTTTGCTTCATGTGGTAGGGCTGAATTTGCTAATCGTCCTCCTACCCGCATAATGTCGTCTTTATCCAGAAATAGTGTAAGATCACCCATCCCTCTTCCAACTGGTTTGTTGTGCTTGAGAAGTTTATATTCAGGATTGAATGCTTGTCTCTGCAGGTCCTTGATTATAGTCTGAGTAGCACCTTTAATTTCTTCTGCGTCGAGGTCGATGGATGTTTGAACTGGCACATTACGACAATTTTTAATGAATCGAAGTGCATATGCGGTGACTCTTTGAAGATGTGTCCATCAATTTCGATGGTCAATCATTGAAGTAAACGACGGAATCTGTGACGTAGTAAGACATACCTGTCTCTTCTCTAATTCTGTGGTTGCATTGGCTGATGCCGCTGGCCACGATGACGGTGGTCCGTATAGAAACAGTGGTATATAAAACCACATGCCTTGTGGTTTGAATTGACCCGGGTTGATGCCTCGTGAGATCATGTCTGCCGGGTTTTTGTCTGTAGGTACGTGACGCCATTGTTGCTTCACCGTTACTTCTTGTATAGCTGCCACTCGATTTGCCACAAAGGTGTGATAGGAAGACGAACTGGCAGAGATCCAGGCTAGCGTCACTTCATAGTCAGACCACAGAAAGCATTCGCCTGTCCATTGTAAAATATGTTTTACCCTGTCCAATAACTGGGCTGCTAACCGTGCAGCACAGAGCTCCAGCCGAGGGAGCGTTTGTTGTTTTGGTGGTGTAGTCTTTGATCTAGAACACAACAGCTGAACGCTCACAGATCCATCTGTTTTTATCGACCTTGCATAAATAACAGCGCCATAGGCCTGCTCGGATGCATCGGCAAAAGCGTGTAATTCTCTCTGATGCACATTGTCCTTTGTGGTTGGAAATACGTAGCGTGAAATTTGCAAGTTCTCAAGTTCCTGGATGTTTTCTCTAAACTGGCTCCAGAAGGTATGCAAGTCCATAGGGAGTGCTTCGTCCCAGCTTAATTTTAGACGCCACAGCGATTTCATGAATATTTTTGCACATGAAACAACTGGTGACAAAAAACCTATTGGGTCGAAAATATGCGCGATGTCCGACAGTACTTTGCGTTTCATTATTTTGGCTGTTGTGCTCCATTTGGTCCTTATTAGGAAGTAATCAGTCCCAGGTTGCCACGTTAAACCAAGCGTTGTGATGATAAAACTATCGTTGTCAAAATTCAATTGGATTGCTCGATCCTCTGCGTTGATGTTCGTTAACAGTGTTTTATTACTCGCAAACCATTTCCTCAACTTAAAACCTGCTGACTTGGTGAGGGAGTTCAATTCCTCCTGCACGTGCAAGGCCTCTGCTAATGTGTCGGCTCCACTCATAACATCGTCCACATAAAAATCTCGTTGTAAGCATCTGGAGCCGTGCGTATATTGTGTGCTATGTTCCTTGGCTAATATGCCTAGACATTTTATCGCCAAATATGGTGCCGATGTGACTCCATAAGTCACTGTGTTTAATTGGTAACTTTTCAGAGGTTCGCTTGGCGTGTTCCTCCACAAGATTAGTTGATGCTTGCGGTCAGCTTCGTTCACGATAATTTGTCTGTACATTTTCTCGATATCTGCTGTAAAAACATATCTGCGTACTCGAAATCTCAAAGAACCGCAAATAAGTCTTCTTGAAGTTTTGGACCTGGTAGTAGCACATTGTTCAATGATACATTTGTTGACGTCTTCATTGATGCGTCGAACACGACACGCAACTTTGTGGTGGTTCTGTCTGGCTTCAGAATGCAGTGGTGAGGTAAGAAGTAGTGGGGTTGGTTTATGATTCCGCTAACTTCTTCCATGTGACCTAGCCGCAGGTATTCCTCCATGAAGGCCGTATACTGCATTTTGATGGAGGGTTTCTTTGCAATTTACGTTCGATGGCGTAAAAGCGTTGTAATGCGATAGCTTTCGAGTCTCCAAGAGGGCTTGCGTTATCAACGAAAGGCAAGCGCACAACGAACTGTCCGTTCGCTGCTCGACACACCGTTTGGTTGAAAAATGCTTCGCAAGTTCTTTCTATCGCTGTCAGCGGCGGGCTGTTGGTGTCAAATTCTTCTAGCTGCCAGAAACGCTCGAGCTGTTGGGTTAATGATTCATCTTCATTCGTAACTCCAATGCCGCAGAACGTAGTCTCAGCTGTTGATGGAACTGTGATGTGTCCACCAAGCACCCATCCGAACACGGTGTTTTGCAATATGGGGAGTCCGGTTCCCAATTTGATTTGGCCGCCTACTAGCAATTCCAGATAACATTCGTTGCCTATAAGAATGTCAATTGGACCTGATTGATTAAACTCCGGATCAGCCAATTGAATATTTTTAGGAATAGGCCAGGCTGTCACGTCGAAACTCTGTGTTGGCAGTGGATGTGTAATTTTTGGCAGTATGACAACTTCAATTCGAGCTGAGTAACTAGTCAATCGTGACTCAAGTTTAATGTTGGCTCGGTGAGTAGCGCGTTGTTGAATTTCCCCAATTCCATCAAAGTACTGTGGATTGTATTGTGTTGGTAATCCGAGCTTCTTTGCCAACCTGTCCGTAATGTAGTTTGTCTGCGAACCGCCGTCCAAAATTGCACGGCATTGAAATTCATTGCCACGGAAGTCATTGACTTTTAAGACGACAGTGCTCAACAGCACATGTTTCACGCCCGCACGATTGACCGGGGACACTAATGAAGTGGTGAGTGGTTTTTCTATGGCACTGGTATAGCTATGTAACTCCACGGTAGGCTCACTTACGAATGTTGTGAGTGTCTGAGATGACCCTTGACTGGACTGACCCGAGTTATTGGATGGGCCCTTAGCTAGCTGTTGATCAAAATGCACTAATGAGTTGTGCTTCTTGTTGCATTTGGTGCATCCTCTCATTGAACAAGTTTTCGATGTATGGCCATTTTTCATACAATTCGCACATAACTTGTGTTGTTTAATTATATCAAAACGCTGATGCGGCGTTTTCGCCAAGAATTGTGCGCATGCCAAAAGTTGGTGATTGCCTTTGCATACGAGGCAGCCCGTTGCGGCCTTGGTTGCTAAGAATAGCGTTGAATGATACTTCGCGTTTGTCGATTTATTGTTGATAATTTTGTGTTGTGGTTCTCGGTCTTCACATGATTGAAAACGTTTTTCTAAGAATTTCAATAGGCGGTCAATGGGTTGGAACTCCTGCGGCTGATCTAGCGTCAGTTCATACTCGGATCTTGACGTTTTATCTAACTTCTGCAATAAAAGATACTCCAAAATTGTGTGGAAGCTATCTACGGGAACTCCTTGGCTTTTTAACGCGTAACTGCATTCCTTGGCTGCATCGTGTACAGTTTTAAGCGTTGAGCCCATTTCACTGCTAGCATTCTTTATATTAAACAGCACAAGATTTGCCAGGCTGCGTCATAGTTTTTCTCGCATGCTGGCAAGTGACCGATGAGTGCTTTAGCTTCTCCGGTTACGTTGGCAGCCAAGTAAAACATTTTTTGTGTGTTGCTTATTGGCTGAGCATGTATCATCTTAACATACAAATCGCAAAATGGTATCCACGTTGAATAGCTACCGTCAAAAACTGGCAAGGTAACTTTAGGCAAAAGCACATTTAATGCCTGTGGTATGGTGTGGATTGGCGTGGAGTTGCTCGGTGTACTGACTGGAATATGTTGTCGTAACTTAATGAGTACGTTTTGAAACGCATCTTCGATCTCGTAGAATTTGTCCGCATCATAACCATCAATTTCCGCCAGGTTTGTTCGTTGCCATATCCATTGGTTATTTTGCACCAGATTATCGTTGTAACGTATCAATAGTTTTGTTTTGATATCATAGTACACTGGTGGATGTGACTGATCAGTTTCCGAGTGCACATCCCCAATGACTCGAGAAATTGCACGCACCAACGCCTTTTGCAGCCGTACTAGGGCTAAGAGTCCATCGCCTTCCTGATGGCTGGTTCGCGGTGTGCTGTCCTTGCGGTTAGAGCCTCCTTGATGGACGTGGAAGGGACCTTCAAGTTGCAAGGCGTTTTACGCTTTTCTCCTTCCTCATTGATGATGTGCTGGAATTTGGTGAACAGCCAGTCGTAGAGGTTTGCTACGTTGCCTCTATAATCCTGTTTGAAGTACTCATGATTAACTTCGGCTAGCTCGAGTACGAGATGATGTTGATGTTCGAATGTAGACCATGCCTCCTTCAGAGTCTTCATGCGTTTACTGGCATATTCGATGGTTTTACGGTCTTGTGTGTCCTTTTTAAAGTTGCTCACCAGTTGCTCTATTGCCGAGCCCACTTCATACTGTGCCCTGGTCAACTTGTCCAACTGCTCAATTGTTTCTTGGTGATGCGCCATCCTTCAGAATCTCGCCTTGTGGTAAACAGGAGATAGTGAGTTCTTATCTCGCCGGGGCCTCCAAAATGTTTCTATACCGATTAGTTGGTTTACTAATCGGTTGAAGATTCCTTGGGTGCAATAACGAAGGATCGTGATGATGACTTCAAGTGCAATACTGAAGTCTGATATCTCTTTGGGTACAGTACCGAAAGAGTGTTGTGGTTAATCAAGTATTAATTTTGAATTAACCTTGTGGTTGAAAGTGGCGACAAAGAAAACACTGTTGAATGGTTGACTTCAAAAGTATATCTCAATTTTTATTTATAAATTGATTGAATTTATATTATAATTTTGATTATGCTAAAGAAATAAATATATTTGTGGTGTCTGCAATTATGTGCAAGGCACCAGCGTTTGTGCGTACGTAGGGCAAATTAATACTTTAGCCTGCACGTGTACGGAAATGCTGATGAGGCTTCACATGCTGTATATCCGTTCATCGGGTGTGCTGCTTATTCTGCGTTCACGAGCGGGCATTGGTGATGGGAATTGCTGATTGGAGTTTAGCGTTGGAGCAGGTAAAAACATCCTCCCGCCTGTTGAGCATATTCTCAACTTCGAATTAAATGCTGTTTGCGCGTACCCGTACTCGAAAATCTGGAGCTCGTCGCCTCTTTTGCTTCGAATATCGCTGGTGAGAGATCCAGATAAGACAGATCAATGTGATGAGCAAACTGATATATCCGATGCTGAACTGATGGACTTCTCGGCTCTTAAGCGGTAAATCCATTTGCTCATTGTTTTGCAATTGTTGCACATGTTCATGTAGGACTTGAATATCGTCCGTCAGGTTGGACTGGTATTCTAGTTATCCTCCTTCATTAATACTATTGTACCAGGCTGTAAATTATGACGCATGGTCTTCCATTTGTAGCGATGCTGGAGTTGGTTTAGATACTCCTTACTCCACCGACTCCAAAATTCCTGTTTAAACCTTGTGACTAAGTCCCATTGCTTCAGTAAATTTATGTTCAGATTCTCAGTGGGCTGGTCGACAACACTTGTCAATGGTGCACCTGTTAAGAAGAGACCTGGAGTTAATGCTGCGTAATCGTGTGGATCATCTGACATAGGAGTCAGCGGCCGCGAGTTAAGAATAGCTTCTATTTCAACCATAACTGTCTCTAACTCTTCGTATGTTAATCGGGCATTGGACACACGTTTGTAAAATAGATTCTTTGCCGATTTAACCGCTGCTTCCCATAAGCCGCCAAAATGTGGCGATCTAGCAGGTGCGAAATGAAACTCGATTCCCTTGTGTGCGCAGAATTTCATCAGCTGTGATTTGGTATCTACGTTGTGGATGATGTCCGCAATCTGTCTCAATTGATTTCGTGCTCCTACGAAATTAGTCGCGTTGTCACAATGAAGATGCCGACAGTTCCCTCTTCGGCTCACAAACCTCTTCAAGGCTCCGATAAAGGCGTTGGTCGTAAGGTTGCTTACCACTTCAATGTGTACGGCCTTAGTTGCAAAGCAACAAAATATCGCCACATAACACTTTTGTGGCGTCTTTCCCCTTTGATTGTAATGAAATTTAAATGGCCCACAAAAATCGACTCCAGCGTGAGTGAAAGGTTTATTTGGTTGAACCCGCGATGCAGGTAACTGTCCCATGAGTTGCTGCAATGGCTTCGGCATAGCTTTAGTGCAAGATACACAGTTTTTCACGATTGATCTGGCTATTGTTTTCGTAACCGGCCAATAAGCTTCCCGTGTCGCTGCTACTAGACCTGCTGGGCCAACATGCTTGTTATCAATGTGGATGTGTGTCATCAATATTTTAGTGATATCACTCCGATATGGCAATAGGGCTTGATATTTTGCTTCATGTGGTAGGGCTGAATTTGCTAATCGTCCTCCTACCCGCATAATGTCGTCTTTATCCAGAAATAGTGTAAGATCACCCATCCCTCTTCCAACTGGTTTGTTGTGCTTGAGAAGTTTATATTCAGGATTGAATGCTTGTCTCTGCAGGTGTTTGATTATAGTCTGAGTAGCACCTTTAATTTCTTCTGCGTCGAGGTCGATGGATGTTTGAACTGGCACATTACGACAATTTTTAATGAATCGAAGTGCATATGCGGTGACTCTTTGAAGATGTGTCCATGAATTTCGATGCTCAATCATTGAAGTAAACGACGGAATCTGTGACGTAGTAAGACATACCTGTCTCTTCTCTAATTCTGTGGTTGCATTGGCTGATGCCGCCGGCCACGATGACGGTGGTCCGTATAGAAACAGTGGTATATAAAACCACATGCCTTGTTGTTTGAATTGACCCGGGTTGATGCCTCGTGAGATCATGTCTGCCGGGTTTTTGTCTGTAGGTACGTGACGCCATTGTTGCTTCACCGTTACTTCTTGTATAGCTGCCACTCGATTTGCCACAAAGGTGTGATAGGAAGACGAACTGGCAGAGATCCAGGCTAGCGTCACTTCATAGTCAGACCACAGAAAGCATTCGCCTGTCCATTGTAAAATATGTTTTACCCTGTCCAATAACTGGGCTGCTAACCGTGCAGCACAGAGCTTCAGCCGAGGGAGCGTTTGTTGTTTTGGTGGTGTAGTCTTTGATCTAGAACACAACAGCTGAACGCTCACAGATCCATCTGTTTTTATCGACCTTGCATAAATAACAGCGCCATAGGCCTGCTCGGATGCATCGGCAAAAGCGTGTAATTCTCTCTGATGCACATTGTCCTTTGTGGTTGGAAATACGTAGCGTGAAATTTGCAAGTTCTCAAGTTCCTGGATGTTTTCTCTAAACTGGCTCCAGAAGGTATGCAAGTCCATAGGGAGTGCTTCGTCCCAGCTTAATTTTAGACGCCACAGCGATTTCATGAATATTTTTGCACATGAAACAACTGGTGACAAAAAACCTATTGGGTCGAAAATATGCGCGATGTCCGACAGTACTTGGCGTTTCGTTATTTTGGCTTTTGTGCTACATTTGGTCCTTATTAGGAAGTAATCAGTCCCAGGTTGCCACGTTAAACCAAGCGTTGTGATGATAAAACTATCGTTGTCAAAATTCAATTGGATTGCTCGATCCTCTGCGTTGATGTTCGTTAACAGTGTTTTATTACTCGCAAACCATTTCCTCAACTTGAAACCTGCTGACTTGGTGAGGGAGTTCAATTCCTCCTGCACGTGCAAGGCTTCTGCTAATGTGTCGGCTCCACTCATAACATCGTCCACATAAAAATCTCGTTGTAAGCATCTGGAGCCGTGCGGATATTGTGTGCTATGTGCCTTGGCTAATATGCGTAGACATTTTATCGCCAAATATGGTGCCGATGTGACTCCATAAGTCACTGTGTTTAATTGGTAACTTTTCAGAGGTTCGCTTGGCGTGTTCCTCCACAAGATTAGTTGATGCTTGCGGTCAGCTTCGTTCACGATAATTTGTCTGTACATTTTCTCGATATCTGCTGTAAAAACATATCTGCGTACTCGAAATCTCAAAGAACCGCAAATAAGTCTTCTTGAAGTTTTGGACCTGGTAGTAGCACATTGTTCAATGATACATTTGTTGACGTCTTCATTGATGTGTCGAACACGACACGCAACTTTGTGGTGGTTCTGTCTGGCTTCAGAATGCAGTGGTGAGGTAAGAAGTAGTGGGGTTGGTTTATGCTTCCGCTAACTTCTTCCATGTGACCTAGCCGCAGGTATTCCTCCATGAAGGCCGTATACTGCATTTTGATGGAGGGTTTCTTTGCAATTTACGTTCGATGGCGTAAAAGCGTTGTAATGCGATAGCTTTCGAGTCTCCAAGAGGGCTTGCGTTATCAACGAAAGGCAAGCGCACAAAGAACTGTCCGTTCGCTGCTCGACACACCGTTTGGTTGAAAAATGCTTCGCAAGTTCTTTCTATCGCTGTTAGCGGCGGGCTGTTGGTGTCAAATTCTTCTAGCTGCCAGAAACGCTCGAGCTGTTGGGTTAATGATTCATCTTCATTCGTAACTCCAATACCGCAGAACGTAGTCTCAGCTGTTGATGGAACTGTGATGTGTCCACCAAGCACCCATCCGAACACGGTGTTTTGCAATATGGGGAGTCCGGTTCCCAATTTGATTTGGCCGCCTACTAGCAATTCCAGATAACATTCGTTGCCTATAAGAATGTCAATTGGACCTGATTGATTAAACTCCGGATCAGCCAATTGAATATTTTTAGGAATAGGCCAGGCTGTCACGTCGAAACTCTGTGTTGGCAGTGGATGTGTAATTTTTGGCAGTATGACAACTTCAATTCGGGCTGAGTAACTAGTCAATCGTGACTCAAGTTTAATGTTGGCTCGGTGAGTAGCGCGTTGTTGAATTTCCCCAATTCCATCAAAGTACTGTGGATTGTATTGTGTTGGTAATCCGAGCTTCTTTGCCAACCTGTCCGTAATGTAGTTTGTCTGCGAACCGCCGTCCAAAATTGCACGGCATTGAAATTCATTGCCACGGAAGTCATTGACTTTTAAGACGACAGTGCTCAACAGCACATGTTTCACGCCCGCACGATTGACCGGGGACACTAATGAAGTGGTGAGTGGTTTTTCTATGGCACTGGTATAGCTATGTAACTCCACGGTAGGCTCACTTACGAATGTTGTGAGTGTCTGAGATGACCCTTGACTGGACTGACCCGAGTTATTGGATGGGCCCTTAGCTAGCTGTTGATCAAAATGCACTAATGAGTTGTGCTTCTTGTTGCATTTGGTGCATCCTCTCATTGAACAAGTTTTCGATGTATGGCCATTTTTCATACAATTCGCACATAACTTGTGTTGTTTAATTATATCAAAACGCTGATGCGGCGTTTTCGCCAAGAATTGTGCGCATGCAAAAAGTTGCTGATTGCCTTTGCATATGAGGCAGCCCGTTGCGGCCTTGGTTGCTGAGAATAGCGTTGAATGATACTTCGCGTTTGTCGATTTATTGTTGATAATTTTGTGTTGTGGTTCTCGGTCTTCACATGATTGAAAACGTTTTTCTAAGAATTTCAAAAGGCGGTCAATGGGTTGGAACTCCTGAGGCTGATCTAGCGTCAGTTCATACTCGGTTCTTGACGTTATATCTAACTTCTGCAATAAAAGATACTCCAAAATTGTGTGGAAGCTATCTACGGGAACTCCTTGGCTTTTTAACGCGTAAATGCATTCCTTGGCTGCTTCGTGTACAGTTTTCAGCGTTGAGCCCATTTCACTGCTAGCATTCTTTATATTAAACAGCACAAGATTTGCCAGGCTGCGTCATAGTTTTCCTCGCATGCTGGCAAGTGACCGATGAGTGCTTTAGCTTCTCCGGTTACGTTGGCAGCCAAGTAAAACATTTTTTGTGTGTTGCTTATTGGCTGAGTATGTATCATCTTAACATACAAATCGCGAAATGGTATCCACGTTGAATAGCTACCGTCAAAAACTGGCAAGGTAACTTTAGGCAAATGCACATTTAATGCCTGTGGTATGGTGTGGATTGGCGTGGAGTTGCTCGGTGTACTGACTGGAATATGTTGTCGTAACTTAATGAGTACGTTTTGAAGCGCATCTTCGATCTCGTAGAATTTGTCCGCATCATAACCATCAATTTCCGCCAGGTTTGTTCGTTGCCATATCCATTGGTTATTTTGCACCAGATTATCGTTGTAACGTATCAATAGTTTTGTTTTGATATCATAGTACACTGGTGGATGTGACTGATCAGTTTCCGAGTGCACATCCCCAATGACTCGAGAAATTGCACGCACCAACGTCTTTTGCTGCCGTACTAGGGCTAAGAGTCCATCGCCTTCCTGATCGCTGGTTCGCGGTGTGCTGTCCTTGCGGTTAGAGCCTCCTTGATGGACGTGGAAGGGAACTTCAAGTTGCAAGGCGTTTTACGCTTTTCTCCTTCCTCATTGATGATGTGCTGGAATTTGGTGAACAGCCAGTCGTAGAGGTTTGCTACGTTGCCTCTATAATCCTGTTTGAAGTACTCATGATTACGGTCTTGTGTGTCCTTTTTAAAGTTGCTCACCAGTTGCTCTATTGCCGAGCCCACTTCATACTGTGCCCTGGTCAACTTGTCCAACTGCTCAATTGTTTCTTGGTGATGCGCCATCCTTCAGAATCTCGCCTTGTGGTCAACAGGAGATCGTGAGTTCTTATCTCGCCGGGGCCTCCAAAATGTTTCTATACCGATTAGTTGTTTTACTAATCGGTTGCCGATTCCTTGGGTGCAATACCGAAGGATCGTGATGATGACTTCAAGTGCAATACTGAAGTCTGATATCTCTTTGGGTACAGTACCGAAAGAGTGTTGTGGTTAATCAAGTATTAATTTTGAATTAACCTTGTGGTTGAAAGTGGCGACAAAGAAAACACTGTTGAATGGTTGACTTCAAAAGTATATCTCAATTTTTATTTATAAATTGATTGAATTTATATTATAATTTTGATTATGCTACAGAAATAAATATATTTGTGGTGTCTGCAAGTATGTGCAAGGCACGTGCGTACGTAGGGCAAATTAATACTTTAGCCCGCACGTGTACGGAAATGCTGATGAGGCTTCACACGCTGTATATACGTTCATCGGGTGTACTGCTTATTCTGCGCTCACGAGCGGGCATTGGTGATGGGAATTGCTGATTGGAGTTTTGCGTTGGAGCAGGTACAAACATCCTCTCGCCTGTTGAGCATATTCTCAACTTCGAATTAAATGCTGTTTGCGCGTACCCGTACTCGAAAATCTGGAGCTCGTCGCCTCTTTTGCTTCGAATATCGCTGGTAAGAGATCCAGATTAGACAGATCAATGTGATGAGCAAAGTGATATATCCGATGCTGAACTGATGGACTTCTCGGCTCTTAAGCGGTAGATCCATTTGCTCATTGTTTTGCAATTGTTGCACATGTTCATGTAGGACTTGAACATCGTCCGTCAGGTTGGACAGGTTTTCTAATGAGTGTGTTGCAGCCATTATATAATCTGCGATCAACTCAGTTAGATTCACTTTCGATATGATCGTGCTGGTGACCTTTGAAACATATGTCCGATGTGCCATTATGGATGTATACTCATCTCTTATGGTGCATCCTTGTCTCAAGGTTAAGGTTCCTATTCCCTCCAGTAATTCTGTAAGGATGTCTGAACCGCAGATGACGCTGATTGTACGAGCTGGCTGTGCGATGTAGATCCATGAGTTTTCTTTAAGTAATGGAATCCATTGAGGTGAGTCGTGTGTGCGATGAACCTTGCAGCTTTTTGGGTTTGGAGTTTGACATAATATTTCCATCTCACATAGTCGATTGGTTGATGTAATGCGATGTGTTGGATGTAATTGCTTGCATACATGCAAATTAGAATTGAATGCAGTGCATGTTGACAATTCTCCTGCTGATAACGAATAATATTTGTCTCGATGTAGATTAGTGACTATATACTCGATTGTCCCTTCCAACATGAAAATTCCAGTGCCTCCCAATATATGTAGTCGAGTCACATGTACCAATTCGAATGGTTCTTGATTAGTTAATGGTAACTTAAGACGCACAATCATCTCAGTTGGCGTGATGCGTGCTTCCACAGAGATGAGTTTAAGGGTCTCAATGGTATTCTTGCTGGGAACTTGTAACGTTGGTGGGAGATGGTCTTTGATTGCTCTCAGTTGTTGTTGCAGCTGAGACGGATACAGCAAAAGAGGATTGAGCTGTCCATGATGTGTGTCCGTCAGTACATCTAAAAAGAGCTCTTGATTTGGTTGGTAGTCCTGCATAGCCATAAGTACTCGACCGGACATCGCATTAAACATTTCGGCTATTACATGGTGGGATTCTGACTTTGTGAAGTTGTCCTGCTGGCTATATAAATATTTTATTTGCTTGTGTAGTTGTTGAATTTGATCGTCAGATTTCTTTAAAATATTGCTAGTGGAGTCAATTACCGATGTTTGGTTTCGAATTAGGTGCAGAAGATGTTCTTCGTTGCGGGATATGCCGTTCATCGTTGCAGACATTTCTTTAGCATAGTTGGAGTCCAAAATTCCAAACAACGCATTAGACAAGCTTCCAACAATTGCTAATGGAGCGTCTCGCCGTTGACGATGGATTTGTTCGTCGTATTGTAAGTACTCATCATCTTGTTGGATTAGCTGCCATTTAGTACGGAACTGGTCCACAGTTTTCTCACAATTAATTGTACCGCTTTGGATACGTGAACACGCTCGCTGCATTGCAGTTATTCCTTGCATTATGTTGTTGCGCTCAAGCCAGTATTGGGACATATTGTAATACACAACTATATTCCAATCTGTTGTTGTTAAGTAAGTCAGACCCAATTTTTTCGAAATAGAGTCCTGTTTGACTTCCGAAAGGTACCTTAGTAATGGAGTCATCACCTGCTACTAGAGCAATTAGAAAGCATATGCATAGCAACAATACTGACGAGGGTGACACAGATCGTCTTCGCTTAGCTGGTGTATGACTTATGCCGTCTTTGAGATTTGTGGCTTCTTCTACTGGAGCTGGATGCTTATCAGGTTGTTCTACTGGATTACTTTCGGTAGACATGGGTAATGGCGCGAGTAAATGGACGCCTCTTCTGGTGAGGCCTGTTGAAGTTCGAATTTCCGCTACTCGCACTAGGCCGTCAGCACCAGGAAATGTTTGAGTTACTCGACCAAGCCGCCATTTAATAACTGGCAAGTTATCCTCCTTCATTAATACCATTGTACCAGGCTGTAAATTATGACGCATGGTCTTCCATTTGTAGCAATGCTGGAGTTGGTTTAGATACTCCTTACTCCACCGACTCCAAAATTCCTGTTTCAACCTTGTGACTAAGTCCCATTGCTTCAGTAAATATATGTTCAGATTCTCAGTGGGCTGGTCGACAACACTTGTCAATGGTGCACCTGTTAAGAAGAGACCTGGAGCTAATGCTGCGTAATCGTGTGGATCATCTGACATAGGAGTCAGCGGCCGCGAGTTAAGAATGGCTTCTATTTCAACCAGAACTGTCTCTAACTCTTCGTATTTTAATCGGGCATTGGACAAACTTTTGTAAAATAGATTCTTTGCCGATTTAACCGCTGCTTCCCATAAGCCGCCAAAATGTGGCGATCTAGCAGGTGCGAAATGAAACTCGATTCCCTTGTGTGCGCAGAATTTCATCAGCTGTGATTTGGTATCTACGTTGTGGATGATGTCCGCAATCTGTCTCAATTGATTTCGTGCTCCTACGAAATTAGTCGCGTTGTCACAATGAAGATGCCGACAGTTCCCTCTTCGGCTCACAAATCTCTTCAAGGCTCCGATAAAGGCGTTGGCTGTAAGGTTGCTTACCACTTCAATGTGTACGGCCTTAGTTGCAAAGCAACAAAATATCGCCACATAACACTTTTGTGGCGTCTTTCCCCTTTGATTGTAATGAAAATTAAATGGCCCACAAAAATCGACTCCAGCGTGAATGAAAGGTTTATTTTGGTTGAACCCGCGATGCAGGTAACTGTCCCATGAGTTGCTGCAATGACTTCGGCATAGCTTTAGTGCAAGATACACAGTTTTTCATGATTGATCTGGCTATTGTTTTCGCATTAACCGGCCAATAAGCTTCCCGTGTCGCTGCTACTAGACCTGCTGGGCCAACATTCTTGTTATCAATGTGGATGTGTGTCATCAATATTTTAGTGATATCACTCCGATATGGCAATAGGGCTTGATATTTTGCTTCATGTGGTAGGGCTGAATTTGCTAATCGTCCTCCTACCCGCATAATGTCGTCTTTATCCAGAAATAGTGTAAGATCACCCATCCCTCTTCCAACTGGTTTGTTGTGCTTGAGAAGTTTATATTCAGGATTGAATGCTTGTCTCTGCAGGTCCTTGATTATAGTCTGAGTAGCACCTTTAATTTCTTCTGCGTCGAGGTCGATGGATGTTTGAACTGGCACATTACGACAATTTTTAATGAATCGAAGTGCATATGCGGTGACTCTTTGAAGATGTGTCCATGAATTTCGATAGTCAATCATTGAAGTAAACGACGGAATCTGTGACGTAGTAAGACATCCCTGTCTCTTTTCTAATTCTGTGGTTGCATTGGCTGATGCCGCTGGCCACGATGACGGTGGTCCGTATAGAAACAGTGGTCCATAAAACCACATGCCTTGTTGTTTGAATTGACCCGGGTTGATGCCTCGTGTGATCATGTCTGCCGGGTTTTTGTCTGTAGGTACGTGACGCCATTGTTGCTTCACCGTTACTTCTTGTATAGCTGCCACTCGATTTGCCACAAAGGTGTGATAGGAAGACGAACTGGCAGAGATCCAGGCTAGCGTCACTTCAGAGTCTGACCACAGAAAGCATTCGCCTGTCCATTGTAAAATATGTTTTACCCTGTCCAATAACTGGGCTGCTAACCGTGCAGCACAGAGCTCCAGCCGAGGGAGCGTTTGTTGTTTTGGTGGTGTAGTCTTTGATCTAGAACACAACAGCTGAACACTCACAGATCCATCTGTTTTTATCGACCTTGCATAAATAACAGCGCCATAGGCCTGCTCGGATGCATCGGCAAAAGCGTGTAATTCTCTCTGATGCACATTGTCCTTTGTGGTTGGAAATACGTAGCGTGAAATTTGCAAGTTCTCAAGTTCCTGGATGTTTTCTCTAAACTGGCTCCAGAAGGTATGCAAGTCCATAGGGAGCGCTTCGTCCCAGCTTAATTTTAGACGCCACAGCGATTTCATGAATATTTTTGCACATGAAACAACTGGTGACAAAAAACCTATTGGGTCGAAAATATGCGCGATGTCCGACAGTACTTGGCGTTTCGTTATTTTGGCTGTTGTGCTCCATTTGGTCCTTATTAGGAAGTAATCAGTCCCAGGTTGCCACGTTAAACCAAGCGTTGTGATGATAAAACTATCGTTGTCAAAATTCAATTGGATTGCTCGATCCTCTGCGTTGATGTTCGTTAACAGTGTTTTATTACTCGCACACCATTTCCTCAACTTAAAACCTGCTGACTTGGTGAGGGAGTTCAATTCCTCCTGCACGTGCAAGGCTTCTGCTAATGTGTCGGCTCCACTCATAACATCGTCCACATAAAAATCTCGTTGTAAGCATCTGGAGCTGTGCGAATATTGTGTGCTATGTTCCTTGGCTAATATGCGTAGACATTTTATCGCCAAATATGGTGCCGATGTGACTCCATAAGTCACTGTGTTTAATTGGTAACTTTTCAGAGGTTCGCTTGGCGTGTTCCTCCACAAGATTAGTTGATGCTTGCGGTCAGCTTCGTTCACGATAATTTGTCTGTACATTTTCTCGATATCTGCTGTAAAAACATATCTGCGTACTCGAAATCTCAAAGAACCGCAAATAAGTCTTCTTGAAGTTTTGGACCTGGTAGTAGCACATTGTTCAATGATACATTTGTTGACGTCTTCATTGATGCGTCGAACACGACACGCAACTTTGTGGTGGTGCTGTCTGGCTTCAGAATGCAGTGGTGAGGTAAGAAGTAGTGGGGTTGGTTTATGCTTCCGCTAACTTCTTCCATGTGACCTAGCCGCAGGTATTCCTCCATGAAGGCCGTATACTGCATTTTGATGGAGGGTTTCTTTGCAATTTACGTTCGATGGCGTAAAAGCGTTGTAATGCAATAGCTTTCGAGTCTCCAAGAGGGCTTGCGTTATCAACGAAAGGCAAACGCACAACGAACTGTCCGTTCGCTGCTCGACACACCGTTTGGTTGAAAAATGCTTCGCAATTTCTTTCTATCGCTGTTAGCGGCGGGCTGTTGGTGTCAAATTCTTCTAGCTGCCAGAAACGATCGAGCTGTTGGGTTAATGATTCATCTTCATTCGTAACTCCAATACCGCAGAACGTAGTCTCAGCTGTTGATGGAACTGTGATGTGTCCACCAAGCACCCATCCGAACACGGTGTTTTGCAATATGGGGAGTCCGGTTCCCAATTTGATTTGGCCGACTACTAGCAATTCCAGATAACATTCGTTGCCTATAAGAATGTCAATTGGACCTGATTGATTAAACTCCGGATCAGCCAATTGAATATTTTTAGGAATAGGCCAGGCTGTCACGTCGAAACTCTGAGTTGGCAGTGGATGTGTAATTTTTGGCAGTATGACAACTTCAATTCGGGCTGAGTAACTAGTCAATCGTGACTCAAGTTTAATGTTGGCTCGGTGAGTAGCGCGTTGTTGAATTTCCCCAATTCCATCAAAGTACTGTGGATTGTATTGTGTTGGTAATCCGAGCTTCTTTGCCAACCTGTCCGTAATGTAGTTTGTCTGCGAACCGCCGTCCAAAATTGCACGGCATTGAAATTCATTGCCACGGAAGTCATTGACTTTTAAGACGACAGTGCTCAACAGCACATGTTTCACGCCCGCACGATTGACCGGGGACACTAATGAAGTGGTGAGTGGTTTTTCTATGGCACTGGTATAGCTATGTAACTCCACGGTAGGCTCACTTACGAATGTTGTGAGTGTCTGAGATGACTCTTGACTGGACTGACCCGAGTTATTGGATGGGCCCTTAGCTAGCTGTTGATCAAAATGCACTAATGAGTTGTGCTTTTTGTTGCATTTGGTGCATCCTCTCATTGAACAAGTTTTCGATATATGGCCATTTTTCATACAATTCGCACATAACTTGTGTTGTTTAATTATATCAAAACGCTGATGCGGCGTTTTCGCCAAGAATTGTGCGCATGCAAAAAGTTGGTGATTGCCTTTGCATATGAGGCAGCCCGTTGCGGCCTTGGTTGCTGAGAATAGCGTTGAATGATACTTCGCGTTTGTCGATTTATTGTTGATAATTTTGTGTTGTGGTTCTCGGTCTTCACATGATTGAAAACGTTTTTCTAAGAATTTCAATAGGCGGTCAATGGGTTGGAACTCCTGAGGCTGATCTAGCGTCAGTTCATACTCGGATCTTGACGTTTTATCTAACTTCTGCAATAAAAGATACTCCAAAATTGTGTGGAAGCTATCTACGGGAACTCCTTGGCTTTTTAACGCGTAAATGCATTCGTTGGCTGCTTCGTGTACAGTTTTAAGCGTTGAGCCCATTTCACTGCTAGCATTCTTTATATTAAACAGCACAAGATTTGCCAAGCTGCGTCATAGTTTTCCTCGCATGCTGGCAAGTGACCGATGAGTGCTTTAGCTTCTCCGGTTACGTTGGCAGCCAAGTAAAACATTTTTTGTGTGTTGCTTATTGGCTGAGTATGTATCATCTTAACATACAAATCGCGAAATGGTATCCACGTTGAATAGCTACCGTCAAAAACTGGCAAGGTAACTTTAGGCAAATGCACATTTAATGCCTGTGGTATGGTGTGGATTGGCGTGGAGATGCTCGGTGTACTGGCTGGAATATGTTGTCGTAACTTAATGAGTACGTTTTGAAACGCATCTTCGATCTCGTAGAATTTGTCCGCATCATAAGCATCAATTTCCGCCAGGTTTGTTCGTTGCCATATCCATTGGTTATTTTGCACCAGATTATCGTTGTAACGTATCAATAGTTTTGTTTTGATATCATAGTACACTGGTGGATGTGACTGATCAGTTTCCGAGTGCACATCCCCAATGACTCGAGAAATTGCACGCACCAACGCCTTTTGCAGCCGTACTAGGGCTAAGAGTCCATCGCCTTCCTGATGGCTGGTTCGCGGTGTGCTGTCCTTGCGGTTAGAGCCTCCTTGATGGACGTGGAAGAGAACTTCAAGTTGCAAGGCGTTTTACGCTTTTCTCCTTACTCATTGATGATGTGCTGTAATTTGGTGAACAGCCAGTCGTAGAGGTTTGCTACGTTGCCTCTATAATCCTGTTTGAAGTACTCATGATTAACTTCGTCTAGCTCGAGTACGAGATGATGTTGATGTTCGAATGTAGACCATGCCTCCTTCAGAGTCTTCATGCGTTTACTGGCATATTCGATGGTTTTACGGTCTTGTGTGTCCTTTTTAAAGTTGCTCACCAGTTGCTCTATTGCCGAGCCCACTTCATACTGTGCCCTGGTCAACTTGTCCAACTGCTCAATTGTTTCTTGGTGATGCGCCATCCTTCAGAATCTCGCCTTGTGGTAAACAGACGATCGTGAGTTCTTATCTCGCCGGGGCCTCCAAAATGTTTCTATACCGATTAGTTGGTTTACTAATCGGTTGCCGATTCCTTGGATGCAATACCGAAGGATCGTGATGATGACTTCAAGTGCAATACTGAAGTCTGATATCTCTTTGGGTACAGTACCGAAAGAGTGTTGTGGTTAATCAAGTATTAATTTTGAATTAACCTTGTGGTTGAAAGTGGCGACAAAGAAAACACTGTTGAATGGTTGACTTCAAAAGTATATCTCAATTTTTATTTATAAATTGATTGAATTTATATTATAATTTTGATTATGCTACAGAAATAAATATATTTGTGGTGTCTGCAATTATGTGCAAGGCACCAGCGTTTGTGCGTACGTAGGGTAAATTAATACTTTAGCCCGCATGTGTACGGAAATGCTGATGAGGCTTCACACGCTGTATATCCGTTCATCGGGTGTACTGCTTATTCTGCGTTCACGAGCGGGCATTGGTGATGGGAATTGCTGATTGGAGTTTTGCGTTGGAGCAGGTACAAACATCGTCCCGCCTGTTGAGCATATTCTCAACTTCGAATTAAATGCTGTTTGCGCGTACCCGTACTCGAAAATCTGGAGCTCGTCGCCTCTTTTGCTTCCAATATCGCTGGTGAGAGATCCAGATAAGACAGATCAATGTGATGAGCAAACTGATATATCCGATGCTGAACTGATGGACTTCTCGGCTCTTAAGCGGTAGATCCATTTGCTCATTGTTTTGCAATTGTTGCACATGTTCATGTAGGTCTTGAATATCGTCCGTCAGGTTGGACTGGCATTCTAATGAGTGTGTTGCAGCCATTATATAATCTGCGATCAACTCAGTTAGATACACTGGTGACCTTTGAAACATATGTCCGATGTGCCATTATGGATGTATACTCATCTCTTATGGTGCATCCTTGTCTCAAGGTTAAGGTTCCTATTCCCTCCAGTAATTCTGTAAGGATGTCTGAACCGCAGATGACGCTGATTGTACGAGCTGGCTGTGCGATGTAGATCCATGAGTTTTCTTTAAGTAATAGAATCCATTGAGGTGAGTCTTGTGTGCGATGAACCTTGCAGCTTTTTGGGTTTGGAGTTTGACATAATATTTCCATGTCACATAGTCGATTGGTTGATGTAATGCGATGTGTTGGATGTAATTGCTTGCATACTGTAACGACTCTTTTTTATAGCTGGGGTAAAACTCAGCGGTTCCAGGGGTCGTATACAGAAAAATATAAAAATCCTGTGAGTTAAATTAATTTCAACGTATTTTTTTAGTGTATTGATTATGGACTCTTGTTAGTCCTTGCTCAAAACAATTCTACTTCCTTAACTCTATGTTTGTATAAATAACTTATTCAATGTGTACTTGTTTTCATGTATCTACGTCCCGGTAAGTGTGTGTCTCTGTGACTCAGTGGGAGAACGATTAAAAACCAGAAGCTCTCACTGAGTTCTTATGGTCTCTGTACGGCGTATGACTTAGCGGGAAAACGATTAAAAACCAGAGGTTCCCTCTAAGTCGCTAAGTCTCGGTGGTGTATGTGTCTCAGTGATTCAGTGGGAGAACGATTAAAAACCAGAGGCTCTCACTGAATCCCTATAGCCTCTGTCTGTGTATGGCTTAGCAAGAAAACGATTAAAAAACCAGATGTTCTCGCTAAGCTTTCTGTGTTCGTATTGTACTTTGTAGAGCTGTTGCTAGTCAGGATGCTGGTGATCGACGAAGAGCCCTACTGCCTGGGCTACGTGGCTTATATAGTCCCAGGTCGCAGCGGCTGACACATGTTGTTGTTCGCAGGCCACCGTTATGTGATTTTACTTCCGTTGGCCAGTAGTCGATTGTTGTTGTTGTGGCCGGCTTGTTGTTGTTGCAGTCAGGCTTGTTGGTGTTGCCGTCTTTTGCCCTTGGGCCACCTTTAACTTCTGACGGTCAGCCACCTCACTCCAACGGTCCCTGGTTAGCCTGCAGTATTGTTGCCTGCCAGCAGCGCTGTCCGGAATCCTGTAGTGTTGTTGTTGTTAAATATTTAATTTAACTGACAATCAGCATTTCCCTCTTGTGCTTCGCTCTCGTTTCTTCGTGTTGTTGTTAAATATTTAATTTAACTGACAACCAGCATTTCGTTTGTATTTCTCCTTCTGCTTGCTGGTCGTTGGCGTGGTGGTTGTTCTGTCGTTGTCCCTCTTGTGCTTCGCTCTCGTTTCTTCGTGTTGTTGGTGTAAGATTTCCGAGCGAGCGCACTCGGCAAATTCCACCGCTGAGTTCGTGCACTCACCTTCTCTTGTCCTGCATGTATTTGTTGCATTCCTCGTCGCTGTGTTTTTCCTCGCTCTTCGTAAGCACAGCGCTGATTGGCAAGATCGTTGGCTGTGGTGGTCGGGTTTTTTGTTGTAATTGCTATTATTCCAACTGGTCTAATATGCTGCTGCTGATCTGCGCTCCTACCACGGCCGCGCTAATTGGTTACAATGCTTGTAGTTCTTTTCGTTAGGTTCTCACTGCAGTTGTTTCGGTTGGCATTGTGGGCGTTTCCAAGGTGCAATTATTCGGTCTGCTATTCATGGTGTTTGTGTGTATATAGCGACTCTGTCACCTGTGGTGTGGACCAAAATTTCCCACAGAAGATTTTGGTTCTTACAATACATGCATATTAGAATTGAATGCAGTGCATGTTGACAATTCTCCTGCTGATAACGAATAATATTTGTCTCGATGTAGATTAGTGACTATATACTCGATTGTCCTTTCCAACATGAAAATTCCAGTGCCTCCCATCATCTCAGTTGGCGTGATGCGTGCTTCCACAGAGATGAGTTTAAGGATCTCAATGGTATTCTTGCTGGGAACTTGTAACGTTGGTGGGAGATGGTCTTTGATTGCTCTCAGTTGTTGTTGCAGCTGAGACGGATACAGCAGAAGAGGATTGAGCTGTCCATGATGTGTGTCCGTCAGTACATCTAAAAAGAGCTCTTGATTTCGTTGGTAGTCCTGCATAGCCATAAGTACTCGACCGGAAATCGCATTAAACATTTCGGCTATTGCATGGTGGGATTTTGACTTTGTGAAGTTGTCCTGCTGGCTATATAAATATTTTATTTGCTTGTGTAGTTGTTGAATTTGATCGTCAGATTTCTTTAAAATATTGCTAGTGGAGTCAATTACCGATGTTTGGTTTCGAATTAGGTGCAGAAGATGTTCTTCGTTGCGGGATATGCCGTTTATCGTTGCAGACATTTCTTTAGCATAGTTGGAGCCAAAAATTCCAAACAACGCATTAGACAAGCTTCCAACAATTGCTAATGGAGCGTCTCGCCGTTGACGATGGATTTGTTCGTCGTATTGTAAGTACTCATCATCTTGTTGGATTAGCTGCCATTTAGTACGGAACTGGTCCACAGTTTTCTCACAATTAATTGTACCGCTTTGGATACGTGAACACGCTCGCTGCATTGCAGTTATTCCTTGCATTATGTTGTTGCGCTCAAGCCAGTATTGGGGCATATTGTAATACACAACTATATTCCAATCTGTTGTTGTTAAGTAAGTCAGACCCATTTGTTCGAAATAGAGTCCTGTTTGACTTCCGAAAGCTACCTTAGTAATGGGGTCATCACCTGCTACTAGAGCAATTAGAAAGCATATGCATAGCAACAATACTGACGAGGGTGACACAGATCGTCTTCGCTTAGCTGGTGTATGACTTATGCCGTCTTTGAGATTTGTGGCTTCTTCTACTGGAGCTGGATGCTTATCAGGTTGTTCTACTGGATTACTTTCGGTAGACATGGGTAATGGCGCGAGTAAATGGACGCCTCTTCTGGTGAGGCCTGTTGAAGTTCGAATTTCCGCTACTCGCACTAGGCCGTCAGCACCAGGAAATGTTTGAGTTACTCGACCAAGCCGCCATTTAATAACTGGCAAGTTATCCTCCTTTATTAATACCATTGTACCAGGCTGTAAATTATGACGCATGGTCTTCCATTTGTAGCGATGCTGGAGTTGGTTTAGATACTCCTTACTCCACCGACTCCAAAATTCCTGTTTCAACCTTGTGACTAAGTCCCATTGCTTCAGTAAATTTATGTTCAGATTCTCAGTGGGCTGGTCGACAAGACTTGTCAATGGTGCACCTGTTAAGAAGTGACCTGGAGTTAATGCTGCGTAATCGTGTTTATCATCTGACATAGGAGTCAGCGGCCGCGAGTTAAGAATGGCTTCTATTTCAACCATAACTGTCTCTAACTCTTCGTATGTTAATCGGGCATTGGACAAACTTTTGTAAAATAGATGCTTTGCCGATTTAACCGCTGCTGCCCATAAGCCGCCAAAATGTGGCGATCTAGCAGGTGCGAAATGAAACTCGATTCCCTTGTGTGCGCAGAATTTCATCAGCTGTGATTTGGTATCTACGTTGCGGATGATGTCCGCAATCTGTCTCAATTGATTTCGTGCTCCTACGAAATTAGTCGCGTTGTCACAATGAAGATGCCGACAGTTCCCTCTTCGGCTCACAAACCTCTTCAAGGCTCCGATAAAGGCGTTGGTCGTAAGGTTGCTTACCACTTCAATGTGTACGGCCTTAGTTTCAAAGCAACAAAATATCGCCACATAACACTTTTGTGGCGTCTTTCCCCTTTGATTGTAATGAAATTTAAATGGCCCACAAAAATCGACTCCAACGTGAATGAAAGGTTTATTTTGGTTGAACCCGCGATGCAGGTAACTGTCCCATGAGTTGCTGCAATGGCTTCGGCATAGCTTTAGTGCAAGATACACAGTTTTTTACGATTGATCTGGCTATTGTTTTCGCATTAACCGGCCAATTAGCTTCCCGTGTCGCCGCTACTAGACCTGCTGGGCCAACATGCTTGTTATCAATGTGGATGTGTGTCATCAATATTTTAGTGATATCACTCCGATATGGCAATAGGGCTTGATATTTTGCTTCATGTGGTAGGGCTGAATTTGCTAATCGTCCTCCTACCCGCATAATGTCGTCTTTATCCAGAAATAGTGTAAGATCACCCATCCCTCTTCCAACTGGTTTGTTGTGCTTGAGAAGTTTATATTCAGGATTGAATGCTTGTCTCTGCAGGTCCTTTATATATTATTATAGTCTGAGTAGCACCTTTAATTTCTTCTGCGTCGAGGTCGATGGATGTTTGAACTGGCACATTACGACAATTTTTAATGAATCGAAGTGCATATGCGGTGACTCTTTGAAGATGTGTCCATCAATTTCGATGGTCAATCATTGAAGTAAACGACGGAATCTGTGACGTAGTAAGACATACCTGTCTCTTCTCTAATGCTGTGGTTGCATTGGCTGATGCTGCTGGCCACGATGACGGTGGTCCGTATAGAAACAGTGGTATATAAAACCACATGCCTTGTTGTTTGAATTGACCCGGGTTGATGCCTCGTGAGATCATGTCTGCCGGGTTTTTGTCTGTAGGTACGTGACGCCATTGTTGCTTCACCGTTACTTCTTGTATAGCTGCCACTCGATTTGCCACAAAGGTGTGATAGGAAGACGAACTGGCAGAGATCCAGGCTAGCGTCACTTCAGAGTCAGACCACAGAAAGCATTCGCCTGTCCATTGTAAAATATGTTTTACCCTGTCCAATAACTGGGCTGCTAACCGTGCAGCACAGAGCTCCAGCCGAGGGAGCGTTTGTTGTTTTGGTGGTGTAGTCTTTGATCTAGAACACAACAGCTTAACGCTCACAGATCTATCTGTTTTTATCGACCTTGCATAAATAACAGCGCCATAGGCCTGCTCGGATGCATCGGCAAAAGCGTGTAATTCTCTCTGATGCACATTGTCCTTTGTGGTTGGAAATACGTAGCGTGAAATTTGCAAGTTCTCAAGTTCCTGGATGTTTTCTCTAAACTGGCTCCAGAAGGTATGCAAGTCCATAGGGAGTGCTTCGTCCCAGCTTAATTTTAGACGCCACAGCGATTTCATGAATATTTTTGCACATGAAACAACTGGTGACAAAAAACCTATTGGGTCGAAAATATGCGCGATGTCCGACAGTACTTGGAGATCCGTTACTTTGGCTGCTGTGCTCCATTTGGTCCTTATTAGGAAGTAATCAGTCCCAGGTTGCCACGTTAAACCAAGCGTTGTGATGATAAAACTATCGTTGTCAAAATTCAATTGGATTGCTCGATCCTCTGCGTTGATGTTCGTTAACAGTGTTTTATTACTCGCACACCATTTCCTCAACTTAAAACCTGCTGACTTGGTGAGGGAGTTCAATTCCTCCTGCACGCGCAAGGCTTCTGCTAATGTGTCGGCTCCACTCATAACATCGTCCACATAAAAATCTCGTTGTAAGCATCTGGAGCCGTGCGGATATTGTGTGCCATGTTCCTTGGCTAATATGCGTAGACATTTTATCGCCAAATATGGTGCCGATGTGACTCCATAAGTCACTGTGTTTAATTGGTAACTTTTCATAGGTTCGCTTGGCGTGTTCCTCCACAAGTTGATGCTTGCGGTCAGCTTCGTTCACGATAATTTGTCTGTACATTTTCTCGATATCTGCTGTAAAAACATATCTGCGTACTCGAAATCTCAAAAGAACCGCAAATAAGTCTTCTTGAAGTTTTGGACCTGGTAGTAGCACATTGTTCAATGATACATTTGTTGACGTCTTCATTGATGCGTCGAACACGACACGCAACTTTGTGGTGGTGCTGTCTGGCTTCAGAATGCAGTGGTGAGGTAAGAAGTAGTGGGGTTGGTTTATGCTTCCGCTAACTTCTTCCATGTGACCTAGCCGCAGGTATTCCTCCATGAAGGCCGTATACTGCATTTTGATGGAGGGTTTCTTTGCAATTTACGTTCGATGGCGTAAAAGCGTTGTAATGCAATAGCTTTCGAGTCTCCAAGAGGGCTTGCGTTATCAACGAAAGGCAAACGCACAACGAACTGTCCGTTCGCTGCTCGACACACCGTTTGGTTGAAAAATGCTTCGCAATTTCTTTCTATCGCTGTTAGCGGCGGGCTGTTGGTGTCAAATTCTTCTAGCTGCCAGAAACGATCGAGCTGTTGGGTTTATGATTCATCTTCATTCGTAACTCCAATACCGCAGAACGTAGTCTCAGCTGTTGATGGAACTGTGATGTGTCCACCAAGCACCCATCCGAACACGGTGTTTTGCAATATGGGGAGTCCGGTTCCCAATTTGATTTGGCCGACTACTAGCAATTCCAGATAACATTCGTTGCCTATAAGAATGTCAATTAGACCTGATTGATTAAACTCCGGATCAGCCAATTGAATATTTTTAGGAATAGGCCATGCTGTCACGTCGAAACTCTGTGTTGGCAGTGGATGTGTAATTTTTGGCAGTATGACAACTTCAATTCGGGCTGAGTAACTAGTCAATCGTGACTCAAGTTTAATGTTGGCTCGGTGAGTAGCGCGTTGTTGAATTTCCCCAATTCCATCAAAGTACTGCGGATTGTATTGTGTTGGTAATCCGAGCTTCTTTGCCAACCTGTCCGTAATGTGGTTTGTCTGCGAACCGCCGTCCAAAATTGCACGGCATTGAAATTCATTGCCACGGAAGTCATTGACTTTTAAGACGACAGTGCTCAACAGCACATGTTTCACGACCGCACGATTGACCGGGGACACTAATGAAGTGGTGAGTTGTTTTTATATGGCACTGGTATAGCTATGTAAATCCACGGTAGGCTCACTTACGAATGTTGTGAGTGTCTGAGATGACCCTTGACTGGACTGACCCGAGTTATTGGATGGGCCCTTAGCTAGCTGTTGATCAAAATGCACTAATGAGTTGTGCTTCTTGTTGCATTTGGTGCATCCTCTCATTGAACAAGTTTTCGATGTATGGCCATTTTTCATACAATTCGCATATAACTTGTGTTGTTTAATTATATCAAAACGCTGATGCGGCGTTTTCGCCAAGAATTGTGCGCATGCAAAAAGTTGGTGATTGCCTTTGCATATGAGGCAGCCCGTTGCGGCCTTGGTTGCTGAGAATAGCGTTGAATGATACTTCGCGTTTGTCGATTTATTGTTGATAATTTTGTGTTGTGGTTCTCGGTCTTCACATGATTGAAAACGTTTTTCTAAGAATTTCAATAGGCGGTCAATGGGTTGGAACTCCTGAGGCTGATCTAGCGTCAGTTCATACTCGGATCTTGACGTTTTATCTAACTTCTGCAATAAAAGATACTCCAAAATTGTGTGGAAGCTATCTACGGGAACTCCTTGGCTTTTTAACGCGTAAATGCATTCCTTGGCTGCATCGTGTACAGTTTTAAGCGTTGAGCCCATTTCACTGCTAGCATTCTTTATATTAAACAGCACAAGATTTGCCAAGCTGCGTCATAGTTTTCCTCGCATGCTGGCAAGTGACCGATGAGTGCTTTAGCTTCTCCGGTTACGTTGGCAGCCAAGTAAAACATTTTTTGTGTGTTGCTTATTGGCTGAGTATGTATCATCTTAACATACAAATCGCGAAATGGTATCCACGTTGAATAGCTACCGTCAAAAACTGGCAAGGTAACTTTAGGCAAATGCACATTTAATGCCTGTGGTATGGTGTGGATTGGCGTGGAGTTGCTCGGTGTACTGACTGGAATATGTTGTCGTAACTTAATCTCGTAGAATTTGTCCGCATCATAACCATCAATTTCCGCCAGGTTTGTTCGTTGCCATATCCATTGGTTATTTTGCACCAGATTATCGTTGTAACGTATCAATAGTTTTGTTTTGATATCATAGTACACTGGTGGATGTGACTGATCAGTTTCCGAGTGCACATCCCCAATGACTCGAGAAATTGCACGCACCAACGCCTTTTGCAGCCGTACTAGGGCTAACAGTCCATCGCCTTCCTGATGGCTGGTTCGCGGTGTGCTGTCCTTGCGGTTAGAGCCTCCTTGATGGACGTAGAAGGGAACTTCAAGTTGCAAGGCGTTTTACGCTTTTCTCCTTCCTCATTGATGATGTGCTGTAATTTGGTGAACAGCCAGTCGTAGAGGTTTGCTACGTTGCCTCTATAATCCTGTTTGAAGTACTCATGATTAACTTCGTCTAGCTCGAGTACGAGATGATGTTGATGTTCGAATGTAGACCATGCCTCCTTCAGAGTCTTCATGCGTTTACTGTCATATTCGATGGTTTTACGGTCTTGTGTGTCCTTTTTAAAGTTGCTCACCAGTTGCTCTATTGCCGAGCCCACTTCATACTGTGCCCTGGTCAACTTGTCCAACTGCTCAATTGTTTCTTGGTGATGCGCCATCCTTCAGAATCTCGCCTTGTGGTAAACAGGCGATCGTGAGTTCTTATCTCGCCGGGGCCTCCAAAATGTTTCTATACCGATTAGTTGGTTTACTAATCGGTTGCCGATTCCTTGGGTGCAATACCGAAGGATCGTGATGATGACTTCAAGTGCAATACTGAAGTCTGATATCTCTTTGGGTACAGTACCGAAAGAGTGTTGTGGTTAATCAAGTATTAATTTTGAATTAACCTTGTGGTTGACAGTGGCGACAAAGAAAACACTGTTGAATGGTTGACTTCAAAAGTATATCTCAATTTTTATTTATAAATTGATTGAATTTATATTATAATTTTGATTATGCTACAGAAATAAATATATTTGTGGTGTCTGCAAGTATGTGCAAGGCACCAGCGTTTGTGCGTACGTAGGGCAAATTAATACTTTAGCTCGCACGTGTATGGAAATGCTGATGAGGCTTCACACGCTGTATATCCGTTCATCGGGTGTACTGCTTATTCTGCGTTCACGAGCGGGCATTGGTGATGGGAATTGCTGATTGGAGTTTTGCGTTGGAGCAGGTACAAACATCCTCCCGCCTGTTGAGCATATTCTCAACTTCGAATTAAATGCTGTTTGCGCGTACCCGTACTCGAAAATCTGGAGCTCGTCGCCTCTTTTGCTTCGAATATCGCTGGTAGGAGATCCAGATAAGACAGATCAATGTGATGAGCAAACCGATATATCCGATGCTGAACTGATGGACTTCTCGGCTCTTAAGCGGTAGATCCATTTGCTCATTGTTTTGCAATTGTTGCACATGTTCATGTAGGACTTGAATATCGTCCGTCAGGTTGGACTGGTATTCTAGTTATCCTCCTTCATTAATACTATTGTACCAGGCTGGAAAATCTGACGCATGGTCTTCCATTTGTAGCGATGCTGGAGTTGGCTTAGATACTCCTTACTCCTGGTCGACAACACTTGTCAATGGTGCACCTGTTAAGAAGTGACCTGGAGTTAATTCTGCGTAATCGTGTGGATCATCTGACATAGGAGTCAGCGGCCGCGAGTTAAGAATGGCTTCTATTTCAACCATAAATGTCTCTAACTCTTCGTATTTTAATCGGGCATTGGACAAACTTTTGTAAAATAGATTCTTTGCCGATTTAACCGCTGCTTCCCATAAGCCGCCAAAATGTGGCGATCTAGCAGGTGCGAAATGAAACTCGATTCCCTTGTGTGCGCAGAATTTCATCAGCTGTGATTTGGTATCTACGTTGTGGATTATGTCCGCAATCTGTCTCAATTGATTTCGTGCTCCTACGAAATTAGTCGCGTTGTCACAATGAAGATGCCGACAGTTCCCTCTTCGGCTCACAAACCTCTTCAAGGCTCCGATAAAGGCGTTGGTCGTAAGGTTGCTTACCACTTCAATGTGTACGGCCTTAGTTGCAAAGCAACAAAATATCGCCACATAACACTTTTGTGGCGTCTTTCACCTTTGATTGTAATGAAATTCCTCCTGCACGTGCAAGGCTTCTGCTAATGTGTCGGCTCCACTCATAACATCGTCCACATAAAAATCTCGTTGTAAGCATCTGGAGCCGTGCGGATATTGTGTGCTATGTTCCTTGGCTAATATGCGTAGACATTTTATCGCCAAATATGGTGCCGATGTGACTCCATAAGTCACTGTGTTTAATTGGTAACTTTTCAGAGGTTCGCTTGGCGTGTTCCTCCACAAGATTAGTTGATGCTTGCGGTCAGCTTCGTTCACGATAATTTGTCTGTACATTTTCTCGATTCTGCTGTAAAAACATATCTGCTTACTCGAAATCTCAAAAGAACCGCAAATAAGTCTTCTTGAAATTTTGGACCTGGTAGTAGCACATTGTTCAATGATACATTTGTTGACGTCTTCATTGATGCGTCGAACACGACACGCAACTTTGTGGTGGTGCTGTCTGGCTTCAGAATGCAGTGGTGAGGTAAGAAGTAGTGGGGTTGGTTTATGCTTCCGCTAACTTCTTCCATGTGACCTAGCCGCAGGTATTCCTCCATGAAGGCCGTATACTGCATTTTGATGACGGGGTTTCTTTGCAATTTACGTTCGATGGCGTAAAATTGGCGTGGCGTGTGGATTGGCGTGGAGTTGCTCGGTGTACTGACTGGAATATGTTGTCGTAACTTAATGAGTACGTTTTGAAACGCATCTTCGATCTCGTAGAATTTGTCCGCATCATAACCATCAATTTCCGCCAGGTTTGTTCGTTGCCATATCCATTGGTTATTTTGCACCAGATTATCGTTCTAACGTATCAATAGTTTTGTTTTCATACATAGTACACTGGTGGATGTGACTGATCAGTTTCCGAGTGCACATCCCCAATGACTCGAGAAATTGCACGCACCAACGCCTTTTGCAGCCGTACTAGGGCTAACAGTCCATCGCCTTCCTGATGGCTGGTTCGCGGTGTGCTGTCCTTGTGGTTAGAGCCTCCTTGATGGACGTGGAAGGGAACTTCAAGTTGCAAGGCGTTTTACGCTTTTCTCCTTCCTCATTGATGATGTGCTGTAATTTGGTGAACAGCCAGTCGTAGAGGTTTGCTACGTTGCCTCTATAATCCTGTTTGAAGTACTCATGATTAACTTCGTCTAGCTCGAGTACGAGATGATGTTGATGTTCGAATGTAGACCATGCCTCCTTCAGAGTCTTCATGCATTTACTGGCATATTCGATGGTTTTACGGTCTTTTGTGTCCTTTATAAAGTTGCTCACCAGTTGCTCTATTGCCGAGCCCACTTCATACTGTGCCCTGGTCAACTTGTCCAACTGCTCAATTGTTTCTTGGTGATGCGCCTTCCTTCAGAATCTCGCCTTGTGGTAAACAGGCGATCGTGAGTTCTTATCTCGCCGGGGCCTCCAAAATGTTTCTATACCGATTAGTTGGTTTACTAATCGGTTGCCGAATCCTTGGGTGCAATACCGAAGGATCGTGATGATGACTTCAAGTGCAATACTGAAGTCTGATATCTCTTTGGGTACAGTACCGAAAGAGTGTTGTGGTTAATCAAGTATTAATTTTGAATTAACCTTGTGGTTGAAAGTGGCGACAAAGAAAACACTGTTGAATGGTTGACTTCAAAAGTATATCTCAATTTTTATTTATAAATTGATTGAATTTATATTATAATTTTGATTATGCTACAGAAATAAATATATTTGTCCTCCCGCCTGTTGAGCATATTCTCAACTTCGAATTAAATGCTGTTTGCGCGTACCCGTACTCGAAAATCTGGAGCTCGTCGCCTCTTTTGCTTCCAATATCGCTGGTGAGAGATCCAGATAAGACAGATCAATGTGATGAGCAAACTGATATATCCGATGCTGAACTGATGGACTTCTCGGCTCTTAAGCGGTAGATCCATTTGCTCATTGTTTTGCAATTGTTGCACATGTTCATGTAGGACTTGAATATCGTCCATCAGGTTGGACTGGTATTCTAATGAGTGTGTTGCAGCCATTATATAATCTGCGATCAACTCAGTTAGATTCACTTTCGATATGATCGTGCTGGTGACCTTTGAAACATATGTCCGATGTGCCATTATGGATGTATACTCATCTCTTATGGTGCATCCTTGTCTCAAGGTTAAGGTTCCTATTCCCTCCAGTAATTCTGTAAGGATGTCTGAACCGCAGATGACGCTGATTGTACGAGCTGGCTGTGCGATGTAGATCCATGAGTTTTCTTTAAGTAATGGAATCCATTGAGGTGAGTCGTGTGTGCGATGAACCTTGCAGCTTTTTGGGTTTGGAGTTCGACATAATATTTCCATCTCACATAGTCGATTGGTTGATGTAATGCGATGTGTTGGATGTAATTGCTTGCATACATGCATATTAGAATTGAATGCAGTGCATGTTGACAATTCTCCTGCTGATAACGAATAATATTTGTCTCGATGTAGATTAGTGACTATATACTCGATTGTCCTTTCCAACATGAAAATTCCAGTGCCTCCCATTATAGGTAGTCGAGTCACATGTACCAATTCGAATGGTTCTTGATTAGTTAATGGTAACTTAAGACGCACAATCATCTCAGTTGGCGTGATGCGTGCTTCCACAGAGATGAGTTTAAGGATCTCAATGGTATTCTTGCTGGGAACTTGTAACGGTGGTGGGAGATGGTCTTTGATTGCTCTCAGTTGTTGTTGCAGCTGAGACGGATACAGCAGAAGAGGATTGAGCTGTCCATGATGTGTGTCCGTCAGTACATCTAAAAAGAGCTCTTGATTTCGTTGGTAGTCCTGCATAGCCATAAGTACTCGACCGGAAATCGCATTAAACATTTCGGCTATTGCATGGTGGGATTGTGACTTTGTGAAGTTGTCCTGCTGGCTATATAAATATTTTATTTGCTTGTGTAGTTGTTGAATTTGATCGTCAGATTTCTTTAAAATATTGCTAGTGGAGTCAATTACCGATGTTTGGTTTCGAATTAGGTGCAGAAGATGTTCTTCGTTGCGGGATATGCCGTTTATCGTTGCAGACATTTCTTTAGCATAGTTGGAGTCAAAAATTCCAAACAACGCATTAGAAAAGCTTCCAACAATTGCTAATGGAGCGTCTCGCCGTTGACGATGGATTTGTTCGTCGTATTGTAAGTACTCATCATCTTGTTGGATTAGCTGCCATTTAGTACGGAACTGGTCCACAGTTTTCTCACAATTAATTGTACCGCTTTGGATACGTGAACACGCTCGCTGCATTGCAGTTATTCCTTGCATTATGTTGTTGCGCTCAAGCCAGTATTGGGACATATTGTAATACACAACTATATTATAATCTGTTGTTGTTAAGTAAGTCAGACCCATTTTTTCGAAATAGAGTCCTGTTTGACTTCCGAAAGGTACCTTAGTAATGGGGTCATCACCTGCTACTAGAGCAATTAGAAAGCATATGCATAGCAACAATACTGACGAGGGTGACACAGATCGTCTTCGCTTAGCTGGTGTATGACTTAAGCCGTCTTTGAGATTTGTGGCTTCTTCTACTGGAGCTGGATGCTTATCAGGTTGTTCTACTGGATTACTTTCGGTAGACATGGGTAATGGCGCGAGTAAATGGACGCCTCTTCTGGTGAGGCCTGTTGAAGTTCGAATTTCCGCTACTCGCACTAGGCCGTCAGCACCAGGAAATGTTTGAGTTACTCGACCAAGCCGCCATTTAATAACTGGCAAGTTATCCTCCTTCATTAATACCATTGTACCAGGCTGTAAATTATGACGCATGGTCTTCCATTTGTAGCAATGCTGGGGTTGGTTTAGATACTCCTTACTCCACCGACTCCAAAATTCCTGTTTCAACCTTGTGACTAAGTCCCATTGCTTCAGTAAATATATGTTCAGATTCTCAGTGGGCTGGTCGACAACACTTGTCAATGGTGCACCTGTTAAGAAGTGACCTGGAGTTAATTCTGCGTAATCGTGTGGATCATCTGACATAGGAGTCAGCGGCCGCGAGTTAAGAATGGCTTCTATTTCAACCATAACTGTCTCTAACTCTTCGTATGTTAATCGGGCATTGGACAAACTTTTGTAAAATAGATTCTTTGCCGATTTAACCGCTGCTTCCCATAAGCCGCCAAAATGTGGCGATCTAGCAGGTGCGAAATGAAACTCGATTCCCTTGTGTGCGCAGAATTTCATCAGCTGTGATTTGGTATCTACGTTGCGGATGATGTCCGCAAGCTGTCTCAATTGATTTCGTGCTCCTACGAAATTAGTCGCGTTGTCACAATGAAGATGCCGACAGTTCCCTCTTCGGCTCACAAACCTCTTCAAGGCTCCGATAAAGGCGTTGGTCGTAAGGTTGCTTACCACTTCAATGTGTACGGCCTTAGTTTCAAAGCAACAAAATATCGCCACATAACACTTTTGTGGCGTCTTTCCCCTTTGATTGTAATGAAATTTAAATGGCCCACAAAAATCGACTCCAACGTGAATGAAAGGTTTATTTTGGTTGAACCCGCGATGCAGGTAACTGTCCCATGAGTTGCTGCAATGGCTTCGGCATAGCTTTAGTGCAAGATACACAGTTTTTCACGATTGATCTGGCTATTGTTTTCGCATTAACCGGCCAATAAGCTTCCCGTGTCGCTGCTACTAGACCTGCTGGGCCAACATGCTTGTTATCAGTGTGGATGTGTGTCATCAATATTTTAGTGATATCACTCCGATATGGCAATAGGGCTTGATATTTTGCTTCATGTGGTAGGGCTGAATTTGCTAATCGTCCTCCTACCCGCATAATGTCGTCTTTATCCAGAAATAGTGTAAGATCACCCATCCCTCTTCCAACTGGTTTGTTGTGCTTGAGAAGTTTATATTCTGAGTAGCACCTTTAATTTCTTCTGCGTCGAGGTCGATGGATGTTTGAACTGGCACATTACGACAATTTTTAATGAGTCGAAGTGCATATGCGGTGACTCTTTGAAGATGTGTCCATCAATTTCGATGGTCAATCATTGAAGTAAACGACGGAATCTGTGACGTAGTCAGACATACCTGTCTCTTCTTTCGAGTCTCCAAGAGGGCTTGCGTTATCAACGAAAGGCAAGCGCACAACGAACTGTCCGTTCGCTGCTCGACACACCGTTTGGTTGAAAAATGCTTCGCAATTTCTTTCTATCGCTGTTAGCGGCGGGCTGTTGGTGTCAAATTCTTCTAGCTGCCAGAAACGCTCGAGCTGTTGGGTTAATGATTCATGTTCATTCGTAACTCCAATACCGCAGAACGTAGTCTCAGCTGTTGATGGATCTGTGATGTGTCCACCAAGCACCCATCCGAACACGGTGTTTTGCAATATGGTGAGTCCGGTTCCCAATTTGATTTGGCCGAGTACTAGCAATTCCAGATAACATTCGTTGCCTATAAGAATGTCAATTGGGCCTGATTGATTAAACTGCGGATCAGCCAATTGAATATTTTTAGGAATAGGCCAGGCTGTTACGTCGAAACTCTGTGTTGGCAGTGGATGTGTAATTTTTGGCAGTATGACAACTTCAATTCGGGCTGAGTAACTAGTCAATCGTGACTCAAGTTTAATGTTGGCTCGGTGAGTAGCGCGTTGTTGAATTTCCCCAATTCCATCAAAGTATTGCGGATTGTATTGTGTTGGTAATCCGAGCTTCTTTGCCAACCTGTCCGTAATGTAGTTTGTCTGCGAATCGCCGTCCAAAATTGCACGGCATTGAAATTCATTGCCACGGAAGTCATTGACTTTTAAGACGACAGTGCTCAACAGCACATGTTTCACGCCCGCACGATTGACCGGGGACACTAATGAAGTGGTGAGTTGTTTTTCTATGGCACTGGTATAGCTATGTAACTCCACGGTAGGCTCACTTACGAATGTTGTGAGTGTCTGAGATGACCCTTGACTGGACTGACCCGAGTTATTGGATGGGCCCTTAGCTAGCTGTTGATCAAAATGCACTAATGAGTTGTGCTTCTTGTTGCATTTGGTGCATCCTCTCATTGAACAAGTTTTCGATGTATGGCCATTTTTCATACAATTCGCACATAACTTGTGTTGTTTAATTATATCAAAACGCTGATGCGGCGTTTTCGCCAAGAATTGTGCGCATGCAAAAAGTTGGTGATTGCCTTTGCATACGAGGCAGCCCGTTGCGGCCTTGGTTGCTGAGAATAGCGTTGAATGATACTTCGCGTTTGTCGATTTATTGTTGATAATTTTGTGTTGTGGTTCTCGGTCTTCACATGATTGAAAACGTTTTTCTAAGAATTTCAATAGGCGGTCAATGGGTTGGAACTCCTGAGGCTGATCTAGCGTCAGTTCATACTCGGATCTTGACGTTTTATCTAACTTCTGCGATAAAAGATACTCCAAAATTGTGTGGAAGCTATCTACGGGAACTCCTTGGCTTTTTAACGCGTAAATGCATTCCTTGGCTGCATCGTGTACAGTTCTAAGCGTTGAGCCCATTTCACTGCTAGCATTCTTTATATTAAACAGCACAAGATTTGCCAGGCTGCGTCATAGTTTTCCTCGCATGCTGGCAAGTGACCGATGAGTGCTTTAGCTTCTCCGGTTACGTTGGCAGCCAAGTAAAACATTTTTTGTGTGTTGCTTATTGGCTGAGTATGTATCATCTTAACATACAAATCTCGAAATGGTATCCACGTTGAATAGCTACCGTTAAAAACTGGCAAGGTAACTTTAGGCAAATGCACATTTAATGCCTGTGGTATGGTGTGGATTGGCGTGGAGTTGCTCGGTGTACTGACTGGAATATGTTGTCGTAACTTAATGAGTACGTTTTGAAACGCATCTTCGATCTCGTAGAATTTTTCCGCATCATAACCATCAATTTCCGCCAGGTTTGTTCGTTGCCATATCCATTGGTTATTTTGCACCAGATTATCGTTGTAACGTATCAATAGTTTTGTTTTGATATCATAGTACACTGGTGGATGTGACTGATCAGTTTCCGAGTGCACATCCCCAATGACTCGAGAAATTGCACGCGCCAACGCCTTTTGCAGCCGTACTAGGGCTAAGAGTCCATCGCCTTCCTGATGGCTGGTTCGCGGTGTGCTGTCCTTGCGGTTAGAGCCTCCTTGATGGACGTGGAAGGGAACTTCAAGTTGCAAGGCGTTTTACGCTTTTCTCCTTCCTCATTGATGATGTGCTGTAATTTGGTGAACAGCCAGTCGTAGAGGTTTGCTACGTTGCCTATATAATCCTGTTTGAAGTACTCATGATTAACTTCGTCTAGCTCGAGTACGAGATGATGTTGATGTTCGAATGTAGACCATGCCTCCTTCAGAGTCTTCATGCGTTTACTGGCATATTCGATGGTTTTACGGTCTTGTGTGTCCTTTTTAAAGTTGCTCACCAGTTGCTCTATTGCCGAGCCCACTTCATACTGTGCCCTGGTCAACTTGTAAAACTGCTCAATTGTTTCTTGGTGATGCGCCATCCTTCAGAATCTCGCCTTGTGGTAAACAGGCGATCGTGAGTTCTTATCTCGCCGGGGCCTCCAAAATGTTTCTATACCGATTAGTTGGTTTACTAATCGGTTGCCGATTCCTTGGGTGCAATACCGAAGGATCGTGATGATGACTTCAAGTGCAATACTGAAGTCTGATATCTCTTTGGGTACAGTACCGAAAGAGTGTTGTGGTTAATCAAGTATTAATTTTTAATTAACCTTGTGGTTGAAAGTGGCGACAAAGAAAACACTGTTGAATGGTTGACTTCAAAAGTATATCTCAATTTTTATTTATAAATTGATAGAATTTATATTATAATTTTGATTATGCTACAGAAATAAATATATTTGTGGTATCTGCAATTATGTGCAAGGCACCAGCGTTTGTGCGTACGTAGGGCAAATTAATACTTTAGCCCGCACGTGTACGGAAATGCTGATGAGGCTTCACACGCTGTATATCCGTTCATCGGGTGTACTGCTTATTCTGCGTTCATGAGCAGGCATTGGTGATGGGAATTGCTGATTGGAGTTTTGCGTTGGAGCAGGTACAAACATCCTCCCGCCTGTTGAGCATATTCTCAACTTCGAATTAAATGCTGTTTGCGCGTACCCGTACTCGAAAATCTGGAGCTCGTCGCCTCTTTTGCTTCGAATATCGCTGGTAAGAGATCCAGATAAGACAGATCAATGTGATGAGCAAACTGATATATGCGATGCTGAACTGATGGACTTCTCGGCTCTTAAGCGTTAGATCCATTTGCTCATTGTTTTGCAATTGTTGCACATGTTCATGTAGGACTTGAATATCGTCCGTCAGGTTGGATTGGTATTCTAATGAGTGTGTTGCAGCCATTATATAATCTGCGATCAACTCAGTTAGATTCACTTTCGATATGATCGTGCTGGTGACCTTTGAAACATATGTCCGATGTGCCATTGTGGTTGTATACTCATCTCTTATGGTGCATCCTTGTCTCAAGGTTAAGGTTCCTATTCCCTCCAGTAATTCTGTAAGGATGTCTGAACCGCAGATGACGCTGATTGTACGAGCTGGCTGTGCGATTTAGATCCATGAGTTTTCTTTAAGTAATGGAATCCATTGAGGTGAGTCGTTTGTGCGATGAACCTTGCAGCTTTTTGGGTTTGGAGTTTGACATAATATTTCCATCTCACATAGTCGATTGGTTGATGTAATGCGATGTGTTGGATGTAATTGCTTGCATACATGCAAATTAGAATTGAATGCAGTGCATGTTGACAATTCTCCTGCTGATAACGAATAATATTTGTCTCGATGTAGATTAGTGACTATATACTCGATTGTCCCTTCCAACATGAAAATTCCAGTGCCTCCCAATATAGGTAGTCGAGTCACATGTACCAATTCGAATGGTTCTTGATTACTTAATGGTAACTTAAGACGCACAATCATCTCAGTTGGCGTGATGCGTGCTTCCACAGAGATGAGTTTAAGGATCTCAATGGTATTCTTGCTGGGAACTTGTAACGTTGGTGGGAGATGGTATTTGATTGCTCTCAGTTGTTGTTGCAGCTGAGACGGATACAGCAAAAGAGGATTGAGCTGTCCATGATGTGTGTCCGTCAGTACATCTAAAAAGAGCTCTTGATTTGGTTGGTAGTCCTGCATAGCCATAAGTACTCGACCGGACATCGCATTAAACATTTCGGCTATTGCATGGTGGGATTCTGACTTTGTGAAGTTGTCCTGCTGGCTATATAAATATTTTATTTGCTTGTGTAGTTGTTGAATTTGATCGTCAGATTTCTTTAAAATATTGCTAGTGGAGTCAATTACCGATATTTGGTTTCGAATTAGGTGCAGAAGATGTTCTTCGTTGCGGGATATGCCGTTTATCGTTGCAGACATTTCTTTAGCATAGTTGGAGTCCAAAATTCCAAACAACGCATTAGACAAGCTTCCAACAATTGCTAATGGAGCGTCTCGCCGTTGACGATGGATTTGTTCGTCGTATTGTAAGCACTCATCATCTTGTTGGATTAGCTGCCATTTAGTACGGAACTGGTCCACTGTTTTCTCACAATTAATTGTACCGCTTTGGATACGTGAACACGCTCGCTGCATTGCAGTTATTCCTTGCATTATGTTGTTGCGCTCAAGCCAGTATTGGGACATATTGTAATACACAACTATATTCCAATCTGTTCTTGTTAAGTAAGTCAGACCCATTTTTTCGAAATAGAGTCCTGTTTGACTTCCGAAAGGTACCTTAGTAATGGGGTCATCACCTGCTACTAGAGCAATTAGAAAGCATATGCATAGCAACAATACTGACGAGGGTGACACAGATCGTCTTCGCTTAGCTGGTGTATGACTTATGCCGTCTTTGAGATTTGTGGATTCTTCTACTGGAGCTGGATGCTTATCAGGTTGTTCCACTGGATTACTTTCGGTAGACATGGGTAATGGCGCGAGTAAATGGACGCCTCTTCTGGTGAGGCCTGTTGAAGTTCGAATTTCCGCTACTCGCACTAGGCCGTCAGCACCAGGGAATGTTTGAGTTACTCGACCAAGCCGCCATTTAATAACTGGCAAGTTATCCTCCTTCATTAATACCATTGTACCAGGCTGTAAATTACGACGCATGGTCTTCCATTTGTAGCGATGCTGGAGTTGGTTTAGATACTCCTTACTCCACCGACTCCAAAATTCCTGTTTCAACCTTGTGACTAAGTCCCATTGCTTCAGTAAATTTATGTTCAGATTCTCAGTGGGCTGGTCGACAACACTTGTCAATGGTGCACCTGTTAAGAAGTGACCTGGAGTTAATTCTGCGTAATCGTGTGGATCATCTGACATAGGAGTCAGCGGCCGCGAGTTAAGAATGGCTTCTATTTCAACCATAACTGTCTCTAACTCTTCGTATTTTAATCGGGCATTGGACAAACTTTTGTAAAATAGATTCTTTGCCGATTTAACCGCTGCTTCCCATAAGCCGCCAAAATGTGGCGATCTAGCAGGTGCGAAATGAAACTCGATTCCCTTGTGTGCGCAGAATTTCATCAGTTGTGATTTGGTATCTACGTTGTGGATGATGTCCGCAATCTGTCTCAATTGATTTCGTGCTCCTACGAAATTAGTCGCGTTGTCACAATGAAGATGCCGACAGTTCCCTCTTCGGCTCACAAACCTCTTCAAGCCTCCGATAAAGGCGTAAGGTTGCTTACCACTTCAATGTGTACGGCCTTAGTTGCAAAGCAACAAAATATCGCCACATAACACTTTTGTGGCGTCTTTCCCCTTTGATTGTAATGAAATTTAAATGGCCCACAAAAATCGACTCCAGCGTGAATGAAAGGTTTATTTGGTTGAACCCGCGATGCAGGTAACTGTCCCATGAGTTGCTGCAATAACTTCGGCATAGCTTTAGTGCAAGATACACAGTTTTTCACGATTGATCTGGCTATTGTTTTCGCATTAACCGGCCAATAAGCTTCCCGTGTCGCTGCTACTAGACCTGCTGGGCCAACATGCTTGTTATCAATGTGGATGTGTGTAATCAATATTTTAGTGATATCACTCCGATATGGCAATAGGGCTTGATATTTTGCTTCATGTGGTAGGGCTGAATTTGCTAATCGTCCTCCTACCCGCATAATGTCGTCTTTATCCAGAAATAGTGTAAGATCACCCATCCCTCTTCCAACTGGTTTGTTGTGCTTGAGAAGTTTATATTCTGAGTAGCACCTTTAATTTCTTCTGCGTCGAGGTCGATGGATGTTTGAACTGGCACATTACGACAATTTTTAATGAATCGAAGTGCATATGCGGTGACTCTTTGAAGATGTGTCCATCAATTTCGATAGTCAATCATTGAAGTAAACGACGGAATCTGTGACGTAGTAAGACATACCTGTCTCTTCTCTAATTCTGTGGTTGCATTGGCTGATGCCGCTGGCCACGATGACGGTGGTCCGTATAGAAACAGTGGTATATAAAACCACATGCCTTGTTGTTGGAATTGACCCGGGTTGATGCCTCGTGAGATCATGTCTGCCGGGGTTTTGTCTGTAGGTACGTGACGCCATTGTTGCTTCACCGTTACTTCTTGTATAGCTGCCACTAAATTTGCCACAAAGGTGTGATAGTAAGACGAACTGGCAGAGATCCAGGCTAGCGTCACTTCAGAGTCAGACCACAGAAAGCATTCGCCTGTCCATTGTAAAATATGTTTTACCCTGTCCAATAACTGGGCTGCTAACCGTGCAGCACAGAGCTCCAGCCGAGGGAGCGTTTGTTGTTTTGGTGGTGTAGTCTTTGATCTAGAACACAACAGCTGAACGCTCACAGATCCATCTGTTTTTATCGACCTTGCATAAATAACAGCGCCATAGGCCTGCTCGGATGCATCGGCAAAAGCGTGTAATTCTCTCTGATGCACATTGTCCTTTGTGGTTGGAAATACGTAGCGTGAAATTTGCAAGTTCTCAAGTTCCTGGATGTTTTCTCTAAACTGGCTCCAGAAGGTATGCAAGTCCATAGGGAGTGCTTCGTCCCAGCTTAATTTTAGACGCCACAGCGATTTCATGAATATACAGCGATACATGAAACAACTGGTGACAAAAAACCTATTGCGTCGAAAATATGCGCGATGTCCGACAGTACTTGGCGTTTCGTTATTTTGGCTGTTGTGCTCCATTTGGTCCTTATTAGGAAGTAATCAGTCCCAGGTTGCCACGTTAAACCAAGCTTTGTGATGATAAATTTATCGTTGTCAAAATTCAATTGGATTGCTCGATCCTCTGTGTTGATGTTCGTTAACAGTGTTTTATTACTCGCACACCATTTCCTCAACTTAAAACCTGCTGACTTGGTGAGGGAGTTCAATTCCTCCTGCACGCGCAAGGCTTCTGCTAATGTGTCGGCTCCACTCATAACATCGTCCACATAAAAATCTCGTTGTAAGCATCTGGAGCCGTGTGGATATTGTGTGCCATGTTCCTTGGCTAATATGCGTAGACATTTTATCGCCAAATATGGTGCCGATGTGACTCCATAAGTCACTGTGTTTAATTGGTAACTTTTCAGAGGTTCGCTTGGCGTGTTCCTCCACAAGTTGATGCTTGCGGTCAGCTTCGTTCACGATAATTTGTCTGTACATTTTCTCGATATCTGCTGTAAAAACATATCTGCGTACTCGAAATCTCAAAAGAACCGCAAATAAGTCTTCTTGAAGTTTTGGACCTGGTAGTAGCACATTGTTCAATGATACATTTGTTGACGTCTTCATTGATGCGTCGAACACGACACGCAACTTTGTGGTGGTGCTGTCTGGCTTCAGAACGTAGTGGTGAAGTAAGAAGTAGTGTGGTTGGTTTATGCTTCCGCTAACTTCTTCCATGTGACCTAGCCGCAGGTATTCCTCTATGAAGGCCGTATACTGCATTTTGATGACGGGGTTTCTTTGTAATTTACGTTCGATGGCGTAAAAGCGTTGTAATGCGATAGCTTTCGAGTCTCCAAGAGGGCTTGCGTTATCAACGAAAGGCAAGCGCACAACGAACTGTCCGTTCGCTGCTCGACAAACCGTTTGGTTGAAAAATGCTTCGCAAGTTCTTTCTATCGCTGTTAGCGGCGGGCTGTTGGTGTCAAATTCTTCTAGCTGCCAGAAACGCTCGAGCTGTTGGGTTAATGATTCATCTTCATTCGTAACTCCAATACTGCAGAACGTAGTCTCAGCTGTTGATGGAACTGTGATGTGTCCACCAAGCACCCATCCGAACACGGTGTTTTGCAATATGGGGAGTCCGGTTCCCAATTTGATTTGGCCGCCTACTAGCAATTCCAGATAACATTCGTTGCCTATAAGAATGTCAATTGGACCTGATTGATTAAACTCCGGATCAGCCAATTGAATATTTTTAGGAATAGGCCAGGCTGTCACGTCGAAACTCTGTGTTGGCAGTGGATGTGTAATTTTTGGCAGTATGACAACTTCAATTCGGGCTGAGTAACTAGTCAATCGTGACTCAAGTTTAATGTTGGCTCGGTGAGTAGCGCGTTGTTATATTTCCCCAATTCCATCAAAGTACTGCGGATTGTATTGTGTTGGTAATCCGAGCTTCTTTGCCAACCTGTCCGTAATGTAGTTTGTCTGCGAACCGCCGTCCAAAATTGCACGGCATTGAAATTCATTGCCACGGAAGTGATTTACTTTTAAGACGACAGTGCTCAACAGCACATGTTTCACGCCCGCACGATTGACCGGGGACACTAATGAAGTGGTGAGTGGTTTTTCTATGGCACTGGTATAGCTATGTAACTCCACGGTAGGCTCACTTACGAATGTTGTGAGTGTCTGAGATGACCCTTGACTGGACTGACCCGAGTTATTGGATGGGCCCTTAGCTAGCTGTTGATCAAAATGCACTAATGAGTTGTGCTTCTTGTTGCATTTGGTGCATCCTCTCATTGAACAAGTTTTCGATGTATGGCCATTTTTCATACAATTCGCACATAACTTGTGTTGTTTAATTATATCAAAACGCTGATGCGGCGTTTTCGCCCAGAACTGTGCGCATGCAAAAAGTTGGTGATTGCCTTTGCTTACGAGGCAGCCCGTTGCGGCCTTGGTTGCTGAGAATAACGTTGAATGATACTTCGCGTTTGTCGATTTATTGTTGATAATTTTGTGTTGTGGTTCTCGGTCTTCACATGATTGAAAACGTTTTTCTAAGAATTTCAATAGGCGGTCAATGGGTTGGAACTCCTGAGGCTGATCTAGCGTCAGTTCATACTCGGATCTTGACGTTTTATCTAACTTCTGCAATAAAAGATACTCCAAAATTGTGTGGAAGCTATCTACGGGAACTCCTTGGCTTTTTAACGCGTAAATGCATTCCTTGGCTGCATCGTGTACAGTTTTAAGCGTTGAGCCTATTTCACTGCTAGCATTCTTTATATTAAACAGCACAAGATTTGCCAGGCTGCGTCATAGTTTTCCTCGCATGGTGGCAAGTGATCGATGAGTGCTTTAGCTTCTCCGGTTACGTTGGCAGCCAAGTAAAACATTTTTTGTGTGTTGCTTATTGGCTGAGTATGTATCATCTTAACATACAAATCGCGAAATGGTATCCACGTTGAATAGCTACCGTCAAAAACTGGCAAGGTAACTTTAGGCAAATGCACTTTTAATGCCTGTGGTATGGTGTGGATTGGCGTGGAGTTGCTCGGTGTACTGACTGGAATATGTTATCGTAACTTAATGAGTACGTTTTGAAGCGCATCTTCGATCTCGTAGAATTTGTCCGCATCATAACCATCAATTTCCGCCAGGTTTGTTCGTTGCCATATCCATTGGTTATTTTGCACCAGATTATCGTTGTAACGTATCAGTAGTTTTGTTTTGATATCATAGTACACTGGTGGATGTGACTGATCAGTTTCCGAGTGCACATCCCCAATGACTCGAGAAATTGCACGCACAAACGCCTTTTGCAGCCGTACTAGGGCTAAGAGTCCATCGCCTTCCTGATGGCTGGTTCGCGGTGTGCTGTCCTTGCGGTTAAAGCTTCCTTGATGGACGTGGAAGGGAACTTCAAGTTGCACTGGCGTTTTACGCTTTTCTCTTTCCTCATTAATGATGTGCTGTAATTTGGTGAACAGCCAGTCGTAGAGGTTTGCTACGTTGCCTCTATAGTCCTGTTTGAAGTACTCATGATTAACTTCGTCTAGCTCGAGTACGAGATGATGTTGATGTTCGAATGTAGACCATGCCTCCTTCAGAGTCTTCATGCGTTTACTGGCATATTCGATGGTTTTACGGTCTTGTGTGTCCTTTTTAAAGTTGCTCACCAGTTGCTCTATTGCCGAGCCCACGTCATACTGTGCCCTGGTCAACTTGTCCAACTGCTCAATTGTTTCTTGGTGATGCGCCATCCTTCAGAATCTCGCCTTGTGGTAAACAAAAGATCGTGAGTTCTTATCTCGCCGGGGCCTCCAAAATGTTTCTATACCGATTAGTTGGTTTACTAATCGGTTGCCGATTCCTTGGGTGCAATACTGAAGGATCGTGATGATGACTTCAAGTGCAATACTGAAGTCTGATATCTCTTTGGGTACAGTACCGAAAGAGTGTGTGGTTAATCAAGTATTAATTTTGAAGTAACCTTGTGGTTGAAAGTGGCGACAAAGAAAACACTGTTGAATGGTTGACTTCAAAAGTATATCTCAATTTTTATTTATAAATTGATTGAATTTATATTATAATTTTGATTACGCTACAGAAATAAATATATTTGTGGTGTCTGCAAGTATGTGCAAGGCACCAGCGTTTGTGCGTACGTAGGGCAAATTAATACTTTAGCTCGCACGTGTATGGAAATGCTGATGAGGCTTCACACGCTGTATATCCGTTCATCGGGTGTACTGCTTATTCTGCGTTCACGAGCGGGCATTGGTGATGGGAATTGCTGATTGGAGTTTTGCGTTGGAGCAGGTACAAACAAATAGCTTTGATCGATAGCTTAAATTGACAAGAGGCTCGAGTACTTTATTGTTACAAAATTTCAAGGTTTTATGACGCTCCAGTAAAAAGTTACAAGCATTTGTATGTTGCAAACTTTGATTGGTGTAGGACGTACTGTATATAAGTTAGGGCCATTTGAAGTTTTATCAGTGTATGATTTGGGACTCAAGGGTACCATAGCTTTGAGCGATAGCTTAAATTGACAAGAGGCTCGAGTACTTTATTGTTACAAAATCTCAAGGTTTTATGACGCTCCAGTAAAAAGTTACAAGCAGTTTTATGTTGCAAACTTTGATAGGTGTACGACGTAGCGTATAGAAGTTAGGGCCATTTTAAGTTTTATCAGTGTTTGATTTGGGACTCAAGGGTAGCATCGCTTTGAGCGGTAGCTTAAATTGACAAGAGGCTCGAGTACTTTATTGTTACAAAATTTCAAGGTTCTATGACGCTCCAGTAAAAAGTTACAAGCATTTGTATATTGCAAACTTTGTAAGTTGTAGGACGTACCGTATAGAAGTTAGGGCCATTTGAAGTTTTATCAGTGTTTGATTTGGGACTCAAGGGTAGCATAGCTTTGAGCGATAACTTAAATTGACAAGAAGCTCGAGTACTTTATTGTTAAAAAATTTCAAGGTTTTATGACGCTCCAGTAAAAAGTTACAAACATTTCTATGTTGCAAACTTTGATAGGTGTAGGACGTACCGGATAGAAGTTAGGGCCATTTGATGTTCTATCAGTGTTTGATTTGGGACTCATGGGTAGCATAGCTTTGAGCGATAACTTAAATTGACAAGAGGCTCGAGTACTTTATTGTTACAAAATTTCAAGGTCTTATGACGCTCCAGTAAAAAGTTACAAGCATTTGTATGTTGCAAACTTTGATAGGTGTAGGACGTACCGTATAGAAGTTAGGGCCATTTGAAGTTTTATCAGTGTTTGATTTGGGACTCAAGGGTAGCATAATTTTGAGCGATAGCTTAAATTGACAAGAGGCTCGAGTACTTTATTGTTACAACATTTCAAGGTTTAATGACGCTCCAGTAAAAAGTTACAAGCATTTCTATATTACAAACTTTGATAGGTGTAGGACGTACCGTATAGAAGTTATTGCCATTTGTAGTTTTATCAGTGTTTGATTTGGGACTCAAGGGTAGCATAGCTTTGAGCGATAGCTTAAATTGACAAGAGGCTCGAGTAATTTATTGTTACAAAATTTCAAGGTTTTATGACGCTCCAGTAAAAAGTTATAAGCATTTGTATGTAGCAAACTTTGATAGGTGTAGGACGTACCGTATAGAAGTTAGGGCCATTTGAAGTTTTATCAGTGTTTGATTTGGGACTCAAGGGTAGCATAGCTTTGAGCGATAGCTTAAGTTGCCAAGAGGCTCTAGTAATTTATTGTTACAAAATTTCAAGGTTTTATGACGCTCCAGTAAAAAGTTACAAGCATTTGTATGCTGGAAACTTTGATTGGTGTAAGACGTACCGTATAGAAATTAGGGCCATTTGAAGCTTTATCAGTGTTTGATTTGGAACTCAAGGGTAGCATAGCTTTGAGCGATAGCTTAAATTGACAAGAGGCTCCAGTACTTTATTGTTACAAAATCTCAATGTTTTATGACGCTCCAGTAAAAAGTTACAAGCATTTGTATGTTGCAAACTTTGATAGGTGTAGGACGTACTGTATAGAATTTAGGGCCATTTGAATTTTTATCAGTGTATGATTTGGGACTCAAGGGTAGCATAGCTTTGAGCGATACCTTAAATTGACAAGAGGCTCGAGTACTTTATTGTTACAAAATCTCAAGGTTTTATGACGCTCCAGTAAAAAGTTACAAGCAGTTGTATGTTGCAAACTTTGATAGGTGTAGGACGTACCGTATAGAAGGTAGAGCCATTTGAAGTTTTATCAGTGTTTGATTTGGGACTCAAGAGTAGCATAGCTTTAAGCGATTGCTTAAATTGACAAGAGGCTCGAGTACTTTATTGTTACAAAATTTCAAGGTTCTATGACGCTCCAGTAAAAAGTTACAAGCATTTGTATATTGCAAACTTTGAAAGTTGTAGGACGTACCGTATAGAAGTTAGAGCCATTTGAAGTTTTATCAGTGTTTGATTTGGGACTCAAGAGTGGCATAGCTTTGAGCGATAGCTTAAATTGACAAGAGGCTCGAGTACTTTATTGTTACAAAATTTCAAGGTTTTATGATGCTCAAGTAAAAAGTTGCAAGCATTTGTATGTTGCAAACTTTGATAGGTGGAGGAAGTACCGGATAGAAGTTAGGGCCATTTGAAGTTCTATCAGTGTTTGATTTGGGACTCAAGGGTAGCATAGCTTTGAGCGATAACTTAAATTGACAAGAGGCTCGAGTTCTTTATTGTTACAAAATTTCAAGGTTTTATGATGCTCAAGTAAAAAGTTACAAGCATTTGTATGTTGCAAACTTTGATAAGTGTAGGACGTACCGTATAGAAGTTAGGGCCATTTGAAGTTTTATCAGTGTTTGATTTGGGACTCAAGGGTAGCATAGCTTTGAGCGATAACTTAAATTGACAAGAGGCTCGAGTTCTTTATTGTTACAAAATTTCAAGGTTTTATGATGCTCAAGTAAAAAGTTACAAGCATTTGTATGTTGCAAACTTTGATAGGTGGAGGAAGTACCGGATAGAAGTTAGGACCATTTGAAGTTCTATCAGTGTTTGATTTGGGACTCAAGGGTAGCATAGCTTTGAGCGATAACTTAAATTGACAAGAGGCTCGAGTTCTTTATTGTTACAAAATTTCAAGGTTTTATGATGCTCAAGTAAAAAGTTACAAGCATTTCTATGTTACAAACTTTGATAGGTGTAGGACGTACCGTATAGAATTTATTGCCATTTGTAGTTTTATCAGTGTTTGATTTGGGACTCAAGGGTAGCATAGCTTTGAGCGATAGCTTAAATTGACAAGAGGCTCGAGTACTTTATTGTTACAAAATTTCAAGGTTTTATGACGCTCCAATAAAAAGTTATAAGCATTTGTATGTAGCAAACTTTGATAGGTGTAGGACATACCGTATAGAAGTTAGGGCCATTTGAAGTTTTTTCAGGGTTTGATTTGGGACTCAAGGGTAGCATAGCTTTGAGCGATAGCTTAAATTGACAAGAGGCTCGA